>CM040126.1:461793629-462529185 GCA_022559845.1 Amorphophallus konjac
GTCCGGGCGCACCAAGGTACGAGCCGGAGCAGGCATCGTCCTCAAGTCGCCGGACGGAGAGGTGATGCACACTTCCTGCTGCATCAGCAAACCCTGCACCAATAATGAAGCAGAGTATGAAGCCCTGATCATCGGCCTCCAGGTCGCCCTCCAAATGGAGACCAAAATGCTCCAGGTGTTCGGCGATTCGCTGCTGGTCGTCAAGCAAGTCCAGGGGCAGTTTGATGTCCGAAAACCTGAGCTGCTCCCGTATCACACTAAAGCAAAAGGGCTCATGGAGCGGTTCTACCTCCTCGAGATAGGCCATGTCGCCAGAGGGGAGAACGCACAAGCCGACGCATTGGCAAAATTGGCAAGCTCACTGGCGGTGCCCCCAGATGGATATCTCCATATCCAAGTAATAAACCAACGCCAGATGCCCAGCATGATAGAAGAAGAGCAGGAAGAGGAGGACCCACAGGTCGCTACAGCAGAAGCCGTCAGCTTGCCTGACTGGAGGGACCCCCTAATGCAGTGGTTCAGGCACCAGCAACTACCCGACCGAAGAGAAGAAAAAATCAAGCTGGTCAGAACCAAGGACTCCTATGAGCTCCGAAGCGGAATATTATTCCGGATTGTGGCCGATGCCAAATGGAAGCTGCTCCTCCGATGCTTGTCCATTGAAGAAGCTTGGAGGGTTATGAAGGAGGTCCATGCCGGCATAGCTGGCGCGCACCAGGCGGGGCCGAAAATGAAAATTGAAATCAAGAAACTTGGCTATTATTGGCCTGCAATGTTCAACGACTGTTGCGAGTATGCTAAGTCGTGTCAGAGATGTCAGGAGCATGCCACCATTCCCAGAAGACCTCCTGCACCACTACACCCAACGGTGCCCAGTTGGCCGTTCGCCCAATGGGGAACGGACGTCGTGGGCCCCTTTCCCGCGTCTTCCACAGGTTGTAAATACATTCTGGCGGCGACCGACTACTTCTCCCGTTGGGCCGAGGCCGTTGCCTTACGGGAGGTCACCAGAGAAATCGTGGCCAGGTTTTTCCTCCGCGACATTATATTCCGGTTCGGCGTGCCCGACCGGATTGTGTCGGACAACGGTAGCCACTTCCGCAACCAGAAAGTTTACCGGCTAGCAGAAAAATACAAAATTGACTGGAGGACATCGACTCCTTACAATCCACAAGCCAATGGGCTGGCCGAAGCTTTCAATAAGACACTTTGCACTCTCCTGGCCAAGACTGTTAGCTCTAACAAAAGGGACTGGGAAGAAAGAATGTATGAAGCGCTTTGGGCGTACCGAACCGTATACAAGACCCCAACGGGCTGCTCGCCCTTCTCTCTTGTATATGGCTCGGAAGCAATCATCCCCGTCGAACTGGAGATACTGTCCCTCAGGGTCGCCATTCAGCATGGGCTTGTCCCCGAAGGGCAGACCAACACCGAGCGAAGGCTCGATGAACTCTCCAGTCTGGAAGGAAAGCGGCTTCAAGCCCAACAGAATATCCAGGTCTATCAGGCCCGGATTGCACGCGCCTTTGACAAGCTCGTCAAGGAACGCGAATTCAAGAAGGGTGACCTTGTCATGGTCAAGAGAAGAGATCTCATGGCGGCCAACCCCAAAGGTAAGCTAAACGAGAACTGGCTCGGACCCTACGTAGTCCAGAAAGTCTACGAAGGCGGAGCCTATGTAATTGTCAACCACCGCGGGGAGGTTCAATTCCCGCCTCTTAATGGAAGGCACTTGAGGCTGTACCACGCCCCAACGCCCCCATTCAGGTAATAATATTACTCTTCGCCCCATTTTGGGGCGAATTTGCGTGATTAATGTCCGAATGATTTGGCCATCAGTCGGGTTCCCGAAAAAGGGAAGAAAGGAATAGAAAGAGAAAGAAAGAAGAAGCAAAAAAGGAGAGAAAGACAAAAAAAAGAAGAAGCAAAAAATGGAAAGAGGAAGAGAGAAGAAAGACAAAAAAAGAAGAAGCAAAAAAAAAATGGAAAGAGGAAGAGAGAAGAAAGACAAAAAAAAGAAGAAGCAAACATGGAAAGAGAAAGAAGGAAGAAGCAAAAAAAAGAAGAAAAAAAAAGAGAAAAAAAAAGAGAAGCCAGAAAGGGGGAACGCCCCCCATTTCCAGTCATCGCCCCGCATCAGCGGGGGTACCAAAATTGATTTAAAAAGAAAGAAACAGACTCTTCTCTCCGTCCTTCCCGGGCGGTGAGTACCCCTTTGGCTCGGACCTCGCGTACGGGTCATTGACTAAACAAACTCTTCTCTCCGTCCTTCCCAGGCGGTGAGTACCCCTTTGGCTCGGACCTCACGTCCGGGTCATTGACTAGACAAACTCTTCTCTCCGTCCTTCCCGAGCGGTGAGTACCCCTTTGGCTCGGACCTCACGTCCGGGTCATTGACTAGACAAACTCTTCTCCCCGTCCTTCCCGGGCGGTGAGTACCCCTTTGGCTCGGACCTCACGTCCGGGTCATTGACTAGACAAACTCTTCTCCCCGTCCTTCCCGGGCGGTGAGTACCCCGTTTGGCTCGGACCTCACGTCCGGGTCATTGACTAGACAAACTCTTCTCTCCGTCCTTCCTGGGCGGTGAGTACCCCTTTGGCTCGGACCTCACGTCCGGGTCATTGACTAGACAAACTCTTCTCTCCGTCCTTCCCGGGCGGTGAGTACCCCTTTGGCTCGGACCTCACGTCCGGGTCATTGACTAGATGAACTCTTCTCTCCATCCTCCCCGGGGTGCGAGCACCCCTTTGGATCAGACCTCCCGTCTAAGTCACTGACTAAACGGACCTTTCTATCCGCCACCTCTGAACGGCAAAAGGGGTCTCTGGCCAAGTACCCCTCACTCGAGACCAGCACGCGCTTCCAATATTGCGGCAAAACCAGGGAGTTGCCCGTTCGGTATGGTGGAGTGGTCCCCTCGTCCTCCCCCTGGGAAGGCGAGCACTCTCCTGTACCCTGACATGGGTCCCTGCCTGGTCCTTCCAAAGTGAATCCCCGCAAAGACTCATACCCTGCCAATGGGCCCCTACACGAAAAGGGGGGAAAGATACAAGAGCGAGGGAAGAGGAAGGAGAAAACAATATGCACGGAAGAGAAAGAGGGGTGGGAAAGCTCCGTCCGGGATAAATGCATACACCAGGAACGCGTGAAATCATAAATGCTTTGCTCTATTCAAAAGAGGATCAAACTACATGTGCTGCGGGGCATACCCCTGTGTTACATTCAAAAAAAAGAAAGAGAAATTAAGGGATGCAACGCTCAGTCGATGTCCCTGAAGATGTCCTCGAGGGGGAGGATCCCGACGCAAGGGAAGTTCGTCATATCGCGCAGTCGGCCCCTCAATCCCTCAAGACAGGCGAGCTCCGCTTCGACGGACGCCATTTCAACGTCGGCAACGGCAAGAGCTTCCCTCTCCTCTGCCACCGCCCCTTCCGCCTCGGCGAGGCCAAGTTTAGCCGCAGCGAGATAGCCCTCCAGCTTCTCGATCCGGTTCTTGAAGGAACGAACGCTGCCTTCGCCTTCCTCTAGGGCCTTTCCGTGGCGTTCTCTACTGTCGCGTCGGGCCTTTAGGGCCTACAGATATTCGTCTGCCTGAGCATCAAGGGCGGCGCGTTCGTCAGGAGCCTAGGTCTCCAGGAACTCGCGGCGCTTGACATATTTCAATAATAGCAAGACCCGCCGTGACCATTCCCCCAGCGGACAGCCAAGCACTTGCAGTGCCCCCGTTAATTGCGTCACGATGGTATGCACCTCCCGATACGACAGAGAAGCATCGGCGAGAAGCATCGTCCGTAAAGTGATCAGCATCTGACGGACTGGCGCTTCTGAGGACGTGTGACTAACTGAGGGCACGACCGGAGGGGTGAATTCCACGGTGCTGTCCACCTCTGCCCACAGGTCGGTATCTGCCGCCACTGAAGATGAAGGAAGGGCGAGGGTCAAGTCGCCCGGCCGGCGTAGCTCGACGAGAGACTCTTGGCCGACCATTGCCTGGGGAAAGGAAGAGACCATTGCCGAAGCCTCCGGTGCCCCCATCGTTTGGAGGTCACCTGCCCCCTCTGCCTCCGTCTGGCCCGACTCTGCCACTCCTCCAAGGGGCAGGGGTGCAGGGGCCGTTACCTCGGCTAGAGGAGGAGCTTCGAGTAAGGCCAGGCCCGAAGCCGCCACCCATGAACTCCTCGCTCGCGGCTGAGATCCCTCCAGATGCGCACGGAGCCCCGCAAATATCTGCTACAAGAGCGGGTCCTCCATCTGAGCCGGGAGTTTCGGGAAGGGCGGAAGCGGAACCACCAGCCGGGGTAAACGTCCCGCTTCCACGAGCGCAGCCAGTCTCTCTCTCTCCAAGCCCAAGACTGGAGCCGGCCCCTCCACTGCTATCGGGCCAATGCTCGGTCTCCGCTTGGCCACTGCCTTCCGGATACGACCAAGCGCCTTCCCCGATATCGGCATCGCCTGACCATGGGAATGGGAATCAGCTATTCGCCATCTAAAATAAACCATGCAAAAGGGAGACCGTGGAGCCCGCATACTCACCTTGGCCGCTGGGATGATGCTACCTTCAGGCGCGATCTCCCCCTCCTCCAGAGGCTCGCCCGCCGCTCTGGTAGTACCGGAGGGCTCCGCGGGCATTTCCTCTCGAAGGGCGTCGAGTAAAAGAGCCAATTTGCCCATGACGGCATCGACCCCTGTTGGGCGGTCGATCAGCGCAGCCGGGGCAGCCTCCTCTGCGACCTCAAGTTCGGCCGGTTCTTCAAAATCCTAAAAAAAAAGGGGGGGGGGGAATAAAGTCGTCAGTCAATCACAAAAAGGGAAGGGAGAGCCGGCCTAAACAAGCTCACACTCACGGCGGTCTTCCCCACAAGGCTCGGGGAGCCAGCAAGTAAGGGGGCCCCGAAGACCGGCTCGGGCGGCTCTGATGCCCCGGACACGCCCTCGTCAGGAGCTGCTTCGTCGGAAGAGTAGTTGTAATCTACCTCTTCCCCAGGCGGAGACTCGACCGCCGTCGGCTCGGCCTGGGCCGGCAGAGGAGCTTCCTCCTCAGAGTCTCTGTCCAGCACGTCCTCCCTCGGGCTAGGCGAGGCTTGTACTCCGATCTTCTTCCTCCTCACATATGTCAGCGTCATCGGGAGGTCGAGATCAGGCCACAATGACTTGGTGGCCGCCGCGGCAATGCCTGTCATGCAAAGGAAGATAAGCCATGCTGAATCTACTGGCCCCCAGGACAAAAAAAAAGGGGAGTTAACCGTATAGTCGAAAATATTTACCCCCTTCAGTTCCTGCGACACGAGATGACCCACGGGCTTCCTCAACAGGCAAACCCTTCCCGGGAGTCCCAGCCGTGCCCTCGCCCGGGAGCAACACGGGCGCCGATTCCTCCGTGCTGCCCGCGAGATAGAAGCGCATCGTCGCCATGCACGAATCCGAGGCCAACTCGGGAGGCCGGTCGACCGCGGACGACACGGGCGGCCGATGAATCTCACCAACTTCGCTGCTCGGTTCGGTCTGCGTGGCTTTGAATTCCTCGAAGGACAAGACAGGGGCCACCGGCGAGGCTGCCGTCGGAGCCGGGGATGCCTCGGTCCGCTACCGTTTTACCGTCTTTTGCCTGGCCACCTTGGCAGCAGCCAGTGCCTTCTTAACGGGCGACTGTGCCCGGGGCCTTCCCGTTGCCGGCGGCAAGGGAGCCGGAGCCGCCGCCGGGGTCGACTCTGCCGGGACCGCAACTTCACCCATGTCAGGCGAGGGCACGGGCTCTCCCATAGAAGCTGAGACAAAAGAAGTATCCAGGTGTCAAGACTCCACTCCAAAATAAAAGGGGGGGGGGGGAGATTCAAGAGACGCGCTAATGATCGGGAACACTGACCGGCAGGTTGACCTGGCTCGGGACGGGCAGCTTCGAATTCCTCGAAAGACGGGACTAGTGGCGCCAGAGGAACAACCGTCGAAGCCTTAGCCGTTTCTGTCTTCCTCCGCTTTGTATCCCGCTGCTTAGCCGCCTTGGCGGCGTCCACCGCCTTCTTCACAGGCGATTTAGCCCGGGGCCTCTTCGCAGCCTTAGGCAAAGGAGCCGTGGTCGGGGCCAGCGGCGCGGCTTCAAAATACGCAGGCTTCTTCACCAGCCGGAGGAGGTTCCGGTACGTGGCCATCTGCGTGCTGTCGGGATGGTCTGCAAAGAAAAGAGGGGAAAGAACGAACATGCATATACCATTAGTACCTAACTCACCGCGAAAGCCGCAGCGCTGAGGGACAAAACCGAAGAGCAAGAGGGAACTGAATACCATGAGGGCCAGTGTACAGCCGCAGCGTGATCGGCCAGTAGCTCAGGGATATCTCCTTGTCCCGACGTGCCGCCTCCCGGACTAGCCAACAAACGTCCTCAATAGTTTGACACCGGTCCGTGAGGTTGGCCAGATCCGCATGCTTCTTGGAAGAAAGGTGACAGAAAAGATTGAAGTGGTCCATGCCCCACCCATCAGCATAATAATAAGGGATGTGCAGGCGCTTGCCCAGGATGGAGGCCGTCACATCTTCAATCTTCATCCCATTCACCCGGAGGAGGATATATAGCCACGTGGTATCCTTGTAATTCTCGGGCTTCCTCTCCTCCCGCCTCATGAACGTGCGATACAGGCAGGCCAAGTCTCTCTCCGGACGCCAGCTCTTGGCGGGAGTCCCCTCTTCCTCTATGGGGAATGGATAATTGATGAGGTCCAGACGGTCGCTCCCTACCCGGCACAGATCCCTGAGCGTCTTCTGATAGCTGTCCTTCGCCACTGGAGGCAGCTCCACTTTCGGCGTCGGCCTCCTATCCCGGGCTTCCCGATGAGCTATCATATATGTCGCCACCTCTTTCTCTTGCCTGTTCTTGAGCCGAAGAAGATGATCTGGCTCAATGTCAAGTACTGGCACCGGTTGCCGGCTAAGGAATCTCCTTTCGGTGCCATCCCAACAATCAGTTTTGTGCAACCGATAGAAAGCCGTCCGGGCATTCCACCACTTTATATAGTCTTCGGTCACTCGGGGCATGCGACCCGGGGCTGGCACCCTGAAGGAGGCAGAGTCCGCCCGGTGGAAGAAGTCCCACCAGCTTCTAGCGTGCTCGGCGACCGCACTTCCCCGGACGTTCCGCGAAGGCAAGCCGAATTGCGCATGATAAGCAGGGATATGATGGTCATACCCGAAGTTGCGGCCAAATCGGAAGGGGTAATACGGCTCCAGCAGTACGTTGTCTCCCTTCCGGAACACCAACACGCTCGGGCGGATAGCCAGCGCATGTGGACACCGAAAATTGCACACCCAAACATCCTGCTCGGCCCAGCATCAACAATAGCGTCGAGTGAAGAACCCCCGGAGAGATTGGTCATCCAGACGCCCCCACATATGCACACTACCGTGGAGCCGTCCCCGGAGCCACGACAACAAAGAGAAACCAACCCCCAGGAAGCTCACAATCCGCGGCCCCCGAAGAAAATCAAACGAATCATAACGCGTGCTCAAAACGGGCCCAAGTCAAGCCTCAGCGGCACACCCCAGGAGGGGCTTCAGCGGCACACCCCCTGGGTGTTCAGCGGCACGCCCAGCTTGGGCCTTCAGCGGCACGCACAGCCTGGGCTTCAGCGACACGGCCCCCAGGCTGTTCAGCGGCACGCCCACAAAGCCTTCAGCGGCACGCCCACAAAGCCTTCACCGGCACGCCCGTTTGGCCCCTCAGCGGCACAGCCCCTGGCCTCAGCGGTACGCCCCATGGGCCTTCAGCGGCACGCCCAGCTTGGGCCTTCAGCGGCACGGCCCCCAGGCTGTTCAGCGGCACGCCCACAAAGCCTTCACCGGCACGCCCGTTTGGCCCCTCAACGGCACAGCCCCTGGCCTCAGCGGTACGCCCCATGGGCTTTCAGCGGCACGCCCATTCGGGCCCCCAGCGGTACGCCCTTTTGGCTCCCCCGTGGCACGCTTGTCCATCCCGCTAGCGGCACAGCGTGAAGCATCTTCAACGGAGCCCATGCCCTACGGATCCTTGGCGCGCAGTGGGCCGTCCGAGGTGTCGCCCGGGGAGAGGCCCACGCTGCCTATCCCCCTGCCACCCAGGACAATGGGGTCAACCCCCATTCAATACCCGTCGAATCGTTCCGGACTTGGGACGCTCGCCGTGGCGGGGGTATAAGACCCCTCTTCTTCGCTAAGAACGGGAGAGGGAGGAGGGCGACAGACACACCCACTCCCAGAGAGAAGAGAAGAAGAAGAAGAAGAAGAAGAGAAGAAGAAGAAGAGAAGAAGAAGAGGAGGGGAGGCTCCCCCCGGCTACTCCGTCCATCGCCGTCCGCGTGAAGAGAAGAAGAGAAGAAGAAGAGGAGGGGAGGCTCCCCCCGGCTACTCCGTCCATCACCGTCCGCGTGAAGAGAAGAAGAGAAGAAGAAGAGGAGGGGAGGCTCCCCCCGGCTACTCCGTCCATCACCGTCCGCGTGAAGAGAAGAAGAGGAAGAGAAGAAGAGAAGAAGAAGAGGAGGGGAGGCTCCCCCTCGCTACTCCGTCCGCCCCCGTCCATGCGAAGAGAAGAAGAAGAAGAGAAGAAGAGGAGGAGGGGAGGTGGAGGGGCAGCCCCCCCCCCTTGCTGTTCCATCCTCCGCCGTCCACGCAAAGAGAAGAAGGGAAAAGGAAAGAAGGGGAAGAAGGAGAAGAGAAGAAGAGGGAAGAGAGGAAGAGAGGGAAGAGGGCCTGCTGCCCCTCCACCTCCTCGCTGCCGCATCTTCCCATTTGCCTGAAGGGAGACGCCCTTCCGTCTCTCCTCGGACACCCAGGCCCAACACCCCTTGAGCCTCTCTCCCTCCTCCTGCCAAGGTTTCCTTCGGCCTAGCCAACCAACATCCCCGATACACTCCAGCTGGCCTCCAACGGCACCCCCCCTTTTCTTTTGGGCCTTCAGCGGCACACCCTTGAAGTGCCCCAGCGGCACGCTTCCATCAGCCCTTCGCCGGCACACTCCCTGGCGCCTCAGCGGCACGCCCCAGCAGCCTTCAGCGGCACGCCCTTCAACTGCCCTCAGTGGCACACTCCTTGGCCCTCAGCGGCACACCTTCAGCCGTCTGTTCGCCGGCACGCCCTGGCCAAGCCCTTCGTCGGCACGCCCCCTCGTGCCTTCCTTGTCCGGCACACTCCCCTAACCTCTTGCCCGGTGCACCCCCGGCCAGCCTTAGAGAGGCCTCCCACGCGCTGTTTCCTCCAAGCTTTCCGAAGTTTTACTAAAGGTGTTGCTGCCTTCGGGCGCCCACCTCCAGTTGTCGGGTTCCGCCACTCCATGTGGGCGCGTTCCCTTTTTCTCCCTTACGCTCGGGTCAAGGGGAGATGCTGCCGAATTTTCGTCAGAAACAATAACATGTTAAAAAGATAAAAGAAGCAACAAACAAATAAAAAGAGAACAACGGTAAAACACTTCAACCAATGCAAGGGAACCGCAATCAACACAAAGAGAGCCAAATCGAACGATAACTAAGCAACTTGAACATTCGTCCTTGTGGGAGAAAGAATGAAAGATGATTAAGAGAAAGAGAGAAGAAACCCATGCAAACTTAATAAAATCAAGAGAGAAAAGGAAAAGAGAAACGACATAAGAACGGAGGAGGAGTGGGCTCCCCACGCCCTTCGTCGGCACGCCCCTAGCCCGGCTGCTCAGCCCTTCAGCGGCACGCTCCCCACGCCCTTCGCCGGCACGCCCCTAGCCCGGCTGCTTGGCCCTTTGCCGGCACGCTCCAGCCAGCCCCTCGCCGGCACGCCCCTACGGGCCTTCCCCGGCACGCCTCCCGCAGCCCCTCAGCGGCACGCTCCAGCCCTTCCCCGGCACGCTCCCTTGGCCCTCCAGCGGTACGCCCCTGGCCTTCAGCGGCACACCCTTTTAACCCTCCAGCGGTACACCCTCCTAGCCCTTCAGCGGCACGCCCTCAGCCCCTCAGCGGTACACCCCGTTTAGCCCTCTAATGGCCCATTCTCTCCCCAGAAAATATGAGTAATGATAATAATAATAATAATAACAAATAATAAATAATAAATAATAACAAATTCTAAAATGTATAAATAAATAAGAATAATAATGGAACAAACAATAATAATAATAAGCTTCAAATAAATAACAACAATCATAATAATTAGACCAATAAATGATAACAAAGATGAACGAATAATAATAACAAACTCAATAAGAATGAATGATAAATAACTAAATGATAACTAGAATAAATAACGATAACAAACTTAACAAAACACGACAAGCGAATGAATGATAATAAAACGAACAAAAAAATAATAACAAACCTAATAATAACAATAATAAATGAATAAATCACAAGAAAAAAATGAATAAATAGTAATAAAGAATTCACTCGAAGATATATATATAAATTAATAAATGATAATGATAACATCTCTTAAATAATAATAAAACAATGGGATCCGCTTCGCAGCCCCGTCTTTCCCGTGACTCGGTGCCGGAGGAACAATAATACCGCCCTTGCGAGTTGGGCCTGAGTCTAGGGAATTATCCCGAAATGGCCATGGCCTGACCTCGCCTCGGGCTGACATTCCGATTAAACCGGACTCATTTCTCCGGCCGGATCCCTTCCGAGCCGTTACTAAAATTGCAGCACGTTCGGCAAATATTTGAACGGATTCACCCCGGTTCCCGCCGCGTTCTTATTACGGACCTACGTCCGAACATGAAAAGGGCCCGTGAGCGACCTGCATAGCCGGTGGCTCCCACCCCGATATGGTTGTGAGCCGGCATTGCTCCGGGCCAATAGCTCATCAATTCCGACCCGTTCCTATCGGGATTCGTTCCCGCCCTTTTATCGAAATTGCCGTAAACTCGGCATATATATTTATACGGGGTTGTTCCCGCCCGCGTCGCACTCTCAATATGGGCCCTTGCCCAAACATGAAAAGGTCAGCAAGTGACCGACGGAATCTGAATTAGAACGAGACGGCTCTCGCCACCCCCGGACTCCTTCCATGGGAATATCGATAAGACCTCCGTGGGCCACACTCAGACCTCGGGCCTGTCCCGATCATGGTCATCGTCTGGCTCACATCCCCGGTCTACAGCCCGCTCCTTTCGAACACGTTTTCGGCTCTGGAGTCTAGTCCCGGGACTTTTCCCCGTTGCCCTCCGACACCAGAAACATTGACGCTGCCCACGCGAGCCCCGTTTGGATCACGGGAGGCGCCCCCGGCATGGTCCCGACTCGATCTCGCACCGGGCCAATAGATTCACGGGTTTCCGGATATAATAGCCGAGATTCAATCAAACGCTTTCAGTGTCTCGGAATAATAAAACTTGCCGTGTCCCGGCACACATACATTCTCGGTCGTTCCGCGACGATTACGATATGCCCAATATCGGACACCCGTCCGAACATTAAACGGTCTCCTGAATGACCGACACGTTTAGAACGCCCGCTTCTCCGGACACAGGGCTTTTCAGCCGATTCGAGGGATATTCCCTCGCCGCCCCTTGGCACCGGAAATATTAACGACGCTCATGTAAGTCTTGTTTCGACCGCGGGGGGCCCACCGCAGGATGGTCGCAGCTTGCTCTTGCACCGGGCCAACAGATTTACCGGTTTCCGACCGCTCCAGCCGAGGTTTAGCCGAACGTTTTCCGTTCTTCTGAACAATAAATTGCCATATACTGGCATACATACGCTCTAGTTTTCCCGCGACAACCGTGATTTTATCGAGCCGGACATTCGTCCGGACATTAAATGGTCAACACATGACCGACATGACCGCGAATGGTTTTTCTTCTCGCCCTCGTGTGAGGATTTTAATGCCGCGTAATAGACCTTTCATGCAATTGATTTCTTGGCTATGAGGCCCTGAATCTCGGCGATTAATCAAGGGTGTTCCCTCGTATGGGGGATGTAAATGACGCCGTGACCTTTATGGCGCGGCGGGTTTTGGTCCCGACACGAACCACACAATCGACTGACGAAGTCAGATCGAGCGCACCATGGACTCTTCGGAGCCCGAATAAATTGTCACTCCGGTGACTGGCACGCCCACGCACTCAATAAACGAATAAACCAGCAAGAGAGAATAATAAGTGAAAAAGTGCGTCCACAACTCTGGCACGCCCGGTGGGACCAAACCACCCTTCATCTCTTCGCCGGGATTCAGGGCCTCATGGCCCCCTAATAAACGATGTTTGCCTGTTTTGATGAATTGCAGGTGCTGTCTTCGCCAGTCCTCTGGGGAGAAAAGCCTGGATCGGTGCAACTGCCTTCGCGGCCTCGAGAACGCTGCTTCGAAGCATATGCAGCTTCCAAGAATCATGGGGGCTGTTATAAGAAAAAAAAGGGAAGAGAAGATAAAAGAAAGAGAACAGAAGGGAGGGGAAATCAAGCCCCCCGTTTCCCTCAAGAAGAAAGAGAAGAAAAGAAGGAAAGAAGAAAAGAAGAAGAGAAGAAGAGAAGAAAAGAAGAAAAAAAAAGAGAAAAGAAAGAAGCAAAAAAAAGAAGAGAAAGAATTGGCAAGAGAGGGTTGTACGGCCACGTCCGTCGAGACCCGTGCTGAACAAAGATTACCACTGTGGGGTTGATGCGGTGGAGCGAACCACTCATCCCCTCCCTGAGGGGGTGAGCACTCTCCTGCACCCCCACCCTGGTCAATCATACAAAAAAGAAGAGAAGAGAAGAAGAGACCAAAAAGAGAGAGAAGAGAAGGAAAAAAAAAGAGAAGAAAAAGAGAAAGAAGAAAAGAAGAAAAGTCGGCCAGCATCGCCGACTAAAAGAGCAAGAAGAAACCCGGCATCCCGCCCGACTCTAGGAGGCTCCGAGTCCGTGGTGTAATGACCCCGCTCGTTCCTCCTTCCTGCTGCCTCCATCCGGCACAAGACGGCCCCTCGAGTGGCTGTTAAAAGACCCAGCGAGCCACAATCGTAGCTTGGTGAATGGCTGCCCGCTGTGGGGAATGCTTTATAGCAATGAGGCCAAGCACGGCCACCACTCCCGAAGAGAGCATGCATATACCCCGCCATGGGGGATAAGAAGAAGATATATACCCTGCTACGGGGGCATAAGAGGCAAAAAAAAGAGATACACCCTATTCCCAGGGGCACATGAAGAGAATCCGCCCCGACTGAGGGGCACAAAGCAAAGGCTACACCCCGGCTTCGGGGCATTTGAGGAAGAATCCGCCCTGACCTGGGGACATAAGAAGAAATAGAGTTGCACCCCAGCTTAGGGGCATCTGAAGAAGAGAAATACACCCCGATATGGGGGCACATGAAGCAAAAGACATATCCCGCCATGGGGGCGTAAGAAGAAACGAATTCACCCCTACTCGGGGGTACGTGAAGCGACAAAGAATACACCCCTCCTTAGGGGAATTTGAAGAAGAAAAATACACCCCACCGACGGGGGTACAGGAGCCATCAAGAACGCACCCCACTTTCGGGGCACACGAAGCAGCCATTCCCCGGCGTGTCGGGGCAGAAGAAGAAGAATCCCCCCCCGGGGGGCATAGAAAGTAAAGATACACCCTCGTGCCGGGGGCACATGAAGCGAATACACTCTATCCCGGGGTCATGAGAAGCAGAAGGCGCATCCCACCCTGGGGGCATATGAAGCGAAAAGAATACACCCTGGCTTTGGGGAATACGAAGAGAAGTATACCCCACTCTGGGGTAGAGGAAGCGGGAGAATCACGCCCCCGTCTTGGGGGTATTTGAAGAAAAACATACCCCGCATGGGGGCATAGAAGCCATAAAAGAACCCGCTCCGGTTTAGGGGCATTTGAAGAAGCTATGCTCCGCCTTAGGAGCGTAAGAAGAGAAGAATACGCCCCGACCTAGGGGCATTCGAAGAAGGAATACATCCTAGCCTTGGGGTCCATGAAGTAACATATATCCCCCCCCCGGGGGCATCTGAAGCAGAACACACAATATTCCCCGGCTTAGGGGAGCACGTGAAGAAAGGAATACACCCCGATGCGGGAACACATAAGCATAAGAAGAAGAGACTGCCCCGGCCTGGGGTCATGAGAAAAAGTAGAGTTGCACCCCGGCTTAGGGGGCATATGAAGAGAAGTGCACCCCACCTTAGGGCATAAGAGGCAGAAGAATCAACCCCGACTCAGGGGTAACTGAAGAGAACTCCACCCCGGCCTGGTGTCATGAGAAGAAGTAAAATACACCCCGTCTTGGGAGCATATGAAACAAAGAATCACACCCCCGTCCCGGGGTATTTGAAGAAGAATCCCACCTCGCCTCGAGGGCCTAGAAGCTATAAAGAACACGCCCTGACTCAGGGGCATGCAAATGAGAAGAACTCACCCCGCCCCGGGTGCACAAGAAGCCAAGCTCACCCCGCATGGGGGCATGTAAGACACAGGTACGCCCCGACTCAGGGGCACTTGAAGATAAGTACACTCCACATTTGGGGTGCAAAAAGCAACATACCCCACCCCGGGGGCACAAGAAGAAAACACACCCCACCTTGGGGGCGTAAGAAGCCAAGAGATGTATCCCGCCACGGGGCAGTAGAGGCAAAATGCGTCCCCCCCGGGGGCACATGAAACAACATACCCCTCGCCTCGGCAGCATATGAGGCCAAGAAGCTACATCCCGGCTCGGGGGCATAAGAAACAAAAGATATACCCCACGTCCGGGGCATATGAAGCCAAGAAACACACCCCCGTCTCGGGGGTATTTGAAGAAGGAGCATACCTCGCCTCGAGGGCCTAGAAGCTATAAAGAACACGCCCCGACTCAGGGGCATATGAAGAGAATTCACCCCGGCCTAGGGGTATTTGAAGAAGAAGCATACCCCGCCAGGGAACATAGAAGCCATAAAGGATCCGCTCCTGTTTAGGGGTACTTGAAGAAGCTACATCCCGCCTTGGGAGCATGAGAAGAAAAGAGAATCCACCCCGGCTTAGGGACCTTTGGAGAAGCATACCCCAGGCTCGGAGTCCATGAAGCAACATTAAGCCCCCGGGGGGGACATCTGAAGCAGAACAAACAACATCCCCCGGCTTTGGGAAGCATATGAAGAGAGGAATACACCCCGATATGGGGGCACATAAACAAAGAAGAAGAATTCACCCCGCCTCGGGTGCATAAAAAGCAAGAACTACACCCTGCATCAAAAGCGGCAATACACTCCACTCTGGGGGCACTAGAAGCGGAATACACCCCGTGCCGGGGGCATATAAAAAAAAGGGATACCTCGCTCTGGGGCATCAGAAGCAGCAATGCGCCCCACCTTGGGGGCATCAAAAGTAAAAAATACACCCCACCTTGGGAGCACAAGAGGCAAACATTCCCCCCGGGGTGTCTGAAAAAAAAAGAATTCACCCCGGCCTGGGGACACTTGAAGAAAGAAGCACATCCCCATTCCCGGGGGCACATGAAGAGAACCCCTCCCGCCTCGGGAGTATAAGAAAGAGAAGAATACACCCTGGTCTGGGGGCTTTTGAAGAAACAACACACCCCCCCCTCCATGGGAGACAAAGCTACACCCCTACCCGGGGACACATGCAGAGCATCTACCCCGCTCTGGGGGCACAAAAAAAAGAGATACACTCCGCCCTTGGCGCATAAGAAGCAGAAGCATCTACCCCGCTCTGGGGGCGCAGAAAGAGACGCACTCCGCCCTTGGCGCATAAGAAGCAGAAGCATCTACCCCGATTCGGGGCACAGAAGCGAAGAGACATACATCCCGATCTGGGAGCATAAGAAGAAAGATATACCCTGCCCAAGCGGCGTTTGAAGAAACAACATACCCTGCTTCGGGGGCACAGAAGCCGTAAAGAGATGCACCCCGACCTCAGGGGGGCGTAAGAAACAAAAGATACACCTCGGCCTCAGGGGAGGCATAAGAAGTAAAAGATACACCCCCGTCCAGGGGGGCATTTGAAGAGAGCTACACCCCGTACCGGGGGCGTACGAAGAAGAAGCATACCTCGCTTCGAGGGCCTAAAAGCTATAAAGAACACACCCCGACTCAGGGACATATGAAGAGAAGTCCACCCTGGCTTAGGGGTAATTGAAGAAGAAACATACCCCACCTGGGGGCAAAGAAGCCGTGAAGAGTATATCCCACCATGGGGGCATTAAAAAAAACACACCCTGGACTGGGGACATAGAAGCAAAAAAAAAAACCCCGCCTGGGGGGCGCAGAAGCAAAGAGACAAAGCACACCCCTCAGGGGGGATGCACACCCAATGAAGCTACACCCCAACCTGGGGGCCCATTAAGAGAAATACGCTCCAGCACGGAAGCGCTAATGAGAAAAGAGAAAAAAAAAGAGACATGAGGCAGACGTGGCCCTCGAGCCCGCCTCACCAAACAAAAGAAGAGAAGAAAATGAAAGAAGAGACACATGAGGCAGACATGGTCCCTGAACCCGCCTCTTCACACAAAAGAAGAAGAGAAGAAAAAAAAAGAAATGATTACGATGCAAATATGGTCCTTGCACCTGCCTCTCCATAAAAAAGGAAGAGAAGAAGAGAAAGAGCAATCATGAGGCACACACGGCCCTTGCACCGGTCTCTCCGCAAAAAAAAAAGGGAGACATGAGGCAGGCGTGGTCTTCGAGCCCGCCTCATCACACAAAAGAAGAGAAGAAGATGAGGTAAAGACACATGAGGCAGACGTGGTCTTCGAGCCCGCCTCATCACACAAAAGAAGAGAAGAAGAGGAAGAAAAAACACATGAGGCAGCCGTGGTCCCTGGACCCGCCTTTTCACACAAAAGAAGAAGAGCAGAACCAAAAGAAGACACATGAGGCAGCCGTGGTCCCTGGACCCGCCTTTTCACACAAAAGAAGAAGAGCAGAACCAAAAGAAGACACATGAGGCAGACGTGGTCCTTCGAGCCCGCCTCATCACACAAAAGAAGAGAAGAAGAGGAGGTAAAGACACATGAGGCAGACGTGGTCTTCGAGCCCGCCTCATCACACAAAAGAAGAGAAGAAGATGAGGTAAAGACACATGAGGCAGGCGTGGTCTTCGAGCCCGCCTCATCACACAAAAGAAGAGAAGAAGATGAGGTAAAGACACATGAGGCAGACATGGTCTTCGAGCCCGCCTCATCACACAAAAGAAGAGAAGAAGAGGAAGAAAAAACACATGAGGCAGCCGTGGTCCCTGGACCCGCCTTTTCACACAAAAGAAGAAGAGCAGAACCAAAAGAAGATACATGAGGCAGCCGTAGTCCCTGGACCCGCCTTTTCACACAAAAGAAGAAGAGCAGAACCAAAAGAAGACACATGAGGCAGACGTGGTCCTTCGAGCCCGCCTCATCACACAAAAGAAGAAAAGAAAAGAAAGAATGCACATGAGGCGAACATGGTCCTTGCACCTGCCTCTCTACAAGAGAAGAATAGAAGAAAAAAAGAGGCACGAGGCAGACGCGGTCTTCGCACCCGCCTCCCTACACAAAAGAATAAGAGAAGAAAAGAAAGAAATGATCACGAGGCAAACATGGTCCTTGCACCTGCCTCTCCATAAAAGAAGAAGAGAAGAAGAGAAAGAGCAATCATGAGGCAAACATGGTCTCTGCACCTGCCTCTCTACAAAAGAAGAATAGAAAAAAAAAGAGAGAGACATGAGGCGAACATGGTCCCTACACCTGTCTCTCCATAAAAGAAGAAGAGAAAGATGAGTCACGAGGCATACGCGGTCTTTGCACCCGCCTCTCCGTAAAAGAAGAAAAGAAGAAGAGAAAGATGAGTCACGAGGCAGACGCGGTCTTTGCACCCGCCTCTCCATAAAAGAAGAAGAGAAGAAGAGAAAGAAGAGTCGCGAGGCAGACGCGGTCTTTGCACCCGCCTCTCCACATAAAAGAAGAAGAGAAGAAGAGAAAGGGCAGTCAGGAGGCGAACACGGTCTTTGCACCTGCCTCTCCATAAAAGAGGAAGAGAAGAAGAAAAAAAAAGAGAACAGTCATGAGGCGAACATGGTCCTTGCACCTGCCTCTCCATAAAAGAAGAAGAGAAGAAGAGAAAGAACAGTCACGAGGCGAACATGGTCTCTACACCTGCCTCCCATAAAAGAAGAATAGAAGAGAAGGAAGAGACATGAGGCGAACATGGTCCCTGCACCCGCCTCTCTACACAAAAGAGGAAGAGAAAAAAAAAAGAGAGAGAACAGTCACGAGGCGAACGTGGTCCTTGCGCTTTGGTTCGGATCCCTCCACTTTGGTTCGGATCCCTCCCCGGCCAGAGGATAAAAGAGACCCTTCTCTTCGACTCTCACGTCCTGCTGCCCGACGCCCCTCGGCTCTTATAGCCTGCTTCCCCCATCGGCCTGCACGGCCCGCTTCCCAATTCTTGCTCTTGTAGCCTGCTTCCTGACTTCGGCTCTTTACAGCCTGCTGCCCAACTTCGGCACTTTGCAGCCTGCTTCCCAGCTTCGGCTTGTAGCCCGCTTCCCCAATTCTGGCCTTCGTAGCCTGCTTATCTTTGGCCTTCGTGGCCTGCTTCCCAATTCTGGCCCTCGTAGCCTGCTTATCTCTGGCTCTCGTAGCATGCTTCCCTTCGGCTTTTATAGCCTGCTTCCCAACTTTGGCTCTTGCAGCTTGCCTCCCTTTGCCTTTATGGCCTACTTCCCAATGTTGGCTCTCGTAGCCTGCTTCCCCAACCTTTGGCCCTTGTAGCCCTCTTCCCAGTGTCTCCCGGCTTCTATAGCCCGCTTCCCTAATACCCTTTCAGCCGTTCGTGGTCTGCTTCCCTAATATCTTTACTACCACTACACTTATACGTAACAACAATATTTTCTTATAAAACAAAAAAAAACAACAACAAAACACATAAACAAAAAAAACAAAGAACGACAACACCCAAAAAAAAAAAACAAACAAACAAACAAAAAAAAAACAACAAAAAAGGGGAAGATAACAAAAAAGGAGAATGCTTGATTGCCCTGTTTGCATGCTTGCTTAATATAGAATAATACACCTCCTTGAAATTTTCTAGGACCGTGTTTCCTTGCTATAATAATAATATCGCCCCGATTCCAGAAGCACAGATGTCACGGCGTACGCTCGAAGGGAAAATAGGCTCTTGGCCCCTTCAAGAGCCTATTTTCAAGGAGCACCGATGCTGGAAGCGGGCTTCAAGAGCCAAAATTGTGAAAGGCGAGCCACGAGGGCGGGGAAAAGGGTTCATTGATTCAACAGGGGTATTCGTCGCCTGAAGGGACGGAGAGAAGAGTTTGTTGATTCAAAAGCACTGGGGATTCCGGTTATGAAACCCGGGCTCGGGAAAGTGGGCCGCAAGGGCCGGAGTTGGTGTCACAGGGGTAGGCCGCGAAGGCTGAAATCGGAGAAGCGGGCCGTGAAGGCCGAATTCTGGGAAGTAGGCCGTGAAGGGCCGAATCCTGAGAAGCAGGCTGGAAGAGCCAAAGATATTGGGAAGCGGGCTGTAAGAGCCGAGACGTTGGGAAGCGGGCTACACAGAGCCGAATCGGGGAAGCAGGCTACGAGAGCCAGGATTGGGGAGCGGGCTGTAGGAGCCGAAATTGGGAAGCGGGCTACAAGAGCCGAATTCTGGGAAGCAGGCCATGAAGGCCGAATTCTGGGGAGCAGGCTACGAGAGCCAGAATTGGGAAAGCGGGCCGTGGGGGCCGAGATAAGCAGGTTACAAGAGCCAAAGTTGGGAAACGGGCCGTGAAGGCCGAGATTATGGGCAGCGGGCCGTGAAGGCCGAATTTTAGGAAGCAGGCCGTGAAGGCCAGAATTGGGAAAGCGGGTCATGGGGGCCGAGATAAGTAGGCTACAAGAGCCAAAGTTGGGAAGCGGGCCGTGAAGGCCGAAATTATGGGCAGCGGGCTGTGGAGGCCGAATTTTGGGAAGCAGGCCGTGAAGGCCAGAATTCTGGGGAGCAGGCTGCGGGAGCCAGAATTGTTGGGAAGCGGGCCGCGAAGGCCGAGATTATGGGCGTAAGATGTGAAAGCCCAAATCGGGGAAGCGGACTACAGAAGCCGGAGTTGGGAGACTAACGAGCCGTGAGGGCGAGAGGTAGGCCATGGGGGGCCAAGATTGGGCTCTACGAGCAAGAGCTGGGAAAATAGGCTGCGATAGCCATGATTGAGTTCATTGTGTACACACACATTCTTGTTATTTTATTGTTATTATACTTTTTATTTATTATTTTTATGTTGTTTTTTTTTTTATCATTTTCATTCATTTTCATTTTTTTTTAGCATGCAAGCATTCATTAGCAGGCATAACATAAATATAAGTAAGGTAGCTCCCTCTATAGGGGATAGGATAGGGACGTCGCCCGTAATTCGTAGATGCGGTGCGGGCCGCGGGGCACAATCGAGGGGTGGTGCACCCGTCAAGAGGATATCGCACGTCTTGCATGCATAGCCTAAATTCATGCATTTCACCCGAGGCAATTCTCTGTGGCGTGGCAGTGCAAATGTGTGAACAAAGGACCCTAACCATAGGGATATGCAGGTTTTCCTGGTGACACTCGAGGATCACTCTAGTGCCTACACATTAGTTCCAGGCTTTCGACTTTCGGTAGCTTCACACAGCCTCCATATGTTTATTTTGGTAGCGGATTTCACCGTTCGGCGCGAGTCTCCTCATGTGTCTCAATGGGGATTCCCGGCTACTAGGATTCATCCTTATTATAATTCTATTACGGATTCTACCGTTCGGCGCGAGTCTCCTCATGTGTCTCAATGGGGATTCCCGGCTAATAGGTTTCATCCTTATTATAATTCGCTTTACCATTTCGCGCGAGTCTCCTCATGTGTCTCAATGGGGATTCCCGGCTACTCGGATCCACGTGTCTCTCCTTTTTTTTTCTCTCTCTCTTTTTTTTTTTTAACAGTGGGGGTAGGCAGCTTTTTCCTCACGATTACCTTTCACGCGAGTGCAGGAATTCAAGCATCCGTAGAGTGCTAAGAAGAAATTCGGGCAATCCCTATAGTTGAAGGCTATTGGGCACATTAAGTGCGAAGTGTCGGAGCGTTGCCTCAGGTTTATTTTGTGAGTTGGGCTTAGCGATTCAGCCATGACTCTTCCCCTTGACGTGTGCACTCGCCATAATTGGGTTCCCTTCGAGCGTATGCCGTGACATCTGTGCTTCTGGAATCGGGACGATATTATTATTATAGCAAGGAAACACGGTCCTAGAAAATTTCAAGGAGGTGTATTATTCTATATTAAGCAAGCATGCAAACAGGGCAATCAAGCATTCTCCTTTTTTGTTTTATTTTTTTGTTATCTTCCCCTTTTTTGTTGTTTTTTTTTTGTTTGTTTTTTTTTTTTTGGGTGTTGTCGTTCTTTGTTTTTTTTGTTTATGTGTTTTGTTGTTGTTTTTTTTTTGTTTTATAAGAAAATATTGTTGTTACGTATAAGTGTAGTGGTAGTAAAGATATTAGGGAAGCAGACCACGAACGGCTGAAAGGGTATTAGGGAAGCGGGCTATAGAAGTCGGGAGACACTGGGAAGAGGGCTACAAGGGCCAAAGGTTGGGGAAGCAGGCTACGAGAGCCAACATTGGGAAGTAGGCCATAAAGGCAAAGGGAGGCAAGCTGCAAGAGCCAAAGTTGGGAAGCAGGCTATAAAAGCCGAAGGGAAGCATGCTACGAGAGCCAGAGATAAGCAGGCTACGAGGGCCAGAATTGGGAAGCAGGCCACGAAGGCCAAAGATAAGCAGGCTACGAAGGCCAGAATTGGGGAAGCGGGCTACAAGCCGAAGCTGGGAAGCGGGCTGCAAAGTGCCGAAGTTGGGCAGCAGGCTGTAAAGAGCCGAAGTCAGGAAGCAGGCTACAAGAGCAAGAATTGGGAAGCGGGCCGTGCAGGCCGATGGGGGAAGCAGGCTATAAGAGCCGAGGGGCGTCGGGCAGCAGGACGTGAGAGTCGAAGAGAAGGGTCTCTTTTATCCTCTGGCCGGGGAGGGATCCGAACCAAAGTGGAAGGTTTATTTTTTTTTTGCTCCCTGGCCGGGGAAGGATCCGAACCAAGGTGAGAGGTCAATTTTTTTGACTGGGAAGCTGTCGGCTGGGGTGCCAAGGATGAGATAGCCGTCGGCTAGGAGCCGATGATGAGATAGCTGTCGGCTAGGAGCCGATGATGAGGTAGCTGTCGGCTAAAAGCCGATGATGAGGTAGCTGTCGGTTAAAAACCGATGATGAGATAGCTGTCGGGTAGGAGCCGATAATTAGATAGCTGTCGACCCGGAGGCCGACGAAGGGGTAGCTGTCGGCTTGAAGCCCCGATGGCTGAACGTTGGTCGGTTTAACGCCCCGTCGGCGGAAGGTCTAGTCGGTTTAACGCCCCGTCGGCGGAAGGGTCTAGTCGGTTTAACGCCCCATCGGCGGAAGATCTAGTCGGTTTAACGCCCCGCTGGCGGAAGGCCTAGTCGATTTAACGCCCCGTCGGCGGAAGATCTAGTCGGTTTAACGCCCCGTCGGCGGAAGGTCTAGTCGGTTTAACGCCCCGTCGGCGGAAGATCTAGTCGGTTTAACGCCCCGTCGGCGGAAGATCTAGTCGGTTTAACGCCCCGTCGGCGGAAGGTCGGAGGCAAAAGTTTGCCTCGTGACCCTTCTTTCTCTTCTTCTCTTCTTCTTTTGTAGGGGGGGCAGGTACGAAGACCATGTTCGCCTCATGTCTCTTTTTCTTCTCTTCCCCCCCTTTTTTTATGGAGAGGCAGGCGCAAGGACCACGTTCGCCTCGTGACTGTTCTCTCTCTCTCTTTTTTTTCTCTTCCTCTTTTGTGTAGAGAGGCGGGTGCAGGGACCATGTTCGCCTCATGTCTCTTCCTTCTCTTCTATTCTTCTTTTATGGGAGGCAGGTGCAGAGACCATGTTCGCCTCGTGACTGTTCTTTCTCTTCTTCTCTTCTTCTTTTATGGAGAGGCAGGTGCAAGGACCATGTTCGCCTCGTGACTGTTCTCTTTTTTTTTTCTTCTTCTCTTCCTCTTTTATGGAGAGGCAGGTGCAAAGACCGTGTTCGCCTCCTGACTGCCCTTTCTCTTCTTCTCTTCTTCTTTTATGTGGAGAGGCGGGTGCAAAGACCGCGTCTGCCTCGCGACTCTTCTTTCTCTTCTTCTCTTCTTCTTTTATGGAGAGGCGGGTGCAAAGACCGCGTCTGCCTCGTGACTCATCTTTCTCTTCTTCTTTTCTTCTTTTATGGAGAGGCGGGTGCAAAGACCGTGTATGCCTCGTGACTCATCTTTCTCTTCTTCTTTTATGGAGAGACAGGTGCAGGGACCATGTTCGCCTCATGTCTCTCTCTTTTTTTTTCTATTCTTCTTTTGTAGAGAGGCAGGTGCAGAGACCATGTTTGCCTCATGATTGCTCTTTCTCTTCTTCTCTTCTTCTTTTATGGAGAGGCAGGTGCAAGGACCATGTTTGCCTCGTGATCATTTCTTTCTTTTCTTCTCTTATTCTTTTGTGTAGGGAGGCGGGTGCGAAGACCGCGTCTGCCTCGTGCCTCTTTTTTTCTTCTATTCTTCTCTTGTAGAGAGGCAGGTGCAAGGACCATGTTCGCCTCATGTGCATTCTTTCTTTTCTTTTCTTCTTTTGTGTGATGAGGCGGGCTCGAAGGACCACGTCTGCCTCATGTGTCTTCTTTTGGTTCTGCTCTTCTTCTTTTGTGTGAAAAGGCGGGTCCAGGGACCACGGCTGCCTCATGTATCTTCCTTTGGTTCTGCTCTTCTTCTTTTGTGTGAAAAGGCGGGTCCAGGGACCACGGCTGCCTCATGTGTTTTTTCTTCCTCTTCTTCTCTTCTTTTGTGTGATGAGGCGGGCTCGAAGACCATGTCTGCCTCATGTGTCTTTACCTCATCTTCTTCTCTTCTTTTGTGTGATGAGGCGGGCTCGAAGACCACGCCTGCCTCATGTGTCTTTACCTCATCTTCTTCTCTTCTTTTGTGTGATGAGGCGGGCTCGAAGACCATGTCTGCCTCATGTGTCTTTACCTCCTCTTCTTCTCTTCTTTTGTGTGATGAGGCGGGCTCGAAGGACCACGTCTGCCTCATGTGTCTTCTTTTGGTTCTGCTCTTCTTCTTTTGTGTGAAAAGGCGGGTCCAGGGACCACGGCTGCCTCATGTGTCTTCTTTTGGTTCTGCTCTTCTTCTTTTGTGTGAAAAGGCGGGTCCAGGTGTTGACACCTGGAAAATGAACAAGGGTGGAAGCACAATTGAAAAGAGGGTCTGACCAACAGTGAAAGATCAATGATGAAGCCCGTCCACCATTCACCCGGCTAAAGCCTTTGTCGGCCAAAGCTGATGCCCGGTGCCGATGTCATTCAGACGGCAGCACCGATGAAGCCGCAGTCACTCGACTGATAAGACCTCCAAGCACACTCTGATGAGAAGTCGGAGCCGACAGATGAAGATTACGAAGGCTTTTGGCAAAGACAGGACAAATGAAGAATCCTCTACACAGATTACACACCCGGCCGAAGTCTGTCAGACTGAAGTTGATGTCCGGTCTTGTCACCGTTCGGATGACGATGCCGATGAAACATACCCGGTTTTGTCGTCATTCAGACGACAATACTGATTAAAACCCCAGTTTGTTCACTGATGGAACCTCGAGATGATCTCAACAAAGCTGTGTCACTACTAAAGTGGCCTCTTTCGGTTCTGATAAAAGTCAATACAAAATGACTAAGGGAAGCCAAGGCAATTATGTGGCCTAAAAAAAAGGGCACTAAATGGGCCGGCTGATTGGGCTTCTGACCATGGCGCCGGGAGCTTCCACGAAGGGCCGCTGGACGCGCCAGGAGCTGTGGCTAAGAAGACGGTCGCGCCGACTGCTCTCCACCGAGAACACACGAGAATGAGACCTATATAAACCCCCCCCCCCTTTTGAAAGAAAAGGGGATCGAGCGGAGGATCGGAAGCGAGACCATCAATCAAAAAAAAAAAGAAGAAGCCAGAGGGAGAGAGAGAGCCTCCTCCGCTGAAAAAGAAAGAGAGAAGAGACCGATTCCCCAGGGAAGAAGCTCCAGGTGGGCATCCGGGGAGGGAGAGGAGTCAATGCTCCGCCCTCCCCCATGGTTTTATTTTTTCTTATTCATGTAATCCTGCCGAGTTTATCTCGATTTTGATTTTGGATGTAACCGGGATATCCTGATGTCTATTCATCTCCTTCTCCCCCATTCCCTCCGTGCGATTGATGTGAGTTCTGGGGTGATCTGATGATATGAAATGCTCTAATGGCCCGTTTGGGCGTTGGGTGATTGAAACATCTGCCAGCTATCTCTCCGTATGTTGCTATGTCTTTCCTTTACATGTTTTCGTTGTTTTAGCTCGACTGAAGCGCGTCTGATTCTCTAATGGGTCTTCGGATTCAATCGTCTTCAGCAGAATAAGTGTGGCTCTAGTTATACCGATGCCCATGGCCGTTCGGTGTCGCTTGCGGGGAGCCTCCCAGGCTTGCCCCAGGGCCAGAGACAGATTATCTCTTGGCTTCTGGGGCAGTCTGCTATCGATATTGGCAATGCTTTCAATGGCCGCTGCTAGTGATTTTCTATAGTTCTAGATGTTATGGTTTTTGCCTATTGGCACTGTCAAAATCATCCCTGGGTCCAGAGACAGCCATCTCTTGGCTCTCAGGATGATGAAAGACGACATCAAGCTGTCCCCGGACTCTACACGGCAGTGGTGACACGGGTTCTCTGTACCCTGATTTTTCCCTCCCAGTTTCCTCTCTGATCTTGGACTTTCTTTGAAACCTAAGCCAAATCCAGTTGAAACCCGAAGAATTGATTCATTTTGACCTCACTGGGCCTATTTACCTCGGCCTGAATCGTCAAGAAACCCCTGAATCCCTAACAGATCTAAGAACAGGGTACCGTAAAGCCCTGTTCTGATCCCGGCGTCCTCATAGCTCTCGGCCCCGCGTACAGTAAATCAGGTGAATAGCTCTCGGCGCCATCCTTCAGGCGCCGAGAACTGTTCTAACATGGCCGCGCCGGGAGCCCTGCACTCTGACCGTGGCGCCGGGAGTCCTACTCCCTGGTCTCCTCCTCGCTGCGCCGAGGGTCCCCTTTCCCTTGGCCATCCCGCCGGGAACCTCCCACTCTGGGCAGTTCCTCTTCACACCGGGAACTCCTGGCCTTTGCTTCAACGCGTCGGAAACCTGCCTCTTTGTTCATGCGCCGGGAGCCTAACCCACCGGCATTCTTCTGGTGCCTTGAGCCATAATGTGCACCTCAGGGACGACAATTAATGGGGATAACCCTCCCCTTTTCTACGAGATTTTCCGGACTCGATCGGCTTTTATAACCTTCCGAGGCAATGGAGCTCCGCCACTGCGTAAGCTTCGTTGACCTCTAGAGGGATATCGGAACAGTGCTGCAGGCATGTGCATGATCAAGGGTCCAATACCCCTCTATTTGGCTTTCACCCCAGCGCTCCGTGGGTGATCGTCTATCATTCCCTGGCAAATGCTGAGTCCGGGGGAGATGCTGTCAAAATTCTCCCAGGACCACGAAGCCTACATTAAACTGCCCCTGGGATTCTGCATGACACTGGTGACAGGGTTTCCCTATGCCTAGGCCTTCCCAAAGTCCTCCCAGATCCTGATGTTCCTATGAAGCCCAAGCCTAATCTAATTCAATTTTGATGCCCTGACCAATTTTTAACCCCAAAGAAACCCCTGCCCTTGGCCTGAATCAATTAAAAACCTAAAACAGAGTATCGTAAGCTCTGTTCTGTTCCCGGCGCCAAAATACCTCTCGGATCAACCTACAGTAAACGCGATGAATAGTTCTCGGCGCCATCCTTCGGGCGCCGAGACCTAATTTTGGCTTCCTGGCCGTCGCGCCGGGAGCCCTGCACTCTGGCCGTCGCGCCGGGAGCCCCGCATGCTGGCCGCGCCGGGAGGTTTCCTCTCCTTCGGCTGAGCGCGCCGGGAGCCACCCCCCTTTGCAGCCGCGTCGCGCCGGGAGCCTTCCTCAGCCCCGTCGCGCCGAGACCCTCTTCTAGCATCTCTTCCTCGCGCCGGGAAGCCTGCGCCGAAGGCCCTCTCCCCTTTGGCTCCTCTTCGTCGCGCCGGGAACCCAAGCCCTCTCGTCATGGCGCCGGGAACCCCCAGCCTTCTTGTTTTGATGCCGGAAGCCCTGGCCCTCCCATTTTTGGGTCGTGCCGAGAGTCTGTGTCCATTCAGAGCGTGCCGAGAGCCCGATCTACCACCCAATGAATTCCAACATCCGAAGTGAACCCACGCAAGGGATATCTGTGGATCACCCGATATGTCCCGGGGATAAAATTGAAGGGGAGTCATAACCCCTATGTTCCACCTAACCGCGACGGATTTACAAATAACCCTTTTGCTCGGGGGGTCTTGCCACTGCATGAATCCCGCTAGCCCTTTCAAAGGGAAAATCACACATTGCCCCCCCCCCTAGCCCGTATGTACACGGGTTGGGAGGTTCGGCTTCCCTAGCTCTCGACACTCATCCCGATACTCCGCGGGTGATAGCCTCTTTCCCCCTGGGCATAACCCAGATTAAGAGGAAAGGCCGTCGAAATACTAATCGAAGCTTTAAACCTATATCATGGCCATGGCTTTGCCTTCCCGTGATGAATATCTTCTATCTCCTTGTTTCCACCAAGTATAACTGTTTGGACCGCCAACCACATGATCTAGTCGGTTTCTGTGATTGATGTTATTATCTTACCTGTCTCTCTGGCCCTGGTATGAAGTTTAAAATCAAGCATGTGAATATCCGTTTGCCTCCCAAGGCCTCCTACTTTAGCGTTTAATCAAGGGTTGTCCTTCCTTGGAAGGACGTAATTAACGTCATAACGTTCATGGTATGACGGGCTTCTGGTCCAGACACGATCACTCATAATCGACTGACCAAGTCAGATCGAGCGCACAATGAAATCGTCACACATGTGACTGGCACGCCAATAAATCAATAAATAAATAAATAAACTAATAAATAATAAACAAACAAAAATAAATAAATAATTATAAAATTATGCGTCCACAAGTCTGGCACGCCCGGTGGGACTTAGCCTCCTTTCATCTTTACGCTAAAGTAGTAGGCCCGGCGGGCCCCCCTGAAACCTCTGATTCTGTGTACTTTCCTTATTCTCAGGAATCTACAATGACAGCCGGAATCATGTCCGTTTGCTTCGGCCAACAGCCGATCGACATGCACGTGCGAGAAGGCTACCTGGCAGTACCCCTCGCGTTCGGATCAATGCCGCCCGCCGTCGGGATGCCCAACTGTCTGGGCCTTATCTTCACAGACCTTCTGCAGGTCGATAACAACGAGCAAGGCGCCGCTGCAAGTGCCCTGATAATGGCTGCTGATGAGAAGACTAGCTTACCGGGGAAGACGGCCTCGACAGCCGTCGCCTGCTATGTGCACCATGTTCAAAGGTGGGACGTGGTCTCCACTGCTGCCCAGAAGGGAAAAACAACCAACCGGAGGAGCCGGTATGCCGCTGCTAACCGTCGTCTTTCAAATTCTGGGAAGACAATGATGATGGGCGATGTTAGGGTGAACCTCGACGGTCGCCCCCGAGAGGTCCGGCCGGACAGGATTGTCCCGACCATCCAAATTGACAACAAGTTCCAAGTTCTGGCCACCAGGAAGGCCAATTGGGAAGCTGATGGAAGGAAGTCGCTGGCGCCCAAGCCGGCAAGATACAAACAGGTCTGGCGACCGAAGAAGATGCAGAGCTGGACTCAAGCTCAAGATGAGGAGAAGGTTACCCATGATGCTGTCACCCACTTCAAGGCGGGAAGCCAAAGAGGAGAGGGAAAAGAGACAGGAAATGCTATTGCTGCTCACCCCAGAGTCTGGGGAAGCGGATATGAAAGAAATATTGCAGAAAGAAAACTGACTGCCGTTCGCCCCATGATGAGGAGTAGGAGACCTGAGAAGAAAGAAGACCTTGCTGCCACCCGCCCCAGGGCCGGGGGCAGAAGATGGCAGAGAAAAAACCATGATGTTGCTACCAACTGCTGCCGGAATAGCGATGCGGGAATGCGTGAACCAGCCATGGTTGCCATCCCAAGAAGATCGAGGGCTTGTGCCAGACAGGCCGACATCTTCAGATATTCCAAGGCCGAGCATTTGAATGCTCAGATAACAAGACTGGCCTATCAACAAAGAAGCCAGGAAAGACTGGTGTTCCAACCTGAGCCGCAAAGGCACAACTCTGAAGAGACAAAGCAAGTAGTCCGAGACTACTTCTACTGCCTGGGGAGCTCTGCCCTAGGTCAACGAAGACTATTCCGTGCCTTGGGCACCAAGGATGATGAAGAAGAAGAAACCTTCCAAAAAATGATGATCGGAGCCTCCTCCTCCGATTCAAATGACTATGGAGAAGGCCTCAGGGCCAGATATAATGAAGAAGACCTGCACGGGGAAAAGGACAAAGAAAGAATATCGGTCTTTGACCGGCTCAGATATCCTAGTCAAATAAAAAGAAAGGCCTACAAGCGAAAGGGAAAGATGCAAATCTTCGCCTGCAACATGGCTGGACTGGCCAGGGGGCAAGATACACTACCAACTCAGTCAGATGAATTGCTCAGACTGGCAACTAGACCGGGTCCCGTCACAAGAAGAGGCCAGGCCGCAAAGGATAAAATGAAAGATGAGGATGAAGCTCACAGGATTACCACTATGACAGTTAATGTGGTAACAGCGGAAGATGGAGATAACCCCTTCGTTGATGATGCTGAAGGGACTTCTGAAGATATACAAATCCCATCGACTATGGATCCCATGATCCAGATGATGTTCAGAAGATATCAGCAGGAGATCAGCGCTCTCCGAAGACAGCTCAATGAGAGACAAGAAGCTACATCAGTCTCGAAGCAAGCTGAACCTACAGGGCAGACATCCAGCTCCACAGAAACAACTATCCTGGCTGATAAGGGCAAGACACCGAGCCAACCTGTTCCACAGCAAACAGCAGCTCAGCCCTCTGTGTCCCAGACACAGCCTACCGCGCCCATCTTACGCGCCACTGTGATGACAACTCCTCACAGCCAGCAACAAGCTCACTTCTTCCCAGAAGAGATAGATCCAGCTGTGGCCCACAAGCAGATGATTGAAAGAATTGTGGAAATGAAGCTGTCAGAAAAGACCGGTGGCGACGCGGGTGCCTATGATGTGTACAGAGTACCCTATCCTCCCCAGTATGCTGCCAAGAAACTACCCCCAGGCGTCAGTAAGCCGCCGAAGTTTGAGAAATTTAATGGCCAAGGCTCCCCTAGGGAGCATATAGCCTACTACACTACAATCATGGGCGACCTAGCAGTCGATGAAGCTTATCTGCTCAAGTTCTTTGGCTCATCCCTCACTGGGTTGGCCTTTGAATGGTACTCAAGCTTGCCAGCTGGGTCAGTGGTTGATTGGCCTGATATGCAAAGAAAATTTCGCGACAGATTTCATGTCACGGAAAGGGAAATCACGATAGCAGAATTGTATGCTACCAGGCAGAAACAAGATGAAACTGCATTGGATTACATCAAAAGATGGAGGAACCTAGCCATGAGATGCCGAAGGCCTCCTCATCAGGAAGATGCGGTGCAGATATGCAAGCAGAGCCTCAGGAGGGAGGTGCTAGAAAAAATGATCGGTGCAGATGTCAGAACATTTGACCGACTGAACAATATAGTGGCAGAGGTCGAGACGTTCTTGTCCAAACGTCCGACCGCCAATGTTCTCACTATGCCGAAGGGAAAATCCAATGAACGACGGCCATCACACTCTGAGGCCAACACCGTCGATTTCAGAACCTTCGAGCAACAGAAGGGGAAGAAAGGGGCAGATGAAGTTCCCCCGCTGGCAGATACAGCAGAAAGGAAGGATAAAGTCTCTCTGAGAGACAAGATGAGAAAAGCATATTCCTTTCCAAAGGATAAGACGGCCGCACTGTTCAACTGGGCATACAAGTTCAATAAGGTAACATTGCCTGAACCCAAAAGACCAGCAGATGCAGCAAAGAAAGACGATCCGCTGTTCTGTCCATTCCACCGTGCGCTGGGGCACGCAATTGAAGATTGTTATGTCTTCAAAGATATCATGGAAGGAATGGTCAAGAAAGGTGAGCTGCAGTTGGGAGATTACCAGGTAAAGCCGCCTCATCCACATGAGCCTCCACCCTGGAGAGTGGCTGCCAATATGATCTCAGTCTACCAACAGCTGCCCAAAGAGGCCGTTGAAGAATGCACCAGGAATACCTATGAAGCTTGCTTCCTCACCCCGCAGAAAGATCAGGAAGGATGGCAGATAATACCCATAAAAAGCAAAAAGAAGGAGACTCCTGTAGCCAGTACCAGCGGAGCAGTTATCCGGGGTACTACACCAAGGCCTGAGCCGCCTCCGATAAAATCAATATGGCATACAACTGAGACTGGACCAGTCATCCGGATCCCTACTCACAACCGGAGGAGACAAACTCCCCTCCCTACACATAAAGAAGTAAGCCCTGCAGCCAGGCGTCTGCAGCAATACATTAATGAGCTCGATGAGTACGAGCAGAAGAAGCCCAAGCATCTGCTAATGAAGGACTGTATACTCTGGGAGCAGCTCGAAGAATCAAAAATCAAAGAGCAGCCAGAGACAGAACGAGGAAAAGTAGAGAATGAGCCCTTCTGGGGGCAGGAGCCAGCAAAGTCAAATTCCCAAAAGAAGAAGAAACGGCCCAAATCCAAGAAAGGAAAGAAGGTCACGACAGTACAATGTAACACTCTGTCAGTACTCTTCTCCTTGCCCGGGGAGGATGATGAGCCGGAAGCATCCAACGCTCCGCTAGAGGCTAACCATGCCGAAGCCTCTACCTCGGCCCATGCAACACGTTCTGGGAGAAAATGGGGGCGCCCACCACCAGCCAACCATAACATCATGTTCAGAGGGGAGCAACCCTATCAAATCCCGGAGCCGGAGATTCGAGGTATCCAGGTTCCTCCCCCTGCCAGTCTGTACCAGGACAAAAAGAAGGCAGATGAAGCCCCTTCATTCCTGGAGTTCCTGTCCAGCTTAGAAAATGAGCAGCCGGCTCATACTGCTCCAGACAAAAGCAATAAATGCCAGCAGACAGCGGTTGGAAAGCAGAAACAGCATGAAGAAGATAAAGAATGTAACCCTTTAGCAAAAGCAGGGGCAGTCGCTACAGAAGAAGCCTCCCGGGAGACCGATGAAGAAGATAAAATTGGGACTGGGCAGCCAAGGCCACAGGCACCACATGAACCTCCAAGACCCCGATGGGCAGAGGAGATGAGACTGTCTAATGTCCGGGTAGGCAGTCGAGTCATGAAAATGCTGAAGAAGCTCCCTACCAGATTCTCCATCTGGGAAATTCTCTCTCTGAGTGAAGAAGCTCGCCAAGCGATTGTGGATGCCCTGCAGTCCCCGGCACAATGTGAAGCACTCTTGACAGAGGTGAGTACTGGGCCATCAGTCACGTTCACCGAGGATGATATGCTAATCCCAAATTCCGGCCATAACAGACCGCTATATATGAGGGGTTCCCTGAACTGTCAGCCGATAAGCAGAATACTGATAGATCCAGGGGCCGCTGTGAATATTCTCCCATACCGCATCTATCAGAAACATTACTTTGATCTGCAGCTCACCAAGGTCAGAGACATGAAAATTGCAGGATTCAACCAGAAATGTGAAACACCTCTCGGGGTGGCTGATTTCAATCTCACACTGGGCGACCTCACTACAGTGGTACGATTCTATGTAATCGACTCCAACACCACATATAAGGCCCTGCTGGGAAGACCGTGGCTGCACGAATATCAGATAGTGCCATCCACGCTACACCAATGCATAAAATATTGCCATGAAGGAAAAGAGGAAAGGGTGTTTGCAGACCTACATCCCTTCGAAGTGTTCGAGTGCCACATGCTCGATGCGTCCTATTACACCGAGGTGTCACAAAGGGATAAAGGAAAAGAAACTGTGGTCAGCCAAGAAAAGTCGGCGACGAAAGCCAGAAATTGGTCCCCGCCGCCGCCAAAGGGCTACATTAAAAAGCATGGGGTGTCTCACATCTCCTATGCTGGTGATTTTGCTCGGATCACTCCTCCCGGCATACACCCAGATGATACCGAAGAAAAGATGAAAGAAAAATACACACAGGTGGAAGTTCCTCAGGGTCTAGTCAAGCCCATAGCCAGCACAGAATACCAGACAGTGCTGCCCCTAAAGACCATGGAAATCCCTCGCTTTGGCGAACCCCCTATTATATTCTACACCGGGGAGGCAGTCGAAGAAGATGATCAAGACTGCATGGCCCCTGAAGAAGCTGCAAACCTGATGGTACCCATTACGGGCCTGGAGTATACTATCCAACGGGTTTCACAAATGTTCTCCAAGATGCAAATGCCATCGATGCAGCCTGCTGCTCAGAAGAAAGCATTCAAGGAGCTATGGGATCCGCCTCGAGATAGCAAGGAACTGAGGAAGATCACGCAGCACCCGGGACTGGGTTATACCCTGCAAGAATACTATGAAGCCGAGGTGGATGTCATCTCTGCCTTCTACCAGAATGAAGATCCCCCTGAAGTGGGATATGATCAATACCCCTTTGAAGATGAAGAAATTATGTATCAATCCATAACAGACAATGAAGCCCAAGACAACCAGCCGGAGGCAAGGATGTCTGATGAGACTAAGAAGGGTTGGTGCTGGGAGAATCCATCTTGCAAAGAGGATCTGTTCCAGGCCGAAGCACAATTTGATACAGGAACCCCGGATGAAGATCAAGTAGCCAGAGAGCTGCAAGAGTGCCTGGAGTTTGGGCGCATTCTAGAAGAATTCCGAGCTCTACATAATGATGACCTCTCAGGGGAGCCCACATCAGAAGAGCCTCTAAGCATGAAAGACTCCACTTCGAAGTTTTCCGCTGAGCCAGTCGTGTCCGCGGGGCAGACTGAGCAGAATCCGGCCGTATTGGCCTTATACGATGCACCAGCATCTGCTGATGACCAATCTGATGAAACAGAAAATCATGAAAATGAAGGAGATTATATCCCAGGAGGCTTTATTGATTTGCAAGAAGCCCCACCCGAAGTTGAAGACGGAGGCCAAGCCACTGTTGATGAGCTGATAGAAGTGAATCTGGGGTCAGTAGATGAGCCAAGGCCTACGTTCCTCAGTGCATTGCTGGAGCCAGCTGCCAAAGAACAGTATATTCAGTTTCTGAAAGAATTTCGAGACTGCTTCGCGTGGACATATGATGAGATGCCGGGACTGAGTTCTGATGTGGCACAGCATCGATTGGCGATAAACCCAGAGGCAAGCCCTGTGAAGCAGCCTGCCAGGAGAATGCGTCCCGAACTGATAAATCAGATCAACAAAGAAGTCGACAAGCTGATCGATGTGGGCTTTGTTGAAGAAAACCAATATACTACATGGCTGGCCAATATAGTGCCTGTGAAGAAGAAAAATGGGCAGATCAGAATATGTGTAGATTTCAGAGACCTGAATAAGGCTTGCCCGAAAGATGATTTCCCAGTGCCAATCACTGAAGTAATGATCGATGCAACCACTGGCCATGAAGCTCTGTCATTCATGGATGGGTCATCCGGATACAACCAGATCTGGATTGCTGAAGAAGACAGAGTGCATACTGCATTCCGCACCCCGAAGGGGATATTTCACTATAAAAGGATGCCGTTCGGCCTCAAGAATGCCGGCGCTACTTATCAAAGAGCTATGACAAAGATCTTTGATGATTTACTCTTCAAGAAAGTGGAGTGCTACATCGATGACCTGGTGGTGAAAACCGGCAGAAGAGAAGATCATCTGCAAGATCTGAGGATAGTGTTCCAGAGGCTGCGAAGATATGAACTCAAGATGAATCCTATGAAATGTGCCTTCGGCGTGTCCAGTGGAAAATTCCTTGGGTTCATCGTCCGTCATAGGGGCATTGAGATCGACCCATCCAAGATTAAAGCTATCCAGGAGCTCCCTCCACCAAGGAATCTCCACGAGCTGAGATCTCTACAAGGGCGTTTGGCCTACATCCGACGATTCATATCAAATCTGTCGGGGAGATGCCACCCTTTTCACAAGCTCATGATGAAAGATGTACCGTTCCTCTGGGACGATGGCTGTCAGGAAGCTTTTGAGAAGCTGAAAGAATATCTCAAGACCCCTCCAGTGCTGGGGGCACCTATAAAGGGCAAGCCTCTGATACTATACATCGCAGCCACACACTGTTCCCTGGGGGCAATGCTAGCACAGATAAATGAAGAAGGCAAAGAGCAGGCTCTATACTACCTAAGTCGGAGGCTGATTAGAACTGAAGAAAGCTACACCTATATAGAAAAGACATGCTTGGCACTAGTCTTTGCCGTTAAAAAGCTCCGGCACTACATGCTGTCACATGAAATCAGATTGATATCTGCAGCAGATCCGCTCAAATACATATTGACTCAGCCAGTACTGAAAGGCCGATTGGGCAAATGGGCAGTAATTCTGATGGAATTCGATATCACATATATACCCCAGAGGGCAATAAAAGGACAGGCCGTGGCTGATTTCTTCGCAGAGCACCCGGTGCCAGAGATTGATATGTTGGGGACTGAGTTACCCGATGATGAAACATTAGAAGCCTGCCAGGCTCAGTCAACTGTGTGGCAGCTATTCTTTGATGGAGCATCTAGAACAGAGACAGACTCCAATGGAAAGACCAGAATACGGGCCGGGGCCGGTATTGTGCTAAGATCGCCAGAGGGGGAGGTTGTACATACTTCCTGTTCTATAAACAAGCCCTGCACTAATAATGAAGCCGAGTATGAAGCTCTGATAATCGGGTTGCGCATCAGCCTCAACATGGGTATCCAGATGCTTCAGGTATTCGGGGATTCAATGTTGATAATAAAGCAAATCCAAGGTGAGTTCGAAGTGCGAAAGCCAGAGTTGAACCCCTACCACCAAAAGGCTGTGCGCCTCATGGCGAAATTCTATCATATTGAGCTCAAGCATGTGGGCCGTGCACATAATGCCCAGGCTGATGCATTGGCAAAGCTAGCCAGCTCAATAGCAGTCCCACCGGATGAGACACTGAACATTGTTGTTATAAACCGGCGGCAAGTCCCCAGCATGCTAGAAGACTGCCCCGAAGAAAATGAAGTCGCCACGATTAGTACAGAACAGGCATCTGATTGGAGACAGCATTTGCTACAATGGTTTTTACACCAACAGCTGCCGCAGAAAAGAGAAGAAAAGATGAAACTTTTAAGGATCAAAGATTCTTATGAATTCAGAAATGGAACTCTATTCCGAATAATGGCAGATGCACGCAAGAAGATTCTGCTCCGCTGCTTGTCCACTGAGGAAGCTTGGCAAGCGATGAAAGAAATACATGCTGGGACAGCAGGTGCTCACCAAGCTGGCCCTAAGATGAAGATAGAAATCAAGAAGCTGGGCTACTATTGGCCCACCATGTTTGAAGATTGCTGCAAGTTTGCAAAGTCATGTCAGAGATGTCAGGAGCATGCTGTTGTGCCTAGAAGGCCACCTGCCGTTCTGCACCCTACAATCCCTAGCTGGCCGTTTGCACAATGGGGAACTGATGTAGTCGGCCCACTACCGACCTCCTCAGCCGGACATAAGTACATACTGGCAATAACAGATTACTTCTCCCGATGGGCGGAGGCTATAGCATTACGAGAAGTGACTGGTGAGCTGGTTGCCAGATTCATCAAACAGAACATTATCTTCCGGTTTGGGATCCCCAGCCGAATAATATCCGATAATGGAAGTCATTTCAGAAATCAAAAGATCTATCGGCTCGCCGAGAAGTATAAGATCGAGTGGAGGACTTCCACTCCTTACAATCCACAGGCAAATGGATTGGCAGAAGCCTTCAACAAAACGTTATGCGCCTTGTTGGCCAAAGTCGTCAGTTCTAATAAGAAGGACTGGGAAGAAAAGATGTATGAAGCTCTATGGGCATATCGCACTGTCTTCAAGACACCTACAGGGTGCTCGCCATATTCATTGGTATACGGCTCAGAGGCAGTAGTTCCACTGGAGCTGGAAGTCCCGTCACTCAGGGTGGCAATCCAATATGACCTGGCCCGTGGCGAACAAACCAATGCAGAAAGAAGATTACAAGAACTGGCTGAATTGGAAGGGAAGCGCCTCCAAGCTCAGAAGAATATCCAGATGTACCAGGCCCGCATGACCACTGCGTTCAACAAACTCGTAAAAGGACGAGAATTTAAGAAAGGTGACCTCGTCATGGTCAAGAAAAGAGAAGTCATGGCGTCCAACCCAAAAGGAAAGTTAAATCCTAATTGGGAAGGCCCTTATGTGATATATAGGGTCTACGAAGGAGGGGCCTACATGGTTGTTAACCATCGAGGGGAGATTCAATTCTCACCACTCAACGGTAAACACCTAAAGCTGTATCATGCTGCCCAACCAATGTTCCCCGAGTAATCAGGCTAAGAGCTACCCTATTTCCTTGGTCTAGCGGCACTCTGCCCTAACCAAGTCACCCACTTCCTTGGTCTAGCGGCACTCTGTCCTAACCAAGTTACCCTTTTCCTTGGTCTAGCGGCACTCTGCCCTAACCAAGCTACCCTTTCCCTTGGTCTAGCGGCACTCTGCCCTAACCAAGCTACCCTGCTCCCTTGGTCTAGCGGCACTCCGCCCTAACCGAGCTACCCTTTTTCTTGGTCTAGCGGCACTCCGCCCTAACCGAGCTACCCTTTTTCGTGGTCTAGCGGCACTCTGCCCTAACCAAGCTACCCTTTCCCTTGGTCTAGCGGCACTCTGCCCTAACCAAGCTACCCTTTTTCTTGGTCTAGCGGCACTCCGCCCTAACCGAGCTACCCTTTTTCGTGGTCTAGCGGCACTCTGCCCTAACCAAGCTACCCTTTCCCTTGGTCTAGCGGCACTCTGCCCTAACCAAGCTACCCTGCTCCCTTGGTCTAGCGGCACTCCGCCCTAACCGAGCTACCCTTTTTCTTGGTCTAGCGGCACTCCGCCCTAACCGAGCTACCCTTTTTCGTGGTCTAGCGGCACTCTGCCCTAACCAAGCTACCCTTTCCCTTGGTCTAGCGGCACTCTGCCCTAACCAAGCTACCCTGCTCCCTTGGTCTAGCGGCACTCCGCCCTAACCGAGCTACCCTTTTTCGTGGTCTAGCGGCACTCTGCCCTAACCAAGCTACCCTTTCCCTTGGTCTAGCGGCACTCTGCCCTAACCAAGCTACCCTGCTCCCTTGGTCTAGCGGCACTCCGCCCTAACCGAGCTACCCTTTTTCGTGGTCTAGCGGCACTCCGCCCTAACCGAGCTACCCTTCTTCCTCGGTCTAGCGGCACTCTGCCCTAACCGAGCTACCCTTTTTCTTGGTCTAGCGGCACTCCGCCCTAACCAAGCTACCCTTCTTCCTTGGTCTAGCGGCACTCTGCCCTAACCGAGCTACCCTTTTCCTTGGCCTAGCGGCACTCCGCCCTAACCAAGCTACCCTTCTTCCTTGGTCTAGCGGCACTCCGCCCTAGCCGGGCCATCCCTTATCATGATCTGATGACAGCCCGACTTGTTACCCTCCCAAAAAGAGGGGAAGAGAGAATAAAAGAATGAAAATAAATAAAAAATGGGGTTAAAAATAGAGATACCCTGCCGGTCTTGTTCAGGCTTTCTGAGCAAGGGCAAAAATGGCTAAAACCCAGCTGTGGTGAAAACCCGAAAGGGCACTGCAGGCAAAATCGGGTACCCCGCCACGTGAAAACCCGGAAGGGCGCGTGGGCAAAAGCAAGAGGGGGCTGGCTCCGGTGAAAACCCGAAAGGGCGCTTGGGCCAGTAATATGGGGACCCTAAAGAAACCTCACCTCCCGTCATGAACTTCTCGTCGATCGGCCGAGACGTTCTCGTCCAATCAACGATCAAACCCGCCCAGTTCATACCCTACGTCTGTCCTGATAAAACCCTCATACCTTGCCAAAATCCCACGATGGTGAAACCTGCTGTTGATTGATTGGCACATTGCCCAATCAGCGATAAAACCTATCCAGTTTAGACCCTACGTCTATCCTGATGAAATCCATGATATCCTTGCATTGGTATAAACCCAATACCGATGATGAAACCCATCTTTAGTCGACAGGGCACCCTGCCCGATCGGTGAAGAAATTTGTTCGGTCTAGACCTTACATCTGTTCCAACTAGAGCTACGAGTCTCGCTATGTCCCACCGTGATGAAATCTGCTGCTGATTAATGGGCACACTCGCCCAAGCAGCAATGAAACCTGTCCGGCTTAGACCTTACGTCTATCCCGATGAAACCCATGAAACCTTTGCATCGATATAAACCCAATACCGATGATGAAACCTCCTGTTGGTCGATGGGCACCCTGCCCGATCAACGACAAAACCAGCCCAGGGTAGACCTTACGTCTGTTCTGATGAAGATTCATAAGATCCTTGCATTGGTATAAACCCAATACCGATGATGAAACCCGTTGCTGATTGATTGGCGCACTGCCCGATCTGTGATGAAACCTACCCAGTCTAGACTTTTCGTCTACTCTGATGAAACCTATAAAAAAAAATCCTTGCATTGGTATAAACCCAATACCGACGATGAAACCCACCTTTGATCAATGGGCACCCTGCCCGATCAACAAAGAAACCCGTCCTATCAAATCTGCATATCCCTTTACGTCCCGCCGTGATGAAACCTACCATTGGTCGATCGGCACCCTGTCCGATCAATGATAAAACCAGCCCAGTGTGGACCTTACGTCCACCCTGATGAAACCTATAAAATCCTTGCGTCGGTATATACTCAATACCGATGATAAGAGCATGCATTAATAAAGCAGCACATCGCCTGATCCGTGCTGAAGTCCCGATTCAGGGAACATATGTGTAAAAAAAAAAATGGGGTTAAAAATAGAGATACCCCGCCAGACTTGTTCGGACATCCCGGATAAGGGCAAAAATGGCCAAAAACCCAGCTGTGGTGAAAACCCGAAAGAGCACCGCAGGCAAAATCGGGTACCCCGCCACGTGAAAACCCGAAAGGGCGCGTGGGCAAAAGCAAGAGGGGGCTGGCTCCGGTGAAAACCCGAAAGGGCACTTGGGTCAGTAATGTGGTAATTTAAAAGTTCCATGCCAACCGGCACGCTACCTTTACCTCCCCTTCACTAATGAAGCCTTCCGTCGGTCATCTGGCTCTATTCCCCACCGATGATAAAGCTTTCCCGGGATGGACCTTACGTCTACCCTGATGAAACCTACATGCCCTCTTCAAATGTCCCACCTGCCATAACTTCTACCCAGTCTAGACTTTCCGTCTATTCTGATGAAATCCCTTATGTCACATCCCTGCAAATTGTCTCCCTCATAGCACATGTCGCCAAGAGGGACGTGTGATGATACCAACACAATCCGGTTTAAGCACCTCTTCGGATGCCCGTCACGCAGTGGAGCGAGTTCCCCATCCTTTCTCTGAAGGGGTGGACGCTCTCCTGCTATGTACGAGCCATTCACATGAGGGTTTGCTAAAACCTACTGCCCCACTTCCCGAAGTGATGAAACCACATGATAAGATAAGATGGATACACATGAAGCCAAAAGATCTCTTTTCATTTCATTACGAAGTGAGTACATGAGGGGCCCCGAGGGGACGCTGTGTCACAAACAAAAGATGGGAAGAGAAGAAAGAAAAGAAAAGAAAGTGAAGATAATTCATGGCCGTCGAAAGATATCTTCAAAGGCCAGAAGACCAACATAGGGGGCGGCTCCTAACTCATGAAGGCGCGCTTCCTCCTCCTGAAGCCTCATGGACAGGTCCTGGAAAGACATCACCCGACCCTCCAGTGAAGCCACCTCCTCGGTGGACTGTGGCCGAACAGAAGATAATTGCTGCAGCTCGGCCCGAAGTTCAGTGAGCTCCGCCTCCAAAACGGCTACCCGTTTCTGGATAGCCTCCTCCCGCTGAATAATACTCTGTAGCTCGGCCTGGCGCTCATCAAGTGTCAGCGTTAGCTTTTCCACCTCGGATTTGCATTCCGACCTCTGCAACTTCAACGCCGTCAGCCTGTCAACCATGATTCGTGCTAGGAAGTCTCTCCGATGCACGAATTTCAATAAAAGCAAGACCCGCTGAGCCCATATGTCCAAAGGGCAGCCCATGGCTTGCAGCCCAGCAGTGAGGCGATTGGCGATTTCCTTCAGCTGTAGATATGTCAAGCCAGGCTGAGACTCTACCAGCTGGCGTAACATGTCCAGATGCTGCCAGACAAAGCTGTCAGGAGAAGTAAAGCCGAAAGAAGCAGATGCGACGACTTCGAAAGTCACCTCTCCGTCAATATCTGCCCATAGTCCAATGCCCGCTTGGGAGGACGAAGAAGGCAAATCTGCCGAAAGAGCTAGCCGCTGTCCCTCTGTACCCCCCTGCTGGACTAAAGATTCCTCCTCTGCTGCTGCCTCGGGAGCTACACCTTGAACATCCGCGGGAGGAGAATCAATGAGTAGTGGGGTTATCTCTGCAATGGAAGCTGCACCTTCAGCTGCTCTTTCCGGTGAGGGAGACGGAGGTGCCTTAGATTGTGCAGGCAGGAATTCGGACTCTGTAGCCACTATGGCAGGAATTGTTAACTCGGGCGCAATTGACATCACTGCGGCCGGTATGAAAGCGGAGCTCCTGGCCGGATCTGTTTCGGCTCTAAGATCTGAAACCCTGGCAGGGATGACACTTTCTTCTGCAGCTCCCAAGTCTAATGATGCCAAGTCTGTCGAGGACTGTATCCGCACTGGCACTGGGCGAATGATCTCAGGAGCCCCCGTGCAAGTTGAAGGCAGAAATGGAACAATAGCCCAATCTACAAGGGAAATGTCCATGAAGGATGTGGAGGTGGCCGAGGTAGCAGCGACAATACTCTGAGACCAAAGCAAAGCGACCTTCAGTACTAAATAAAAGAAACAAATGAAGCAGCATACATGAAGAACAACCCACCTTTGAAGCAGGGTCCGCACCCTCGAAAGGGGGTGAAAGAGAAGAAAGCTCCGTGGCCGAAATGGCGAGTGGTGGAGTTATGTCAATCTCAGTATCGAGCTCGGCAAACTCCTCCTGAAATTCTTCCTCAGAGGATAACACCAATAGTTTGGCGGGTCGAAGAGACGGAACACCTTTTGCAAGTGCAGGAGGGGCTTCTGACTTGGAAATATCCTCCCCTTCGCTGCCGCTGGAATCTACTTCCTCCTCATGGGAGGCGGCCTGGGAACTGCCCGAAGATATTTCCACACTAGCTATATGCTGGGCCGGTACCTCTAAAGTATGGCGGGATGTAGATCGAGTGATTATGCGTCTGGCCGGAATAGTACTCTGCTTTGGCCGAATCTTGTGACCCTCCTGTGGTCGAGGCAGCTCTTCTGTCATTATCATGGCCTCGGCTTGCTCCCCGACTGCCACTGCTACAAGAAAAGAAAATTTCTGAGAGGAATAGCAAAGAAAATAACGGAAGTATGAGACAAATGAGAAAAGCACATTTACCCTCCTCCTCGCCAGTCGGGGTGGGAGAAGGCAGTCTTGTGTCCGTCTCCACAGGCGCTTCAACCTGCTCCTGGGCTGTATCAGATAAAAAAAAAGAAGCTCAGCCTCAAAGAACTCCCTAGGAGATTGGTCAAGATGACAAAGGAAGTTCCAGCTACAAGCTATCACCGTCACCTTCGGCAGATGCCTGTATGGTCTCCCTCTGAAATGCGAATGCGTCAAATGAAGGGATATCCGGAAGAGGGGTTCCAGCTTCCTTCGCAGTCGAAGCCGATTTCCGGGTCCGAGCAACCTTGGCCTTCTTGGCCTTGGCGACTGCAACCTTCACCACAGAAGGCTTCCTCTTCTTACCAGGAGGCAGGGGAGTGGTCGTAGGTGCTGCTTCAGGAATTTCAAAGTGGGCAGGTTTCTCAGCTTGAGCAATTATCTTCCTGTAAAGCCCCTGCCGCTTTATGTCCGGTCTATCTGTGCGAGACACGAGAAAGACAGTCATAGTCAACATATGCAAAACATGACAATAAGAAGAAAGAAGCCATGATCAAACAAACAAGAAGCACACCTGCTGGGCCGTCATAAAATGTGGAAAGCGGCCAATACATATAAGCTACCTCCTTTGATCGGGAGGCGGCCTCCTTCACGAGCCAGCATACATCGCCAATAGTTTGACACTTCTCCGTCAGGGCGGCCAAGTCCTTATGGCCATGGAAATCAAGACAATGAAATAGGCCGAGGTAATCTATGCACCAGGCGTCAACATAATGGAAAGAAACAAAAAGCTGCTTATTCAGAATGACAGCTATCGGGCTCTCCACTGTCAGCCCGTGGACATTTAACAGTATAAAAAGCCAGGAGGTGTGCTGATAATATGACTGAGTACGGTCCTCCCTCCGCACAAAGGTCCTATAAGGATGAAACCTGTCTGCCGGACCCCTCCAAGAAGTAGCCTTCGAGAGTGGTTCCTCCGAGGGAAATGGATACTGCACCTCCAAATGAGTATCCCCTATCTGACCCAGCTGTCTCAAGTCTCTGGTGAAAGTATCCACATCAATTTCAGAAAAGACAGGAGTGGGTAGTTCCGCACCCGCCTCCTTCAAAGACCGGCGGGCAGCGATATAAGCTTCTGCCTCCCTCTGGTGCTGGGAATAAAGCCTCCTCAGATGAAGCTCGTCAATATCAAATACAGGCCCTAACTGCCGCTTCAAAAAGGAGCGCTCGGCCACATCCCAAAAAGCACCTCTGCCATCTTTATAAAAATTGGTGCGTATGTTCCACCACTTAATATAGTCTGATGAGACCCGAGGGAGACGATTGGAGACAGTCGGGACCCTGAAAGTTGTGTCTTCCCGACGATGAAAGAAATCCCACCATACCCGACCGTCGCCGGCAATACTAGACCCATGCTTGGCCCGGTTCTCCAGAGGAAATTGAGCAGCCGATGGAGGGATATGCTGGTCGTAACCAAAATTTCTGCCAAAGCGGAAAGGATAATAGGGCTCCAAAATGAGCAGGCCCCCCTTTCTGAAAACTAATACACTAGGCCGTATGGCCATGGCCCACCTCACCAATTCTGGTTCTAAAAGAGGCCGGGTGGCGGCGACTCCCGAAACAGGATGGACATAAGCCTCCACCTCCTCCATTTTGCACTCCCTCTGAGGGTCCACCAAGGGAGCTGAACCTGCTGCCAAGCTCCAAAAGTGAATGCTGCCGGGTGCGTCTACAGGCACTCTTATTAATCTACCCCTCATCTTGAACAACTGTTCCGAGAAAGGACCTGGTTCGGCGCTGGCAAACTCAATCATACGAGGGAGTAGTGTGTCTGACTGCAAAGTCCTCGGGGCCAGCTCAGGGAAAATGCTGCAAACCCAGGCATTAAAGAAATGAAAGGGACCCACGGTCCTCGAAGAGCGGGGAGTCCGATGTCTATGCAAGTCCCCCAAGGATTTGTAAATTAAACACAGAGCCACTGGGCACAAAGACAATCGCATCCCCCAAGCCATCTGGCATGCCGGATATATAGCCTCTGGTCTAATAATCGTCTCGTCCCCTTGAGGGAGAGCGAAAGTGCATAGCCAGAAAGTCAAATAGGCTGCACAATGGGTGATGGGATCAACCCCTGCTGGGTTCGGGCCATCCGCGTCTGTCCGGCGCAATGAAGCTGGCAGTGCTGACTTGTAACGGGGGGCCCTGACCTGTTTACCGGAAGTCAGCCCTACGGAAGGAAAGTCTGCGTACCTCAAGGGACCCCCGAAGAAATATTGTATCCACTGCCCCACACGGACTCTCAGTCGGCTGCTCTTTTCCCTGGCTTGATAGCCTTTGGAGGACCCCCTACTGTAGGCCAAACAGATGGACCGGTAAGCTTTCATCAGATATCGATATGCATAGCCGAAGGAATAGCGGCCCTCTCCATTAGAGGCGTCCTTGATGGAATCGTCCAGGCAGACCTCCTCATATGGCTCTCCGTCCATGGGTAGGCCAGAAAGCTGCGATAAACTCCAGAGGTCGAGGGATGTCTCGCCTTCCGCCGTATAGAATGTATTGAACTGCGGGCAGAACACTTCAAGCATGCCGCAACATAATCCCCGAGAGACGGGATAGCGGAACCTGGAGGCAAACACACTGTGGTATACCCCAGCTCTAACCAGTAGAGGGGCATATTCCTTCAAAACATATTCTGTGAATTCCACTGCTCCAACCCTAAAAAGATGGGCATCTGTCAATTTGGCATCTCCGAACCAGCCGGCAGCCAGCTGATATTTAAACTGAACGGCCAGGCAGTTAAGAACAAATGGCTCGTCTCTATAACCCCACTTCGCAGGCGCCAAAAAGAGCCCGAACGAAGTCTTCTCTCGGTGGACACGGCCAGTTGTATGGTCCCACCTTGCAGGGGTGAATTCTGGGGCCCGGGTCAGCATCTTCTTCTCGGGTTCTAAATCAGAAATGCCCAGCACAGCATTCCAGTCCCTCTGTTCACCTGGGAGATATATGGCTCGGGCTCGATAGACAGAGCCCTTCATGCTGTCTCTATCGGCAAGTATTGCCGCTTCCACGGAACGGGCAATAATAACATCCCGCATTCCGCGTATGGTGAAAGTCCGAACAAACGGCAGCAAATGACGATCCTTCGGCAAGTCCGGGCGATAGTCAGCAGCTCTCCTGAATTCAGTACCTTCCAGGGAAGAATAAACTTCAGCGGTCGATACAGTGTCAGTTTCAGAATCGGAAGATTCGTCGACACTAGCAATCTGGTCATAGCCAAAGCTCAGGCTGTATACATTCAACCAGTTGACTTTGGCCCGAGATATGTCCGGTTGAGCCGATGAACTTGTTCCAACGACTCCGGAAGATGCAGCAGCAGAACTGGAAGCCATGTCGGCACCTGCAGTCAGAAAAAGACAAGAAAAGAAGCATCAGAAAGATGAACGGGCATGAAACAATAAGACAAACAAATTCTCAAAATTTCGGCAGCACCTCCTCTTGTCCGAGGTATGCCCAAAAAAGAATAGGGAGTCACCCACCAAGAGGGAGTGATCCCGAGCATAAGATGGGACTCAATCCCATATATATAGCAAACCTACCCCGAAAAATTGGCAAAAAGGGGGGGGAAAATGACGCTCCCGGGGGGGGAAGCTCGCTCCTCACCGCCACCACCGAGATGAAGAAAGAGAAAGAAGAGGAGAGAATGAAGAAGAACATGGCTTTCGGCACCTTAAGAAGGGCCCGAAGTCGAGAGGCTCTCGGCGCGGCCAAATGCGCGCCGAGAACTCCTCGGCCGAGAGCTCCCGTCGGCCAAAAGGCGCGCCGACAGCTCCCGGGCCGATAGCCACTGTCGGCCGTAGGGCGCGCCGAGAAGAAGCTGCCGTGGACCCCCGCGCCGACAACCAGGCCGATGGGCGCGCCGAGAAGCATCTGATGCCCGCGCCGACAACCAGGCCGATGGGCGCGCCGAGAAGCATCTGATGCCCGCGCCGACAAGCTCGAAGGTGCCCGCGCCGACATCTGGCACGCCGGGAGGGTCACACCGAGAAGCTTACGGCCCTCGTACGAAGGGTTCCAAATTGATGACAATGAAGCTAGAAAAGATAGAGACGAAAACATGAAAATGAAAGATGGATATGCAGAATGTTACTACGGAAACATGATCAAGCTGAAGGACAATGTCAAGGATGAAACTGAGTAATATACCCTCGAATCATGAAGGTCACCCGCAGGCCCCGTGCCGCTTATTCCGCGCTTACGCCGCCCGCAGGTGGGGGGCATTTGTTGACACCTGGAAAATGAACAAGGGTGGAAGCACAATTGAAAAGAGGGTCTGACCAACAGTGAAAGATCAATGATGAAGCCCGTCCACCATTCACCCGGCTAAAGCCTTTGTCGGCCAAAGCTGATGCCCGGTGCCGATGTCATTCAGACGGCAGCACCGATGAAGCCGCAGTCACTCGACTGATAAGACCTCCAAGCACACTCTGATGAGAAGTCGGAGCCGACAGATGAAGATTACGAAGGCTTTTGGCAAAGACAGGACAAATGAAGAATCCTCTACACAGATTACACACCCGGCCGAAGTCTGTCAGACTGAAGTTGATGTCCGGTCTTGTCACCGTTCGGATGACGATGCCGATGAAACATACCCGGTTTTGTCGTCATTCAGACGACAATACTGATTAAAACCCCAGTTTGTTCACTGATGGAACCTCGAGATGATCTCAACAAAGCTGTGTCACTACTAAAGTGGCCTCTTTCGGTTCTGATAAAAGTCAATACAAAATGACTAAGGGAAGCCAAGGCAATTATGTGGCCTAAAAAAAAGGGCACTAAATGGGCCGGCTGATTGGGCTTCTGACCATGGCGCCGGGAGCTTCCACGAAGGGCCGCTGGACGCGCCAGGAGCTGTGGCTAAGAAGACGGTCGCGCCGACTGCTCTCCACCGAGAACACACGAGAATGAGACCTATATAAACCCCCCCCCCCTTTTGAAAGAAAAGGGGATCGAGCGGAGGATCGGAAGCGAGACCATCAATCAAAAAAAAAAAGAAGAAGCCAGAGGGAGAGAGAGAGCCTCCTCCGCTGAAAAAGAAAGAGAGAAGAGACCGATTCCCCAGGGAAGAAGCTCCAGGTGGGCATCCGGGGAGGGAGAGGAGTCAATGCTCCGCCCTCCCCCATGGTTTTATTTTTTCTTATTCATGTAATCCTGCCGAGTTTATCTCGATTTTGATTTTGGATGTAACCGGGATATCCTGATGTCTATTCATCTCCTTCTCCCCCATTCCCTCCGTGCGATTGATGTGAGTTCTGGGGTGATCTGATGATATGAAATGCTCTAATGGCCCGTTTGGGCGTTGGGTGATTGAAACATCTGCCAGCTATCTCTCCGTATGTTGCTATGTCTTTCCTTTACATGTTTTCGTTGTTTTAGCTCGACTGAAGCGCGTCTGATTCTCTAATGGGTCTTCGGATTCAATCGTCTTCAGCAGAATAAGTGTGGCTCTAGTTATACCGATGCCCATGGCCGTTCGGTGTCGCTTGCGGGGAGCCTCCCAGGCTTGCCCCAGGGCCAGAGACAGATTATCTCTTGGCTTCTGGGGCAGTCTGCTATCGATATTGGCAATGCTTTCAATGGCCGCTGCTAGTGATTTTCTATAGTTCTAGATGTTATGGTTTTTGCCTATTGGCACTGTCAAAATCATCCCTGGGTCCAGAGACAGCCATCTCTTGGCTCTCAGGATGATGAAAGACGACATCAAGCTGTCCCCGGACTCTACACGGCAGTGGTGACACGGGTTCTCTGTACCCTGATTTTTCCCTCCCAGTTTCCTCTCTGATCTTGGACTTTCTTTGAAACCTAAGCCAAATCCAGTTGAAACCCGAAGAATTGATTCATTTTGACCTCACTGGGCCTATTTACCTCGGCCTGAATCGTCAAGAAACCCCTGAATCCCTAACAGATCTAAGAACAGGGTACCGTAAAGCCCTGTTCTGATCCCGGCGTCCTCATAGCTCTCGGCCCCGCGTACAGTAAATCAGGTGAATAGCTCTCGGCGCCATCCTTCAGGCGCCGAGAACTGTTCTAACATGGCCGCGCCGGGAGCCCTGCACTCTGACCGTGGCGCCGGGAGTCCTACTCCCTGGTCTCCTCCTCGCTGCGCCGAGGGTCCCCTTTCCCTTGGCCATCCCGCCGGGAACCTCCCACTCTGGGCAGTTCCTCTTCACACCGGGAACTCCTGGCCTTTGCTTCAACGCGTCGGAAACCTGCCTCTTTGTTCATGCGCCGGGAGCCTAACCCACCGGCATTCTTCTGGTGCCTTGAGCCATAATGTGCACCTCAGGGACGACAATTAATGGGGATAACCCTCCCCTTTTCTACGAGATTTTCCGGACTCGATCGGCTTTTATAACCTTCCGAGGCAATGGAGCTCCGCCACTGCGTAAGCTTCGTTGACCTCTAGAGGGATATCGGAACAGTGCTGCAGGCATGTGCATGATCAAGGGTCCAATACCCCTCTATTTGGCTTTCACCCCAGCGCTCCGTGGGTGATCGTCTATCATTCCCTGGCAAATGCTGAGTCCGGGGGAGATGCTGTCAAAATTCTCCCAGGACCACGAAGCCTACATTAAACTGCCCCTGGGATTCTGCATGACACTGGTGACAGGGTTTCCCTATGCCTAGGCCTTCCCAAAGTCCTCCCAGATCCTGATGTTCCTATGAAGCCCAAGCCTAATCTAATTCAATTTTGATGCCCTGACCAATTTTTAACCCCAAAGAAACCCCTGCCCTTGGCCTGAATCAATTAAAAACCTAAAACAGAGTATCGTAAGCTCTGTTCTGTTCCCGGCGCCAAAATACCTCTCGGATCAACCTACAGTAAACGCGATGAATAGTTCTCGGCGCCATCCTTCGGGCGCCGAGACCTAATTTTGGCTTCCTGGCCGTCGCGCCGGGAGCCCTGCACTCTGGCCGTCGCGCCGGGAGCCCCGCATGCTGGCCGCGCCGGGAGGTTTCCTCTCCTTCGGCTGAGCGCGCCGGGAGCCACCCCCCTTTGCAGCCGCGTCGCGCCGGGAGCCTTCCTCAGCCCCGTCGCGCCGAGACCCTCTTCTAGCATCTCTTCCTCGCGCCGGGAAGCCTGCGCCGAAGGCCCTCTCCCCTTTGGCTCCTCTTCGTCGCGCCGGGAACCCAAGCCCTCTCGTCATGGCGCCGGGAACCCCCAGCCTTCTTGTTTTGATGCCGGAAGCCCTGGCCCTCCCATTTTTGGGTCGTGCCGAGAGTCTGTGTCCATTCAGAGCGTGCCGAGAGCCCGATCTACCACCCAATGAATTCCAACATCCGAAGTGAACCCACGCAAGGGATATCTGTGGATCACCCGATATGTCCCGGGGATAAAATTGAAGGGGAGTCATAACCCCTATGTTCCACCTAACCGCGACGGATTTACAAATAACCCTTTTGCTCGGGGGGTCTTGCCACTGCATGAATCCCGCTAGCCCTTTCAAAGGGAAAATCACACATTGCCCCCCCCCTAGCCCGTATGTACACGGGTTGGGAGGTTCGGCTTCCCTAGCTCTCGACACTCATCCCGATACTCCGCGGGTGATAGCCTCTTTCCCCCTGGGCATAACCCAGATTAAGAGGAAAGGCCGTCGAAATACTAATCGAAGCTTTAAACCTATATCATGGCCATGGCTTTGCCTTCCCGTGATGAATATCTTCTATCTCCTTGTTTCCACCAAGTATAACTGTTTGGACCGCCAACCACATGATCTAGTCGGTTTCTGTGATTGATGTTATTATCTTACCTGTCTCTCTGGCCCTGGTATGAAGTTTAAAATCAAGCATGTGAATATCCGTTTGCCTCCCAAGGCCTCCTACTTTAGCGTTTAATCAAGGGTTGTCCTTCCTTGGAAGGACGTAATTAACGTCATAACGTTCATGGTATGACGGGCTTCTGGTCCAGACACGATCACTCATAATCGACTGACCAAGTCAGATCGAGCGCACAATGAAATCGTCACACATGTGACTGGCACGCCAATAAATCAATAAATAAATAAATAAACTAATAAATAATAAACAAACAAAAATAAATAAATAATTATAAAATTATGCGTCCACACCAGGCACCACGGCTGCCTCATGTGTTTTTTCTTCCTCTTCTTCTCTTCTTTTGTGTGATGAGGCGGGCTCGAAGACCACGTCTGCCTCATGTGTCTTTACCTCATCTTCTTCTCTTCTTTTGTGTGATGAGGCGGGCTCGAAGACCACGCCTGCCTCATGTCTCCCTTTTTTTTTTGCGGAGAGACCGGTGCAAGGGCCGTGTGTGCCTCATGATTGCTCTTTCTCTTCTTCTCTTCCTTTTTTATGGAGAGGCAGGTGCAAGGACCATATTTGCCTCGTAATCATTTCTTTTTTTTTCTTCTCTTCTTCTTTTGTGTGAAGAGGCGGGTTCAGGGACCATGTCTGCCTCATGTGTCTCTTCTTTCATTTTCTTCTCTTCTTTTGTTTGGTGAGGCGAGCTCGAGGGCCACGTTTGCCTCATGTCTCTTTTTTTTCTCTTTTCTCATTAGCGCTTCCGTGCTGGAGCGTATTTCTCTTAATGGGCCCCCAGGTTGGGGTGTAGCTTCATTGGGTGTGCATCCCCCCTGAGGGGTGTGCTTTGTCTCTTTGCTTCTGCGCCCCCCAGGCGGGGTTTTTTTTTTTGCTTCTATGTCCCCAGTCCAGGGTGTGTTTTTTTTAATGCCCCCGAGGCGGGGTGTAGCTCTCTTCAAATGCCCCCATGGTGGGATATACTCTTCACGGCTTCTTTGCCCCCAGGTGGGGTATGTTTCTTCTTCAATTACCCCTAAGCCAGGGTGGACTTCTCTTCATATGTCCCTGAGTCGGGGTGTGTTCTTTATAGCTTTTAGGCCCTCGAAGCGAGGTATGCTTCTTCTTCGTATGCCCCCGGTACGGGGTGTAGCTCTCTTCAAATGCCCCCCTGGACGGGGGTGTATCTTTTACTTCTTATGCCTCCCCTGAGGCCGAGGTGTATCTTTTGTTTCTTACGCCCCCCTGAGGTCGGGGTGCATCTCTTTACGGCTTCTGTGCCCCCGAAGCAGGGTATGTTGTTTCTTCAAACGCCGCTTGGGTAGGGTATATCTTTCTTCTTATGCTCCCAGATCGGGATGTATGTCTCTTCGCTTCTGTGCCCCGAATCGGGGTAGATGCTTCTGCTTCTTATGCGCCAAGGGCGGAGTGCGTCTCTTTCTGCGCCCCCAGAGCGGGGTAGATGCTTCTGCTTCTTATGCGCCAAGGGCGGAGTGTATCTCTTTTTTTTGTGCCCCCAGAGCGGGGTAGATGCTCTGCATGTGTCCCCGGGTAGGGGTGTAGCTTTGTCTCCCATGGAGGGGGGGTGTGTGTTGTTTCTTCAAAAGCCCCCAGACCAAGGTGTATTCTTCTCTTTCTTATACTCCCGAGGCGGGAGGGGTTCTCTTCATGTGCCCCCGGGAATGGGGATGTGCTTCTTTCTTCAAGTGTCCCCAGGCCGGGGTGAGTTCTTTTTTTTTCAGACACCCCGGGGGGAATGTTTGCCTCTTGTGCTCCCAAGGTGGGGTGTATTTTTTACTTTTGATGCCCCCAAGGTGGGGCGCATTGCTGCTTCTGATGCCCCAGAGCGAGGTATCCCTTTTTTTTATATGCCCCCGACACGGGGTGTATTCCGCTTCTAGTGCCCCCAGAGTGGAGTGTATTGCCGCTTTTGATGCAGGGTGTAGTTCTTGCTTTTTATGCACCCGAGGCGGGGTGAATTCTTCTTCTTTGTTTATGTGCCCCCATATCGGGGTGTATTCCTCTCTTCATATGCTTCCCAAAGCCGGGGGATGTTGTTTGTTCTGCTTCAGATGTCCCCCCCGGGGGCTTAATGTTGCTTCATGGACTCCGAGCCTGGGGTATGCTCCTCCAAAGGTCCCTAAGCCGGGGTGGATTCTCTTTTCTTCTCATGCTCCCAAGGCGGGATGTAGCTTCTTCAAGTACCCCTAAACAGGAGCGGATCCTTTATGGCTTCTATGTTCCCTGGCGGGGTATGCTTCTTCTTCAAATACCCCTAGGCCGGGGTGAATTCTCTTCATATGCCCCTGAGTCGGGGCGTGTTCTTTATAGCTTCTAGGCCCTCGAGGCGAGGTATGCTCCTTCTTCAAATACCCCCGAGACGGGGGTGTGTTTCTTGGCTTCATATGCCCCGGACGTGGGGTATATCTTTTGTTTCTTATGCCCCCGAGCCGAGATGTAGCTTCTTGGCCTCATATGCTGCCGAGGCGAGGGGTATGTTGTTTCATGTGCCCCCGGGGGGGACGCATTTTGCCTCTACTGCCCTGTGGCGGAATACATCTCTTGGCTTCTTACGCCCCCAAGGTGGGGTGTGTTTTCTTCTTGTGCCCCCGGGGTGGGGTATGTTGCTTTTTGCACCCCAAATGTGGAGTGTACTTATCTTCAAGTGCCCCTGAGTCGGGGCGTACCTGTGTCTTACATGCCCCCATGCGGGGTGAGCTTGGCTTCTTGTGCACCCGGGGCGGGGTGAGTTCTTCTCATTTGCATGCCCCTGAGTCAGGGCGTGTTCTTTATAGCTTCTAGGCCCTCGAGGCGAGGTGGGCTTCTTCTTCAAATACCCCGGGACGGGGGTGTGATTCTTGGCTTCATATGCTCCCAAGACGGGGTGTATTTTACTTCTTCTCATGACACCAGGCCGGGGTGGAGTTCTCTTCAGTTACCCCTGAGTTGGGGTTGATTCCTCTGCCTCTTATGCCCCAAGGTGGGGTGCACTTCTCTTCATATGCCCCCTAAGCCGGGGTGCAACTCTACTTTTTCTCATGACCCCAGGCCGGGGCAGTCTCTTCTTCTTATGCTTATGTGTTCCCGCATCGGGGTGTATTCCTTTCTTCACGTGCTCCCCTAAGCCGGGGAATATTGTGTGTTCTGCTTCAGATGCCCCCCGGGGGGGGGGGGGGGGATATATGTTACTTCATGGACCCCAAGGCTAGGATGTATTCCTTCTTCGAATGCCCCTAGGTCGGGGCGTATTCTTCTCTTCTTACGCTCCTAAGGCGGAGCATAGCTTCTTCAAATGCCCCTAAACCGGAGCGGGTTCTTTTATGGCTTCTATGCCCCCATGAGGGGTATGTTTTTCTTCAAATACCCCCAAGACGGGGGTGTGATTCTCCCGCTTCCTCTACCCCAGAGTGGGGTATACTTCTCTTCGTATTCCCCAAAGCCAGGGTGTATTCTTTTCGCTTCATATGCCCCCAGGGTGGGATGCGCCTTCTGCTTCTCATGACCCCGGGATAGAGTGTATTCGCTTCATGTGCCCCCGGCACGAGGGTGTATCTTTACTTTCTATGCCCCCCGGGGGGGGATTCTTCTTCTTCTGCCCCGACACGCCGGGGAATGTCTGCTTCGTGTGCCCCGAAAGTGGGGTGCGTTCTTGATGGCTCCTGTGCCCCCGTCGGTGGGGTGTATTTTTCTTCTTCAAATTCCCCTAAGGAGGGGTGTATTCTTTGTCGCTTCACGTACCCCCGAGTAGGGGTGAATTCTTTTCTTCTTACGCCCCCATGGCGGGATATGTCTTTTGCTTCATGTGCCCCCATATCGGGGTGTATTTCTCTTCTTCAGATGCCCCTAAGCTAGGGTGCAACTCTATTTCTTCTTATGTCCCCAGGTCAGGGCGGATTCTTCCTCAAATGCCCCGAAGCCGGGGTGTAGCCTTTGCTTTGTGCCCCTCAGTCGGGGCGGATTCTCTTCATGTGCCCCTGGGAATAGGGTGTATCTCTTTTTTTTGCCTCTTATGCCCCCATAGCAGGGTATATATCTTCTTCTTATCCCCCATGGCGGGGTATATGCATGCTCTCTTCGGGAGTGGTGGCCGTGCTTGGCCTCATTGCTATAAAGCATTCCCCACAGCGGGCAGCCATTCACCAAGCTACGATTGTGGCTCGCTGGGTCTTTTAACAGCCACTCGAGGGGCCGTCTTGTGCCGGATGGAGGCAGCAGGAAGGAGGAACGAGCGGGGTCATTACACCACGGACTCGGAGCCTCCTAGAGTCGGGCGGGATGCCGGGTTTCTTCTTGCTCTTTTAGTCGACGATGCTGGCCGACTTTTCTTCTTTTCTTCTTTCTCTTTTTCTTCTCTTTTTTTTTCCTTCTCTTCTCTCTCTTTTTGGTCTCTTCTTCTCTTCTCTTCTTTTTTGTATGATTGACCAGGGTGGGGATGCAGGAGAGCGCTCACCCCCTCAGGGAGGGGATGAGTGGTTCGCTCCACCGCATCAACCCCACAGTGGTAATCTTTGTTCAGCACGGGTCTCGACGGACGTGGCCGTACAACCCTCTCTTGCCAATTCTTTCTCTTCTTTTTTTTGCTTCTTTCTTTTCTCTTTTTTTTTCTTCTTTTCTTCTCTTCTTCTCTTCTTCTTTTCTTCTTTCCTTCTTTTCTTCTCTTTCTTCTTGAGGGAAACGGGGGGCTTGATTTCCCCTCCCTTCTGTTCTCTTTCTTTTATCTTCTCTTCCCTTTTTTTTTCTTATAACAGCCCCCATGATTCTTAGAAGCTGCATATGCTTCGAAGCAGCGTTCTCGAGGCCGCGAAGGCAGTTGCACCGATCCAGGCTTTTCTCCCCAGAGGACTGGCGAAGACAGCACCTGCAATTCATCAAAGCAGGCAAACATCGTTTATTAGGGGGCCATGAGGCCCTGAATCCCGGCGAAGAGATGAAGGGTGGTTTGGTCCCACCGGGCGTGCCAGAGTTGTGGACGCACTTTTTCACTTATTATTCTCTCTTGCTGGTTTATTCGTTTATGGAGTGCGTGGGCGTGCCAGTCACCGGAGTGACAATTTATTCGGGCTCCGAAGAGTCCATGGTGCGCTCGATCTGACTTCGTCAGTCGATTGTGTGGTTCGTGTCGGGACCAAAACCCGCCGCGCCATAAAGGTCACGGCGTCATTTACATCCCCCATACGAGGGAACACCCTTGATTAATCGCCGAGATTCAGGGCCTCATAGCCAAGAAATCAATTGCATGAAAGGTCTATTACGCGGCATTAAAATCCTCACACGAGGGCGAGAAGAAAAACCATTCGCGGTCATGTCGGTCATGTGTTGACCATTTAATGTCCGGACGAATGTCCGGCTCGATAAAATCACGGTTGTCGCGGGAAAACTAGAGCGTATGTATGCCAGTATATGGCAATTTATTGTTCAGAAGAACGGAAAACGTTCGGCTAAACCTCGGCTGGAGCGGTCGGAAACCGGTAAATCTGTTGGCCCGGTGCAAGAGCAAGCTGCGACCATCCTGCGGTGGGCCCCCCGCGGTCGAAACAAGACTTACATGAGCGTCGTTAATATTTCCGGTGCCAAGGGGCGGCGAGGGAATATCCCTCGAATCGGCTGAAAAGCCCTGTGTCCGGAGAAGCGGGCGTTCTAAACGTGTCGGTCATTCAGGAGACCGTTTAATGTTCGGACGGGTGTCCGATATTGGGCATATCGTAATCGTCGCGGAACGACCGAGAATGTATGTGTGCCGGGACACGGCAAGTTTTATTATTCCGAGACACTGAAAGCGTTTGATTGAATCTCGGCTATTATATCCGGAAACCCGTGAATCTATTGGCCCGGTGCGAGATCGAGTCGGGACCATGCCGGGGGCGCCTCCCGTGATCCAAACGGGGCTCGCGTGGGCAGCGTCAATGTTTCTGGTGTCGGAGGGCAACGGGGAAAAGTCCCGGGACTAGACTCCAGAGCCGAAAACGTGTTCGAAAGGAGCGAGCTGTAGACCGGGGATGTGAGCCAGACGATGACCATGATCGGGACAGGCCCGAGGTCTGAGTGTGGCCCACGGAGGTCTTATCGATATTCCCATGGAAGGAGTCCGGGGGTGGCGAGAGCCGTCTCGTTCTAATTCAGATTCCGTCGGTCACTTGCTGACCTTTTCATGTTTGGGCAAGGGCCCATATTGAGAGTGCGACGCGGGCGGGAACAACCCCGTACAAATATATATGCCGAGTTTACGGCAATTTCGATAAAAGGGCGGGAACGAATCCCGATAGGAACGGGTCGGAATTGATGAGCTATTGGCCCGGAGCAATGCCGGCTCACAACCATATCGGGGTGGGAGCCATCGGCTATGCAGGTCGCTCACGGGCCCTTTTCATGTTCGGACGTAGGTCCGTAATAAGAACGCGGCGGGAACCGGGGTGAATCCGTTCAAATGTTTGCCGAACGTGTGGCAATTTTAGTAACGGCTCGGAAGGGATCAGGCCGGAGAAATGAGTCCGGTTTAATCGGAATGTCAGCCCGAGGCGAGGTCAGGCCATGGCCATTTCGGGATAATTCCCTAGACTCAGGCCCAACTCGCAAGGGCGGTATTGTTGTTCCTCCGGCACCGAGTCACGGGAAAGACGGGGCTACGAAGCGGATCCCATTGTTTTATTATTATTTAAGAGATGTTATCATTATCATTTATTAATTTATATATATATCTTCGAGTGAATTCTTTATTACTATTTATTCATTTTTTTTCTTGTGATTTATTCATTTATTATTGTTATTATTAGGTTTGTTATTATTTTTTTGTTCGTTTTATTATCATTCATTCGCTTGTCGTGTTTTGTTAAGTTTGTTATCGTTATTTATTCTAGTTATCATTTAGTTATTTATCATTCATTCTTATTGAGTTTGTTATTATTATTCGTTCATCTTTGTTATCATTTATTGGTCTAATTATTATGATTGTTGTTATTTATTTGAAGCTTATTATTATTATTGTTTGTTCCATTATTATTCTTATTTATTTATACATTTTAGAATTTGTTATTATTTATTATTTGTTATTTGTTATTATTATTATTATTATTATTATTATTATTATCATTACTCATATTTTCTGGGGAGAGAATGGGCTATTAGAGGGCTAAACGGGGTGTACCGCTGAGGGGCTGAGGGCGTGCCGCTGAAGGGCTAGGAGGGTGTACCGCTGGAGGGTTAAAAGGGTGTGCCGCTGAAGGCCAGGGGCGTACCGCTGGAGGGCCAAGGGAGCGTGCCGGGGAAGGGCTGGAGCGTGCCGCTGAGGGGCTGAGGGAGGCGTGCCGGGGAAGGCCCGTAGGGGCGTGCCGGCGAGGGGCTGGCTGGAGCGTGCCGGCAAAGGGCCAAGCAGCCGGGCTAGGGGCGTGCCGGCGAAGGGCGTGGGGAGCGTGCCGCTGAAGGGCTGAGCAGCCGGGCTAGGGGCGTGCCGGCGAAGGGCGTGGGGAGCCCACTCCTCCTCCGTTCTTATGTCGTTTCTCTTTTCCTTTTCTCTCTTGATTTTATTAAGTTTGCATGGGTTTCTTCTCTCTCTCTCTTAATCATCTTTCATTCTTTCTCCCACAAGGACGAATGTTCAAGTTGCTTAGTTATCGTTCGATTTGGCTCTCTTTGTGTTGATTGCGGTTCCCTTGCATTGGTTGAAGTGTTTTACCGTTGTTCTCTTTTTATTTGTTTGTTGCTTCTTTTATCTTTTTAACATGTTATTGTTTCTGACGAAAATTCGGCAGCATCTCCCCTTGACCCGAGCGTAAGGGAGAAAAAGGGAACGCGCCCACATGGAGTGGCGGAACCCGACAACTGGAGGTGGGCGCCCGAAGGCAGCAACACCTTTAGTAAAACTTCGGAAAGCTTGGAGGAAACAGCGTGTGGGAGGCCTCTCTAAGGCTGGCCGGGGGTGCACCGGGCAAGAGGTTAGGGGAGGGTGCCGGACAAGGAAGGCACGAGGGGGCGTGCCGACGAAGGGCTTGGCCAGGGCGTGCCGGCGAACAGACGGCTGAAGGTGTGCCGCTGAGGGCCAAGGAGTGTGCCACTGAGGGCAGTTGAAGGGCGTGCCGCTGAAGGCTGCTGGGGCGTGCCGCTGAGGCGCCAGGGAGTGTGCCGGCGAAGGGCTGATGGAAGCGTGCCGCTGGGGCACTTCAAGGGTGTGCCGCTGAAGGCCCAAAAGAAAAGGGGGGGTGCCGTTGGAGGCCAGCTGGAGTGTATCGGGGATGTTGGTTGGCTAGGCCGAAGGAAACCTTGGCAGGAGGAGGGAGAGAGGCTCAAGGGGTGTTGGGCCTGGGTGTCCGAGGAGAGACGGAAGGGCGTCTCCCTTCAGGCAAATGGGAAGATGCGGCAGCGAGGAGGTGGAGGGGCAGCAGGCCCTCTTCCCTCTCTTCCTCTCTTCCCTCTTCTTCTCTTCTCCTTCTTCCCCTTCTTTCCTTTTCCCTTCTTCTCTTTGCGTGGACGGCGGAGGATGGAACAGCAAGGGGGGGGCTGCCCCTCCACCTCCCCTCCTCCTCTTCTTCTCTTCTTCTTCTTCTCTTCGCATGGACGGCGGCGGACGGAGTAGCGAGGGGGAGCCTCCCCTCCTCTTCTTCTTCTCTTCTTCTCTTCCTCTTCTTCTCTTCACGCGGACGGTGATGGACGGAGTAGCCGGGGGGAGCCTCCCCTCCTCTTCTTCTTCTCTTCTTCTCTTCACGCGGACGGTGATGGACGGAGTAGCCGGGGGGAGCCTCCCCTCCTCTTCTTCTTCTCTTCTTCTCTTCACGCGGACGGCGATGGACGGAGTAGCCGGGGGGAGCCTCCCCTCCTCTTCTTCTTCTCTTCTTCTTCTTCTTCTTCTTCTCTTCTCTCTGGGAGTGGGTGTATCTGTCGCCCTCCTCCCTCTCCCGTTCTTAGCGAAGAAGAGGGGTCTTATACCCCCGCCACGGCGAGCGTCCCAAGGCCGGAATGATTCGACAGGTATTGAATGGGGGTTGACCCCATTGTCCTGGGTGGCAGGGGGATAGGCAGCGTGGGCCTCTCCCCGGGCGACACCTCGGACGGCCCACTGCGCGCCAAGGATCCGTAGGGCATGGGCTCCGTTGAAGATGCTTCACGCTGTGCCGCTGGCGGGCTGGACAAGCGTGCCACGGGGGAGCCAAAAGGGCGTACCGCTGGGGGCCCGAATGGGCGTGCCGCTGAAAGCCCATGGGGCGTACCGCTGAGGCCAGGGGCTGTGCCGTTGAGGGGCCAAACGGGCGTGCCGGTGAAGGCTTTGTGGGCGTGCCGCTGAACAGCCTGGGGGCCGTGCCGCTGAAGGCCCAAGCTGGGCGTGCCGCTGAAGGCCCATGGGGCGTACCGCTGAGGCCAGGGGCTGTGCCGCTGAGGGGCCAAACGGGCGTGCCGGTGAAGGCTTTGTGGGCGTGCCGCTGAAGGCTTTGTGGGCGTGCCGCTGAACAGCCTGGGGGCCGTGTCGCTGAAGCCCAGGCTGTGCGTGCCGCTGAAGGCCCAAGCTGGGCGTGCCGCTGAACACCCAGGGGGTGTGCCGCTGAAGCCCCTCCTGGGGTGTGCCGCTGAGGCTTGACTTGGGCCCGTTTTGAGCACGCGTTATGATTCGTTTGATTTTCTTCGGGGGCAGCGGATTGTGAGCTTCCTGGGGGTTGGTTTCTCTTTGTTGTCGTGGCTCCGGGGACGGCTCCACGGTAGTGTGCATATGTGGGGGCGTCTGGATGACCAATCTCTCCGGGGGTTCTTCACTCGGCGCTGTTGTTGATGCTGGGCCGAGCAGGATGTTTGGGTGTGCAATTTTGGGTGTCCACAGCGCCCAATCCCTCAGCTCGGGCTCCAACAACGGGCGCACCACATTTTCCTGGCTGATAGGGTGGACATACCTCTCCACCTGGTCATCCTTGCATTCCCTCTTATTATTCACGAGGGGGCTTGAATGTGCGGCCAGCGTCCAGAAATGAATGGTACCGGCTGCATCCCGGGGAACCGTGGTCAACCGGCCCCGAATATCATACATCCGCATGGAAGTGGAAGCCGGCTCTGCACTCGCGAACTCCAGCATCCTCGGCACCAGCCCCCAATCCTGAAGGACTCGCGGGGCGAACTCCGGAAACAGTGAACAAACCCACGCGTTGAAGAAATGCAGTGGGCACACGTACCGGGCCTGCCTCGGGAACTGGTGCGTGCTGATGTCTCCCAGGGCCTTATAAATCAAACAGAGCGCCGCCGGGCACAGAGAAAGTTTGACACCCCACGCCATCTGGCACGCTGGGTAGATGGCATCTGGCCGGATCACGGTCTCGTCCCCGTACGGCATGGCAAATGAACACAGCCAGTACGTCAGATAGGCGGCACAGTGAGTTTGTGGGTCGACCCCCATCGGATTGGCCCCGCTCCGACGTCCCCTGGAGGGGATCTTCACATCATGCTTGGGCTTCGCACGTTTCTTGCGAGCAACAGCGGTGCCAACGCAAGGAAAATCTTCATATTGCTTCAGCCCATCATAGAAATATTCCAGCCATACCGCCATACGCACCCGTTTCCTATCCCCACGGGCGGGCTGCTTCCCCTTGTGCGACAGCTGGTACAGCTCCCGGTACGCCTTCATCAGGTACCGGTATGAATACCCCAGAGAATAATAGCCGTCCCCGTTAGTCTCGTCTTTGATCAAGTCCGGGAGGCATACTTCTTCATAAGGCTCCCCGTCAATGGGCAAGCCGCTCAGCTGGCTTAGGCTCCACAAATCAAGTGAAGTCTCTCCCTCTGCCGTGTAGAAGGTATTGGTCTCCGCACTAAATACTTCTATCATGCCGCAACAGAGACCCTTGGAGATGGGATAACCATACCGGGAGGCGTACACGCTGTGGTAGATGCCAACCCGGACCAGCAACGGGGCGTAGTTGAACAGTACATATTCAGTGAACTCCACCGCCCCTTCTCGGAAGCTGTGGGCGTCTTGAAGCTTCAGTTCCCCAAACCAGCCCAGTGATAGTTCGTACTTGAACCTGATGGCCAAACAGTCCAATATGAACGGCTCCTCCCTATAACCCCATTTCAGGGGAGCCAGGAATAAACCAAATCGGGGCGACTCGCCATGCACCTTCCCCGCAGACATGTCCCACCTTGCTGGCGTGAACTGAGGGGCTCGCACCAATTTATCTTCAGCCGGCAGCACCCCTTCGATCCCCAGGACCGGCTTCCATTCCCGGGCTTCTCCCACCAGATACATCGGAATGCTCCTGGGGACGCTGTACAGCAGACTGTCTCGGGCATGCAGGATCGCCCGCTCGGCTGCCTTTATGACGCGATAATCTCGCCCCTCTCGAGAGCGCAAATGCTTCAGAAATCGAATGAGGTGCCTATCCTTCGGGAAGTCCTTCCTGTACTCCCCGGTGACCCGGTCAAATGTGAAGCCGTTGTCAACTCTGGCAAGCCTCTGGAAATCCATGGTCTCCCCGTCAGACTCAGATGACTCTGCCAAAGCGGCTATTTCTGCATACTCCCGATCCAAGTCCTCTACATTTAACCAGGTAACTGCTGGCACCGGACCCCGTGGGATAAGGTCGGCACCGACAACAGCAGTGGGGGCGGGAGAACCACTTGGAGCAGCCATGTGTCTGCAAAGATATGCAAATAAGAAGATCAGAACAAATCACAAGCAAAAGGACTGCAAAGAAACTTTACTACAAGTCAAATGAACAAAATATTGCCAATTTCTGACGAAATTTCGGCAGAGTTTCCCCTAGGCCAGAGGCGTAAGGGAAAACACGGGTGCGCGTCCACAAGGAGTGACGGCCCCAACAAAGCATGGTGGGCCCCAAGAGGCAACACCAGAAGTCCGCCGGTCAAAAGAGTCTTCTCCCCTAAAACTAAAAGCCCCCACACACTGCCTAAAGCCCCTTGGCCGGCACGCCCATGCTAGTGCCTTCGCCGGCACGCCCCCAGGTGCCTTCCCCGGCACGCCCCTACTGGTGGCCTCGCTGTAGACACGCCAAAATTGACGTCATTTTGAGTATATTTCATATCGCTCTGCGATGCCCCATTTGACCCTCAAATCAGCTTATTTGAGTGGTTTTCCCACTTTTCTTGAATTTCTCCTATTTTTCCCCATTTTATCTCATTTTCCTATTTTTTCGGATTTCTTGGGCATTTATCTCTATTTTCTGAATTAACGCCCTCATCAGGGGCGTGTTTTTGAAACACGCCCTGGTCGAGGGCGTTTCTTTCCCATTTTATCTATTTCTCCCCATTCTATCTATTTTATGAATTTTATGAATTCACGACCTGGGTAAGGGCGTGTTTTTATTAAAACACGACTTGTACTAGGGCGTTTCTTAAGGAAGGACGACCACACTTGAGGGCGTCAATTCTTTTGGTTTGACCGACTTCCCCATTTGAGCTCTTGAAATTAACGCCCTTCCCAGGGGCGTGTTTTTGAAACACGGCTTTGACTGAGGCGTGTTTTTCATGTTTCAAATATGGGGAGTTTTCATTTCTAAAAATTTGGTCTTGAGAAACGCCCTTGTGCAGGGCGTGTTTTTGAGAAACGCCCTAGGGTAGGTCGTCAATTCTTAAATTAACGCCCTGACCTAAGGCGTGTTTCACCTTCTGACTTCACAGCCCTTTCCCCAGAGAGTCCTTGCCTCGTTAGACTCCTCCTCTATTTGGGCTCTTGCTGTTCTTATCCATTCCTCCTTTAATCTCTTCCCTTCTTATCACCTTTTCCTAACCTATTAATAGAGGCTCTCGCCTCTGTTAAGGGGTTGGTTCCGATATTTCTTATTCTCCGCTGACGTTCTTCTATTTTTTTCTTCTTTCTATTGTTCTTCTTGTGTGCTGCTTCTTCTCTTTTTTTCTTCCTTCTTCTCCGTATTCTCCTTCTTCTTCTTCTTCTTATTCTTCTTCTTCTGCTTCTTCTCTTTTTCTTCTGTTGTTTTCTTTTCTTTTTACAGGAACCGAAGGTAGGGTGGCATTGGCTAAGGAGAGGCTTCTTCACGGTTCAAGTCTTCATCCCTTTTGAAGCCTTTCTCCCATCGAGCATTCAAGCCAAAAGAGCCACCAAACAAGATTTTTCTATCTGATCTCCCCCTTATTTGTATTTTTTTCATTAGTTCATGCATGCATCATGTTTCATTATTATATTAATTTTTCTCAACTGTCATTGAGATCTCCCCTTTAGTGCATCTCTTGCACTCTTTCCCCATTGTATTTTTACATGCATTCATACCTCCCACACCCTCTTTGCATAGGGGTTTAAGGGCCAACACCCTTAAGGTGTGTATTTCATATGTTATCATGCTCACCTTTCTATTATGAACTTGATGCTACACACACATTATTTCTAATCCATATTTTTATTGGTGTTTGTCTTTTTTTTGCAAGGGTAATTAATTGAAGAACTCTCTTCGTCGGCCGGCCGATTTGAAGAGAAAGGAAGCACTCACATCCCCGCGTTTCAAGAGGTATTTTGCGATCATCTCCCCATATTATTTTCCACTTGAGACCCTCGTGTCTCTGGCGATCACACAAACTCCCCTTGTGCACCTCGTGCATATTTTTCTTCACATTATTGATTATTGCTTATATTGCTTAATATTTTTCTTAAGTGTGGATTTTAAATAGATCTACAAATTGGCGATCACGGTGGGACACTTTGTGTTCTTCCTTTATTACCCCTTTCCCCTTGGCACCCTCGCGTGCCCTTTTGATATTCATATTTATTGATTGCATGTTGTTGGCTCTGTGAGTGTTCTCTCTGTTATTGCTGGCCGCGAAGGTTTCCTGGAGACAGTTAATTCACGCCTCTGGAAGAGGCGTTTTTATTGATTTAACGCCCTAACCAAGGGCGTCTTCTTCATATTTTACGCCCTCAGACAGGGCGTTTTCCAGCTTACTTCCGGGCTGTTTTGCTTTATATTGCTGCCTGTGAATTCACGCCCTACTACAGGGCGTCTTTTACTTGATTAGCGCCCCACGTCAGGGCGTGTATTTGGATTCGACGCCCTCTGGACAGGGCGTCCTTTTATGGATAGCGCCTAACCCTAAGGCGCGTTTTACTCTGCCCCTGCGCCCATCAGGTTGATTCACGACAGTCACACCGTCGTGTCTTTTTTATTAGCGCCCCCTTCCAGGGCGTGTTTTTACTGTGGGTTTCCAGAACCCTTCTCGTGGGTGAGTTTTCATGCTTATCTTTGTTGATTGATCATTATTGTGCTGTTTGGCCTAATTTCCCCTGTTGCATTCATATTTGCATTTGGTTTGGGAGACCTCCTCTCTCTTCATTAGGATCCACACACCCCCTTGGTGAAGGAACGACCCTCCATTGAGCATTCCGTCTCTTTGGATTGGAAATTCCTAAACCAAGCCTCCATAAGTCCCCGCACCCGTGGATTCCCTCACGGACGCCGGGCAGGTTGTACCCTTTGAAGTCCCGATATAGTTGGCCTAATACGTGGTGAGTGAGAGTTCCTAGTTGGCATTGGAGTTCAACTCATATTGAAACTAGGTTCCTCCCCCCCCCTTGTGTGAATCTTTCCAAATTTTATTAAAATTCATTAATTCACCAAGGTTTAAAACAATCAAAAATCACGGTAACCATTCCAACTTGTGTGCTTATTTGCATAATTATTGAGAATTTTTGATTATATAATGGCTTACTTTGATAGACAAAACAACATGTTCAATTCAATTAATGTTCATGAGGGTGATCAACCTAGCACATCTTATTCCCCTCAATTCCAACATGTTCAACATAATTCTCACCATAATTCTTTCAAAGGACCACGTCCTCACTCTTATGGTGTTGCCCGACCCATGGGCAATGTCCAATCCAATGGTCCTTTAATCCAATTGCGAGCCACTATTCCCTCGGGACCGTCTCCTCCCAATGATGAGAAGGTTTCCCAAATCATTCATGCATTAGATCATCTCACCCCTCAACAGATCCAAGCCCTTAAGGCCGCTGTTGAGGGTGCATCTCATTCCTCTCCCCCTCCTTCTAATCCTATTCGGGTGGCCCATCACCCATCTCCCTCCAATTCTACATGGGTGGCCCATCACCCACCTCCTCCTTCCAATCCTGATCGGGTAGCCCATTACCCATCTCCTCCTGTTCATCCTACTCGGGTGGCCCATCACCCGCCTCCTTCTATTCCCTCTCGATCACGGCCCCAAGGCCCATTTATTCATTGCAATCCGGCCCATCCGGGTTCTTCCATGGGCCGGCCCATTAATTCCCCTCCACGGCCTTTTTATGCGGCCCTTCCTCCTTCAAGGCCCTGCCAGCCCTCGGTTGTTCAAGTCACACCCCTCCAACAATCTCTTCTTGATAAGATTACTTTGATGGAGGAACAAATAAAGAGGGTCACGGCTCCTCCTACTCCAGTCAATCCTCTCCATGCCGCTTTGGACGAGATTACAAAGATGGAGAGAGAGTGGAAAGACAGGAGGGATGATTACAGCGTCGGCGGTTCAAGTGAGCAAGAGCCGGCATTCGAAGAATCCGAGGCAGTATACGATTATGATGAAGCTATGCAGGCACCCCTTCCGAGTTTCCTTAACTTCCCGCTTCCTCCACTATCATTTGATGAACCCCCTGCTCAGGACGAAGCTACCATCCCTGATCCAACCCCCGTTTCCGAGACCTCTTGGTGTTACGATGATGGGTCGATACTCCAATCACCCACACCGGCACATCTTGAGTCTCCTCCCACTCCTAACACCGCTCGCCCCGTCCGGAGTTTTCCCCGCACCAAACCTCCACCAGTTATACCTCCCCCAGTTACATCAACCTTCATATCATCACCCTCCCCTGAACCTTCCATCAAACCTCCACTAATGACACCTCCACCCATTAAACCATTAACCTTCACACCATCGGCCTCCCTTGAACCCACCATTAAACCTTCCCCAATTAACATCCCACCACTTCAACCCTCCATTACCCCTTTAACCTCAAAACCCTCCACTATGCCTATAACACCTATTCCACCACATAACCCTTCACCTTTACCCGTGGCTAATCCTGAGCAGGATTCACCCTTTTTTGCACTCGAGCCAATCCCAACTGCTTCCGAGCAAAGGGAGAAACTCGACGTGTTTATACCTCCGCCTCCACTTATCCTTTCTCCAACACCTTTCATTACGCCCCCACCATTCATGGAGCCTTCCGCCTCTGCTTCACCTCCCTCTACTACTCGGAAGGGGAGTGCTTCTACAAACACTTGTGCCGAAGATAAGCAAGAGCCGGGCAAGAAGACTTTGGCCACGACTGTGCCATTCAAGATTCAAGAATTCATTTGCCGGATGCCAATCCGGGTTATTGTGCCAAGCATGATTGAAGAGGCCAAGTCACCGTCATGCCAAGCACTGATGCTGTGTAAGGGCCGGGCAGGGCACCCTCTGTTCCAACTTCCAAATCTTGAACCCCCGGGCAACATGATGCTTCTGAGCTCAACTTTACAACTCCCTCACACCATTACTTTGCACTCTCCAAGGGAGTTGACATTCACCATTGAAGTCTCGGCAGGGGCTATTTCTCGTACATGTTCACCGCCATGGAGGGGCAGTTATCTTGGCGCTAAGGGGCCATCTCCTATTTGTTCCATCTTCTATTCATCCATTTCCACCACCTTTTATTCATGGGCCATTCCAAGGGTTAAAAGGAAGATCTCATCCTTTCACCCTTCACATTATTCATCTTCTTTGCATCTCCTTGCATTCACGCATTTCAAGCATTCATCGAATCCATCCCATTGCATGCATTTGCACCTCCTGCTTCCCGGGTTTCCAAACCCGTATCTTCCCCGCATTCTGGCACCGCCGGATATTCCGCATTTCCCATCTTATTCATATTTATCCTTTTATCCACTCCCCTTGGGGCATCGCGTCCCCCTTCCTGCTATTTCCCTGGAACCTCCAGGAATGTTATCCCTCCTCTTTGGGCATCTCGCCCTTTCTGATTCTATCCCTCCGGAACCTCCGGATCTTTCACCCCTCTCTTTATCCATTGGGCATCGCGCCCCTTTCCACCTCATTTCTCCGGAACCTCCGGACCTTCTTGGGCATCGCGTCCCTCCTTCCATCATTCCTCCGGAACCTCCGGATTCTCCGTTTTATTCTCTCTATCATTTTCCAGGGCATCGCGTCCCTTTCCTTCTGATTCCTCCGGAGCCTCCGGATCATTCATTTTTCTTCCGATTCATCTTTTTGCTCCTCCGGGACTCCATATCTCTTATTCTCTTCTTCCTTTTTCGTCATCTTTTTCATCATCTTTTTCCCTATTTCTCCCCAGGGCATCGCGTCCCTTCTTTCGTTATCCCTCCGGAGCCTCCGGATGATTTCTCCTCTCACGATCCTCCTCTGCCTCCGGACCCTCCGGATCCACCTCTTTCCATCTACCAATTTCTTCTTCTGATTCCTCCTAATTCTGGGTCTGACCCAACTTCTTCCACATCCACTGCCTTGGGCATCTGCCCTTTCTCCCATTGCTTTCGAGGCTTTAGTCCTCACCCCTCTTCTTGATTTTCCGCTTCTTCTGTAGACTGTTCCATGTGATCAGGGTCTCCGCGCCTTAGTGAGGGAGTTCTAGCCCTCGCCTCTTTTCCTTTTCTCCTTATTCGTCTGAGTCTGGTTTGAGCACCACTCATTCTTGTTAAGCCACTCCCAAAATCCTTTGCTTCCAATCCTTTTGACTGCCAAAGAGGACAGATCCCACGATGATCAACCTCGCCTCTGACAGCTGCTTCTACAACGGTTGCAAGGTAACATATTGGCGTAAGTAAGCATTTATATGATATCATTCCCTCATTGCTTCACGCATGATTTTCAAAATGAAGTGCTTCCTAGCAAGATTAAGAGTGGTGTTTTAGATCTTTATTTTAGGCTTTTGTTAAATTAAATCATTGTTAAAAAGAGTCTTTAGGCTTGCTTTTGCAGCACCTCTGGTTAATAAAAATCCGCGCTGGGAATTCAACATTCTCTCCCCGCTTGTTAAGAGCAACCCTCAACTGGGCACCTCACACACTTCACGGCGTCCTTAGCCGGCTCCTTTGGTTAAAACACCGTCCCTACTTTGGCCATGCCATGAGTATATCTAAAAGTCTTTTCTCTTCTTCACTCGGCCGAATGCAAGGGCAAGAGACTGACGGATAAGATGACCCAACCTTGGTAATCCCCAATACGAGAGGAGTCTCAAATAGGGGCAGTCTTGACCCAAAATCAACATCAATATGAGTTTTTATATGAGCTTCATTATACATCTAGCCAAAAGGGCTATTATGAAAATCAAATCAACATTTTGATACAAAAGTATGAATTATGGCATGTCAAGAGTGGCAAAGTCCCCGCAGGGAAAACCCTGGTCGTATGCATGTCAAGGGTCTAAAAATTAAAGGCACAAAGCCCCGGCACAACAGACTACCTCTTTGAAGGGAACACCTTGGAAGGAATTCAAGTCCCGATATCTCCCATCCTGCACAAAGTTTATCCTCAATTATTCTTCTCTTCTCCCTCCAAGACCGAATGTTTCTCGGGTATGGCCTTGGTAGGGGCACCGTTGATCAAAGACGGTCGGTTATAGGATGCCGCTTTCAATGCACGTCCAGCTCTGGGCAGTTTTTAGCGAAAAGGGAAGGAACAAGGACCCCTAGCCAGTGGTTCAGAACACCCTTTGATGCTGCATTAACAATATTTTCAAAATCTCCACAAAAATTTGAATATTTCCAAAATTTCACAAAAAAAATTTGAATATTTCCAAAATCTCCACAAAAATTTGAATATTTTCAAAATCTCCACAAAAATTTGAATATTTCCAAAATTTCACAAAAAAAATTTGAATATTTCCAAAATCTCATAAAAAATTTACATATTTCCAGAATCTAAAAATTTGCATTGTATTTTCTGATGGTGTTTTGCAGGAACAGCTTTGCAAGGACCGAGAGCCCGGGATGAGTCCTCCCTCCACTCATTGTTATCAATCCATTGATTCTTCCCGACATTTTTCATGACTTGCCGCTGGGCATTTGATTATCAATTCCTCATATCTCCCTGGGCATTTTGATTGTTACATCTCCCGGTTATCATCTTGATTATTCATCTCATTATCATTCAATCAACTCCTGCTAATTTTCCTGATCATTTGCCACTGGGCATTTTCTCGATTTTCAATCATTCAGCTCCAATTTTGATTCGCCAGATTGTCTCCTCATGACAACATAACAAATAATGATGCTTTGCAATGCCTTGCTATTCATGTTATCCATGCTTTGCCCTACTATGTGTTATTCATGGCTATTGATGCTTTGCTTTGATGTTATGCTTGCTATGCTTTAAAGGTCTTATTCATTGCTTATTATGTTTTATATCTTGGCTGATGAATTTTTGAGCGCAGGATAAGAAGCTGTTGGTCCCACCGACTGGGCATCATCATCCCAAGCCCCACGGTGCTGACACCTCATTTCTCAGTTCCCCTATGCTCATTGCTATCACCATCCCCCTGTATGCATTCTACTATATGTTATTACGCTATTATATTATATCAAGGACCTTATGGCTTTGGTAAATCTGGAATTTGAGTTCCCCTTCATCAAAAACAATGACGATTCCAGAGGCATCTTAGTCATACGGATAGGCCGTTGAGCCGTCCAAGACTGGGGACGATGGTTCCCTCTTTGCGAGTTGGTGCGCGGATAAACGGGCTTCGGCTTAGTATCAACTCGCAGAATTGGTTTCTTGACCCAGTCTGGGCAGTTTAACAATATTATCCTTGATTATATTATATTTTTTTTATTTGATTTAATTTTTTCCTTTAGCCCAGCATGCATTCATGTAGGACTTTGAAACAATTGTTGAAAAATCATTTTGATAAGCTGGTTTTGAGAGTTGAATTGATCTTAATCTTTCCCGATATGAGATATTCCATGCCGAATTGAGTCTTCAGTTCGTTTTGTCGCTGTTTTGGGTCTTTTCTCGAGAGCTCCTTGTTTGGATTTTTATCATCTTGTTGTCCAATTTTCCCCTTGATCCACCTTGGCTGCAGCACGTCCACTGGCTGGTAGTCGCTCCCCAATGGTGAAACTTGCAGGTTTGTGACCTGAGGTACTTCCACCGCGTTGGAAGTTGATCATTTTATTTTATCTCCTTCGTGCACCGCGTGCACATCTCCCCCTTTTATCCAAACATTGTTGATTTCGTTGGATTTCCCGAGATTTGCTTCATCTCGTGCTTTTGATTTCATTCTCATCAAGTGATGTTGATTGCGTGTCTCATCACACCTTGGCATCTACTTTTCAGTTTGCTACGCTCCCTTGCAAAGCAGACGCCAAGGCGGGGCAGCTGTAGACACGCCAAAATTGACGTCATTTTGAGTATATTTCATATCGCTCTGCGATGCCCCATTTGACCCTCAAATCAGCTTATTTGAGTGGTTTTCCCACTTTTCTTGAATTTCTCCTATTTTTCCCCATTTTATCTCATTTTCCTATTTTTTCGGATTTCTTGGGCATTTATCTCTATTTTCTGAATTAACGCCCTCATCAGGGGCGTGTTTTTGAAACACGCCCTGGTCGAGGGCGTTTCTTTCCCATTTTATCTATTTCTCCCCATTCTATCTATTTTATGAATTTTATGAATTCACGACCTGGGTAAGGGCGTGTTTTTATTAAAACACGACTTGTACTAGGGCGTTTCTTAAGGAAGGACGACCACACTTGAGGGCGTCAATTCTTTTGGTTTGACCGACTTCCCCATTTGAGCTCTTGAAATTAACGCCCTTCCCAGGGGCGTGTTTTTGAAACACGGCTTTGACTGAGGCGTGTTTTTCATGTTTCAAATATGGGGAGTTTTCATTTCTAAAAATTTGGTCTTGAGAAACGCCCTTGTGCAGGGCGTGTTTTTGAGAAACGCCCTAGGGTAGGTCGTCAATTCTTAAATTAACGCCCTGACCTAAGGCGTGTTTCACCTTCTGACTTCACAGCCCTTTCCCCAGAGAGTCCTTGCCTCGTTAGACTCCTCCTCTATTTGGGCTCTTGCTGTTCTTATCCATTCCTCCTTTAATCTCTTCCCTTCTTATCACCTTTTCCTAACCTATTAATAGAGGCTCTCGCCTCTGTTAAGGGGTTGGTTCCGATATTTCTTATTCTCCGCTGACGTTCTTCTATTTTTTTCTTCTTTCTGTTGTTCTTCTTGTGTGCTGCTTCTTCTCTTTTTTTCTTCCTTCTTCTCCGTATTCTCCTTCTTCTTCTTCTTCTTATTCTTCTTCTTCTGCTTCTTCTCTTTTTCTTCTGTTGTTTTCTTTTCTTTTTACAGGAACCGAAGGTAGGGTGGCATTGGCTAAGGAGAGGCTTCTTCACGGTTCAAGTCTTCATCCCTTTTGAAGCCTTTCTCCCATCGAGCATTCAAGCCAAAAGAGCCACCAAACAAGATTTTTCTATCTGATCTCCCCCTTATTTGTATTTTTTTCATTAGTTCATGCATGCATCATGTTTCATTATTATATTAATTTTTCTCAACTGTCATTGAGATCTCCCCTTTAGTGCATCTCTTGCACTCTTTCCCCATTGTATTTTTACATGCATTCATACCTCCCACACCCTCTTTGCATAGGGGTTTAAGGGCCAACACCCTTAAGGTGTGTATTTCATATGTTATCATGCTCACCTTTCTATTATGAACTTGATGCTACACACACATTATTTCTAATCCATATTTTTATTGGTGTTTGTCTTTTTTTTGCAAGGGTAATTAATTGAAGAACTCTCTTCGTCGGCCGGCCGATTTGAAGAGAAAGGAAGCACTCACATCCCCGCGTTTCAAGAGGTATTTTTCGCGATCTCTCCCATGCTTTCATTGTTATATCTTTTGAGGCCTCGTGTCTCTGGCGATCACACACTCCACATTAGCACCCCGTGCTATTTTATTGCTTTCATCATATCTATTGCTCTTTATATTTAAGTGAATTTTTAAAGAGATCTACAGCCCCTGCTGGTGGCCTCGCCGGCACACCCTCCAGGTGCTTTCCCTGGCACACCTCGCTGGTGGCTTCCCCGGTACGCCTTGGAGCCGGCCTCCCCGGCACACCCATGTGCCCCGCTCCCTGGTACGCCCTCAGCTCCCGCCCGCCGGTACACCCAGACAGCTCTTCCCCGGCACGCCCGCCAGCATCCTTCCCCGGCACACCCCGCACGGGCCTTCGCCGGCACGCCCCCGGGCGCCCTGCCCGGTACACTCCTAATAGCCGCTCCCCGGCACACTCTCAGGCGGCCTCCCCGGCACGCTTTCTAGTTGCTCCCCCCGGCACGCTGTGAGGCGTCCTCCCCGGCACGCCTGCAACCCTTCGCCCCGGCACGCTCGGGAGCCCTTCCCACAAAAAAAAGAGAGAGGGAAAGGGGAAGAGGATGAAAGGAGAATAAGGAGAAGAGGAAGGGGAGGGAAGATGGGAAAGGAGGGGGAAGGGAGGGTGCCTCCACGGCACCACCCTCGCTACGGCAACCGCAACGGCGGCGGTGACGCCCGTGGACGGAGAAGATGGAGGGGAAGAGGGTGAGGGGGCGCCCGTTCGGTCACCGAAGAAAGGGATAGGGTGAAAGAGAAGGGAGATAAGAGAAGAGAAGAGAGATGGGGGGGTGGCCCTCCCGCGGTGTTCCCCTCACCACGACGACGACGGAGGCGGAGGGGACGCTCGGCGCCGGAGAAGAAAGAGAGAGGGAGGACGGAGGGGGCCGTCCGCTCGGTCGCCAAGGAGAGAGAAAGAGGGAAGAAAGGGGGGGAATTCGAACGGAGTGACCGTTCGAAGCGCCCCCGCCCCCTATTTATAAAAAAAAAAAAAGAAAAAAAAGAAAGAGAAGAAAAAAAAGAAAAAAGAAAAGAAAAAAGGAAGGGGAAACAAGAAGAGAAGAGAAAAAAGAGAGAGGGGGAAAATAAAAGAAATAAAAGGGAAAAAAATACAAAAAAAAGAAGAAAAAGAAGAAGAAGGAATGAAAAATAGAGGGAGAGACAAAGGGAATAAAAAAGGGGGAGAGAAAGGAGGGAAATAAAAGGAGAAAATAAAAGAAGAAAATGAAGGGAGGGAAAGCAAAAAATATATATATATATATGTAATATCTATTAAATAAATACATATATATGTACATATATATATATATACCCATATATGTATACACATTTACATATCCATCCGCTCACATACGCGGAGGAGTGAGTCGACAACACACAATAATAAATGCCCCCGGGGAAGACATTCCATCCCCACGATCCCAGTCAGACGAACGTCCACACCAGCAAAGACGACTCTACCCCTGTGGCTCTATCCTTGTCATAGGGTCACTACCCTACCACCAAAACAAGCCCGTCTCTGGCACATCGCCTCGGGCCTCAGCTACCACCCACGCCATACAATATCGCCATCACGGGCCTTACGCCTGGATTGGCAGAATCTCTACCTTTGCGTTGGCATTAGCCCCTTGCCAACGAATAAGTCCCTTTCCGGCGCAAGGCCCCGTGCCCTAGCCACCCACTCCGCACAATATTGCCATTACGGACCTTACGTCCGAATCGGCACAGATTCTCCCGTTGCGCTGGTATTCTATTCTTGCCAACGAGTGAACCTTACCTTCCGGCGCAAGGCTTCGTGCCCCAGCCGACACTTGCATATCACTCGTCAAAAAAAATATATATAATAAAATAAAATGGGGTTAAAAATAGAGATACCCCGCCGGACTTGTCCCTACACCGGGACAAGGGTAAAAATGGCAATAACCCGGCTGTGGCGAAAACCCGAAAGGGCGCTACGGGCAAAATTGGGTACCCCGCCACGTGAAAACCCGAAAGGGCGCGTGGGCAAAAGCAAGAGGGGGCCGGTACCGGCGAAAACCCGAAAGGGCGCTTGTATCGGTAATATGGTACAAAAAGAAAGAAGAACAAGAAAAGACGAAGATATCAACAAAGCATGTCAGTTCTTGGCATCCTGTCGGCACTGACGAAGAGACAACACACTGCTTCAGCTCCCGGCATTCCGTCGGCACTGATGAAGAGACTAAGAGACAACAAACCAGGTCAGCTCCCGACATCCTGTCGGCACTGACGAAGAGACCAAGAGACCAAGAGATCAATAAAGCATGTCAGTTCCCGGCATCCTGTCGGCACTGGCAAAGAGACTAAGAGATCAACAAAGCAGGTCAGTTCCCGACGTCCTGTCAGCACTGACAAAGAGACCAAGAGACCAAGAGATCAATAAAGCATGTCAGTTCCCGGCATCCTGTCGGCACTGGCGAAGAGACTAAGAGACAACAAAGCATGTCAGTTCCCGGCATCCTGTCAGCACTGACAAAGAGACCAAGAGACCAAGAGACTAAGAGATCAATCAAGCATGTCAGTTCTCGGCACCCTGTCGACACTGACGAAGAGACTAAGAGATCAACAAAGCATGTCAGTTCTCGGCACCCTGTCGACACTGACGAAGAGACTAAGAGATCAACAAAGCATGTCAGTTCCCGGCATCCTGTCGGCACTGACGAAGAGACCAGGAAACAACAAGCCAGGTCAGCTCCCGGCACCCTGTCGGCTCTGACGAAGAGACCAAGAGACTAAGAGACAAAAAGCATGTCAGTTCTCGACATCCTGTCGGCACTGACGAAGAAACAAAGAGACCAAGAGACCAAGAGACCAAGAGGCCAGGTCGGTTCCCGGCGCCCCGTCGGCACTGACGAAGAGACAACACACTGCTTCAGCTCCCGGCATTCCATCGGCACTGATGAAGAGACTAAGAGACAACAAACCAGGTCAGCTCCCAACATCCTGTCGGCACTGGCGAAGAGACTAAGAGACCGACAAAGCTTCAGTCCCCGACACCTAGGTGGCACTGATGAAGAGACTAAGAGACAACAAACCAGGTCAGCTCCCGACATCTTGTCGGCACTGGCAAAGAGACCAAGGGACCGACAAAACATGCCAGTTCCCGGCATCTCGTCGGCATTGGCGAAGAGACCAAGAGATCAACAAAACATGCCAGCCGGTTCCCGGCATCTCGTCGGCTCTGGCGAAGAGACCGAGAGATCAACAAAGCATGTCAGTTCCCGGCATCCTGTCGGCACTGATGGATAGACTAAGAGACAACAAACCAGGTCAGTTCCCGGCACCCTGTCGGCACTGATGAAGAGACAAAAAGACAACAAACTGCTTCGGTTCCCGGCACACTGTCGGCACTGATGAAGAGACCAAGAGACCAACATACTACTTTAGTTCCCGACGCTCCGTCGGCACTAACAAAGAGACCAACAAACAACAAACCAGGTCAGCTCTCGACGCATCGTCGGCATCGACAAAGAGAGAAGAGACGAAGACACCCACGGGCACCGCCCGGCTCATCCTTTGCCTGCGCTACCCGTGGGTGGGGGGCATTTGTGGACACCGAAAATTGCACATCCAAAATGTCATGCTCAGCCCAGCATCAACAACGGCGCCGAGTGAAGAAACCCCCGGGGAAATCAAGCACAAAAGGCTCCACAGCCCGTGGGCCTCGAAGAAAATCAAATGGGCCACAACTCATGCTCACAATGGGCTCAAAATTGCCCATTTTAGCTCTTCACCGGCACACCCCCATGGGGGGGTCTTCAACGGCACACCCCCATGGGGGGGTCTGCACCGGCACACCCCCATGGGGGGGTCTCCACCGGCACACCCCCCATGGGGGGGGGTCTTCAACGGCACACCCCCCCTGGGGGGGGGTCTTCAACGGCACACCCCCCCATGGGGGGGTCTTCACCGGCACACCCCCATGGGGGGGGTCTTCACCGGCACACCCCTTGGGGCCTCAGCAGGCTTCAGCGGCACGGCCCCTTGGGGCCTCAGCGGCACGCCCTCAGCAGGCCTCGGCGGCACGCCCTCAGCAGCTTCAGCGGCACGCCCTCAGCAGGCTTCAGCGGCACGGCCCTTTGGGGCTTCAGCGGCACGGCCCTTTGGGGTCTTCAGCGGCACGCCCTTCAGGCCGTTCAGCGGCACGCCCATCCGGGGCTCCAGCGGTACGCTCTTTTGGCACCACACCGGCACGCTTGTTCAGCCCTTCAACGGCACAGCGTGAGTCACTTTCAACGGCCGACGTGAAGCCCATGCCCTATGCCTCCTTGGCGTGCAGTGGAGCCGTCCGAAGTGGCAGCTGGTCGTTGGGCCACGTAGCCTACCCCACTGACAGCCAGTACAGGGGCAGGTCAAACCCATCATCACAGCCGGCTTCCCGCCTTCGACGGTCGTGCTCGAAGTCGCCGGTGGCTGGGGGTATAAAAAAGGGCCTCCTGTTCGAAGAGAAAAAAGGAGGAAAAAAAGAAGGGGGGGACACACAGAGAAGAGGCTCCGACAGTAGAAGACACACACACAGGAGAAAGAGGAGAAGAAAGAAGAGAAGAAGAGGCCCTCCCGGCCTGTGCTCCGTCCGACGGCCACCGGGAAGAAACAAGAGTAAGAGAGAGAGAGCTTGTTGTATTGGGGGAAAGGGTTGGGGATAGTGGCCAATGTCTTAGGCCCGGATGTTTTCATCTCTCTTGTATCCCATTCCTCCTGGCGTTCTTTGTCTTTCTTACTCTTGTCCATGGCCCCATTTGGGGAGTTTGCTTTTGCCATATGTATGAAGGGCCTCGCCCTCTTGATTCTCACGAATGAAAACCACCCTCTCCGGGTTTCTCTTCGATCTTCGATGTTTTATGCTAGGCTTTGCGGGCTTTTTGACGGACAATCCGTTCCTCCCTCTGTCTCTTCATTCCTCCGGCGTCTTTAGGGTCCTCCACGTCGATGTAGGTTTCCCCCTTCTGTTAGCCTTGGCTCCGTGAGCTCCTCACTCCCTTCCATGGCCATCTACTGTGTTCCCGGGCTTGAGGAGAAGGGGAGGTACCCTTCTTTCTTCCCAACCGCTCAGTTACTAATAGGCCACTCCCGGCCTTGAAATCCCCTGTCTTTCTTCCTCTTTTCCTGAACAGCCACCAAATCCCCCCCCAGTTGCTTGCAACCCTTTTAAGCCTCCCAGCGGTGCACCTTTCCGGCCCTTGGCCGGCACACCTTTCCAGCCTTCAGCAACACACCCAGATCAGCCTTCAGCGGCACGTCCTGTCCAGCCCTCAGCGGCACGCCCCGTCCAGCCCTCAGCGGCACACCCTGTTCAGCCCTCAGCGGCACACCTTTCCAGCCTTCAGCGGCACACCCAGATCAGCCTTCAGCGGCACACACCCAGATCTGCCCTCAGCGGCACACCCTGTTCAGCCCTCAGCGGCACACCCTGTTCAGCCCTTAGCGGCACACCCTTCAGCCTCTCAGCAGCCCACTCCTTGGCCTCGCCTCCGAGCCCCTTCCTTCACGTTTTCCGAGGTTCTATAAAGGTGTTGCTCCCCCGGGGGCCCACCTCCAGTTGTCGGGTTCCGCCACTCCATGTGGGCGCGCTCCCTTTATCTCCCTTACGCCCCGGGTCAAGGGGAGATGCTACCGAATTTTTGTCAAGAGCTAATAAACAATTAAAGAGGCAAAAGGAGGCAACAAACGAGCAGAATAATTAATAAAACCTTCCAACCAATCAAACCACTGCCGGCATCACAACGAAAACTGAACCGAACTGATCAACCGCCCGGCGACTCGAACTTCCGACTGGTGCCGGGGAGACCGAACAGAACAAAGCAGGGGAAGAAGTTTATATAAAACTATGTACAAATCAAATAAGAAGAAAAGAAAAGCCTTAAGATAAAAAGAAATTGAAGATTGACTGGACCTCCATCACCGTGCCATGATTGGCCCTCCAGCGGTGCATTCTAATCGCTTCCCCAATGGCCTGCTCATCCAACCCCCCTTTTTTTCGGCATATTCCCATTACTTCACCCCTTCGCCGGTACGCCTTTTCTGGCCTTCACCGTTGCAGCCTTCAGTGACACACTCTAACCACCTCCCTTCAGCGGTACACTTCAATAAGCTCCCAGCGGTACACCCTCAATTGCCCAGCGGTACGCTCCTTTAGCCCTCAGCGGTACACCCCCTTTGAGCCCCAGCGGCATGCTCTTTTAGCCCTCAGCGGTACACCCCCTTGAGCCCCAGCGGCACGCTCTTTTGGCCTCCAGCGGTACACCCTCCTGCCCTCAGCGGTACGCCCTGTTTCCCTTCGCCGGCACGCTCCCTGGCCTCCAGCGGTATGCCCTGTTCCTCTTCGCCGGTACGCTACACATATATGCATATGCAACATAATAATGGCCCTAACAAATGGCAAATAAATCATTGAAAATTACGCTAATTAAAAGGACTCCAAATGTATAATGTTAATCATAATAAAAGAGGCGGGGTGGGCTAATAAAAAATTATATAAATATAAATGATAAACAAATAATAACAATGGGAGTACTCATGAATAAAAGGAGAGAAGTCACCCGAAACAAACGCATAGAGAACTAATGAACAGCAGATTGGAAATTCCAGAACATATAACTAAGAAAACCCCAGATAAAAAGATGCCAGAGCCCACGCTGCAGCCCCCCATCTCTCCCCGTGACCCGGGGCAAAAGGGACAACCATGCCGCCCTTTCGGGTCAAGCCCGAGTCTCGGGAGTTACCCCGACATGGCCGGGCGTTGACCTAACCTCGGGCTGACATCTTAACTGGACAGGATTTGTTTCTCGTTCCAGACGCCTTCCGAATTATCATTAAAATTGCCATGTGCTCGTCAGACATTTGAATGGATTCATCCCGGTTTTCTCGTTGTGTTTCACCTCACGGACCCATGTCCGAACATGAAAAGGCCCACGAGTGGCCGACATGACCGACGGTTTGTGGTCTGAATACAGCCCTCAGTGTGATCCTTCCTTATCTCTCTTGCACAATTAGTATTATTCTTTTCGGCCGCGGGGCCCCTAATTTCGGCAATTAATCAAGGGTATTCCCTCGTATGGGGGATGTAAATGACGTCGTGACCTTCATGGCGCGACGGGATTCGGTCCTGACACGAACCACACAATCGTCTGACGAAGTCAGATCGAGCGCACCATGGGCTCTTCGGAGCCCGAATAAATTGTCACTCCGGTGACTGGCACGCCCACGCACTTAATAATCCAACAAACGAACAAAATAATTGTTAAACGAAAAATGCGTCCACACCCCCCTGAGGGGTGTGTTTTGCCTCTTTGCTTCTGTGCCCCCAGGCGGGGTGTATTTTTGGCTTCTATGTCCCCAGACCAGGGTGTGTTTTTTTTTTTTAATACCCCCGAGGCGGGGTGTAGCTCTCTTCAAATGGCCCCATGGTGGGGTATACTCTTCACGGCTTCTATGCCCCCAGGTGGGGTATGTTTCTTCTTCATATGCCCCTAAGCCAGGGTGGACTTCTCTTCATATGCCCCTGACCCGGGGCGTGTTCTTTATAGCTTCTAGGCCCTCGAGGCGAGGTATGTTTCTTCTTCATATACCCCCAAGACGGGGGTGTAATTCTTGGCTTTCATATGCCCCCAAGACGGGGTGTGCTTCTGTTTCTTGTGCCCCCAGGCCGAGGTACGTTCCTTCTTCATATACCCCTAAACCAGGGTGAGTTTCTTTTTTTTGTGTGTCCCCAGGCCGGGGTGAATTCTTTTCTTCTCTTGTCCCCATGGCGGGGTATGTCTTTTGCTTTAGGTGCCCCCATACCGGGGTATATTTCCCCTTCAAATGCCCCTAAGCCGGGGTGCAGCTCTATTTCTTCTTACGTCCCCAGGTCGGGGCGTATTCTTCTTCAAATGCCCCGAAGCCGGGGTGTAGCTTTTGCTTTGTGTGCCCCTCAGTCGGGGTGGATTCTCTTCATGTGCCCCTGGGAATGGGGTGTATTTTTGTTGCTTGTTGTGCCCCCAGAGGGAGGTGCCTTTCTCTTCATGTGCGCCGGGCACCGGGTGTATCTTTGCTTTTTTATATATATATATATGCCCCCGAGGGGGATTCTTCTTTTTCTGCCCCGACACGCTGGGGAATGTCTGCTTCTTGTGCTCCCAAAGTGGGGTGGATTCTCAACGGCTCTTGTGCCCCCGTTGGTGGGGTGTATGCTTCTTCTTCAGATTCCCCTAAGGCGGGGTGTATTCTTTGTTGCTTCATGTACCCCCGAGTCGGGGTGAATTCTCTTCATGTGCCCCCCATGGCGGGGTGTACTCTCTTCATGTGTCCCTAGGAGTGGGGTGTGGTTTGCTTCATTTGCGCCCTAGCAGGGTGTATCGCTGCTTGCAATGTCCCCCGAGGCGGGGTATCCTTCTTCTTCAAATACCCCTAAGCCTGGGCGTATTCCTTATGGCTTCTATGCCCCCCATAGCGGGGTGTGTTTCTTCTTCAAATACCCCTAAGACGGGGTGGACTCTTTTCTTCTTATACTCCCAAGGCAGGATGTAGCTTCTTCAAGTGCCCCTGAGCCGAGGCGTGTTCTTTACGGCTTCTATTCCCCCAGGCGGGATATATTTCTTCTTCAAATACCTCTAGGCCGGGGTATATTCTTGCTGCTTCTCATGCTCCCGAGGTAGGATGTGACTTCTTCAAATGCCCTTAAGCCGGGGCGTATTCTTCATGACTTCTATGCCCCCTGGCGGGGTATGTTTCTTCTTCAAACGCCCCTAAGGCGAGGTGCATTCCTCTCCATATGCCCCTAGCATGGGGTGTGCTTTTGTTTCTTATGCCTCCAGGCCGGGGTATGCTTCTTGGCCTCATATGCCGCCGAGGCGAGGTGTATGTTGCTTCATATGCCCCCGGGGCGGGGATGTATCTCTTGCTTCTTATGCCCCCCATGGCGGGGTATGTTCTTGGCTTCTTATGCCCCCAAGGTGAGGTGTTTTTTTTTATTTCTAATGCCTCCAGAGTGGAGTGTATTGCTGCTTCCGATGCCCCCAAGGCGGGGTGTAATTCTTGCTTCTTATGCCCCCGAGGCGGGGTGAACTCTTCTTCTTTACTTATGTGCTCCCATATCGGGGTGTATTCCTCTCTTCATATGCTTCCCTAAGCCGGGGGATGTTGTTTGTTCTGCTTCAGATGTCTCCCCCGGGGGGTGCATGTTGCTTCATGGACTCCGAGCCTGGGGTATGCTCCTTCAAAGGTCCCTAAGCCGGGGTGGATTCTCTTCTTATGCTCCCAAAGCGGGATGTAGCTTCTTCAAATGCCCCTAAGCCGGGGCATATTCTTTATGGCTTTTATGCCCCCAGGTGGGGTATGTTTCTTTTTCAATTGTCCCTAGGACAGGGTGTACTCTTCTCTTTCTCGTGCTCCCGAAGCGAGATGTAGCTTCTTCAAATGCCCCTAAGCTGGGGCGTGTTCTTTATAGCTTCTAGGCCCTCAAGGCGAGGTATACTTCTTCTTCAAATACCCCCAAGACGGGGGTGTGATTCTCCCGCTTCCTCTGCCCCAGAGTGGGGTATACTTCTCTTTGTATTCCCCTCAGTCAGGGTGTATTCTTTTCGCTTCATATGCCCTCAGGGTGGGATGCGCCTTCTGCTTCTCATGACCCCGGGATGGAGTGTATTCTCTTCATGTGCCCCCGACACGAGGGTATATCTTTGCTTTTTATGCCCCCGAGGGGGATTCTTCTTCTTTTGCCCCGACACGCCGGGGAATGTTTGCTTCTTGTGTCCCGAAATTGGGGTGTGTTCTTGATGGCTCATGTGCCCCCGTTGGTGGGGTGTATGCTTCTTCTTCAAATTCCCCTAAGGCGGGGTGTATTCTTTGTGGCTTCATGTACCCCCTAGTCGGGGTGAATTCTTTTCTTCTTACGCCCCCATGGCGGGGTATGTCTTTTGCTTCATGCGCCCCCATATCGGGGTGTATTTCTCTTCTTCAAATGCCCCTAAACTGGGGTGCAACTCTATCTCTTCTTATGTCCCCAGGTCAGGGCGGGTTCTTCTTCAAATGCCCCGAAGCCGGGGTGTAGCCTTTACTTTGTGCTCCTCAGTCGGGGCGGATTCTCTTCATGTACCCCTTGGAATGGGGTGTATCTCTTTTTTTTTTGCCTCCTATGCCCCCGTAGCAGAATATATATCTTCTTCTCATCCCCCATGGCGGGGTATGTGCATGCTCTCTTTGGGAGTGGTGGCCATGCTCGGCCTCATTGCTATAAAGCATTCCGCACAGCAAGCAGCAGTTCTTCAAGCTACAGTTGTGGCTTGTTGGGTCTTTTAACAGCCACCCGAGGGGCCGTCTTATGCCGGATAGAGGCAGCAGGGAGGAGGAACGGGCCGGGTCAGCGCACCGCGGCCTCGGGGCCTCGTAGAGTCGGGCTGGATGCCGTCCTTCTTCTTGTTCTCTTGGTCGACGATGCTGGCCAACTTTTCTTCTTTCTTTCTTTCTTCTTCTCATTTTTTTCTTTTTTTTTCTTTTTTTTCTCTTCTCTTCTTTTTTATATGATTGACCAGGACGGAGGTGCAGGAGAGCGCTCACCCCCTCAGAAAGGGGATGAGTGATTCGCTCCACCGCATCAACCCCACAATGGTAATCTTTGTTTAGCACGGGTCTCGATGGACGTGGCCGTGCAACCATCTCTTACCAATTCTTTCTCTTCTCTTTCTTTTCTCCCCCCTTTTTTTTCTTCTTCTTTTCTTCTTTTCTTCTCTTTCTTCTTGAGCAAAGGGGGGTTTGATTTCCCCTCCCTTCTCTTCTCTTTCTCTTCTCCTTTTCTTTTTTTTTTTAATAACAGCCCCCATGATTCCTGGAAGCTGCATATGCTTCGAAGCAGCGTCCTCTAGGCCGCGAAGGCAGCTGCATCGAGTCTGGATTTTCTCCCCATACGGCTAGCGAAGACATCACCTGCAATTCATCAAAGCAAGCAAACATCGTCTATTAGGGGGCCATGAGGCCCTGAATCCCGGCGAAGAGATGAAGGGTGGTTTGGTCCCACCGGGCGTGCCAGACTTGTGGACGCACTTTTTCGACACGTTATTCTCTCGTTGGTTTATTTGTCTGTTGAGTGCGTGGGCGTGCCAGTCACCGTGGTGACAATTTATTCGGGCTCCGAGGAGCCCCTGGTGCGCTCGATCTGACTTCGTCAGACGATTGTGTGGTTCGTGTCGGGACCAAAACCCGCCGCGTCATAAAGGTCACGACGTCATTTACATCCCCCATATGAGGGAACACCCTTGATTAATCGCCAAGATTCATGGCCTCATGGCCAGGAAATTAATTACATGAAAGGTCTATTAGGATGTATTGAAACCCCCGTATGAGGGCGAGAGAAAAGCATTCGAGGTCATGTCGGTCGTATACTGACCATTTAATATTCGGACGAGTGTCCGTCTCGGGAAAAGCGTGATTGTCGCGGGAAGACCGGAGCACATATATGCCAGGATATGGCAATTTATTGTTCAGAAGAACGGAAAACGTTCGGCTAAACCTCGGTTAGAGCGGTCGGAAACCGGTAAATCTGTTGGCCAGGTGCAAGAGCAAGCTGCGACCATACTGCGGTGGGCCCCCCCCCGCGGTCGAAACAGGACTTGCGTGAGCGTCATTAATATTTCCGGTGCCCGGGGGGCAACGGGGGAATATCCCTTGAATCGGCTGAGAAGCCCTGTGTCTAGGGATGCGGACGTTCAAAACGTGTCGGTCATTCAGGAGACCGTTTAATGTTCGGACGGGCGTCCGGTATTGGGAATATCGTAATCATCGCGGAAAGAGCGAGAATGTATGTGTGCCGGGGCGCGGCAAATTTTATTATTCCGAGACACTGAAAACGTTCGGTTGAATCTCGGTTATTGTACCCGGAAATCCGTGAATCTATTGGCCCGGTGCGAGATCGAGTCAGGACCATGCCGGGGGCGCCTCCCGTGATCCAAACGGGGCTCGCGTGGGCAGCGTTAATATTTCCGGTGCCGGAGGGCAACGGGGAAGGGTCCCGGGACTAGACTCCAGAACCGAAAACGTTTTCGAAAGGAGCGGGCTGTGGACCGAGGATACGAGCCAGATGATGACCATGATCGGGACAGGCTCGAGGTCTAAGTATGACCCGCGGAGGTCTTATCGATGTTCCCATGGAAGGAGTCCAGGGGTGGCGAGAGCCGTCTCGTTCTATTCCGATTCTGTCGGTCACTCGCGGACCTTTTCATGTTCGGGCAAGGGCCCATATTGAAAGTACGACTTAGGTGGAAACGACCCCGTGCAAATGTATGCCGAGTTTACGGCAATTTCAATGAAAGAGCGGGAGCGAATCCCGTTAAAACGAATCTGATTTAACAAGCTATCGGCCTTGAACAACGCCGGCTCACGACCACGTCGGAGGGAGCCGTTGGCCATATTGGTTGCTCACGGGTCTTTTCATGTTCGGACGTAGGTCCGTAATAAGAATGCGGCGGGAATCAAGGTGAATCCGTTCAAATGTCTGCCGATTGTGCGGCAATTTTAGTAGCGGCTCAGAAGGGATCTAGCCTGAGAAACGAGTCCGGTTTAATCAGAATGTCGGCCTGAGACGAGGTCGGGTCATGGCCATTTCGGGATAAATTCCCAAGGCTTAGACCCAGCCCACAAGGGCGGCATTGTTGTTCCTTCAGCGCCGGGTCACGGGAGAGACGAGGCTGCAAAGCGGGTTGCATTATTCTATTATTATTTGAGGAATGTCATCATTATCATTTGTTAATTTATATATATCTTTGAGTGAATTCTTTATTACTATTTATTCATTTTTTCTGTGATTTATTCATTTACTATTGTTATTATTAGGTTTGTTATTATTTTTGTTCGTTTTATTATCATTCATTTGCGTGTCATTTTTTATTAAGTCTGTTATCATTATTCATTCATCTATGTTATCATTTATTGGTCTAATTATTATTATTGTTATTATTTATTTGAAGCTTATTATTATTATTATTTGTTCATTTATTATTCTTATTTATTTATACATTTTTGAATTTGTTATTATTTATGATTTATTATTATTATTATTATTATTATTACTCATATTTTCTGGAGAGAGAATGGGCCATTAGAGGGCTAAAAGGGGTGTACCGCCGAAGGGCTGAGGGCGTGCCGCTGAAGGGCTAGGAGGGTGTACCGCCGAAGGGCCTGGGGGTGTGCCGCTGGAGGGCTAAGGGAGTGTGCCGCTGAAGGGCCTGGGGCGTGTGTCGCTGGAGGGCTAGAAGAGTGTGCCGCTGAGGGCCAGGGGTGTGCCGCTGGAGGGTTGAAATGGTGTGCCGTTGAGGGCCAAGGGGTGTACCGCTGGAGGGCCAGGGGGTGTGCCGGCGAAGGGCGCGAGTGGGCGTACCGGTGAAGGGCCTGGGGGCTGTGCCGGTGAAGGGCCTGGGGGCTGTGCCGGTGAAGGGCGCGAGTGGGCGTACCGGTGAATGGCCTGGGGGCTGTGCCGGTGAAGGGCCTGTGGGCTATGCCGGTGAAGGGCGTGCCGGCCAAGGGTGGCTGGAGGGTGTACCGGCGAGGGGCATGGGAGTCCGCTTCTTTTCCATTTCTTTTAAGGCTTTTCTTTTCTTCTTTTCTTTTCTCTCTTGATTTTTATTAAGTTTTGCATGGGTTTCTTCTTTTCTTCTCTTGATTAATCTTCATTCTTTCTTTTGTGAGGGCGGATGTTCAAGTTGTTTAGTTGTCGTTCGATTTGGTTCTCTTTACGTTGATTGCGGTTCCGTTGCGTCTGTTAAAGCATTTTACCGTTGTTCTTTTCGTTTGTTTGTTGTTGTCTTTTATCTTTTAATGTATTATAGTTTCTAACGAAAATTCGGCAGCATCTCCCCTTAACCCGAGCGTAAGGGAGATAAAGGGAACGCGCCCACACGGAGTGGCGGAACCCGACAACTGGAGGTGGGCACCCGAGGGCAGCAACACCTTTATAGAACCTCGGAAAACGTGAAGCAAACAAAGAACGGAAGGCTTCCAATACTAGACGGGGTGGGCTAGGGCTAACCAGAGCATATCGGCCAAGGATGAGCTCGGGGTGTACCGCTGGAGCCCCACAAGGGGGAGGTGTGCCGCTGAGGGCCACTGGGTGTACCGGCCAAGGGCCGAAGGAGTGCGCCGCTAAGGGCTAAAAAGGGTGTATCGGGGAAGGCCAAGTGGGCCGTGCCGGCGAAGGTCGCCCAGGGCGTATCGGGGAAGAGCCACAGGAGGGCTATTGGACGTTGGGTGTTCAGGAGGGGAAAGAGGGTTAAAGGCCAAGGGTGGGCTGCTGGATGTGGGGTGTTCAGGAAGTGGGAAGGCCAAGGAGGAAAGATCGCCGCCGGAGGCCAAACCGATGGGGAAGACGAGGCGGAGGAAGAGCATGATCAGACGCAAGCAAAAATACCCGAACAAACGAAGACAACGGAAGATCCCAAAAGGGGTTTTTATTCAAAAGGAAAAGGGACCACAAACGGCCACATACATTGCAAAGGGAAAGAGAGAGGAGAAAAGCGAAAAGCAAATATTACGCGGGGGAGGGGGAACGGGATACAATAGGGAAGAGGGACGGAGCGTGAGCTCCTCCCCCTCCTTCTCTTCTTCTCTTCTCTTTGCTCGGGCGGCGGCGGACGGGGTAGCCGGGAGGAGGCGGAGGCTTTCCCCCCCCCCCCCTTCTCCTCTTCTCTTCCCCCTTCTTCCTCCTTCTTCTTCTCTTCTTCTTTTCCTTTCTTCTCTTCTACGTGTCCCTCCCTGGCTCGCCTCCTCTTTCGCCAAGGAAGGAGAGGGGTTTTTATACCCCACACGGCGGAAGCGTCCGAAGGCGGGAAGCGTCCCGGGGGACATTTAATGGGAGTTGACTCCCTCGTCCTGGGTGGCAGGAGGAGCAGGCTGCGTGGCCCAACGATCGGCTGACACCTCGGACGGCTCGCTGCGCGCCAAGGATACGTAGGGCATGGGCTTCACGTAGTTCTGACGTTGAAAAGCCTTCACGCTGTGCCGTTGGCGGGCTACACAAGCGTGCCGTAGGAGGGCCAAAGGCGTGCCGCTGAGGGGCCAAAAGGCTGTGCCGCTGAGGGGCCAAATGGTCGTGCCGCTGAAGGGCCAAATGGCCGTGCCGCTGAGAGCGTTGAGGGTGTGCCACTGAGCGGCCTGGGGGCAGTGCCGCTGAAGACTCCCCCCTGGGGTGTGCCGTTGAAGGGCCATGGAGAGCGTGCCGCTGAGCGGCCTGGGAGGTGTGCCGTGGAAGGCATGTGAGGGCGTGCCGTTGAAAGGGCACGAGGGTGTGCCGCTGAAGGGCTGCCCTGGGGCGTGCCGGTGAAGGGGCTGAGGACGCGCCGCTGAAGGAGCCCAAGGGGCGTGCCGTTGAAGGGGGCGGCCAGGGCGTGCCGCTGAGCAGCCTGGGTGTGCCGCTGAGGGGCACATGGCCGTGCCGCTAAAGGGCTAAATGGGCAGTTTGGAGCCCGTTGTGAGCACGAGTTGTGGCCTGTTTAATTTTCTTCGAGGCCCATGGGTTATGGGGCTCTTATTGGTTGATTTCTCTTCACCGTCGTGACTCCAGAGACGGCTTCACGACAGTGTGCATATTGGGGAGTCCGGACGATTAGTCTCTCCGGGGCTTCTTCACTCGGCACCCTTGTTGATGCGAGGCCGGGCATGATATTTGGGTTTGCAATTTTTTTGGTGTCCACAAGCCTTCACCGGCATGCCTGCCCCTATCCTCCACTCAGATGGACCTCCGCCAGTGCACTCCTTCCAGCCTCTAACGGCACACTTCTATTTAACCCCTTGAACCCCCAGTGGTACACCCCTATAGCCTTCAGCGGCACGCCCGTTCTGCCCTCAGCGGCACGCTTCCCTTCAACCCTCAGCGGCACGCCCTCATTGGCCCTCAGCGGTACGCCTTTTTCAGCCCCCAGCGGTACGCCCCCTTGGCCTTCAGCGGTACGCCCTTTGGCCTTCAGCGGTACGCCCCTTTCAGCCCTCAGCGGCACATCCCAAGCCTCCAGCGGTACGCCCTATCCCCTTCGCCGGCACACTATATACATATACGTATATATGACCTGATAAGGGCATTAACAATAGCGAATAAATCAATAAAAATTATGATAATTAAAGAACTCCAAATGTATAATATTAATCACAATAAAAGAGGTGGGAGGGGTAATAAAAAAATAATAAATAGCAAACAAATGATAATGATAAGAATAATCATGAATAAAAGAAGAGAAATCACCCCGGACAAAGGCATGGATGAACAATAAGCATCAAATCAGAAATCCCAGAAGATATAACTAAGAAAACCCCAGATAAAAGACATCAAGGCTCACACTGCAGCCCCTACCTCTCCCCGTGACCCGGGACAAAAGGAACAACAACGCTGCCCTTTCAGGTCAAGCCCGAGTCTTGGGAATTACCCCGATATGGCCAGGTCTTGATCTAACCTCGGGCCGACAGCTTAATCGGACCGGATTTGTTTCTCGTCCCGGATACCTTCCGAATCCTCATTGAAATTGCCATATGCTCGGCAGACATTTGAAGGGAACTACCACGATTTTCTCGCCGCGTTCCTATTACGGGCCCGTGTCCGAATATGAAAAGGTCCCCGAGCGGCCTATGCGGCCGGCAATTTATGGCTTTAATAAAACCCCCAGTGTGATCTACCTATATCTCTCTCGCATAATTAGTATTACTTTTTTAGGCCGCGGGGCCCCTAATTTCGGCAATTAATCAAGGGTATTCCCTCGTATGGGGGATGTAAATGACGTCGTGACCTTCATGGCGCGACGGGATTCGGTCCCGACACGAACCACACAATCATCTGACGAAGTCAGATCGAGCGCACCATGGGCTCTTCGGAGCCCGAATAAATTGTCACTTTGTGACTGGCACGCCCACGCACTTAATAGACGAACTACGCGACGCCAGCGAATTGAATTTTTTTAGTGCGTCCACACCTTATCACATGCTCATGCGTAGTTTAATGTTCTTTTATTTAATCATATATAAGAAATTCAGCTTTTGCAGCAGCTATGAATTCACAACCCATTGAGACTGGTCCTTCACTTGACCTCCTTATGAAATTTTTGCAAGAGGAAGAGGAATATTGAGAGGAAGTTGAACATGTTGTTGTCTTTCAAATGTTGTCTTCCCACACACCTATACCTAGGACTCCAATGCACACAGATGTTGGTCGAGATCATAGGTGGGTTAAAGAGTTAATGGCTGGCCACGATGTTGATCGTGTGCATCCTCATCTTTTCTTAAGATTAAGAGATACATTGATGGTAAGAGGTGTACTGAATGATACCAAGAATATGTCGGCCACTGAGCAATTAGCTATCTTCCTTCTAGAGGTTGGCCATGGGATTGGTAATAGGTTACTCAGATAATGGTTCCAACATTCAAGAGAGACAATTAGCCGACATTTCAACAATGTACTCATGGCAGTGTTATCTATACGTCACGACTATATTAAGATGCCCACTGCTGATGATCTCCCGCATCGAAAAATTCGCCATGACCCAAAGTTCTACCCTTTCTTTAAGGTGATGTGCAATATATTCATGTTATCAACTGCCTATGTCTTGGTTAATTTTCTCTCTCATATGCTTTATTAATTGTTGTTCATGAAATTTGTCCTATGTGATTAGAATGCACTGGGTGCAATTGATGGTACACATATCTCTGCAAAAGTGCCAATAGTTGATCACCCTCGTTATCGAAATCGAAAAGGTGAAACATCTCAGAATGTCATGGGGTGTGTCAATTTTGATCTATTATTTAGTAATGTTATTGTGGGCTGGGAAGGATCAGCTGCAGACATGAAGGTCTTGAGGTGGGCTATCGAGAAAGGTGGATTTACTATACCAGAAGGTAAATGTGTGTGAGTTGATATACTTACATTATTTAACATGCTCAGCATTCCACACTTTCCTTGTCGTAGGGAAATATTTCTTGGTCGATGCAGGGTATGCCAACACCTCCCATTTCTTGGCACCATATCGATCGTGGCATAAGATATCATCTATCGAATACAGATCTGATAGGACTAGGCTTACACACAGAGACAAGAAAGACTTGTTTAACCATAGGCACGCTCAATTACGCAATTGTGTTGAGCGTGCCTTCGGTGTCCTGAAGTCACGTTTCACAATTCTAGTGAAGCATCGCAGTTATCCAATGAAGACACAAGCCAGGATTGCAATGGCCTGTTGTGTACTCCATAACTTCATTAGAAAGGAGCAAGGGCTTGATCAAATTTTCCAACAGGCCGAAGATGACGTCAATGTAGCCGGAGATGAGGAGGTAGATGAATTGAAGAAGACAATGTTAATAGGAGGGAAGTTACTAGAGGGGAGAGACTTCGAGACCGCGTGGCCACTCGACTATGAGTCCACCATAACACACGAGGGTACTTACTAAGGCTCCTACTTTGGGTGAACAACTGCCTCATGTTATTGATTGCATCATTGAAGTTTGCATTTAACCTACATCTTCCACTTTGCATGCATCGTCAAATGGAAGCCGAAAATGATGGTTGACATTCTTCCCATGCAATTATGAAATGGATCATTTAAAATATTTTGTACTTGGACAATTTACCTGTTGTAATAATGTCTATATCATTTATAATGTTTTGTACTTGGACAATTTACCCGTTGTAATAATACTTGGACAATTTACATGTTGTAATAATGTCTAGATCATTTATAATGTTTTGTACTTGGACAATTTACATGTTGTAATAATATCATAACACACTACTCTGGCACTTTAATTCTTTGTACACTTTTAACGATGTCGGTTTAATATGTTCCTGTCATTTCCTTAACTATTTCATAGATATGGGGTGTTCTTGGTCTGACGAACATGGGATACACTTTAACTATATACTCGGTTGACATATTCAACACTCACATAATTTTTTGAAGCAGTCTGGCTCACATGACACTTACAAAGGGGCTTCAGGTTGCTACATTGCACATAACTTAGATGTTTATTTTTGTGTGCACACTTTAGACTTGGTCTTTTATCTATTATCATAGATGTAGTGTGTTCATATTTGCTCGTATATCTGTACCTAACGTATTTGCTCTATTATCTGTACTTAGCATATTTGATTTTACAGGTTGACTATTATTGTCCCTACCATGATAGGCAATGATGATGGGAAGGAGCATACATGTCACGTCCCGAACCGATAGTAGCGGAACGTGTTGTTCGGAATGTGGCAGTGAAACAGTCGTGAATAGTCAGAGCAACCATAAGACACAAAAAAACACAAGGCAAGACAATGTGGACAAATATGATCTTTATTGATACTCAAATATTTGAATTACATATCTTGACTCAACTTGCATAATTGAAAGAAAAGGACTCACTATTACACTTTAAGAAAATGAAAAGTGACGGGACAAGACTCAATAAAATAAAAGACACTAACTCAATTCTCTAAAACACTCTTCACTCTTACCCTTCCCCGGCTGATTGATTGTCTTCGGCATGATTACCTGAAAAAAATGTTAAAATAGGCTGGTGAGTAAAAAGTTCAGTATGAATTACATCTCTCATCAAGCATAATATAAGTGATTAGTCAATTTTAATCATGTACATGACTATGCAATGCATGAAACGATACAACCTGAAAATCATGACAATCAATCTAGTAGAAAGAATGAATATCAAGGCCAAAGGCAGTTATGAGCTCAAGAGAGTTAGAGATAAATTCCCATGCAGAGCCAAGGACAAGATACCAAAATATAACAAGGACAAATACTTAGATGAACATAACTTCAGAATTGGCCAGAGTATAATAGAGTTTCAATAAATATAAGCAGAATTAAACAATCTAGCAGAATATCTAAATTATCAGAATAACCGAACAGTAAAATATTAGAATAACAGAATTCACAGAATTTGCAGAATAACAGATATAACAGAATATAACAGATATACAGACTTTGGTGCAATGCCACACCCAGAATTCCTATGGTTTACAGAATTGGACTTTCGTCCTTCCTGACATTGATAGTCGCGGACCCACAGCTCTTAATGTTTCAGAATCATATATGGCCAAATATAGAGTCAAAAGGGTTATGTTCTCGAGATAATATCAAGGAAATTCCCAAAAGGGACATAGTGTCAAGGCTAATGTGGAAGTTAATCATGTACATATGTGATATGACTATCTTGCGATAAATCTCACCAAATCAAGAAAACGAAGAAAACTGGAAATTGGCGTCACTCCCACCGCCATCCATTGGAAACAGCGTCCAGGGAGGGGTCGCTCATTAGTATGACCAAGACATGCACAAGGGAAATAACGACACTTCTTATGGTCGCTTAGTCTTGATTAATAGCGTTCTGCAGAAGGTCGTACAAATAATAAACTGCGCCCCTACCATGGTCGCCAATTATATTAGCCGTCCATTTCATGGTCGCAGTTAGGGATATACAAGCTTTCAGAAAACGAGAGTGACACGTATCGGTTCCAGGGTTTTAAGGGTCAACCCGCTCGGCTATCTTGAGGGAATCTAAGGCTAGCGGAGTCCTACGGAGGTCTCAATGATAAAGTCACCCGTTCGAAGGAAGGAGTATCCCGCGGAGGGCTCATTCGTCGCCGAGAGATGAAGGTGTAATTGAGAAACAACGTGAAACGCGAGACTACATCTACGGATTGAGATATAGTGTCAAAAGAAACCCTTGGTAATGGGTCACAGGAAACACTCGGGAGAAAACATGGAAGCAGAAAAATGGCGCCTTAAGAGGTGCCTTCATTTCATTAAATAACGCCCTCTTTCAATGGCACTCAATCGTTGAATTCCATGTTTATATATATATATATATATATATATATCAATTTCTGGAGAAATCTTACACAGGGTAAATGGCGCCCTCTTGAAGAGGCTTCATTTCAAGATATAGCGCCCTGGACAGGGGCGCTATATTGAATGGTGGCTTAGGTCCTGTCGTGCTTTCTTTCTTATGAATTTCAACATGAATAGTAACACTTTCTAAATAAATAGAATTTTGCAAAAGTGAATATATGGACAAAAAGAGAAAAATAGCAGGATTCCAGAACTATACTCATGCATTAATTTGGACATCAGGTTTACATAGTTATTATATTTTAAACATGGGTATTTATTAAATGTTCCACAGAATAACGACCGTTCAGAAGGTCGTTTTTATCAATATAGCGCCCATGTATGGGTCGCTATTCACTGTTTATGTCGAAAACTCCGATACAGAAAACTGCAAATCACTCTTCTAATCGTTACTGATCTATATGCATGCACATGACTCAGTGATTTCGGTATTTGACTTAGAACTTGAGAACACTTACGGAGATACCCAGGGAATCATGGAATATGCAGAGAATAGTTTAAGATTCAATTTGTTAAAGAGTTTAGCTTGAGATATTGAGAACACCTACCTTCTGGGTTAATTGGGACGACGGACGTGCGAGTGAAAGAGATAGACAATTGAAGTAACTACAACACTAGCAGTGGCAGTGACTGCAGCATAAAGACGCCGGAAAAAGATGAATAGCAGCAGCGGCACTGCAACTGCTTCGAACGTGAGAGAATAGCCGCATGCAGGAGGCAGCAGAAAAGGAAGACGAAGACGAAGACGAGGTCGACACCAGAAAACAGAGTAGCAGTAGATTACGATGGCTCCGCCATCGCCCCTCGAGGGTCATATATATAGCACTCGGAGTTTTTGAATCCTATTGGGAATTTAGTTCCCACGTAAGGAATCCTACTGGCATTAGAGTTTCCTGCTAATCTACTGTTCTGCCATGATCGAAGCTGCCTCCTCAACAAGTTCGAACAGGAGAAAGGTGAAGGTTTTGGGTTTGTGGAAAGCCCTTGATGTTAACATATTTATGTATATACCAAACCCATCTTAAAACCCACTTTGACTTCCTACGTTCAAGCCCATTGGTCATTAGCTACTTCCATAGGAGAGGCCCACATGTATATAGGTTGTTTATGTGGGTGGATTTGGGCCTTGTTTATTTTCTTTATTTAGAGAATTTTCTTATGTTTAATCTATTTAAGAAATTTTTATTCTTACAGTTTATCAGGGTTACTACACTCTCCCCCACTTAAAAAAATTTGGTCCCCAAATTCACATGACATTCATTTCCAATACATCAGTGGGGTGTCTAGTTCTACTCTCCAATCACAAAACAAGATCATCTAGTCTGGCCAAATAAACTAAGGTACTAGGCTTAGGTTAAAGGGGTACCTCTAGCTACTTCATTGCCAGCATGTTTGATTCTTCTCATAGCTTGCAATTGTCCTTGACGTCGCTCCTTATTACGATCCTTCGCCTGCTGAGGTTGATCTTTAGGAAGGGGACAGTCGATAACCTTATGCTCTTGACTTCCATAACGGAAGCAAGTTCCATTCTTCCGGTGACACTTCTCGGATCGATGACCCTCATTCCCACAATGCTTGCACTTTTCTTCCTTAGGCTTCTTGCTGTTCGGAACTCCATTCCCATCATTGGACCTTTTGTTGCCATTAACTACCTTCTTCTTTTCCATTCTGTCCGTAACTTTGTCAGATAATTTCATAGCGTCTTCCAATAGCTGAGCTCTCTTAACCATCTCGGCATATGATTGAATATCCATTGGTGCCAATTGGGGTATATATTGCAATTTTAAACCATTCAAAAATCGCTTGGCCTTAATCTTATCCATCGATATTAAATGAGACGCATATCGGGACAATCTAGAAAACTGTGCTTCATATTCTTCTATGGACATACTTCTTTGCTTAAGTGAGGCAAATTCTCCCGCCTTTCTCTCCCGAACTCTCTCTGAGAAATACTTCTCGTTGAAGTGTTCTAAAAATTCCTCCCATGTCACCTGAACGTTCGGCAAAGTCGCTTCCACCGACTCCCACCAAGCTCTCGCATCCTTCTCTAGTTGGAATGTTGCTAAAAGGACCTTATCTTGGTCCGAACATTGCATCACCCGAAAGATTCTTTCCATCTCCTTGGTCCAATCTTCCGCCATGTCGGGATCAGGGGTTCCACTAAACCCAGGGGAATTAAGGCTCCTGAACTCACGATGCAGTTCTCCAGCTCCACGATTTGCTCCACCCTCGGCTACTCGTTGAAGAGCCTGGGTCAAATCCTGAACTGTCCTTTGCATCTCCCGCCATTGAGCACGCTCAGCGGCCATTATTAGCTATCTAGCTCTACAAGATATAAGACAAATTATGTAAGATTTACCATTTATTTCCATGATGGTTGCTAAGCTATAAATATAGTTAGTATATTTATATTTTTTACATTTAACCCAAAGTTCTACCCAATCTCACCGGGTAATAATAGGACTAGGCTCAATCCTATAGTCAAGACCTAGGGTTTAATAAACCTAGGCTCTGATACCACAAACTGTCACGCCCCGAACCGATAGCAGCGGAACGTGTTATTCGAAACATGGCAGTGAAACAGTCGTGAATAGTCAGAGCAACCATAAGACACAAAAAAACACAAGGCCAGACAATGTGGACAAATATGATCTTTATTGATACTCAAATATTTGAATTACATATCTTGACTCAACTTGCATAATTGAAAGAAAATGACTCACTATTACACTTTAAGAAAATGAAAAGTGACAGGACAAGACTCAATAAAATAAAAGACACTGACTCGATTCTCCAAAACACTCTTCACTCTTACCCTTCCCCGTCTGATTGATTGTCTTTGGCATGATTACCTGAAAAAAATGTTAAAATAGGCTGGTGAGCAAAAACTCAGTAGGAATTACATCTCTCATCAAGCAGAGTATAAGTGATTAGTCAATTTTAATCATGTACATGACTATGCAATGCATGAAATGATATAACCTGAAAATCATGACAATCAATCTAGTATAAAGAATGAATATCAAGGCCAAAGATAGTTATGAGCTCAAGAGAGTTAGGGATAAATTCTTATGTAGAGCCAAGGACAAGATACCAAAATATAACAAGGATAGATACTTAGATGAACATAACTTCAGAATTGGCCAGAGTATAACAGAGTTTCAATAAATATAAGTAGAATTAAATAATCTAGCAGAATATCTAAATTATCAGAATAACCGAACAGCAAAATATCATAATAACAAAATTTCCAGAATTCACAGAATTTGCAGAATAACAGATATAACAGAATATAACAGATATACAGACTTTGGTGCAATGCCACACCCAGAATTCTCATGGTTTACAGAATTAGACTTCCGTCCTTCCTGACATTGATAGTCGCGGACCCACAACCCTTAATGTTTCAGAATCAGATATGGCCAAATACAGAGTCAAAAGGGTAATGTTCTCGAGATAATATCAAGGAAATTCCCAAAAGGGACATAGTGTCAAGGCTAATGTGGAAGTTAATCATGTACATATGTGATATGACTATCTTGCTATAAATCTTACCAAATCAGGAAAATGGAGAAAACTGGAAATTGGCGTCACTCCCACCGCCATCCATTGGAAACAGCATCCAGGGAGGGGTCGCTCATTAGTATGACCAAGACAGACATAAGGGAAATAACGACACTTCTTATAGTCGCTTAGTCTTGAATAGCGTTCTGCAGAAGGTAGCACAAATAATAAACTGCGCCCCTACCATGAGATGGTCGCCAATTCTATTAGGCATCCATGTCATGGTCGCAATTCAGGGATACACAAGTTTTCAGAAAACCAGAGTGACACGTATCGGTTCCAGGGTTTTTAGGGTACAACCCGCTCGGCTGCCTTGAGGGAATCTAAGGCTAGCGGAGTCTTACGGAGGTCCCAATGACAAAGTCACCAGTCCGAAGGAAGGAGTATCCCGCGGAGGGCTCATTCATCACCGAGAGATGAAGGTGTAATCGAGAAACATCGTGAAACACGGGACTACATCTACAGACTGAGATATAGTGCCAAAAGAAACCCTTGGTAATGGGTCACAGGAAACACTCGGGAGAAAACAGGGAAGCAGAAAAATGGCACCTTAGGAGGTGCCTTCATTTCATTAAATAGCGCCCTCTTTCAGTGGCGCTCAATCGTTGAATTCCATGTTTATATATATATATATATATATCAATTTATATATATATCAATTTCTGGAGAAATCTTACACAGGGTAAATGGCGCCCTCTTAAAGAAGCTTCATTTCAAGATATAGCGCCCTAGACAGGGGCACTATATTGAATGGTGGCTTAGGTCCTGTCGTGCTTTCTTTCTTATGAATTTCAACATGAATAGTAGCACTTTCTAAATAAATAGAATTTTGCAAGAGTGAATATATGGACATAAAGAGAAAAATTGCAGGATTCCAGAACTATACTCATACATTAATTTGGACATCAGGTTACAGAGTTATTATATTTTAAACATGGGTATTTATTAAATGTTCCACAGAATACCGACCGTTCAGAAGGTCGTTTTTATCAATATAGCGCCCATGTATGGGTCGCTATTCATTGTTTATGCCGAAAAGTCCGATACAAAAAACTGCAAATCACTCTTCTAATCTTTACTGATCTATATGCATGCACAGGACTCAGTGATTTCGGTATTTGGCTTAGAACTTGAGAACACCTACGGAGATACCCAGGGAATCATAGAATATGCAAAGAATAGTTTAAGATTCAATTTGTTAAAGAGTTTAGCTTGAGATATTGAGAACACCTACCTTCTGGGTTAATTGGGACGACGGACGTGCGAGTGAAAGAGATAGACAATTGAAGTAACTGCAACACTAGCAGTGGCAGCGACTGCAGCACAGAGACGCCGGAAAAAGATGAATAGCAACAACGGCACTGTAACTGCTTCGAACGTGAGAGAATAGCCGCACACAGGAGGTAGCAGAAAAGGAAGACAAAGACGAAGACGAGGTCGACACCGAAAAACAAAGTAGCAGCAGCTTACGATGGCTCCGCCATCGCCCCTCGAGGGTCATATATATAGGACTCGGAGTTTTTGAATCCTATTGGGAATTTAGTTCCCACGTAAGGAATCCTACCGGCATTAGAGTTTCATGCTAATCTACTTCCCTGCCATGATCGAAGCCGCCTCCTCAACAAGTTCGAACAGGAGAAAAGTGAAGGTTTTGGGTTTGTGGAAAGCCCTTGATGTTGACATATTTATGTATATACCAAACCCATCTTAAAACCCACTTTGGCTTCCTACGTTCAAGCCCATTGGTTATTAGCTACTTCCATAGGAGAGGCCCACTTGTATATAGGTTGTTTATGTGGGTGGATTTGGGCCTTGTTTATTTTATTTATTTAGAGAATTTTCTTATGTTTAATCTATTTAGGAAAATTTTATTCTTACAGTTTATCAGGGTTGCTACAATACATGTGATGAGGAGTACTGTGGGGGCATCTCATTCCATATCCATGTTTGTACTTCACACATATAGTAGGTTTGGCGGCCTAAGGTCTACCCCTTCTTATGATGGATTTACTGCAGGTGATATGGAATGTGACTGCAGTATTTGTACTTCAAGGAATCTAAACGAATGAATGATGTCCATCTGAGCCCAATACCATCACCCATTACAAATCACTATATTCAATGTGCATAATTATGTTTCAAGATATCGTGAAAATGGATTCAAAACATATGGGTGATGGTAAATATGATCGTATTCAATGTGAATGTGGCAATGGGGAATGTCTTATCAAGTTATCTCGTAGCAGTAATAATCCACAATGTCCCTATTATTGCTGCCCGCACTACAAAAAAATGGGTCTATAGCGACCAAATCATTGGCGACCAATTAAAACTAGTCGCAGAAAAGCTATATTAGCGACTAAAATAGTTTAATGGTCGCTAAAGTTTTCACGTACAGTCACCAAGACAACGTTGGTCGCTAACGGGTTGTAATAGCGACTACTTTATGATTGGTCGTGATGTGTGGTCGCTCCGAGTATTAGCAACAATGATACAACATATTCAATTGATCGATCCAAACTGACGACAATTCATAGGATGGGCACCAAGACACTAGTGGCCCATCAACATGATCTGGTAAAGGTCGCAAGCCCTTATTTTGTATTGTTTATGTGCCTGGACAAATAATTTTATAACTTGTAGTTGATTAGTTATACTCGTGATAATATAGAGATGCGGCCCTATTGAGCTCTACAAGGAAGCATACACTTGTCATTCCTCTGGGGCATGGGCTTCCGAGGAAGCATAATCAAACTATGTAAGTATATGTTATAACTATTTTACCATATCATAAATGCAATTTTATTTTGTTTGTTGAGTACTATTACTTTTTGAATGAAAGCATTGTTTAATTTGTATGCGAACACTTCACCATCAATAAATTTTTGCAGAATTTCCTCTTCCATTGATAGTTTAAGACATAGATATAGTAATGTGTGTATAGTTTAAGAGAGAGATATAGTAATGTTGTATAGTCTAAAATTTCTAAGCGCTTGTATTATAGCTCAAGAGCATATAAAAAATTCAGAATTTCTAGAAAGTTCATAAATAAGGCCATAGTTTTACATATCGATTTCACATCATAGCCATGTATCATTAAAACCAGGCCAATCATAAATTTTAGCTGAACAATAATGAAACATGTAGAAGACCACAATAATGAAACTGAGATGTTTCTGCATATTGATAGGGAGTTGTGTGTGGTGAGGAGAGGGTGATAATCCGTGATGCTTAGGTAGATGACTTGTGCTGCTGTGCATACGGCTCATATGAGTCTATGATAACATGCAAAAATGTCCACAAGAATATCAAAGCATACATTCAATACTGGGAAAAGGTAACAACCTTGTTTCTGATCTAATTGCCAAAAATGTCAAGCTTCATTGCTGTGTTACCATTCAGTACAATAAGTTGCAGCTGCAATTACCAAAAAGAGGCCGAAGATTACAACAAAAGCAGGATCATCCCCTGCCCACTGGTTCTTTGTTTCTGATATCAACAAGGACATGAGGAGTGTCCCTCAGGGAACAAATGCTCGTTGGGGTTATTCAATACATTTGGACATGCTGTGATTCAGGCTGTCACCTGCTGGGTTTATAATGCAATAACTTAGGAGACTAAAAGAAGACTATGGAAATCGAGTATTCGCTTCCATTTCTGACGAAGTCCTTATCCACACCTGTCCTGTCCACACCTCTGAGCATGGAACACAAGCAAAGTTTTAGGAGGTTATGGAAGTCTCTTCTTATTCTTCATTGTGTCAGCTCTTGCCTGCTGGATCAATATTAAATAGACAAATGTAGTTCAAATTCTATATGGCTAAGATATTATGGATCCTGCTCCCTTGTAGACACAGATCATATCTTATCGGAACCAACTACCTTGCACCCTCTATTTGTTGCAACTTACAAAATAACTCAACTGATCATGTCCTTGTGACCTGTGAGACAAATTAGGTAATAACAACACTTGTGATTGTTATATTGGATCAAAATGCAAGCCCACTCTCTGTGGACAAACTTGTTGACAGATGACAGAGCATTGGCTTTAGTTGATGGCACATTCGGAGTTCCATCCTTTGGGCTTCCACTATGAGGACTCAGCCCCATTTCCTTGAGGTATCACTTATCCGGCAACCCATTCGAGTGGCTATCTATGTGACAGAGCTTCACTCTGAAAGGGAGAGATGGAAATACCTCTCTCCTATGAGCATGACAAATTGTATTAGATTAGATTATCAGGATGTCTGTGGATGTTCGGTTTTCTTTCAACAGATCCATCTGCACTTAAGTTAATTTGTAACTTGGATCTGTTTTCTGTCAACAGGACCATCCTTAAGTTTGTGTGGGAGTGTGTCTGTGTGCCAATGTTCTGTTTTCTGTTAACAGATCCATCCGCACTTAAGTTAATTTTTAAGTTGGTTCCATCCACACAAAAACTAATTTGTTAAGTTGGACTCAGTAGGTGTGGACGCATTTTTTTCACTTATTATTCTCTTGTTGGTTTATTCGTTTTATTGAGTGCGTGGGCGTGCCAGTCACCGGAGTGACAATTTGTTCGGGCTCCGAGGAGCCCGTGGTGCGCTCGATCTGACTTCGTCAGATGATTGTGTGGTTCGTGTCGGGACCAAAACCCACCGCGCCATAAAGGTCACGACGTCATTTACATCCCCCATACGAGGGAACACCCTTGATTAATCGCCGAGATTCAAGGCCTCATGGCCAAGAGATTGATTGTATAAAAGGTCTATTAGGGGGTATCGAAGTCCCCGCGCAAGGGCGAGAAGAAAACCACTTGAGATCATGTCGGTCACGTGCTGACCATTTAATGTTCGGACAAGTGTCCGTCTCGGGGAAAGCGCGATCGTCGCGGGAAGACCGGAGCGTGTGTATGCCAAGGTATGGCAAGTTTTTTGTTCGGAAGAACGAGAGACGTTCGGTTAAACCTTGGTTAGAGCGGTCGGAAATCGGTGAACCTGTTGGCCAGGTGCAAGAGCAGGCTGCGACCATACTGCGGTGGGCCCCCCGCGGTCGTAACAAGACTTGCATGAGCGTCATTAATATTTCCGGTGCCAAAGGGCGGCGCAGGGAGTATCCCTTGAATTGGCTGAAGAGCCCTGTGTCCCGGAGAAGCGGGCGTTCGAAACATGCCGGTCATTCGGGAGACCGTTTAATATTCGGACGGGAGTCCAGCTTGAGAATATTGTAATCGTCGCGGGAGGACCTGGAGCATATGCATGCTGGGATACGGCAAGTATATTATTCCGAGACACTGACAACATTCGGTTGAATCTCGGTTATTGTAGCCAGAAATCGGTGAACCTATTGGCCCAGTGCAAGATCGAGTCAGGACATACTGGGGGCGCCTCCCGTGGTCCGAACAGGGGTTGCGTGGGCATCTCTAATATTTCCGGTGCCCGGGGGCAACGGGGGAGAGTCCCGGGACTGGATTTCAAAACCGAAACGCGTTCGAAAGGAGCGGGCTATAGACCGAGGATATGAGCCAGACGATGACCATGATCGGGACAGGCCCGAGGTCTGGGTGTGGCCCACGGAGGTCTTATCGATATTCCCATGGAAGGAGTCCGGGGGTGGCGAGAGCCGTCTCGTTCTAATTCAGATTCCGTCGGTCACTTGCTGACATTTTCATGTTTGGGCAAGGGCCCATATTGAGAGTACGACGCGGGCGGGAACAACCCTGCACAAATGTATGCCGAGTTTACGGTAATTTCGATGAAAGGGCGGGAACGAATCCCGATAGGAACGGGTCGGAATTGATGAGCTATTGGCCCGGAGCAATGCCAGCTCCCAACCATATCGGGGTAGGAGCCACCGGCTATGTAGGTCGCTCACGGGCCTTTTCACGTTCGGACGTAGGTCCGTAATAAGAACGCGGCGGGAACCGAGGTGAATCTGTTCAAATGTTTGCCAAACGTTCGGCAATTTTAGTAGCGGCTCGAAAGGGATCCGGCCGGAGAAATGAGTCCGATTTAATCGGAATGTCAGCCCGAGGCGAGGTCAGGCCATGGCCATTTCGGGATAATTCCCTAGACTCAGGCCCAACTCGCAAGGGCGGTATTGCTGTTCCTTCGGCACCGAGTCACGGGAGAGACGGGGCTGCGAAGCGGATCCCATTGTTTTATTATTATTTAAGTTATCATTATCATTTGTTAAGTTATATATATATATATATCTTTGAGTGAATTCTTTATTACTATTTATTCATTTTTCTTGTGATTTACTCATTTACTATCGTTATTATTAGGTTTGTTATTATTATTTGTTCGTTTTATTATCATTCATTTGCGTGTCATTTTTTATTAAGTTTGTTATCATTATTCATTCATCTCTGTTATCATTTATTGGTCTAATTATTATTATTGTTATTATTTATTTGAAGCTTATTATTATTGTTGTTTGTTCATTTATTATTCTTATTTATTTATACATTTTTGAATTTGTTATTATTTATTATTATTATTATTATCATTATTATTATTATTATTATTATTATTACTTATATTTTCTGGAGAGAGAATGGGCCATTAGAGGGCTAAAAGGGGTGTACCGCCGAAGGGCTGAGGGCGTGCCGCTGAAGGGCTAGGAGGGTGTACCGCTGAAGGGCCTGGGGCGTGTGCCGCTGGAGGGCTAAGGGAGTGTGCCGCTGAAGGGGCCTGGGGCGTGCGCCACTGGAGGGCTAGAAGAGTGTGCCGCTGAGGGCCAGGGGTGTGCCGCTGGAGGGTTGAAATGGTGTGCCGTTGAGGGCCAAGGGGTGTACCGCTGGAGGGCCAGGGGGTGTGCCGGCGAAGGGCGCAAGTGGGCGTACCGGTGAAGGGCCTGGGGGCTGTGCCGGTGAAGGGCCTGGGGGCTGTGCCGATGAAGGGCGTGCCGGCCAAGGGTGGCTGAAGGGTGTACCGGCGAGGGGTATGGGAGTCCGCTTCTCTTCCATTTCTTTTAAGGCTTTTCTTTTCTTCTTTTCTTCTCTCTCTTGATTTTTATTAAGTTTTGCATGGGTTTCTTCTTTTCTTCTCTTGATTAATTTTCATTCTTTCTCTTGTGGGGGTGGATGTTCGAGTTGTTTAGTTGTTGTTCGGTCTGGTTCTCTTTGAATTGATTGCATTGTTCTTCGCATTGGTTGAAGCATTTTGCCGTTGTTCTTTTCGTTTGTTTGTTGCTTTCTTTTAGTCCTTTTAACGTGGTGTTGTTCCATTTGCTAGTTGCTATCTCTTATCCTTTTAATATGTCATCGTTTCTAACGAAAATTCAGCAGCATCTCCCCTTGACCCGAGCGTAAGGGAGATACAGGGAACGTGCCCACAAGGAGTGTCGGAACCCGGCAACTGGAGGTGGGCACCCGAGAGCGGCAACACCTTTATAAACCTCGGAAAACTCGGAGGGTACGGTGAGTGGGAGACACTCCTAAGACTGGCTGAGACGGGAATGCACCGGGCAAGAAGGAAGGGTGGTGTGCCGGCGAAAGGCCTAGCTAGGGTGTGCCGGCGAACAGGTGGCTGAAGGTGTGCCGCTGAGGGCCGAGGAGCGTGCCGCTGAGAGCAGCTGAAGGCGTGCCGCTGAGGGCGGCTGAAGGCGTGCCGCTGAAGGCGCAAGGGAGTGTGCCGCTGAGGGCAGGCAGGGTGTGCCGGTGAAGGCCCGGCAGGGCGTACCGGCGAAGGGTCAAAGGAGGGGCGAGCAGCGTGCCGCTGGGGCACTTCGGGGCGTGCCGCTGGGGCACCAAAAGGGGTGCACACCCCCCCCCCCCTGGGGGGGGGGTAAACGGCAAGCAAAGGCAGACGAAGACAAGCGGTTAAGGCCAGAGGCCTCATGGAAAGGGCCAAGACAGAGGGTGAATGGCTAAGACGCACAAACCAAGCACGGTAGCAAGACCCCAAAAGAGGGATTCTCATTCCTGGAAAGAAAAGGCCACAGAGGGCCAATACATCGTAGGGAAAGGTTAAAAAAGGGAACAACAGCAAAAAGGAAAGGGAAAAGGGGGAATGAAGATACAAAGGGGGAAGGGGAACGGAGCATGGGCTCCTCCTCCCCTCCCAGACCTCACTCCTCTCTTCTCTCACTCTTCTTCTTCTCTTCTCTCTTCTCCGGCGACGGTGGACGGGGCAGCAGGGGGGAGCCTCTCCCTCTTCTTCTTCCTCTTCTCTTCTTTTCTTCTTCTCTTCTTCTCTCCTCTTCTTCCTCTGTGTGTCCGTCTGTGTGGATGCCCCTCTTCTGTCGAAAACGGGAGTCTTTTATACTCCCCAGCAGCGGGGGCTTTGGCCACGGCCATCGAAGGCGGGAAATGGCTTGTGATGATGGCATTTGACCTTCGCCGTCCTGGGTGTCAGTGGGGTAGCCTACGTGGCCCAACGATCGGCTGACACCTCAGACGGCTTCACTGCGCGCCAAGGGTGCGTAGGGCATGGGCTTCACGTCGTTTGCCGTTGAAAAAGCCTTCCGCTGTGCCGTTGGCGGGCTGAACAGGCGTGCCGTGGGGGAGCCAAAAGGGCGTACCGCTGGGAGCCCAAATGGGCGTACCGCTGGAGCCCTGAATGGGCGTGCCGCTGGAGCCCTGAAGGGCGTACCACTGGAGCCCTGAAGGGTCACGCCGCTAAACCCCCGTGTGGGGTGTGCCGCTGGAGGGCTTGTTGGGCGTGCCGCTGAAAACCCTTTGGGGCGTGCCGCTGAACCCCCCGTGGGGGCGTGCCGTTGAAACCCCCCCAAGGGGGGTGTGCCGTTGAAACCCCCCACGGGGGGTGCACCGTTGAGGGGCCTTGGGGCCGTGCCGCTGGGACCCCGAGGGGGGTGTGCCGCTGAAGGGCTCCCCAGGGCATGTCGCTGGGGCCTTGCCAGGGTGTGCCGTTGAGGCCTCTTGGGGCTGGGCGTGCCGCTGAAGGGCTCTCCAGGGGGTGTGTGTACCCGGGGCTGTTCTGAGCCCATTGTGGGCACGAGTCATGGCCCGTTTGATTCTCTTTGAGGCCCACGAGCTGTGGGGCCTTTTGTGCTTGATTTCTCCGGGGTTTCTTCACTCGGCGCCGTTTCTGACGCGAGGCCGAGCAGGATATCCAGGTATGCATTTTTTGGTGTCCACAAATGCCCCCCACCCATGGGTGGCGCGGGCGAAGGATGAGCCGGGCGGTGCCCGTGAGTGTACTTGTCTCTTTTCTCTTCGTCGGTGCCGACGGGGTGTCGAGAGCCGACCTGGTTTGTTGTTTGTTGGTCTCTTTGTAAGTGCCGACGGGATGTCGGGAACTGAAGCAACATATTGGTCTCTTCGTCTTTTCATCAGTGCCGACATGGCGTCGGGAACTGAAGCAGCATATTAGTCTCTTTGTCTCTTCATCGGTGCCGACAGGGTATCGGGAACTGAAGCAGCATGTTGGTCTCGTCTTCTCTCCTTTTTTATTACTACCGACAGGGCGTCAGGAGCTGCAGTAGCATGTTGGTCTCTTTGTATCTTTGTCAGCGCCGACAGGGTGTCGAAAGCTGACCTGGTTTGTTGTCTCTTGGTCTCTTCGTCAGTGCCGACAGTGTGTCGGGAGCTGACCTGATATGTTGATCTCTTGGTCTCTTTGCCAGTACCGACAGGGTGTCGGGAGCTGGCCTGGTTTATTGGCTCTTGGTCTCTTCGCCAGCGCCGACAGGGTGTCGGGAGCTGGCCTGATATGTTGATCTCTTTGTCTCTTCGCCAGTGCCGACAGAGTGTCGGGAGCTGGCATGGTTTGTTGATCTCTTGGTCTCTTCGCCAGCGCTGACATGGTGTCGGGAGCTGGCCTGGTTTGTTGATCTCTTGGTCTCTTCGCCAGCGCCGACAGGGTGTCGGGATCTGACCTGGTTTGTTGGTCCTTGGTCTCTTCGCCAGCGCCGCCAGCGCCGACAGGGTGTCGGGAGCTGACCTGGTTTGTTGGTCTCTTTGTCTCTTCGCCAGCGCCGACAGGGTGTCGGGAGCTGGCCTGGTTTGTTGATCTCTTGGTCTCTTCGCCAGCGCCGACAGGGTGTCGGGAGCTGACCTGGTTTGTTGGTCTCTTTGTCTCTTCGCCAGTGCCGACAGAGTGTCGGGAGCTGACATGGTTTGTTGGTCTCTTTGGCTCTTCTCTTTCTTTTCTTCTCTTTTTTTTCTTCTTTTTTTTGTCATCTCTTCTTTTTTATCCTTTTTGTTGTTGTTTTTTTTTGTTTCTTCTCTTATTCCCTTCTTTTTTTTCTTTTTTTGAAGAACTCCAGGTGGTTGTTGGCGTGGATGCCAATAATATAAGAGTTGTAGGCACAACGGTCGATAATTGAAAGCTATTGGCACGGGAGCCAGTAAGTGAGGCCGAAACAGCCAAGGCCAAAAGCAACTGAGATGTTCGTCGTCCGAAGGGACGGAGAGAAGAGTTTGCTGATTCAAAAATGCGCCGGGGGATATTGGCTATGAAACCCGGACTCGGGAAAGTGGGCCGCGAGGGCCAAAGTTGGCGTTACGGAAGCGGGCCGTGCGGGCCCGATTCTAGGAAGCAGGCCGTAAAGGGCCAGGGATGTTGGGAAGCGGGCTGCAAGAGCCGAATTTATGGGATGCGGGCCGCGAAGGTCAAATGTAAGCAGGCTGCAAGAGCCGGAATTGGGAAGTAGGCCGTGAAGGCTAAAGGTAAGCAGGCTACAAGAGCCAAAGATATTAGGAGGCAGGCCGTAAGGGCCGAAAGTATGGGAAGAGGGCCGTGAAGGCCGAATTCTGGGAAGTAGGCCGTGAAGGCCAGCCCTGGGAAAGCGGGCCATGGGGGCCGAGGTAAGCAGGCTACGAGAGCCAAAGTTGGGAAGTAGGCCGCGAAGGCCGGAATTATGGGCAGCGGGCCGTGAAGGCCGAATTTTGGAAAGCAGGCCGTGAAGGCCAGAACTGGGAAAGCGGGCCGTGAGGGCAAGAGGTAGGCCATGGGGGGCCAAGATTGGGCTCTACGAGCCAGAGCTGGGAAAGTAGGCTGCGATAGCCGAAATTGAGTTCGTTGCCTACGCACACTCTTGTTATTTTATTGTTATTATACTTTTTATTATTTTGTATGTTGTTTTATTTTGTTTGTTTATATTTTTTTTATCGTTTCATTCATTTTTTTTTAAAGCATGCAAGCATTCATTAGCAGGCATAACATAAATATAAGTAAGGTAGTTCCCTCTATAGGGGATAGGATAGGGACGTCGCCCGTAATTCGTAGATGCGGTGCGGGCCGTGGGGCACAATCGAGGGGTGGTGCACCCGTCAAGAGGATATCGCACGTCTTGCATGCATAGCCTAAATTCACGCATTTCCCCCGAGGCAATTCTCTGTGGCGTGGCAGTGCAAATGTGTGAACAAAGGACCCTAACCATAGGGATATGCAGGTTTTCCTGGCGACACTCGAGGATCACTCTAGTGCCTACACATTAGTTCCAGGCTTTCTACTTTCGGTAGCTTCACACAGCCCCCATCTGTTTATTTTGGTAGCGGATTTCACCGTTCGGCGCGAGTCTCCTCATGTGTCTCAATGGGGATTCCCGACTACTAGGATTCATCCTTATTATAATTCTATTACGGATTCTACCGTTCGGCGCGAGTCTCCTCATGTGTCTCAATGGGGATTCCCGGATAATAGGTTTCATCCTTATTATAATTCGCTTCACCATTTCGGGCGAGTCTCCTCATGTGTCTCAATGGGGATTCCCGGCTACTCGGATCCACGTGTCTCTCCCTTTTTTTTTCTCTCTTTTTTTTTCTCTTTTTTTTTAACAGTGGGGGTAGGCAGCTTTTTCCTCACAATTACCTTTCACGCGAGTGCAGGAATTCAAGCATCCGTAGAGTGCTAAGAAGAAATTCGGGCAATCCCTATAGTTGAAGGCTATTGGACACATTAAGTGCGAAGTGTGGGAGCGTTACCTCAGGTTTATTTTGTGAGTTGGGCTTAGCGATTCAGCCATGACTCTTCCCCTTGACGTGTGCACTCGCCATAATTGGGTTCCCTTCGAGCGTACGCCGTGACATCCGTGCATCTGGAATCGGGGCGATATTATTATTATAGCAAGGAAACACATTCCTAGAAAATTTCAAGGAAGTGTATTATTCTATATTAAGCAACCATGCAAGCAGGGCAATCATGCATTCTCCTTTTTTGTTTTGTTTTTGTTTTCTTCCCTTTTTTTGTTATTTTTTTTGTTTGTTTGTTTGTTTGTTTGTTTGTTTTTTTGGGTGTTGTTGTTGTTTGTTTTTTTTTGTTTATTTGTTTTTTGTTGTTTTTTTTTGTTTTATAAGAAAATATTGTTGTTACGTATGTGTAGTGGTAGTAAAGATATTAGGGAAGCAGACCACGAACGGCTGAAAGGGTATTAGGGAAGCGGGCTATAGAAGCCGGGAGACACTGGGAAGAGGGCTACAAGGGCCAAAGGTTGGGGAAGCAGGCTACGAGAGCCAACATTGGGAAGTAGGCCATAAAGGCAAAGGGAAGCAAGCTGCAAGAGCCAAAGTTGGGAAGCAGGCTATAAAAGCCGAAGGGAAGCATGCTACGAGAGCCAGAGATAAGCAGGCTACGAGGGCCAGAATTAGGAAGCAGGCCACGAAGGCCAAAGATAAGCAGGCTACGAAGGCCAGAATTGGGGAAGCGGGCTACAAGCCGAAGCTGGGAAGCGGGCTGCAAAGTGCCGAAGTCAGGAAGCAGGCTGTAAAGAGCCGAAGTCAGGAAGCAGGCTAAAGAGCCAAAATTGGGAAGCGGGCCGTGCAGGCCAATGGGGGAAGCAGGCTATAAGAGCCGAGGGGCGTCGGGCAGCAGGACGTGAGAGTCGAAGAGAAGGGTCTCTTTTATCCTCTGGCCGGGGAGGGATCCGAACCAAAGTGGAAGGTTTATTTTTTTTTTGCTCCCTGGCCGGGGAAGGATCCGAACCAAGGTGAGAGGTCAATTTTTTTGACTGGGAAGCTGTCGGCTGGGGTGCCAATGATGAGATAGCTATCGGCTAGGAGCCGATGATGAGGTAGCTGTCGGCTAAAAACCGATGATGAGGTAGCTGTCGGTTAAAAGTCGATGATGAGATAGCTGTCGGCTAGGAACCGATGATGATATAGCTGTCGGTTAAAAGTCGATGATGAGATAGCTGTCGGCTAGGAGCCGATGATGATATAGCTGTCGGCTAAAAACCGATGATGAGGTAGCTGTCGGTTAAAAGCTGATGATGAGATAGCTGTCGGCTAGGAGCCGATGATGATATAGCTGTCGACCTGAAGGCCGATAATTAGATAGCTGTCGACCCGGAGGCCGATGAAGGGGTAGCTGTCAGCTTGAAGCCCCGATGGCTGAACGTTGGTTGGTTTAACGCCCCGTCGGCGGAAGGTCTAGTCGGTTTAACGCCCCGTCGGTGGAAGGGTCTAGTCGGTTTAACGCCCCGTCGGAGGAAGATCTAGTCGGTTTAACGCCCCGCTGGCGGAAGGTCTAGTCGGTTTAACGCCCCGTCGACGGAAGGTCTAGTCGGTTTAATGCCCCGTCAGCGGAAGATCTAGTCAGTTTAACGCCCCGCTGGCGGAAGGTCTAGTCGGTTTAACGCCCTGCTGGTGGAAGGTCTAGTCGGTTTAACACCCCGCTGGCGGAAGATCTAGTTGGTTTAACGCCCCGTCGGTAGAAGATCTGGTTGGTTTCTGTTTGTTGGATGGCGGGAGGTCGAAGGTAAAAGTTTACCTCGTGACCCTTCTTTCTCTTCTTCTCTTCTTCTTTTGTAGGGAGGCAGGTACGAAGACCATGTTCGCCTCATGTCTCTTTTTCTTCTCTTCCCCCCCTTTTGTTTTTATGGAGAGGCAGGCGCAAGGACCACGTTCGCCTCGTAACTGTTCTCTCTTTTTTTTTCTTCTCTTCCTCTTTTGTGTAGAGAGGCGGGTGCAGGGACCATGTTCGCCTCATGTCTCTTTCTTCTCTTCTATTCTTCTCTTCTTCTTTTGTGTAGAGAGGCGGGTGTAGGGACCATGTTCGCCTCATGTCTCCTTTTTCTCTTCTATTCTTCTCTTCTTCTTTTGTGTAGAGAGGCGGGTGCAGGGACCATGTTCACCTCGTGACCATTCTTTTCTCTTCTTCCCTTCTTCTTTTATGGAGAGGCAGGTGCAAGGACCATGTTTGCCTCGGGACCATTCTTTTTTCTTCTTCTCTTCTTCTTTTATGGAGAGGCAGGTGCGAGGACCATGTTTGCCTCGCGACCATTCTTTTTTCTTCTTCTCTTCTTCTTTGTGATGAGGCGGGCTCGAAGACCACGTCTGCCTCATGTGTCTTCTTTTGGTTCTGCTCTTCTTCTTTTGTGTGATGAGGCGGGTTCAAGGACCGTGTTCACCCCGTGACTGTTCTTTCTCTTCTTCTCTTCTTCTTTCATGGAGAGGCGGGTGCGGGGACCATGTTTGCCTCATGATTGCTCTTTCTCTTCTTCTCTTCTTCTTTTATGGAGAGGCAGGTGCAAGGACCATGTTTGCCTCGTGATCATTTCTTTCTTTTCTTTTCTTTTTCTTTTGTGTAGAGAGGCGGGTGCAAAGACCGCGTATGCCTCAAAATTGCTCTGTTGCTTCTTCTCTTCTTCTTTTGTGGAGAGACAGGTGCAAAGACCATGTTCGCCTCATGACCACTCTTTTTTCTTCTTCTCTTCTTCTTTTATGGAGAGGCAGGTGTAAGGACCATGTTTGCCTCGTGATCATTTCTTTCTTTTCTTCTCTTTTTCTTTTGTGTAGAGAGGCGGGTGCGGGGACCATGTTTGCCTCAAAATTGCTCTGTTGCTTCTTCTCTTCTTCTTTTGTGGAGAGGCAGGTGCAAAGACCATGTTCGCCTCATGACCACTCTTTTTTTTTCTCTTCTTCTTTTACGGAGAGGCAGGTTCAAAGACCATGTTCGCCTCATGACCACTCTTTCTTTATTTCTTTTTTTTTTATGGAGAGGCAGGTGCAGAGACCATGTTCGCCTCGTATATTTTTTTCTCTTCTTCTTTTGTGCGATGAGGCGGGCTCGAAGACCGCGTTTGCCTCATGTGGCTTTTCGTCCTTTTCTTCTCTTCTTTTGTGTGATGAGGCGGGACGAGGGACCACGGCTGCCTCATGTGTCCTTTTCTTTACTCTGCTCTTCTTTTCTCGTTAATGCTTCCATGCTGGAGTGTATTTCTCTTACTGTGCCCCCAGGTCGGGGTGTAGCTTCATTTGGTATGCATCCCCCCCTGAGGGGTGTGTTTTGCCTCTCTGCTTCCATGCCCCCAGGCGGGGTGTTTTTTTTGCTTCTATGTCCCCAGTCCAGGGTGTGTTTTTTAATGCCCCCGAGGTGGGGTGTAGCTCTCTTCAAATGCCCCCATGGTGGGGTATACTCTTCACGTCTTCTTTGCCCCCGAAGCAGGGTATGTTGTTTCTTCAAACGCCGCTTGGGCAGGGTATATCTTTCTTCTTATGCTCTCAGATCGGGATGTATGTCTCTTCGCTTCTGTGCCCCGAATCGGGGTAGATGCTTCTGCTTCTTATGCACCGGGGGCGGAGTGCGTCTCTTTCTGTGCCCCCAGAGCGGGGTAGATGCTTCTGCTTCTTATGCGCCAAGGGCGGAGTGTATCTCTTTTTTTGTGCCCCCAGAGCGGGGTAGATGTTCTGCATGTGTCACCGGGTAGGGGTGTAGCTTTGTCTCCCATGGAGGGGGTGTGATGTTTCTTCAAAAGCCCCCAGACCAGGGTGTATTCTTCTCTTTCTTATACTCCCGGGGTGGGAGGGGTTCTCTTCATGTGCCCCCGGGAATGGGGATATGCTTCTTTCTTCAAGTGTCCCCAGGCCGGGGTGAATTCTTTTTTTTTCAGACACCCCGGGGGGAATGTTTGGTTCTTGTGCTCCCAAGGTGGGGTGTATTTTTTTGCTTTTGATGCCCCCAAGGTGGGGCGCATTGCTGCTTCTGATGCCCCAGAGCGAGGTATCCTTTTTTTTATATGCCCCCGGCACGGGGTGTATTCCGCTTCTAGTGCCCCCAGAGTGGAGTGTATTGCCGCTTTTGATGCGGGGTGTAGTTCTTGCTTTTTATGCACCCGAGGCGGGGTGAATTCTTCTTCTTTGTTTATGTGCCCCCATATCGGGGGGTATTCCTCTCTTCATATGCTTCCCAAAGCCGGGGGATGTTGTTTGTTCTGCTTCAGATGTCCCCCCCCGGGGGCTTAATGTTGCTTCATGGACTCCGAGCCTGGGGTATGCTCCTCCAAAGGTCCCTCAGCCGGGGTGGATTCTCTTTTCTTCTCATGCTCCCAAGGCGAGATGTAGCTTCTTCCAGTACCTCTAAACAGGAGCGAATTCTTTATGGCTTCTATGTCCCCTGGCGGGGTATGCTTCTTCTTCAAATACCCCTAGGCCGGGGTGAATTCTCTTCATATGCCCCTAAGTCGGGGGGTGTTCTTTATAGCTTCTAGGCCTTCGAGGCGAGGTATGCTCCTTCTTCAAATACCCCCGATACGGGGGTGTGTTTCTTGGCTTCATATGCCCCGGACGTGGGGTATATATTTTGTTTCTTATGCCCCCGAGCCGGGATGTAGCTTCTTGGCCTCATATGCTGCCGAGGCGAGGGGTATGTTGCTTCATGTGCCCTCGGGGGGGGACGCATTTTGCCTCTACTGCCCCGTGGCGGGGTACATCTCTTGGCTTCTTACGCCCCCAAGGTGGGGTGTGTTTTCTTCTTGTGCCCCCGGGGTGGGGTATGTTACTTTTTGCACCCCAAAGGTGGAATGTACTTATCTTCAAGTGCCCCTGAGTCGGGGCGTACCTGTGTCTTACATGCCCCCATGCGGGGTGAGCTTGGCTTCTTGTGCACCCGGGGCGGGGTGAGTTCTTCTCATTTGCATGCCCCTGAGTCAGGGCGTGTTCTTTATAGCTTCCAGGCCCTCGAGGCGAGGTGGGCTTCTTCTTCAAATACCCCGGGATGGGGGTGTGATTCTTGGCTTCATATGCTCCCAAGACGGGGTGTATTTTACTTCTTCTCATGACCCCAGGATAGAGTGTATTCGCTTCATGTGCCCCCGGCACGAGGGTGTATCTTCGCTTTTTATGCCCCCCCGGGGGGGGATTCTTCTTCTTCTGCCCCGACACGCCGGGGAATGTCTGCTTCTTGTGCCCCGAAAGTGGGGTGTGTTCTTGATGGCTCCTGTGCCCCCGTCGGTGGGGTGTATTTTTTTTTCTTCAAATTTCCCTAAGGCGGGGTGTATTCTTTGTCGCTTCATGTACCCCCGAGTAGGGGTGAATTCTTTTCTTCTTATGCCCCCATGGCGGGGTATGCCTTTTGCTTCATGTGCCCCCATACCGGGGTGTATTTCTCTTCTTCAGATGCCCCTAAGCTGGGACGCAACTCTATTTCTTCTTATGTCCCCAGGTCAGGGCGGATTCTTCCTCAAATGCCCCGAAGCTGGGGTGTAGCCTTTGCTTTGTGCCCTTCAGTCGGGGCGGATTCTCTTCATGTGCCCCGAGGAATAGGGTGTATCTCTTTTTTTGCCTCTTATGCCCCCGTAGCAGGGTATATATCTTCTTCTTATCCCCCATGGCGGGGTATATGCATGCTCTCTTTGGGAGTGGTGGCCGTGCTTAGCCTCATTGCTATAAAGCATTCTCCACAGCGGGCAGCCATTCACCAAGCTACGATTGTGGCTCGCTGGGTCTTTAAACAGCCACTCGAGGAGCCATCTTGTGTCAGATGGAGGTAGCAGGAAGGAGGAACGAGCGGGGTCATTACACCACGGACTCGGAGCCTCCTAGAGTCGGGCGGGATGCCGGGTTTCTTAATGCAGGCCGACTTTTCTTCTTTTCTTCTTTCTCTTTTTCTTCTCTTTTTTTTTCCTTCTCTTCTCTCTTTTTTTTTTGGTCTCTTCTTCTCTTCTCTTCTTTTTTATATGATTGACCAGGGTGGGGGTGCAGGAGAGCGCTCACCCCCTCAGGGAGGGGATGAGTGGTTCGCTCCACCGCATCAACCCCACAGTGGTAATCTTTGTTCAGCACGGGTCTCGACGGACGTGGCCATACAACCCTCTATTGCCAATTCTTTCTCTTCTTTTTTTTGTTTCTTTCTTTTCTCTCTTTTTTTTTACCTTTCTTCCTTCCTTCTTTTCTTCTTTTCTTCTTTTCTTCTCTTTCTTCTTGAGGGAAACGGGGGGCTTGATTTCCCCTCCCTTCTGTTCTCTTTCTCTTATCTTCTCTTCCCTTTTTTTTTATAACAGCCCCCATGATTCTTGGAAGCTGCATATGCTTCGAAGCAGTGTTCTCGAGGCCGCGAAGGCAGCTGCACCGATCCAGGCTTTTCTCCCCATAGGACTGGCGAAGACAGCACCTGCAATTCATCAAAGCAGGCAAACATCGTTTATTAGGGGGCCATGAGGCCCTGAATCCCGGCGAAGAGATGAAGGGTGGTTTGGTCCCACCGGGCGTGCCAGAATTGTGGACGCACTTTTTTCACTTATTATTCTCTTGTTGGTTTATTCGTTTTATTGAGTGCGTGGGCGTGCCAGTCACCGGAGTGACAATTTGTTCGGGCTCCGAGGAGCCCGTGGTGCGCTCGATCTGACTTCGTCAGACGATTGTGTGGTTCGTGTCGGGACCAAAACCCACCGCGCCATAAAGGTCACGACGTCATTTACATCCCCCATACGAGGGAACACCCTTGATTAATCGCCGAGATTCAGGGCCTCATGGCCAAGAGATTGATTGTATAAAAGGTCTATTAGGGGGTATCGAAGTCCCCGCGCAAGGGTGAGAAGAAAACCACTTGAGATCATGTCGGTCACGTGCTGACCATTTAATGTTCGGACAAGTGTCCGTCTCGGGGAAAGTGCGATCGTCGCGGGAAGACCGGAGCGTGTGTATGCCAAGGTATGGCAAGTTTTTTGTTCGGAAGAACGAGAGACGTTCGGTTAAACCTTGGTTAGAGCGGTCGGAAACCGGTGAACCTGTTGGCCCGGTGCAAGAGCAGGCTGCGACCATACTGCGGTGGGCCCCCCGCGGTCGTAACAAGACTTGCATGAGCGTCATTAATATTTCCGGTGCCAAAGGGCGGCGCGGGAGTATCCCTTGAATTGGCTGAAGAGCCCTGTGTCCCGGAGAAGTGGGCGTTCGAAACATGCCGGTCATTCGGGAGACCGTTTAATATTCGGACGGGAGTCCAGCTTGAGAATATTGTAATCGTCGCGGGAGGACCTGGAGCATATGCATGCTGGGATACGGCAAGTATATTATTCCGAGACACTGACAACATTCGGTTGAATCTCGGTTATTGTAGCCGGAAACTGGTGAACCTATTGGCCCAGTGCAAGATCGAGTCAGGACCATACTGGGGGCGCCTCCCGTGGTCCGAACAGGGGTTGCGTGGGCATCATTAATATTTCCGGTGCCCGGGGGCAACGGGGGAGAGTCCTGGGACTGGATTTCAAAACCGAAACGCGTTCAAAAGGAGCGGGCTATAGACCGAGGATATGAGCCAGACGATGACCATGATCGGGACAGGCCCGAGGTCTGGGTGTGGCCCACGGAGGTCTTATCGATATTCCCATGGAAGGAGTCCGGGGGTGGCGAGAGCCGTCTCGTTCTAATTCAGATTCCGTCGGTCACTTGCTGACATTTTCATGTTTGGGCAAGGGCCCATATTGAGAGTACGACGCGGGCGGGAACAACCCTGCACAAATGTATGCCGAGTTTACGGCAATTTCGATGAAAGGGCGGGAACGAATCCCGATAGGAACGGGTCGGAATTGATGAGCTATTGGCCCGGAGCAATGCCGGCTCCCAACCATATCGGGGTAGGAGCCACCGGCTATGTAGGTCGCTCACGGGCCTTTTCACGTTCGGACGTAGGTCCATAATAAGAACGCGGCGGGAACTGAGGTGAATCCGTTCAAATGTTTGCCGAACGTGCGGCAGTTTTAGTAGCGGCTCGGAACGGATCCGGCCGGAGAAATGAGTCCGGTTTAATCGGAATGTCAGCCCGAGGTGAGGTCAGGCCATGGCCATTTCGGGATAATTCCCTAGACTCAGGCCCAACTCGCAAGGGCGGTATTGCTGTTCCTTCGGCACCGAGTCACGGGAGAGACGGGGCTGCGAAGCGGATCCCATTGTTTTATTATTATTTAAGAAATGTTATCATTATCATTTGTTAAGTTATATATATATATATCTTTGAGTGAATTCTTTATTACTATTTATTCATTTTTCTTGTGATTTACTCATTTACTATCGTTATTATTAGGTTTGTTATTATTATTTGTTCGTTTTATTATCATTCATTTGCGTGTCATTTTTTATTAAGTTTGTTATCATTATTCATTCATCTCTGTTATCATTTATTGGTCTAATTATTATTATTGTTATTATTTATTTGAAGCTTATTATTATTATTGTTTGTTCATTTATTATTCTTATTTATTTATACATGTTTGAATTTGTTATTATTTATTATTATTTATTATTATTATTATTATTATCATTATTATTATTATTATTATTACTCATATTTTCTGGAGAGAGAATGGGCCATTAGAGGGCTAAAAGGGGTGTACCGCCGAAGGGCTGAGGGCGTGCCGCTGAAGGGCTAGGAGGGTGTACCGCTGAAGGGCCTGGGGCGTGTGCCGCTGGAGGGCTAAGGGAGTGTGCCGCTGAAGGGGCCTGGGGCGTGCGCCGTTGGAGGGCTAGAAGAGTGTGCCGCTGAGGGCCAGGGGTGTGCCGCTGGAGCGTTGAAATGGTGTGCCGTTGAGGGCCAAGGGGTGTACCGCTGGAGGGCCAGGGGGTGTGCCGGCGAAGGGCGCAAGTGGGCGTACCGGTGAAGGGCCTGGGGGCTGTGCCGGTGAAGGGCCTGTGGGCTGTGCCGATGAAGGGCGTGCCGGCCAAGGGTGGCTGAAGGGTGTACCGGCGAGGGGTATGGGAGTCCGCTTCTCTTCCATTTCTTTTAAGGCTTTTCTTTTCTTCTTTTCTTCTCTCTCTTAATTTTTATTAAGTTTTGCATGGGTTTCTTCTTTTCTTCTCTTGATTAATTTTCATTCTTTCTCTTGTGGGGGTGGATGTTCGAGTTGTTTAGTTGTTGTTCGGTCTGGTTCTCTTTGAATTGATTGCATTGTTCTTCGCATTGGTTGAAGCATTTTGCCGTTGTTCTTTTCGTTTGTTTGTTGCTTTCTTTTAGTCCTTTTAACGTGTTGTTGTTCCATTTGCTAGTTGCTATCTCTTATCCTTTTAATATGTCATCGTTTCTAACGAAAATTCGGCAGCATCTCCCCTTGACCCGAGCGTAAGGGAGATACAGGGAACGCGCCCACAAGGAGTGGCGGAACCCGGCAACTGGAGATGGGCACCCGAGAGCGGCAACACCTTTATAAACCTCAGAAAACTCGGAGGGTACGACGAGCGGGAGACACTCCTAAGACTGGCTGAGACGGGAATGCACCGGGCAAGAAGGAAGGGTGGTGTGCCGGCGAAAGGCCTAGCTAGGGTGTGCCGGTGAACAGGCGGCTGAAGGTGTGCCGCTGAGGGCCGAGGAGCATGCCGTTGAGAGCAGCTGAAGGCATGCCGCTGAGGGCGGCTGAAGGCGTGCCGCTGAAGGCGCAAGGGAGTGTGCCGCTGAGGGCAGGCAGGGTGTGCCGGTGAAGGTCCGGCAGGGCGTACCGGCGAAGGGTCAAAGGAGGGGCGAGCAGCGTGCCGCTGGGGCACTTCGGGGCGTGCCGCTGTGGCACCAAAAGGGGTGCACACCCCCCCCCCTGGGGGAGGGGGGTAAATGGCAAGCAAAGGCAGGCAAAGACAAGCGGTTAAGGACAGAGGCCTCATGGAAAGGGCCAAGACAGAGGGTGAATGGCTAAGACGCACAAACCAAGCATGGTAGCAAGACCCCAAAAGAGGGATTCTCATTCCTGGAAAGAAAAGGCCACAGAGGGCCAATACATCGTAGGGAAAGGTTAAAAAAGGGAACAACAGCAAAAAGGAAAGGGAAAAGGGGGAATGAAGATACAAAGGGGGAAGGGGAACGGAGCATGGGCTCCTCCTCCCCTCCCAAACCTCACTCCTCTCTTCTCTCACTCTTCTTCTTCTCTTCTCCGGCGACGGTGGACGGGGCAGCAGGGGGGAGCCTCTCCCTCTTCTTCTTCCTCTTCTCTTCTTTTCTTCTTCTCTTCTTCTCTCCTCTTCTTCCTCTGTGTGTCCGTCTGTGTGGATGCCCCTCTTCTGTCGAAAACGGGAGTCTTTTATACTCCCCAGTAGCGGGGGCTTTGGCCACGGCCATCGAAGGCGGGAAATGGCTTGTGATGATGGCATTTGACCTTCGCCGTCCTGGGTGTCAGTGGGGTAGCCTACGTGGCCCAACAATCGGCTGACACCTCAGACGGCTTCACTGCGCGCCAAGGGTGCGTAGGGCATGGGCTTCACGTCGTTTGCCGTTGAAAAAGCCTTACGCTGTGCCGTTGGCGGGCTGAACAGGCGTGCCGTGGGGGAGCCAAAAGGGCGTACCGCTGGGAGCCCAAATGGGCGTACCGATGGAGCCCTGAATGGGCGTGCCGCTGGAGCCCTGAAGGGCGTACCGCTGGAGCCCTGAAGGGCCACGCCGCTAAACCCCCGTGTGGGGTGTGCCGCTGGAGGGCTTGCTGGGCGTGCCGCTGAAAACCCTTTGGAGCGTGCCGCTGAACCCCCCGTGGGGGCGTGCCGTTGAAACCCCCCAAGGGGGGTGTGCCGTTGAAACCCCCCAGGGGGGGTGCACCGTTGAGGGGCCTTGGGGCCGTGCCGCTGGGACCCTGTGGACACAAAAATTTGCGCACCCATGATACCCCGCTCGGCCCAGTGACGATGACGGCCCGAGCGAATAAACCCCGGGAGAACTGTCGCAAAGCCACCGCGAGGAGTCACAACAGTGAAGAGGAACCGAGCACAAGGAGCCCCCACAATCTGTGAGCCTCGGAGAAAGCCAAATATGACATGACTTGTGTCCCCAACGGGCTCAGAACGGGCTCAGAAACACGCCCAATTTGGCCTTCAACGGCACACCCAGGGTTGCCCAGCGGCACACCCACTTGGGGTCCAGCGGCACACCCCTGGGGGCCTTCAGCGGTACGCCCCTGGGGGTGGCTTCACCGGCACACCCCTGGGGGTGGCTTCACCGGCACACCCCTTTGGGTGCTCAGCGGCACGGCCCTTTGGGGGCTTCAGCGGCACACCCCCTGGGGAGTTCAGCGGCACACGCCCATCAGGCCCCTTCACCGGCACACCCCCGTGGGTGCTCAGCGACACACCCCCGTGGGTGCTCAGCGACACACCCCCTGGGGGGTTCAGCGGCACGGCCCCGTGGCCGCTCAGCGGCACGCCCTTCAGGCCGTTCAGCGGCACGGCCCCGTGGCCACTCAGCGGCACGCCCTTCAGGAGCTTCAACGGCACGCCGTTTTGGCTCCTCAGCGGCACGCCTTTTCAACTCGCCAGCGGCACAGCGTTGAAGCTTTTCAACGGCAAGATGACGTGAAGCCCATGCTCTACGCATCCTTGGCGCGCAGTGAGCTCTGTGAGGTGTCAGCCATGGGTTGGGCCACGTAGGCTCCTCCACTGACAGCCAGGACATGAGCAGGTCAAACCCATCATCACGGCCGGCTTCCCGCCTTCGACAGCCGTGCTCGAAGTCCCCGGTGGCTGGTGGTATAAAAGGCCTCCCGCTTCAACAAAGAAGGGGGGGATCCAGAAAAAAAAAAGAGAGAGGGCGGCCAGAAGAAGCCCAGAGAGGGACATCCACAGGGAAGAGGAAGAAGAGAAGAGAGAAGAGAAGAAGAGGCGCCCCGACGTGAGCTTCCTCGGGCGATCACTAGGAAGAAACAAGAGTAAGGGAGAGAGAGAGCTCGTTGTAGTGGGGGAGAGAGTTAGGGGCGGCTGGCTTTTCTCCTATACTCTGTTCCTCCCCCTCTCATCTCTTGTCTTTCGTTGGGTTTCCCCCTGCCCATAGCCTCGTTTTGGGCATCTTCTTTGTAATGTGTATGTAGGGCCACGCCCCTTTTGATTCCCATGAATGAAAACCACCCTCCACGGGTTTCTCTTCGGTTTCATTGGCTTATGCTAGTTATTGCGGTTTCCCAACGGGTTGTCCGTTCCTCCCTCCGTTCCCCCCCCCCATTTCTCCGGTGTTCTTGGGACCTCCATGTTGATATGATTACTCTCCCATGAGCCTTGGCCTAATGGGCCCTTCAATCCCCCACATGGTGTAGATTCTAAGAAATCCACTTAGAACAATTAAAAGGGAAAAACAAAAAATGAATAGAAGAAGAATGGGAAAAGAGGGAGACAAGGGGAGCATGCGAGGATGCTAAGGGGAATGTGATCGCCAGAGACGCGAGAGCCTCAAAGGATATAACAAATAATCAAGGGAGGGATCGCGATATAAATACCTTAAATGTGGGGGAGATTGTGAGTGCACCTTCTCTTTCTATCGGCCGGCCGATGAAGAGAGTTTTCCTTGATTGATTACCCTTGCAAAATTAACAAACACCAACAAACAAATATGGATTAGAAACCAAGATGTGTAGCATCAAATCCAAATGTAAATATGGACATAGAAAGCATGGATATGAACACACCTTATTGGTGTTTGGCCTTTAAACCCCTATGCAAAAGGGTATGGGAGATATGATGAATGATATGCAAATAGGGAGGTGTGCAAGTGTTGCACTAAGGAGATCTCAACATGGAGATAAAAAGAAATAAAAGGAAGAGATGGAATAATGATGCATGCAATTAACTAAAGAAAAATAAGAGATAGGAGGGGGAAAGCTTAGTGGTATCTCCAATTGGCTTCAAGATCTTCAATAGAGGAAGAAGAGGATGTAGAATTCCATGGATGTAGAGGCTCCAAATCTTCAATAGAGGAAGAAGAACTCCATGGATGAAGCTTTTAGGTGCATGGGAGTCTTCCTCCTTGAGCCTTTAGTCCGGCAGCACCTCCCCTTGAATTGATCTTGATCTCTTTCACAAGGGAGAGAGAGGTCCTATTTATAGGGTTGAAATTCGAAATTAATTCCAAGGGAAATTAGGAAAACATGTTTTAGTGGGATTTAGAATGAGATAAACATTAGGCAAGTGTCCCTTCAACCTTGGAAAGTCATAGGAACCCTTTCCCAAGTGGAAAAAGAGATTAAATGAGGAAAGGAAGTGAAATTCGGAATTAAATCAAGAGAAAATAAGAAAACATGTTTTAGTTAGAATTTGGAAGAGATAAACATTAGGCAAGTGTCCCTTCAACCTTAAAAAGTCATAGGAACCCTTTCCCAAGTGGAAAAAGAGATTAAATGAGGAAAGGAAGTGAAATTCGGAATTAAATCAAGAGAAAATAAGAAAACATGTTTTAGTTAGAATTTGGAAGATATAAACATTAGGCAAGTGTCCCTTCAACCTTGGAAAGTCATAGGAACCCTTTCCCAAGTGGAAAAGGAGGTTAAATGAGGAAAGAAGGGAAATTCAGAATTAATTCCATAAATTAGAAAACTTAGTTTCGGTAGGATGGAAAGGGGGATCCTTCCTCCAAGTGTCCTTTCAATATTAGGAAGCCATAGGAACCCTTTCCCAAGTTAAAAAGGAGTGTAAGTGAGGAAAGGAAGAGGTGCTTCTGGAGTTCGGAATTGAACAAGAATTGACGACCGAACAGACGGTCGTTAATTAAAGAAATGACGCCCCCTGACGGGGCGTTACTTAAATGACGCCCGGGTCCCTTCCCCCATTTGATTTAAGGCCCGAAAAAATGGAGAAATGGCTCAGAAAAATCTGGAGAAAAATGGAAAAAAATGTGAAAAGCTTGGGGAAGTTGGATATTCAATAAAAAGGAGGAAAATCACTCAAATAAGTCGATTTAAGGGTCAAATGGGGCATCACAGTGCGATAGGAGATATGCTCAAAATGATGTCAATTTTAGTGTGTCTACACATGGTCCTCCGTTGCGTTCACTGGCTGAGAGGAGGGGGAGACCCTTACCCTCTTCCGAACACCCAGTAACCAAGTGGCCTATCTCTAGCCTTAAACTTCCCCTCTTCTTACCCTGAACGGCCTGCAAGTCCCCCATCCCATATACTAGCCCTGTTTGAGCCTCCAACGGTGCACATGCATGGCCATTGACCGACACACCCTGTTCAGCCCCCAGCGGCACACTCTTTGTGGCCCTCAGCGGCACACCTGTTTGGGCCCTCAGCGGCACACCTCCATCGGCCCTCAGCGGCACACCCCCCCCATCAGCCCTCAGCGGCACACTCACCTTGGCCCCCAGCGGCACACCTTTCAGTCTCCCAGCAGCCCACTTCTTGGCCTCGCCCCAAGCCCCTTTCCTTCACGTTTTCCGAGGCTCTATAAAGGTGTTGCTCCCCCGGGGGCCCACCTCCAGTTGTCGGGTTCCGCCACTGCATGTGGGCGCGTTCCCTTTATCTCCCTTACGCCCCGGGTCAAGGGGAGATGCTGCCGAATTTTTGTGAGAAACTAATAAACAATTAAAAGAGGCAAAAGGAGGCAACAAACGAGCAGGGTAATTAATGAAACCTTCCAATTCACCAAATCACTGCCGGCACCACGACGAGAACTGAATCGAACTAATTAACCACCCGGCAGCCCGGGCATCCGACCCGCAAGAAAAGAGACCGAACCGAACAAAGAGAACGAACAAAGGGAGGAATTTTGTATAAAACTACACGAAAGTTAAGATAAGAAGAAAAGAAAAGCCTTAAAATAAATAATCAAAAACTGATCAAACCTCCACCATCACGCCCCGTTGGTCTTCAGCGGTACGCTCCTTTGGCCTTCAGCGGTACGCCCTCATTGGCCTTCAGCGGCACGCTTCCTTGGCCTTCAGCGGTACACCCCTTTCACCCCTTCAGCGGTACACTCCCCCTGAACCCCCCCAGCGGCACACTCCTCCTGGCCCTTTCAGCGGTACACTCCTTCCCTTCGCCGGTACACCCTCAGCCACTGTATAGACTTGGCCAACGTACAGACTTCATGATGGCCAGTGTATAGACTTGGGCAGTGTATAGACTTCACACTCCAATGTATAGACTTATCCAGCGTATAGACTTCATATCCCAACGTACAGACTTCATGATGGCCAGTGTATAGACTTGGGCAGTGTATAGACTTCACACCCCAATGTATAGACTTATCCAGCATATAGACTTTAGGCAGTGTATAGACTTCACACCCCAGCGTGCAGACTTTATGCTGGGCAATGTATAGACTTTAAGCAGCCAGCGTATAGACTTGAGCCAGCCAACGTACAGACTTCATGATAACCAGTGTATAGACTTTGGGCAGTGTATAGACTTCACACCCCGACGTACAGACTTTATGCTGGGCAATGTATAGACTTTAAGCAGTCAGCGTATAGACTTGAGCCAGCCAACGTACAGACTTCATGATAACTAGTGTATAGACTTTGGGCAGTGTATAGACTTCACACCCCGATATACAGACTTTATGCTGGGCAAAGTATAGACTTTAAGCAGCCAGCGTATAGACTTGAGCCAGCCAACGTACAGACTTCATGATAACCAGTGTATAGACTTTGGGCAGTGTATAGACTTCACACCCCGACGTACAGACTTTATGCTGGGCAATGTATAGACTTTGAGCAGCCAGCGTATAGACTTGAGTCAGCCAACGTACAGACTTCATGATAGCCAGTGTATAGACTTGGGCAGTGTATGGACTTCACACCCCAACGTATAGACCTATCCAGTGTACAGACTTTGGGCAGTGTATAGACTTCACACCCCAACGTATAGACCTATCCAGTGTACAGACTTTGGGCAGTGTATAGACTTCACCCCCCAACGTACAGACTTTATGCTGGGCAATGTATAGACTTTGAGCAGCCAGCGTACAGACCTTGAGCCGCCAACGCACAGACTTAGTGATGGGTGAATAGGCAATGTATAGACTTAGACTTTATATATCACCCCCCCCCCCTTTACCGACACACCCTCCAGCGGTACGCCCTTTTCAGCCCCCCAGCGGTACGCCCTTCTCAGCCCTCAGCGGTACGCCCCTTTGCCACCCAGCGGTACACCCAATACCTCTGCGATACACCCCCGTTTTCCCCTCCGCCGGCACGCTATATGCATATAGATATACAACCTGATAAGGGCATTAACAATAGCAAATAAATTAATAAAAATTACGCTAATTGAAGGACTCTAAATGCGCAATATCGATCATAATAAAAGAGGCGGGAGGGGTAATAAAAATAAATAACAAACCAATGACAATAATAAGAATAATCATGCATAGAAGAAGAAAAATCACCCCGGACAAAGGCACAAATAAATAGTAAACATCAAATCAGAAATCCCAGAAGGTATAACTAAGAAAGCTCCAGATAAAAGACGCTAATGCCCACGCCGCAGCTCTCTCTCTCTCCGGGACCCAGCGTGAAAGGAACAGCAACGCTGCCCTTTCAGGTCGAGCCCGAGTCTCGGGAATTCCCCCGATATGGCCGGGCTTTGATCTAACCTCGGGCCGACATCCTAATCGGACCGGACTTATTTTATCGTTCCGGATACCTTCCGAATCTTCATAAAAAAATTGCCGCATGCTCGGCAGACATTTGAAGGGATCTACCTCGGTTTTCTCATTGTGACGCTGCCACGGACTTGTGTCCGAATACAAAAGGTCTACGAGTGGCCGACACGGCCGACGGTTTATGGCCCTTAACACAACCCTCAGCGTGATCAATTCCCAACCTCTTTCGCACAATTAGTATTATTCTTTTCGGCCGCGGGGCCCCTAATTTTGGCAATTAATCAAGGGTATTCCCTCGTATGAGGGATATAAATGACGTTGTGACCTTTATGGCGCGACGGGATTCGGTCCCGACACGAACCACACAATTTTTCTGACGAAGTCAGATTCGAGCGCACCATGGGCTCTTCGGAGCCCGAATAAATCGTCACTTCGGTGACTGGCACGCCCACGCACCTAATAAACCAACGAACGAACAAGATAATTGTTAAATAAAAAGTGCGTCCACAACTCTGGCACGCCCGGTGGGACTAATCCACCCTTCATCTCTTTGCCGAAATTAGGGGCCCCGCGGCCCCCTTCTTGTAATACTAATTGTACTACTTTCTTAAATGCAGAAAAAAAAAGGGGGAAGAGACATCATGGAACCAACCATGGCGGTCGTCTGCGGCCCTCAGCCCGTCCAGAATCACGTTCGAGGCGGCTACCTGGCGGTGCCCCTCACCTTCGGGAGCTTCCCTCCCACTGTGGGCTTCTCCAACTTCTTGGGGGTGGCCTTCGCCGAGATCCTCGACGTGGAAGCGCCCGAGGACGCCCAGATCAACGCCCCCGCCTCGGGGGCCATGGGAGCTGCTGCCGGCCGAGCTGTGGCCGAAGATAGCAATAGCGTCCCCACGACGACGCTCAGCTGCAACGTGCACCACGTGCACCACACTACCGGCCCGCTCCACCAAGGGTCGACATCCCACCGGAGAAGGCTCCGGAGAAACAACACCGGCACCGGCTCAGGGCGTCGTATGTCCAACTCCGGAAAGTCAATGACTGTTGGAGCCCTCCGAGTCCGCCTAGACGGACAGAAGTCCCAACCGGCGCCGGACCGCGTCGTCTCGACCGTCCCGGTCCGTAACTCTTTCCAGGGACTGGAGAAGCTAAAAGAGAGCGCAGCGCCCGCGACCCCGGCCAGGGTACCAAAGAGGACGCCGGCTCACCGACCGGCTAAATTGAAGCAAGTCTGGGTGCCTAAGGAGACCCAGCCCACTGCACCGGCCCAGGCAGGGCCCAGCACTTTCTGCCCCAGGAGGGCCCGACGCGATGACAGGGTCGAGGTAGTGACCCCCATTCTCCGGCCGGCACCCGTCATCCCGGTGCCGTCCGAGAATGTTCACCGCCGTCGCCGAGGGCGCCGGCACAATGTCGCCCGCCCGGCTCTCACGGCCTACTCCCCTCCTGCCGCTGTCATCGACGCGCAACCCCAGGCCGCTCTCCCTGACCAGGAGTGGGAAGGGATCGAGCAGGCCATGAGGAGCTACCTCCGAGGCCCGGGTAGCACCCCCGCCGGCCGCCAGAGACTACTGGGGGCAATGGCCTCCGCCTTCCAGGAAGAAAGGGGGGAACCTGCACCTAGCATGGAGTCGAGGGCCCGCCCGGAGGAGCCGCGCCAGTCCCCTGTACGGGAGGAAGCGCCGCCCCGACGGTCGGTCTTCGACAGGCTGACATTCCCAGGAGGATCGTCCAGGAGGGCGTCAAGAAGAAATAAGAATAAGAAGTGGCAGACATTCACCTGCAGTATGGCAGGAGTTCATGGTCGGTATGGGGCCTTACCCACCGACCCGGAAGAATTGGCCAGAATAGCCGTCAGGCCGGGACCCCTTACCAGAAGAAGGAGAGCGGCAGGCGGCGCGACACCCACAGGCGCCGAAGGGGCCCTACCTGAAGAGCCCCTTGCAGCCCTCACGGCCAATGTGGTCACCACCGGCGACACGAGTGGCGGACCCTCGACATCCTCCGAGGACGCCCCGGCCGAAGAGACAGGGGGCATGCCTAGTCTTCCCACAGCTGACCCCACAATGCTGCTCATGATACAACGATTCCAGCAGGAAATCGAGTCACTCAAGAAGCAGCTAAGTGAGCGGGACGCACCTCCCCCGATGTCCTGGCAGACCGAGGTTATACCCGAAGTACCCAGGGACAGGGGGCAGTCTTCAGAGGCCGCTCTTCCAGCGACCCTCGATCCGCTCGGGGGCGCGCCCCCGCAGCAAGCACATTGCACAGCAGTGACCCCGCCACAGGCTCCGCTTTCACAAGGGTCCCCTATGGCCCCCCGAGCGACCGTGGTAGCCACCCCGAGCGCGCAGCCCGCTCATTTCTACCCGAGTCCAGTCGACCCGGCGGCAGTCAGTCGGTTGATGCTCGAGCAGATGATAGAGATGAAGCTGGCTGAGAGGGGCGATGGGGATCAGACGTCTTTCAACGTCTACCGGGTACCCTACCCGGCTCACTATACTGCCAGGAAGTTGTCGGCTAGCGTCACCAAGCCGCCGAAATTTGAAAAGTTCAACGGGCAGGGGTCTCCTAGAGAGCACATTGCCTACTATGTGAACGTCATGGGAGACCTGGCTGCTGATGAGGCCTACCTCCTGAAGTTCTTCGGCTCAACACTTACCGGACTTGCCTTCGAATGGTACTCCGGCTTGTCACCCGGGTCGGTGGCCGATTGGCCCGACATGCAGAGGAAGTTCAAGGAAAGGTTCTACGTTGTCGAGAGAGAAGTCACCATGGCTGAACTCTACGCCACAAGGCAGAGGCTGACGAGTCGGCTCTCGACTACATCAAAAGATGGAGGAACCTTAGTATGAGGTGCAAACGCCCCCCGCATCAGGAGGACGCAGTGCAGATCTGCAAGCAAAATTTAAAGAAAGAAATCCTAGAAAGGATGATCGGCACTGAGGTCAAGACATTTGACCGCCTGAACAATGTGGTAGCGGAGATCGAGGCGTTCTTGGCCCGATACTCCTCCACCCCAGCCATGTCAAGCCAGAGAGCCAGGCAGGCGGAGAAGAAGCCGGCTCCCCCGGAGGTTCATGCACTAGACTTCCAGGCTTTTGAAAAGCAGAAGGAGAAAGCCAAGGGAGCGGCCAACCCTCCGCCGCCCAGAATTACAGAGCGGCGGGAAGGCCCCTCGCTGAGAGAGAAGATGAGAAACAAGTTATATTCCTTCTCCCGGGACAAGTCCAAGCTCCTGTTTGAATGGGCAACCAGCTACAATAAGATCACACTGCCAGAGCCGAAGAGGCCTGGCGACTCAAAGAAGAAGGATGACCCGCGCTTCTGCATGTACCACCGGGTGCTCGGGCATACTATCGAAGACTGCTACGTCTTCAAGGACGTTATTGAGTCCTTAATCAAGGACGGGGAGCTGGACATGGGGGAGCATAAAGTAGACCCCCCGCAGCCACACGAGCTGCCCAGCATAGCCTCCTCCGTCAATATGATCTCACTATATCAGGAGTTGCCAGAAGAGTGGGCGGAAGCCTGTGCCCGCGCCACTTATGAGGCTTTTGTCCTGGCCCCGGCCCAAGATCAAGAGGGTTGGCAGACGGTGCCCGGAAGAAATAGAAAGGCACGCATCCCTCAGTCCGCCCCAGGGATTCACCCCAGGGACGCGACGCCTTTGCCGGCACCACCACCGGCAAACCCGGTTTGCCACGACACGGCCCCTCGGCTGGTCATGAGGCGGCTCACTCACAACAAGAAGAGCTCTGTCCCGCTGCGGATGTACAAGAAGACTAGCCCGGCGGTTGAAAGACTCCAGGCTATTATTGATGGGCTCGAAGATTATGAACAGCCCGAGATCCAGCCTGTGGAGCTGAAGGAGTATGTCCCCTGGAAGGAGTTCGAATCACTCGAGCTGGCTCCGGGAACAGAAGCTGATGCAGATGAAGAGCCTCCCCTGTGGGGTGAACCTCCTCAGGAGCAGCCATCCGCGGCAGCAGGCAAGAAGAAGAAGAAGAGAAGACCCAGGGGTAAGAAGAAGAAGGAGGTCGCCCTAGCCTGCAACACCCTCTCGGCGCTATTCGACACCGCTCTCTCCCTGGAAGAAAAAGAAGAAGACCCACCCCGTGAACCGGCAGAGGTGAACCAAGCTGAGGCGTCCACCTCCCAACACGCCACCAGGTCGGGGAGGAAGTGGGGGCGCCCTCCTCAGGGCAGCCTCAACATCATGCTCAGGGGGGAACAACCATACCAGGTTCCCGAGCCCGAGGTCCGAGGCACCGAAATCCCTCCCCCATCAGGTCTCTACCCCGGAGGTACCAAGAGTCAAGGCGCCCCGTCATTCGCCGAGTTCCTGTCAGCTCGAGCAGGAAGGCGGGCGCACCCCCAGGGGTCCGCTGCGACCAGTAAAGCAAGCATCCCCCAAGCCCTGCCAGCTGCAACTCCTGCTCAGCCAGAGGAAGAATTCAGCGGCACCCCAAACCTCGCCGAATTCATGCGAGCAGCGGAGGAGGCCCAACAGGCCCCGCCCGCTCAACAGGCTACAACAGATCCCGCAAAGGAGGCGTCCCCTGATCAGACACCCCAGCCTCAGGAGGGGAGCAGGCGCGGCAAGCCCGAAGAAATGAAGTTGCTCAAGGTGCGGGCTGCCGAGCGGATAGTCAGACACCTCAAGAAGATCCCGACCCGGTTCACTGTGTGGGAGATGCTGTCCCTGAACGAAGAAACACGGCAAGCCATCATAGCCGCCCTCCAGACCCCAGCACAGCTTGAAGCTTGTCTGGCAGAGATGTCGCCTGAAGTGGCCGTGGCCTTCACAGAAGAGGACATGCTCCTGCCGACCTGCAGTCACAATAGACCCCTCTACATGAAGGGGCAATTGAATGGCCAGCCCATCAACAGGGTCCTGATCGACCCAGGGGCAGCAATGAATATACTCCCTTACCGGGTGTACCAGAAACACTATTTCGACGTACACTTGGTTGAGGTTAAAAATGTCAAGATAGCTGGCTTTAACCAGAAATGTGAGGTGCCTATGGGGGTTGCAGAGTTCAACTTGACCTTTGATGACTTCAGCACCAAGGTCCAGTTCCACGTCATCAACTCCAGCACTTCCTACAAGGCATTGCTTGGCCGGCCTTGGCTACACCAGAACAGAGTGGTGCCCTCCACCCTGCATCAATGCATCAAATACCCCTGTGAGGGGAAGGAAGTCAGGATCTTCGCCGACCTCCACCCGTTCGAGGTGTTCGAGTGTCACTTGTCAGATGCCAACTTATACTTAGAAAAGGCAAAGCAAGCTCCTCAAGTCATCCAAGACAAGGGAAAGAAGAAAATGGAATCAGGTGGTTGGTTCCCTCCGCCACCCCCGGGTTATGTGGCTCCCCCACATGTACCATTTATTGCACAAGAAGAAGGGGTATTTAGGGCAGCCCCTCTCGCCATTTACCCCACATCGGGGGCACCCTGCCTCGAAGACCTGCTAGAAGATGTCAGGGTCCCGCCAGGGATCGTCAAGCCGATAGCGGAGATTGAATGCCAAGCAGCTGAACAACTGAGAACCTTCGAGGTGCTTAACCCTGAGGGGCCGCCCACTATCTTCTATGTGGCCGGGGAGAAGCCAGTCAGGGAAGACGATGATTGCCGGTTCCCTGACGAGCTGCATGACCCGCACGTCCCCATTACGGGACTTCCCCACATGACTGACCAAGCAGCCAGAATGGTCAGAAAGCAGAAGATTCCTCCCTACCAGCCCTCCAGCCGGAAGGAAATGTTTGAAAGAATGTGGAACCCACCAAACCTGGATCGACGGTTGCTGAAAATTACCAAGCACCCCGGTCTGGGCTTTTCACTAGAGGAATATTACGAGACTGACGTCATATCAGTCTCGACATGGTCTGGCGACGACCCCGCAGAAGCTACAGATTCCCGGGGAGCCTGTCAAGATGCATATCCTGGGCCCCCGGTTCAGGAGGCACAAGACGAAGAGGTCTTCCTTTGGAAACCTCCCCGCCGCCGCTGCCTGGAGAAGACCCCCTCCTCCTCCGAAGTGTCGACCTCGAGAGGGCACACCAGCGAGGCACCTCCACCCCGGCCGGCCGGCGAAGCAAGGAGCAGCAGCATGGGCCATGCTCCGAATTCCCCTCGATACGACCCCGTCATGTACGCCTTGTACCACAGGCAGCAACGGGAGATCGAGATGCTAAAAAGGCGGCTGGCTGAGTTAACCTCGCTAGTCGCCGACCTGATCCAGAGCTCCCTCCCCCCATGGGGCGGCCGGATGCCTCGGCCCCGAGGTACCAGTCCCAACACCCCCGCCTTGTCAAGGCGGGAAATGAGAGACATGGCAAGCTCGCTGACCGAGCGGCCAACCAGGCAAGGGCTGACACTCCAAGAGAAGCTGCAGAAGCCTTATTCCTTTCCGAGAGAGAAGACCCGGGGCATTTTTGACTGGGCCTGCCATTACGGCAAGGTCTCCCTCCCACGGTCCAAGAGGCCGCAAGACACCCGAAGAAGCGGGGACCCACTATTTTGCCCTTACCACCAGATGCTGGGTCACGTCATTGAAGACTGCTACGTCTTCAAAGACATTGTCCAAGACCTCATTGAAAGGGACGAGCTCAGGATGGGGGACTATGTGGTAGCCCCGCCACGCCCCCACGTGGCGGACAGCCCCAGAGCAGGAGCCTACACTGTGTCCATCCACTACCAGGCGCCCTGAAGATGCGGCTACCCCGGCTCCCGCAGAGCGGTCTATGATGAATACACGGAGGAGCCCGAGATGGACCCTTGCCCTCTGCAGCCAGCGGACCTCACCGACCCGGCGGCTACGGCCCAGGAGGAGTGCGAGGTGAATGCAGCCTCCATGCCCAGTCATGATGAACAAGAAGAGGAAGATGGCGTCCTCGAGCCCGTGGACAATGAAGACCAGGACTTCGTCGATCTGTCGCCAGCCCCGCCGGAAATTGAAAATGGCGGCCAGGTCACGGTCGACGAATTGATTGAGGTCAACCTTGGTACAGAAGACGACCCCAGGCCAACTTTTCTGAGTGCCCTTATGCCCCTACAGGAGAGAGAACAATACACAAAGTTGCTGCAAGAATTCGGGATTGTTTTGCCTGGAATTACAAAGAAATGCCTGGACTCAGCACCGAAGTGACTCAGCACATACTGGCCATTGATCCCAAGGTGGAACCAGTGAAGCAACCTCCCCGGCGCATGAGGCCGGAGCTAACCAGCCAGATCTGCAAAGAGGTCGACAAGCTCATAAATGTCGGCTTCGTGGCGGAAAATCAATACACCACATGGCTGGCCAATATTGTACCAGTGAAAAAGAAGAATGGGCAGATCAGGATTTGCGTGGATTTCCGCGACCTGAATAAAGCCTGCCCGAAAGATGACTTCCCGGTGCCTATCACCGAAGTGATGATTGATGCAACCACTGGCCACGAGGCCCTATCCTTCATGGATGGGTCGTCCGGCTATAACCAAATCTGGATAGCCGACCACGACCGGGTCCATACAGCTTCCGGTCACCCAAAGGGATATTTCACTACAAGAGGATGCCCTTCGGCCTCAAGAATGCCGGTGCCACATATCAGCGTGCGATGACCAAGATCTTCGACGAGCTGCTGTACGGCAAGGTCGAGTGCTACATTGATGATCTGGTCGTCAAGACCAAGAAAAGAGACGAGCACCTGAGTGACCTCAGGGTCGTCTTCCAAAGGCTCCGGCAGTATGGGCTGAAAATGAATCCCATGAAGTGCGCCTTTGGCGTGTCCAGTGGGAAATTCCTCGGCTTTATTGTCCGGCACAGAGGGATCGAGATCGACCCCCTGAAGATAAAGGCCATCCAGGAGCTGCCTCCTCCGAGGAGTCTGGGAGAGCTGAGGTCCCTGCAGGGGCGTTTAGCTTACATCCGCAGGTTCATCTCCAACCTGTCAGGGCGCTGCCAACCCTTCCACATACTGATGATGAAGAATGCACCCTTCAGCTGGGGTTACGAATGCCAGCACGCGTTCGATCAGCTAAAGGAGTACCTGAAGACCCCGCCTGTCCTGGGGGCACCTGTCAAAGGCAGACCGCTGATTCTGTACATAGCGGCCACCGAATATTCACTGGGGGCAATGCTTGCCCAGAACAATGATGAGGGAAAAGAGCAGGCTCTCTATTATCTCAGTCGAAGGTTGGTGGGTGCAGAGGCTAAGTACACTCCGATTGAGAAGATCTGCCTTGCCTTGGTCTTCACAGTCAAGAAAATGAGGCACTACATGCTGTCCCATGAAGTCAGCTTAATATCCAGGGCCGACCCCATTAAGCACATCCTCTTCCAGCCAGTCCCAAAGGGGCGCCTTGGCAAGTGGGCCGTGCTACTCATGGAGTTTGACATCACCTACGTGCCACAGAAGGCCGTTAAGGGACAAGCCGTCGCGGATTTCTTCGCAGCACACCCCGTGCCCGAAGACTCCCCTTTGGCCACTGAACTACCTGAAGACGAAACACTAGAGGTAGACCAAATACAACAAGCCATCTGGCAGCTTTACTTTGACGGGGCCTCAAGAACAGAAGCGACCCCGTCCGGGCGCGCCAAGGTACGAGCCGGAGCAGGCATCGTCCTCAAATCCCCAGACGGAGAGGTCATGCATACTTCCTGCTGCATTAGCAAGCCCTGCACAAATAATGAGGCAGAATATGAGGCTCTGATCATCGGCCTCCAGGTGGCCCTCCAGTTGGAGATTAAAATGCTCCAAGTGTTCGGCGACTCGCTGCTAGTCGTCAAACAGGTCCAGGGACAGTTTGACGTCCGGAAACCTGAGCTGCTCCCTTATCACACTAAGGCGAAGCGGCTCATGGAGCGGTTCTACCTCCTCGAGATAGGCCATGTCGCCAGAGGGGAGAATGCACAAGCCGACGCATTGGCAAAATTGGCAAGCGCACTGGCAGTGCCTCCAGACGGATCTCTCCACATCCAAGTAATAAACCAGCGCCAGATGCCCAGCATGATAGAAGAGGAGCCAGAAGAAGAAGAACTGGAGGTCACTACAACAGAAGCCGTCGGCCTACCTGACTGGAGAGCCTCCCTGATGCAGTGGTTCAAACACCAGCAATTACCCGACCGAAGAGAGGAAAGGATCAAGCTAGTCAGAACCAAAGACTCTTATGAGCTCCGAAACGGAATATTATTCCGGACCGTGGCCGACGCCAAGCAGAAGCTACTCCTCCGATGCTTGTCTATTGAAGAAGCTTGGAGAGTTATGAAGGAGGTCCATGCCGGCACAGCTGGCGCGCACCAGGCGGGGCCGAAAATGAAAATTGAAATCAAGAAACTTGGCTATTACTGGCCTGCAATGTTCAACGACTGTTGCGAGTACGCTAAGTCGTGTCAGAGATGCCAAGAGCATGCCACTATACCCAGGAGGCCTCCCGTGCAACTGCACCCAACCGCACCCAGCTGGCCATTTACCCAATGGGGAACGGATGTTGTGGGCCCCTTACCCGCATCTTCCACAGGCTGCAAATATATTCTGGCGGCGACCGACTACTTCTCCCGCTGGGCAGAGGCTGTTGCCTTACGGGAGGTCACCGGAGAAATCGTGGTCAGGTTTGTCCGCCGCAACATTATATTCCGGTTCGGCGTGCCCGACCGGATTGTGTCGGACAACGGCAGCCACTTCCGCAACCAGAAAGTTTACCGGCTAGCAGAAAAATATAAAATTGACTGGAGGACATCGACTCCTTACAATCCACAAGCCAATGGGCTGGCCGAAGCTTTCAATAAGACACTTTGCACTCTCCTGGCCAAGACTGTTAGCTCTAACAAAAGGGACTGGGAAGAAAGAATGTATGAAGCGCTTTGGGCGTACCGAACCGTATACAAGACCCCAACGGGCTGCTCGCCCTTCTCTCTTGTATATGGCTCGGAAGCAATCGTCCCCGTCGAACTGGAGATACCGTCCCTCAGGGTCGCCATTCAGCAGGGGCTTGTCCCCGAAGGGCAGACCAACACCGAGCGAAGGCTCGACGAACTCTCCAGTCTGGAAGGAAAGCGGCTTCAAGCCCAACAGAATATCCAGGTCTACCAGGCCCGGATCGCACGCGCCTTTGACAAGCTCGTCAAGGAACGCGAATTCAAGAAGGGCGACCTTGTCATGGTCAAGAGAAGAGATCTCATGGCGGCCAACCCCAAGGGTAAGCTAAACGAGAACTGGCTCGGACCCTACGTAGTCCAAAAAGTCTACGAAGGCGGAGCCTATGTAATTGTCAACCACCGCGGGGAGGTTCAATTCCCGCCTCTTAACGGAAGGCACTTGTGACTGTACCACGCTCCGGCGCCCCCATTCAGGTAATAATATTACTCTTCGCCCCATTTTGGGTCGGATGTGCGTAATTAATGTCCAAATGATTTGACCACCAGCCGGGTTTCAAAAAAAATATAAAAGAATAATAGGAAGAGAAGAGAGAAAAGAAAAGGCAAAGAAAAAAGAGAGAAAAGAAGCAAGAAAAGAAGAATAGAAGGAAAAAGAAGGAAGAAGCAAAAAAAAATGAAAAAAAAAGAGAGCAAAAAAGAAGAATAGAAGGAAAAAGAAGGAAGAAGCAAAAAAAGAGAAAAAAAAGAGAGAAAAAAGCGAAAAAGAAGAGAAGAAGAGAAAAAAAAAAGAGAAGAGAAGGAAAAAAAAGGGAAGAAAGAAGAAGCCCGAAAAGGGGAACGCCCCCCATTTCCAGTCACCGCCCCGCATCAGCGGGGGTACCAAAAATTGATGTAAAAAAAAAAGAAAGAAACAAACTCTTCTCTCCGTCCTTCTTGGGCGGTGAGTACCCCTTTGGCTCGGACCTCACGTCCGGGTCATTGACTAAACAAACTCTTCTCTCCGTCCTCCCCGGGCGGTGAGTACCCCTTTGGCTCGGACCTCACGTCCGGGTCATTGACTAAACAAACTCTTCTCTCCGTCCTCCCCGGGCGGTGAGTACCCCTTTGGCTCGGACCTCACGTCCGGGTCATTGACTAGAAAAACTCCTCTCTCCGTCCTCCCCGGGGGGCGAGTACCCCTTTGGATCGGACCTCCCGTCTGAGTCACTGACTGAACAGACCTCGCTGTCCGCCACCTCTGAACGGCGAAAGGGGTCTCTGGCCAAGTACCCCTCACTCGAGACCAGCACGCGCTTCCAATATTGCGGCAAAACCAGGGAGTTGCCCGTTCGGTATGGTGGAGTGGTCCCCTCGTCCTCCCCCTGGGAAGGCGAGCACTCTCCTGTACCCTGACATGGGTTCCTGCCTGGTCCTCCAAAGTGAATCCCCGCAAGGACTCATACCCTGCCAATGGGTCTCTACACAAAAAGGGGGGAAATATACAAGAGCAAGGGAAGAGGAAGAAGAAAACAATATGCAAGGAAGAGAAAGAAGGGTAAGAAAGACAAATGCATACACAAAGAACGCGTGAAATCATAAATGCCTTGCTCTATTCAAAAGAGGATCGAACTACATGTGCTGCGGGGCATACCCCTGTGTTACATTTTAAAAAAAAGGAGAGAAATTAAGGGATGCAACGCTTAGTCGATGTCCCTGAAGATGTCCTCGAGAGGGAGGATCCCGACCCAAGGGAAGTTTATCCTGTCGCGCAGTCGGCCCCTCAATCCCTCAAGACGGGCGAGCTCCGCTTCGACGGACACCGTTTCAACGTCGGCGACGGCAAGAGCTTCCCTCTCCTCTGCCACCGCCCTCTCCGCCTCGGCGAGGCCAAGTTTAGCCGCAGCGAGATAGCCCTCCAGCTCCTCGATCCGGCTCCTGAAGGAACGAACGCTGCCTTCGCCTTCCTCTAAGGCCTTTCCGTGGCGTTCTCTACCATAGCGTCGGGCCTTTAGGATCTGCAGATATTCGTCTGCCTGAGCATCTAGAGCGGCGCGCTCATCAGGAGCTTGAGACTCCAGGAATTCACGGCGCTTGACGTACTTCAATAATAGCAAGACCCGCCGTGACCATTCCCCCAGCGGACAGCCAAGCACTTGCAGCGCCCCCGTTAATTGCGTCACGATGGTATGCACCTCCCGATACGACAGAGAAGCGTCGGCGAGGAGCATCGTCCGTAAAGTGATCAGCATCTGACGGACTGGCGCCTCTGAGGACGTGTGACTAACTGAGGGCACGACCGGAGGAGTGAATTCCACGGTGCTGTCCACCTCTGCCCACAGGTCGGTATCTGCCGCCACTGAAGATGAAGGAAGGGCGAGGGTCAAGTCGCCCGGCCGGCGTAGCTCGACGAGAGACTCTTGGCCGACCACTGCCTGGGGAACGGAAAAGACCATTGCCGAAGCCTCCGGTGCCCCCATCGTTTGGAGTTCCCCTGCCCCCTCTGCCTCCGTCTGGCCCGACTCTGCCACTGCTCCAAGGGGCAGGGGTGCAGGTGCCGTTACCTCGGCTAGAGGAGGAGCTTCGAGTAAGGCCAGGCCCGAAGTCGCCACCCATGAACTCCTCGCTCGCGGCTGAGATCCCTCCAGATGCGCACGGAGCCCCGCAAATATCTGCTGCAAGAGCGGGTCCTCCATCTGAGCCGGGAGTTTCGGGAAGGGCGGAAGCGGAACCACCAGCTGGGGTAAACGTCCCGCTTCCACGAGCGCAGCCAGGCTCTCTCTCTCCAAGCCCAAGACTGGAGCCGGCCCCTCCACCGCTATCGGGCCAATGCTCGGTCTCCGTTTGGCCACTGCCTTCCGGATACGGCCAGGCGCCTTCCCCGATATCGGCATCGCCTGACCATGGGAATGGGAATCAGCTACTCGCCATCTAAAATAAACCATGCAAAAGGGAGACCGCGGAGCCCGCATACTCACCTCAGCCGCTGGGATGATGCTACCCTCAGGCGCGATCTCCCCCTCCTCCAGAGGCTCGCCCGCCGCTCTGGTAGTACCGGAGGGCTCCACGGGCATTTCCTCTCGAAGGGCGTCGAGTAAAAGAGCCAACTTGCCCATGCCGACATCGACCCCCGTTGGGCGGTCGATCAGCGCAGCCGGGGCAGCCTCCTCTGCGACCTCAAGTTCGGCCGGTTCTTGAAAATCCTAGAAAAAAGGGGGGGGGGATAAGGTCGTCAGTCAATCACAAAAAAGAGGAAGGAGCCGGCCCAAGCAAGCCCACACTTACGGCAGTCTTCCCCACAAAGCTCGGGGAGCCAGCAAGTAAGGGGGCCCCGAAGACCGGCTCGGGCGGCCCCGATGCCCCGGACACGCCCTCGTCAGGAGCCGCTTCATCGGACGAATAATTGTAGTCTACCTCTTCGCCCGACGATGACCCGACTGCCGCAGGCTCTGTCGGCAAAGGGGCCTCCACTTCGAGGCCAATGGCTGGCGTGCCCTCCCTCGGGCTAGACGAGGCCGGTACGCCGGACTTCAGCTTCCTCCTCACATATAGAAGCGTCGTCGGGGGTTGCACGCGGGGCCCGAATAGTCCAGCGACTGCCTCTGCTGTGCCTGTCACGAAGAAGAAAAGAGTGGGTTACCTCAAACCCAGTCGGCTCTCCAAAAACAAAGAAGTCGTTTAGGCTGACAAAGACAAATACCCTCTTCGGCCCCTACAGCCCTGGATGACCCGCGGGCTTCCTCGACGGGCAGAGCCTCCTCGGGAGTTGCAGCCCTGCCCTCGCCCGGGATTGACACAGGCGCCGGTTCCTTTGCGCCGCCCGCGGAGAAGAAACGCATCGTCGCCATACGCGAGTGCGAGGCCAACCCAGGAGGCAAATCGATCACGGACGACGCAGGCGGCCGATGAACCTCACCAGCTCCGTAACTCGGCCCGGTCTGGGTAGCCTCAAATTCCTCAAAAGACGGGACAGGGGCCACCGGAGGGGCTACCGTCGGAGCCGGGAATTCCTCAGCCCGCCTCCGCTTTGCCGCTTGTAGCCCGGCCACCTTGGCAGCAGCCAACGCCTCCTTAACAGGCGACTTTGCTATGGCCACGGCTTCACCCATGTCAGGCGCGGGCACAGGAGCAGGCTCCCTCGCGTGAGGAACAGGTGTGGGCACGGGCTCTTCCACAGGAGCTGAGACAAAAAATATTCAAGTGTCAGGGATCTGCTCCAAGATGGAAAATAAAAAAAGGGAGACTTAAAAGACACGGCGATAGTCGAAGGTACTGACCGGCAGGTTGGCTGGGCTCGGGTCGGGCAACCTCGAATTCCTCAAAAGAGGGGACCCGTGGCGCCGAAGGAACGGCGGTCGGGGCCTTGGCCGCCTCTGTTTTTCTCCGCTTCGTGTCCCGCTGCTTGGCCACCTTTGCGGCGTCCACTGCTTTCTTCACGGGAGATCTTGCCCGGGGCCTCTTCGCTGCCTTGGGCAGAGGAGCCGCAGTCGGGGCTAGTGGCGCGGCTTCAAAATATGCAGGCTTCTGCACAAGCCGAAGGAGATTCCGGTACGTGGCCATTTGCGCGCTATCGGGGTGGTCTGTCAGAAAGGAAAAGAGAAAGGACAGACACGCACTCATGATTAGCATCCAACTATCGGCAAAGGCCGCAATGATAAGAGACGAAGACAAGAGAAGAAAAAGAGATCAAGTACCGTGAGGGCCAGTATACAGTCGCAGTGTAATCGGCCAGTAGCTCAGGGATGGCTCTTTGTCCCGACGTGCCGCCTCTCGAACGAGCCAGCACACATCCTCGATCTTCTGGCACCGGTCCGTAAGACTGGCCAGATCCCCGTGCTTCTTCAGGGAGAGGTGGCAGAAGAGGCTGAAGTGGTCTATGCCCCACCCGTCAGCATAATAGTACGGGATGTGCAGGCGCTTGCCTAGGATGGAGGCCCTCTGATCTTCGATCTTCAGTCCGTTCACCCGGAGAAGGACATATAGCCATGTGGTGTCCCTATAATTCTCGGGTTTCCTCTCCTCCCGCCTCATGAATGTGCGGTATGGGCAGAGCGCATCTCTCTCCGGACGCCAGCTCTTAGCGGGAGTCCCCTCTTCCTCTATGGGAAATGGATAATTGATGAGGTCCAGGCGGTCGCTCCCCACCTTGCAAAGGTCCCTCAGTGTCTTCTGATAGTTGTCCTTCGCCACCGGAGGCAGCTCCACTTTCGGCGTCGGCCTCTTATCCCGGGCCTCCCGACGAGCTGCCATGTATGCCACTACCTCCCTTTCCTGCTTGTTCTTGAGCCGAAGAAGATGATCTGGCTCAATATCAAGTACTGGCACTGGTTGCCGGCTGAGGAACCTCCTTTCGGCGCCATCCCAACAATCGGTTTTGTGCAACCGATAGAAAGCCGTCCGGGCATTCCACCACTTTATATAGTCTTCGGTCACTCGGGGCACGCGACCCGGGGCTGGCACCCTGAAGGAGGCAGAGTCCGCCCGGTGGAAGAAGTCCCACCAGCTTCTAGCGTGCTCGGCAACCGCACTTCCCCGGACGTTCCGCGAAGGCAAGCCGAATTGCGCATGATAAGCAGGGATATGCTGGTCATACCCGAAGTTGCGGCCAAATCGGAAGGGGTAATACGGCTCCAGCAGTACATTGTCTCCCTTCCGGAACACCAACACGCTCGGGCGGATAGCCAGTGCCCAATCCCTCAGCTCGGGCTCCAGCAACGGGCGCACCACGTTTTCCTGGCTGATAGGGTGGACATACCTCTCCACCTGGTCATCCTTGCATTCCCTCTTATTATTCACGAGGGGGCTTGAATGTGCGGCCAGCGTCCAGAAATGAATAGTACCGGCTGCATCCGGGGAACCGTGGTCAACCGGCCCCGAATATCATACATCCGCATGGAGGTAGAAGCCGGCTCTGCACTCGCGAACTCCAGCATCCTCGGCACCAGCCCCCAATCCTGAAGGACTCGCGGGGCGAACTCCGGAAACAGTGAACAAACCCACGCGTTGAAGAAATGCAGTGGGCACACGTACCGGGCCTGCCTCGGGAACTGGTGCGTGCTGATGTCTCCCAGGGCCTTATAAATCAAACAGAGCGCCGCCGGGCACAGAGAAAGTTTGACACCCCACGCCATCTGGCACGCCGGGTAGATGGCATCTGGCCGGATCACTGTCTCGTCCCCGTACGGCATGGCAAATGAACACAGCCAGTACGTCAGATAGGCGGCACAGTGAGTCTGTGGGTCGACCCCCATCGGATTGGCCCCGCTCCGACGTCCCCTGGAGGGGATCTTCACATCATGCTTGGGCTTCGCACGTTTCTTGCGAGCAACGGCGGTGCCAACGCAGGGAAAATCTTCATACTGCTTCAGCCCATCATAGAAATATTCCAGCCATACTGCCATACGCACCCGTTTTCTGTCCCCACGGGAGGGCTGCTTCCCCTTGTGCAACAACTGGTACAGCTCCCGGTACGCCTTCATCAGGTACCGGTATGAATACCCCAGAGAATAATAGCCGTCCCCGTTAGTCTCGTCCTTGATCAAGTCCGGGAGGCATACTTCCTCATAAGGCTCCCCGTCAATGGGCAAGCCGCTCAGCTGGCTTAGGCTCCACAAATCAAGTGAAGTCTCTCCCTCAGCCGTGTAGAAGGTATTGGTCTCCGCGCTGAATACCTCTATCATGCCGCAACAGAGACCCTTGGAGATGGGATAACCGTACCAGGAGGCGTACACGCTGTGGTAGATGTCAACCCGGACCAGCAATGGGGCATAGTTGAACAGTACATATTCAGTGAACTCCACCGCCCCTTCTCGGAAGCTGTGGGCGTCTTGAAGCTTCAGCTCCCCGAACCAGCCCAGTGATAGTTCATATTTGAACCTGATGGCCAAACAGTCCAATATGAACGGCTCCTCCCTATAACCCCATTTTAGGGGAGCCAAGAATAAGCCAAATCGGGGCGACTCGCCATGCACCTTCCCCGCAGACATGTCCCACCTTGCTGGCGTGAATTGAGGAGCTCGCACCAGTTTATCTTCAGCCGGCAGCACCCCTTCGATCCCCAGGACCGGCTTCCACTCCCGGGCCTCTCCCACCAGGTACATTGGAATGCTCCTGGAGATGCTGTATAGCAGACTGTCTCGGGCATGCAGGATCGCCCGCTCGGCCGCCTTTATGACGCGATAATCTCGCCCCTCTCGAGAGCGCAAATGCTTCAGAAATCGAACGAGGTGCCTATCCTTCGGGAAATCCTTCCTGTATTCTTCGGTGGCCCGATCGAATGTGAAGCCGCTTTCAACCCTGACGAGTCTGCGGACGTCCATGCTTTCACGGTCGGACCCCGATGACTCAGCCAAGGCGGCAATCTCCGCGTGCTCTCGGTCTAGGTCCTCCACATTGAGCCATGTGACTGCCGGCACTGGACCCCGCGGAATGAGGTCGGCACCGACAGCGGCAGCAGGGGCAGAAGAACCACTTGGGGCAGCCATTTGTCTGCAAAGATACACAAATAAGAAGATCAGAATAAATCACAAGTAAAAGGACTGCAAAGGGGCTTTACTACGAGTCAAACGAACAAGATATTGCCAATTTCTGACAAAATTTCGGCAGAGTTTCCCCTAGGCCAGAGGCGTAAGGGAAAACACGGGTGCGCGTCCACAAGGAGTGACGGCCCCAACAAAGCATGGTGGGTCCCGAGAGGCAACACCAGAAGTCCGCCGGTCAAAGGAGTCTTCTACCCTAGCTAAAAATCCCCTTGGCCCCTTGGCCGGTACAACTCACCCCCTACGGGCCCTCACCGGTACACCCATGGGTGCCTTCCCCGGCACACCCATGGCAGCTTCCCCGGCACGCCTCCGAAGGCCCCTCACCGGTACACCCATGGGTGCCTTCCCCGGCACACCCATGGCAGCTTCCCTGGCACGCCTCCGAAGGCCCCTCACCGGCGCGCCCACAATGGCCTCACCGGCACGCCCACCAGGGTTGTTCCCCGGCACACTCGTGCATGCTGTTCTCCGGCACGCCCCCTACCCGCTTCCCCGGCACACTCGGAAGCGGTCTTCCCCGGCACGCTCCGAGAGCCCCTCGCCGGCATGACCTAAAAGGCCTTCCCCGGCACACCCGCTAACGCCTCTCTCCGGCACACTGATACCCTGCACTGCCCGGCACAGTCCGAGGGAGCCCTTCCCCGGCACGGCCCGCGCGAACCCTTCCCGGCGCGGTCGCCAACACCCTCCACGGCACGCCCATGGCGCGCCTTCCCCGACACGCTCGGATGAGTCTTCCCCGACACGCTCGGACGGCCTCTCCCCGGTGCGCCCTCACAGCCGCTCACCGGCGGCCACCCATGACGCTGGAGACGAAGGAGGGAAGGGAAGAGGAAGAGAGCAGGGGGGGAGAAAGAAGAAGAAAAAGAAGAAGAAGAGAAGGAGCCTAGGGCTCCACCGTCCGTCGAAGATGGAGAGGAGGAGGGGAGAAAAGAAAGAAGAAAGGGGGGGGGGAATGGAGAACAGAAAAGAGAGGGGAAGGGAGAAAGAAGGATAAGAGAGAAAGGGGGGGGCTCCACTGCCGTCTCCTCACCACGGCGACGACGACGGAGGCGGAGGCGACGCTCGGTGCCGGAGCAGAAGGAGGAAAGGAGGACGGGGGGTCCGTCCGCTCGGTCACCAAAGAGAGAGGAAGAGGGAAGAAAGGGGAGGGGGATTCGAACGGGGTGACCGTTCGAAACGCCCCCCCCCCCCCTATTTATAGAAAAAAAAGGGGAGAAAAGAAGAAAGAAAAGGAAGAAAAAAAAGAAGGGGAAGATAGACAAAAAAAGGGGATAAAAAAAAGAAGAAAAGAAAAAAGGGGGAGGGAGAATAAAGAAGAGAAGGGGGAATAAAAAAACGAGTGGCGGAAACAAAAGGGCTCTACCAAATAAATATGAATACATATATGCATATATATACATATATATATATATGTATACATGCACACATACATATACATCCACTTATATATATATACCTACGTACGCATAAGTGAGGCACCAAAAAAATTAAGATCCTCTCGGGGAAAACATTCCATCCCCACAAGCCGGGTCATACACACATCCGCACAAGCAAAACAACTTTACCCCTGCACGCGGCCACCTTTGCAATGGTGCCATTCCCACGCCAGCAAACAAGCCCGTCATTGGCACGTCACCTCATGCCCTAGCCACCCGCATCACACAATATTGCCATTACGGGCCTTACGCCTGGATCGGCAGAACCTCTATCCTTGCATTGGCATTAGTCCCTTGCCAACGAATAAGTCCCTCTCCGGCGCAAGGCCCTGTGCCCTAGCCACCCGCATCACACAATATTGCCATTACGGGCCTTACGCCTGGATCGGCAGAACCTCTATCCTTGCGTTGGCATTAGTCCCTTGCCAACGAATAAGTCCCTTTCCGGCGCAAGGCCCTGTGCCCTAGCCACCCGCATCACACAATATTGCCATTACGGGCCTTACGCCTGGATCGGCAGAACCTCTATCCTTGCGTTGGCATTAGTCCCTTGCCAACGAATAAGTCCCTTTCCGGCGCGAGGCCCCGTGCCCTAGCCACCCACTCCGCACAATACGGCCATTATGGACCTTACGTCCGAGTCGGCACAGATTCTCCCGTTGCGCTGGCATTCTATTCTTGCCAACGAATGAACCCTATCTTCCGGCGCAAGGCTTCGTGCCCTAGCCTATACACGCATATCACTCACTCGTCAAAAAAAAAGAGAAAAAAAAATAAAATGGGGTTAAAAATAGAGATACCCCGCCGGACTTGTCCCTACACAGGGACAAGGGTAAAAATGGCAACAACCCGGCTGTGGCGAAAACTCGAAAGGGCGCTACGGGCAAAATCGGGTACCCCGCCACGTGAAAACCCGAGAGGGCGCGTGGGCAAAAGCAAGAGGGGGCCGGTACCGGCGAAAACCCGAAAGGGCGCTTGTATCGGTAATGTGGTACAAAAAAAAGAGAAAGAACAGACAAGAAGAGATCAACAAACCAGGTCAGCTCCCGACAGCCTGTCGGCACTGACAAAGAGATAAAGAGACCAAGAGACCAGGTCAGTTCCCGGCATCCTGTCGGCACTGACGAAAAGACTAAGAGACCACAAACCAGGTCAGCTCCCGACATCCTGTCGGCACTGACGAAGAGACAAAGAGACCAAGAGACCAGGTCAGTTCCCGGCATCCTGTCGGCACTGACGAAGAGACTAAGAGACAAGAGGCCAGGTCAGTTCCCGGCATCCCGTCGGCACTGACGAAGAGACAAAGAGACCAAGAGACCAGGTCAGTTCCCGACACCCCGTCGGCACTGACGAAGAGACTAAAAGACAACAAGAGACAACGAACTGCTTCAGTCCCCGACACCTCGTCGGCACTGATGAAGAGAATAAGAGACCAATATGCTGCTTCAGTTCCCGACACCCCGTCGGCACTGATGAAGAGAATAAGAGACCAATATGCTGCTTCAGTTCCCGACATCCCGTCGGCACTGATGAAGAAATCAATAAATCTGGTCAGCTCCCGACACCCTGTCGGCACTGACGAAGAGACTAAGAGACAATAAACCAGGCCAGTTCCCGACACCCTGTCGGTACTGGCGAAGAGATAAAGAGACTAAGAGACAATAAACCAGGCCAGTTCCCGACACCCTGTCGGTACTGGCGAAGAGATAAAGAGACCAAGAGACCAACAAAGCATGCCAGTTCCCGGCATCCTGTCGGCACTGGCGAAGAGACAAAGAGACAACAAAGCATGCCAGTTCCCAGCATCCTGTCGGCACTGGCGAAGAGACCAAGAGATCGACAAAGCATGCCAGTTCCCGGCATCCTGTCGGCACTAACAAAGAGACCAACAAACAACCAACCAGGTCAGCTCTCGACACCCCGTCGGCACCGACGAAGAGAAAAGGGACAAGTACACCCACGGGCACCGCCCGGCTCATCCTTCGCCCGCGCTACCCTGGGTGGGGGGCATTTGTGGACACCAAAATTTGCACACCCATGATACCCCGCTCGGCCCAGTGACGATGACGGCCCGAGCGAATAAACCCCGGGAGAACTGTCGCAAAGCCGCCGCGAGGAGTCACAACAGTGAAGAGGAACCGAGCACAAGGAGCCCCCACAATCTGTGAGCCTCGGAGAAAGCCAAATAGGACATGACTCGTGTCCCCAACGGGCTTAGAACGGGCTCAGAAACACGCCCAATTTGGCCTTCAACGGCACACCCGTGGGTGCTCAGCGGCACACCCACTTGGGGTCCAGCGGCACACCCCTGGGGGCCTTCAGCGGTACACCCCTGGGGGTGGCTTTCACCGGCACACCCCTTTGGGTGCTCAGCGGCACGGCCCTTTGGGGGCTTCAGCGGCACACCCCCTGGGGGGTTCAGCGGCACACGCCCATCAGGGCCTTCACCGGCACACCCCCGTGGTGTGCTCAGCGGCACACCCCCGTGTGCTCAGGCACACCCCTGGGGGTTCAGCAGGCACGCCCCGTGGCCTCAGCGGCACGCCCCTTCAGGCCGTTCAGCGGCACGGCCCCGTGGCCACTCAGCGGCACGCCCTTCAGGCCGTTCAGCGGCACGGCCCCGTGGCCACTCAGCGGCACGCCCTTCAGGCCATTCAGCGGCACGCCCTTCAGGAGCTTCAACGGCACGCCGTTTTGGCTCCTCAGCGGCACGCCTTTTCAACTCGCCAGCGGCACAGCGTTGAAGCTTTTCAACGGCAAGATGACGTGAAGCCCATGCCCTACGCATCCTTGGCGCGCAGTGAGCTCTGTGAGGTGTCAGCCATGGGTTGGGCCACGTAGGCTCCTCCACTGACAGCCAGGACATGAGCAGGTCAAACCCATCATCACGGCCGGCTTCCCGCCTTCGACAGCCGTGCTCGAAGTCCCCGGTGGCTGGTGCTATAAAAGACCTCCCGCTTCAGCAAAGCAAAAGAGGGGAATCCAGAGAAAAAAAGAGGGAGGGCGGCCAGAAGAAGCCCAGAGAGGGACATCCACAGGGAAGAGGAAGAAGAGAAGAGAGAAGAGAAGAAGAGGCGCCCCGACGTGAGCTTCCTCGGGCGATCACTGGGAAGAAACAAGAGTAAGGGAGAGAGAGAGCTCGTTGTAGTGGGGGAGAGAGTTAGGGGCGGCTGGCTTTTCTCCTATACTCTGTTCCTCCCCCTCTCATCTCTTGTCTTTCGTTGGGTTTCCCCCTGCCCATAGCCTCGTTTTGGGCATCTTCTTTGTAATGTGTATGTAGGGCCACGCCCCTTTTGATTCCCATGAATGAAAACCACCCTCCACGGGTTTCTCTTCGGTTTCATTGGCTTATGCTAGTTCTTGCGGTTTCCCAACGGGTTGTCCGTTCCTCCCTCCGTCCCCCCCCCATTTCTCCGGTGTTCTTGGGACCTCCATGTTGATATGATTACTCTCCCATGAGCCTTGGCCTAATGGGCCCTTCAATCCCCCACATGGTCCTCCGTTGCGTTCACTGGCTGAGAGGAGGGGGAGACCCTTACCCTCTCCCGAACACCCAGTAACCAAGTGGCCTATCTCTAGCCTTAAACTTCCCCTCTTCTTACCCTGAACGGCCTGCAAGTCCCCCAGCCCATATACTAGCCCTGTTTGAGCCTCCAGCGGTGCACATGCATGGCCATTGACCGACACACCCTGTTCAGCCCCCAGCGGCACACTCTTTGTGGCCCTCAGCGGCACACCTGTTTGGGCCCTCAGCGGCACACCTCCATCGGCCCTCAGCGGCACACCCCCCCATCAGCCCTCAGCGGCACACTCACCTTGGCCCCCAGCGGCACACCTTTCAGTCTCCCAGCAGCCCACTTCTTGGCCTCGCCCCAAGCCCCTTTCCTTCACGTTTTCCGAGGCTCTATAAAGGTGTTGCTCCCCCGGGGGCCCACCTCCAGTTGTCGGGTTCCGCCACTCCATGTGGGCGCGTTCCCTTTATCTCCCTTACGCCCCGGGTCAAGGGGAGATGCTGCCGAATTTTTGTGAGAAACTAATAAACAATTAAAAGAGGCAAAAGGAGGCAACAAACGAGCAGGGTAATTAATGAAACCTTCCAATTCACCAAATCACTGCCGGCACCACGACGAGAACTGAATCGAACTAATTAACCACCCGGCAGCCCGGGCGTCCGACCCGCAAGAAAAGAGACCGAACCGAACAAAGAGAACGAACAAAGGGAGGAATTTTGTATAAAACTACACGAAAGTTAAGATAAGAAGAAAAGAAAAGCCTTAAAATAAATAATCGAAAACTGATCAAACCTCCACCATCACGCCCCGTTGGTCTTCAGGGGTACGCTCCTTTGGCCTTCAGCGGTACGCCCTCATTGGCCTTCAGCGGCACGCTCCCTTGGCCTTCAGCGGTACACCCCTTTCACCCCTTCAGCGGTACACTCCCCCTGAACCCCCCCAGCGGCACACTCTTCCTGGCCCTTTCAGCGGTACACTCCTTCCCTTCGCCGGTACACCCTCAGCCACTGTATAGACTTGGCCAACGTACAGACTTCATGATGGCCAGTGTATAGACTTGGGCAGTGTATAGACTTCACACTCCAATGTATAGACTTATCCAGCGTATAGACTTCATATCCCAATGTACAGACTTCATGATGGCCAGTGTATAGACTTGGGCAGTGTATAGACTTCACACCCCAATGTATAGACTTATCCAGCGTATAGACTTTAGGCAGTGTATAGACTTCACACCCCAGCGTGCAGACTTTATGCTGGGCAATGTATAGACTTTAAGCAGCCAGCGTATAGACTTGAGCCAGCCAACGTACAGACTTCATGATAACCAGTGTATAGACTTTGGGCAGTGTATAGACTTCACACCCCGACGTACAGACTTTATGTTGGGCAATGTATAGACTTTAAGCAGCCAGCGTATAGACTTGAGCCAGCCAACGTACAGACTTCATGATAACTAGTGTATAGACTTTGGGCAGTGTATAGACTTCACACCTCGACGTACAGACTTTATGCTGGGCAATGTATAGACTTTAAGCAGCCAGCGTATAGACTTGAGCCAGCCAACGTACAGACTTCATGATAACCAGTGTATAGACTTTGGGCAGTGTATAGACTTCACACCCCGACGTACAGACTTTATGCTGGGCAATGTATAGACTTTGAGCAGCCAGCGTATAGACTTGAGTCAGCCAACGTACAGACTTCATGATAGCCAGTGTATAGACTTGGGCAGTGTATGGACTTCACACCCCAACGTATAGACCTATCCAGTGTACAGACTTTGGGCAGTGTATAGACTTCACACCCCAACGTATAGACCTATCCAGTGTACAGACTTTGGGCAGTGTATAGACTTCACCCCCCAACGTACAGACTTTATGCTGGGCAATGTATAGACTTTGAGCAGCCAGCATACAGACCTTGAGCCGCCAACGCACAGACTTAGTGATGGGTGAATAGGCAATGTATAGACTTAGACTTTATATATCACCCCCCCCCCTTTACCGACACACCCTCCAGCGGTACGCCCTTTTCAGCCCCCCAGCGGTACGCCCTTCTCAGCCCTCAGCGGTACGCCCCTTTGCCACCCAGCGGTACACCCAATACCTCAGCGATACACCCCCGTTTTCCCCTCCGCCGGCACGCTATATGCATATAGATATACAACCTGATAAGGGCATTAACAATAGCAAATAAATTAATAAAAATTACGCTAATTGAAGGACTCTAAATGCGCAATATCGATCATAATAAAAGAGGCGGGAGGGGTAATAAAAATAAATAACAAACCAATGACAATAATAAGAATAATCATGCATAGAAGAAGAAAAATCACCCCGGACAAAGGCACAAATAAATAGTAAACATCAAATCAGAAATCCCAGAAGGTATAACTAAGAAAGCTCCAGATAAAAGACGCTAATGCCCACGCCGCAGCTCTCTCTCTCTCTCCGGGACCCGGGGCGAAAGGAACAGCAATGCTGCCCTTTCAGGTCGAGCCCGAGTCTCGGGAATTCCCCCGATATGGCCGGGCTTTGATCTAACCTCGGGCCGACATCCTAATCGGACCGGACTTGTTTTCTCGTTCCGGATACCTTCCGAATCTTCATAAAAAAATTACCGCATGCTCGGCAGACATTTGAAGGGATCTACCTCGGTTTTCTCATTGTGACGCTGCCACGGACTTATGTCCGAATACAAAAGGTCTACGAGTGGCCGACACGGCCGACGGTTTATGGCCCTTAACACAACCCTCAGCGTGATCAATTCCCAACCTCTTTCGCACAATTAGTATTATTCTTTTCGGCCGCGGGGCCCCTAATTTCGGCAACTAATCAAGGGTATTCCCTCGTATGAGGGATGTAAATGACGTCGTGACCTTTATGGCGCGACGGGATTCGGTCCCGACACGAACCACACAATCGTCTGACGAAGTCAGATTCGAGCGCACCATGGGCTCTTCGGAGCCCGAATAAATCGTCACTTCGGTGACTAGCATGCCCACGCACCTAATAAACCAACGAACGAACAAGATAATTGTTAATTAAAAAGTGCGTCCACAGACCCCGAGGGGGGTGTGCCGCTGAAGGGCTTCCCAGGGCGTGTCGCTGGGGCCTTGCCAGGGTGTGCCGTTGAGGCCTCTTGGGGCTGGGCGTGCCGCTGGAGGGCTCTCCAGGGGGTGTGTGTACCCGGGGCTGTTCTGAGCCCATTGTGGGCACGAGTCATGGCCCGTTTGATTCTCTTTGAGGCCCACGAGCTGTGGGGCCTTTTGTGCTTGATTTCTCCGGGATTTCTTCACTCGGCGCCGTTGCTGACGCGAGGCCGAGCAGGATATCCAGGTATGCATTTTTTGGTGTCCACAGTAGGGGCATAAGTCAGTCAGGTTTACTATCATATATCTGGATAAGAATAATGTTAGGATCCATAGTATGTTATTTGTACTGTGTCAGAAATTTAGTTGTCAGTTTTAATCTATAGTTCGTGGGAATTCTATGTATTTAGATATTGTGATGACTTGTAGAATGACATATGGTTGAGTAGAGATTTCCATGGTCTTCTTTTAGTCTCCTAAGTTATATAGCATATTCCCATTAGCCATAATCTCATAATACTTTAAATAGATGAGCTAATTTCTGATAAGCGAATACTCTTCAAATAATCCAGAGTTTAGCCCCAAGTCCTTTTGAATTAAGAGACGACTTCCAGTCTCAATTTGGTGATTCAAATCACTGCAGCAAACTCTCAAGTCCATGGCTCTTTCAGCACCAAATGCCTCAAGAGTTAGAGAAAGGAAATTCGGGGACACTACCTCTGCAAGGAGAGCATTATTCTCCTCTTCTATAACTTGTATCTCATTCCTCAGGTTTAAAATATTACTTTTCAGTGATTGTTTTTCTTCTACTAAGTTGCAATGCTCACCTTGCAAGTTTTCGTGGGCCTCAATTAAATCCAACAGTTCTTTACCCAAAGAGTCCATTTCAGCTTTTAGATTATGTTCTCTCATGTGGCTAGTAAAAATATCCTGCCTTAACTGCTCACCTACTGAAGGAGATCATCCTTCTAACTTTTCCATGCTAACAAACTGTTCTGTTCCAGTTCTGCACTGCAGACTAAGGGCATTTTTTCTCTGAGCCTAGGGCAGTAAGATCCAGTCCTATATGTTGCAGAAGAGTGATGTTTATTGGTTTCTCAACAAGCAGGATGAGATTTTCATTGAGGAGATCTGAAATGAAACTCTGTATCTCTTTAGTTTGATCCAAAGCATGCTGACGATCTGCCTCATGTGCAGCCTCGCCTAACGTGCGAGCACCCTTGATATCAAGAGAGTTCAACACCATCTCAATTGCTTCTCTTAGTTTCTTATTGTGCTCTTATATGAATGCAATCATTTTACTTTGTCCAAGATTTTCCACCTCCAATTGTGATAGCTTACTCTCAGCAAGTCCTGATGCCTCTACATGTTTTTAGCATTCCATTCCAAGACTTGAATTATTTTGCTTAGAATAAAAGAGACATCTCTGCAGCCTGAATGCCTCATCCAATTTGACCTCAAGAATGCAGCAATATAACTAGCGGGCCTTTTCACTCAGCTTGGATTAAGTTCCAGTTTCAGATTAGAGGCTTAACTATAGATTAGCACCCGGCTCTTCATCCATTTCAATTTAGAAATTCAAGAATTATGTGTGATCAATGTGCTCCCCTTGACACATATTGGTTCAGACTACACCTCCATTTTTAAGCCAGCAAGTTCTGAAGTTAGCATTCCTTGCTTCTGTTATGCTTATTCTGTTTCTTACAATCTTCATAATTACAGTCATTGCAGTTTCTTGAATCTCAGTTTGCAGCAGACTCTTCAATTCAGTTTCATGTTCATTGATCATTTATCTTTAGTTCAATTCAGTTTCCTGTTCATTGATCATTTATCTTTAATTCACTTTTCTTACATGAATTCTTTTCATACTGTAATGCTTTTGTCATACACAAGCATATTGTTAGTTCTGCATGCTTTGACTGTGTTTAAATAGAAACTTTGAAGAGAGAATGTGCTAATGGGATTTTGTGATATATGACATTCTATGACACCATCTAGTTTTCATGTTTATTTGTACAGTTATATGATGTCTAAAAATCTCTTTGTAATTTAAGAGCATATGATACAAATGCAACAAGAATCTGCGGAGTGTGAGACCACTATAACTAAAGATGACATATGTGCTGAGGTACTTGGGAGGACATCTGGATATATATGTGGTCGTGGTCATGGACCCAAGCCACCTCAGCGAGTTAGAGTTATTTTTTCGAGTCAACCCACAGTTAGAGAGAAACAATTAGAACAGGAGGTGGCCACTCTTCGAGATCAACTTGAGGATCAACAGAGGAAGATAGAATTTTTGATGACTTGGATGAATGGAAATAATATTCCACCATCTTCATCGTGGTAAATATATATTTCTTATCTTGTTGATCAAATTAAGTTAAATATTAATATTCACATTTAATTTCTTTTATTTTTCATTGTTTTGCAGAATGGTTTGATTCTATATATGGTGCAACCTCTTCTCAATCATCAGTGGATTCATGTTGCAGATTATAAGATCATGAAAGTTGTTTTTGCTGAATATCATATTATTTTTTGTATTTATATTTTCAAGACAATCAATCACTTTTTGCTCGTTTAATATAATTTTTTGGTACAATGAGAAGGTACGACGTACATTAGTTCATTAGTATTTTAATATTTTGTAAGGTTCTAGCGAATGAACGAGATTTTTGTAATATTTTTGTTTGATGGTAGTAAATGAATGGATGTTGCATTTAATATTATGGAAATAGTGACCAAATATTTAGTTGTGACTAAAATTAATAGTCATTAAAATTATAATAATATTGAATAAATATTTAGTTATGATAAAAAATAGTAGTCACTAAAATTATAATAAAAATAAATAAATAGTCGATCAGTGACCAAAAGGTGTGCTTGTTAACATTGCATACATAAAAATCAAATATTAAATTACAAACAAAAGTGATAGTCGCTAATATTAAAGAAACAATGATAAAAAAATTAATTGTGACCAAATATAATAATTATATTCTCATGATAGTGACCAATATGATAGTCGTTAATATGGTAGAAATAGCGACTAAACTTAACTATGTCGCTATTTAGATTTTTTTTTTAATCAACAAGAATTAACGATTAATATTTATTCATAATTACGATAAATATTTTTGTCACTTTAGTATCAATTTATAGCGACCAAAATCATTTGAGTCACTAGTGGTTAAGGGTTTAGCGACCAATGCGATAGTCGCTAATATGGTAGCAACAACGACTAAATATTACCTACGACCAAACTCAATGATGTCGCTATTTAGAGTTTTTTAGCGACCAACAAGAATTAACGACTAATATTTATTCACAATTATGACTAATATTTTTGTCGCTATAGCGTCAATCTATAGCGACTAAAATCATTTGGGTCACTAGTGGTTAAGGGTTTAGCGACAAAACATAAATATTGGTCGCTACGAGTATTAGCGACAATGATATAGCGACCAAATTGTAGCGACCAATGTGTAGTCGCAAATTCTTTTAGCGACCAATTGTTATTATATTGCGACCATGGAGTTTGGTCGCTATAGGCCTGTTTTCCTATAGTGCCACTTGGGGTATGTTATTCTTACTTAGCAACATATATGCATGTGTGTTTTTGTTATCTATGTCATTTTCTCTTATATACATGCTCACAACTTGGGAATGATAAGGCATATCGATTCTTCATGTGGGTAGATGAATTATTAATATGTCCCTGTGGCAAAGGCCCGTGTAGAAGGCATACCTCAAATACGAGTAAGAATAAAGGGAAAGTATTTTATGTATGTCCAGAATCTAAGGTATGTGTGTGACCATCATTTTCATTAGTGTTATTGTTTATGCCTTCCTTATCGACTGTACATTATCTTATTTTATCTTCTATGTATGTGCAGGCTGGGAAGTCCACATCGGGTTGTGGGTTCTTCAAGTGGGTGAAAGAAATGTCAACGGTATATATCCTTCAAGTGAATGTGAATGTGTTGTGAATGCATGAGTTCCTATTATTTTAAAACAGCCGAGTGTGTGCTATGATGCCGCATGAGTTTCATTTATTTTAAAACAGCCAAGTGTGTGCTGTGATGTCGCATGAGTTTCTATGATTTTAAAATAGCCGAGTGTGTGCTGTGATGCCGCATGAGTTTTCCGTATTTTATCACAGTCGAGTGTGTGCTGTGATGCCGCATGAGTTTCCTGTATTTTATCACAGCCGAGTGTGTGCTGTGAATGCATGAGCTAGTTTCTTTTAATTTAAAACAGCCGAGTGTGTGCTGTGAAATTTATAGAGAATTGTATGTCATATCTCTTTTCATAATTTAAGAGTTGTTGTGCTTTTTTAATTCAAAAATTTTATTATTACCTTTGAAGATTATTTTATTGAAATTTAAATTTGGTGGTGCTATTGTCAAACAACGTGTAGATACTCAAAAACACACAGGTGGAATGCTTGCCCTGATGTTGCTGCCCTCAGGACCACATCACAGACCTCAAATTAAGCATATGGCTCTCATGTTTTCTTCGGCCACTGCACCTTCCTTGGATGCCCACTGGAAGCCAGCCACCACAGAGTCCTTGATTTCATTGAGATACTGAACTCCTTTACACAGTGCCCTGATGTGACGACCCGGATCCCGGATACCAGATATACCCGGTAGGACTACCGAATACACCTGATACCACTTGGAACCCGCGAGGCCTCCTAAGAGCGGTAAAGCTCCGAAGGGAAAAAGGACTGTCGTGTAGTACATTGAACTGACAGATATAACATCAAGCAATTAAATTTCATTAGATCGGTTTGCTAAAGTAACAGAAATAAAATTAATTTTTATTATTAACAGATTTTACACAATTATATACCCAGAGTCAAGTTCAAAGGAAAGACAGCAAGTCTACCAAGTACAGTCGACAGAAAAAAAAGACGTACCGGGAAGTCGGGGGAAGCCCGACGGAGGTACCAGCTGGCAGCTACGACTCGAACTCCAGGATCCGCGGTAGCAGAACGAACACGTCATCCCACCTGAAAAGCAGGGGTGAGCCTCGTGTCACTGGCTCAGTAGGGGTTACGCGGATCCCCACTGAAAAATACGCAGTAACATGGATCAACAGAAACGACAGGAACAGCCGCAGGAAACCACACTAGAAAGCTGTAAAAGAAAGGGAAGTAAGGGTAGGGAACAGGTAAGGACGAGGGGAATAACCCGGACAGGCAAGCAAGCCTAGAAAGGGAAAGAGGAGTAGGGAGCAGCAAGGAAAAGGGAAAAAGTGGAAAGCCGAACTAACCTCGGCCCCCAACTACTCCTAGCAACAACATGCAAAAGAAAGTCTAGAAAAGACATAGACAGACGCAGACGACACGACCGGAGCGTCGTGCACAGGACAACACACAGACCTCGAGTCTAGCCACAGGAAGGCTAACTCGGGCAGGTCACAACACAGGAAAAGCACGGGAGTCGCGCGCCACGCGCCGGAGAACCCCCGCACCAGGAGAACGGCCAAATGCGTCCGCGACGTCTTACACTGCACCGCAACACACACCACAAGTGTCTCGACTACCAACCGATCGCGTCTACGCGAGCTCGGCCGAGTCGCAGACCCACGCGGAACACACACCACAAGTGTCTCGACTACCAACTAATCGCGTCTACGCGAGCTCGGCCGAGTCGCAGACCCACGCGGAACCACAGTAACAAGTAATAGTCAGGGTCACGCCAGTCGGCGTCAGTCCTCTGCCCCTGACCACGTGTGCACACACTGGCTCCTGCCTAGAGCCAGGCCTCTAGCTAGTTTTCTCCCCCCGTAGGACGCTACGGTGCAGCAGGGAGTCGACGGAGATTAGCTTACAAACCGTACACTCGGAAAGTGCCCCGCTCCTCGAGCTGTCACAACGAGTCTGTGACGAAAGGCAACAGCACGAGAAGATCACGAAATACGGAGCTGAAGTACAGACAGTCAGACATGCACTGTCACCCGTACCTCAAACACCGAAGGCAACACAAGAAACTGTCGACAGACTCGGAAACGTAGTCTTAACCTTGATAGGAACATCAACCGACGTCCACGGGGAAAGCGGCCAGACCACGGGAACGACAGACACCACCGAGTCTTAGCCTTCATAGGAACATCAACCGACGTCCACGGGGAAAGCGGCCAGACCACGGGAACGTCAGACATCACCCTAACTTAGATAGACACACACACAGACACACCACAAATCTACCTCTAAACAACCCCTAACATCACCTAAAACGGACTAACAAACACACAGCCGCACACCGAAAAGCCCAACAGCCATCACGGCCACAACAGGACCGAACGCACCACCATAGACGCGTTACACGAACCAGACGCCAAACGAAGGTAGCGGTCACCGGAGGACCGCGACCACGCAGTCACGGTCGCCTGAAGACCGCGACTAGACTAACGCGGTCTGTCGCAAGACCGCGACTCTTGCCGACTCTCTCGGCCGGGTAAACGCAGTTCTCCTAGGACCGCAATCAGTTCGGAAAATCGAGAACGGCGGGAAAATCACGGGGAAGGCCGAATCGGCCCGTTCCACGCCCCATTCACGCCGAAACGTAAAGGAAACAAAGGCAAACCATGAAAAACAACATCTGAAGGCTAAAAAGCCCACATGCATGCATTAAAACAAGAGATCGGGGCGATTTAGATAAGTCGACCCTAAACGGGTCATCGAGGTTCCCGGACTCCTACCGGCCTCGAATGACGACCAATCGACACGAAACTAGCATGAATGGGATCCAGACATCCCAGCGGTCATTTTGATACTAACTAGACCAAAAACGGTTGCCGTTTTCCGGCGAACCCTGAAAACCCCAAAAACTACGATTTTCACTGAACCGGCCCGATCTCCCCTGATCGAGCACCAAACTACGCACGGAAGCAGGGAAAACACGCGGAACGAAGTGGCGGTCTATCTCCCTACCTCCACCGAAGAAACCGTGCCCCGAAGGGACTAAACCACGCCGAAAACCGTGCCACAAACCGAACTGCCGACTTTGAATCCACCGTTCGGGATCGCGCCCAAACCGCATCGATCCTCGCTCCACCACGCGCCTCTGCAGCTCCCCGACGTCGCCACCTCGCCCACGGTCGCCTCCGTCTGCAGCCGGAGCCGAGAGGGTGAGAGAATGAGAGAGAGAACCAGGGCATTACATCCTCCCCTCCTTCAAGAAATTTCATCCTCGAAATTTAAGGACTAGCAAGGGTAAGCAGGGAAGAACAACCCGACAGCACAACTACGGAAACGACACAAAACACAAGGAACGGAGCCCGAAGGAACAACGTCAGACCATTATCACGAGTACACGCTCGGGAGTGAGCATGCCACAAGTGAACAGAAGCCCGACACCCCCGAAGCAAGGCAACGTCGCTTGCGTCTCACAGGAAAAAGAGACACGACTGCCAGAACAACAGATATCGAGAAACAAAACGATAGACACATCAGGGAGCAGCTTAAACAAGGAAACATAGTCCTCTTAGCTGACAGCCTGACAACATCATCGGCTCCAGTGCCAAAGGCGACAGGGAACACCTCGCACACAGGACACCAACGACAGTAAAACATCAGCACCGATAGATAGACAAAATCGTAAAGAAATAGCGCTTATAAAAACAACAACAGCAGCACTTGCAGGATTCAGGCTCCGCACAGGACACAGAACCACGGAATGCAACTGCAAGCAGGGTCACCTCAAGGCATGACAGCAGCTGGACACACGACTACAGGGGAACGAGTCATGCATCGAGCAGCTTACCAAGAAAAGACCCACAACGACAAGAAATGGAAATCACGAAACCTAACGCCAGCTGAAGACTGTACTGGACTTAGCGACTCTGGACACTGTATATCTGAGATTCCCATGTACTTCACACAACAACGCTCTGATATCAACTGTGATGACCCGGATCCCAGATACCAGATATACCTGGTAGGACTACCGAATACACCTGATACCACTTGGAACCCGCGAGGCCTCCTAAGAGCGGTAAAGCTCCGAAGGGAAAAAGGACTGTCGTGTAGTACATTGAACTGACAGATATAACATCAAGCAATTAAATTTCATTAGATCGGTTTGCTAAAGTAACAGAAATAAAATTACTTTTTATTATTAACAGATTTTACACAATTATATACCCAGAGTCAAGTTCAAAGGAAAGACAGCAAGTCTACCAAGTATAGTCGACAGAAAAGAAAGACGTACCGGGAAGTCGGGGGAAGCCCGACGGAGGTACCAGCTGGCAGCTACGACTCGAACTCCAGGATCCGCGGTAGCAGAACGAACACGTCACCCCACCTGAAAAGCAGGGGTGAGCCTCGTGTCACTGGCTCAGTAGGGGTCACGCGGATCCCCACTGAAAAATACGCAGTAACACGGATCAATAGAAACGACAGGAACAGCCGCAGGAAACCACACTAGAAAGCTGTAAAAGAAAGGGAAGCAAGGGTAGGGAACAGGTAAGGACGAGGGGAATGACCCGAACAGGCAAGCAGGCCTAGAAAGGGAAAGAGGAGTAGGGAGCAGTAAGGAAAAGGGAAAAAGAGGAAAGCCGAACTAACCTCGGCCCCCAACTACTCCTAGCAACAGCGTGCAAAAGAAAGTCTAGAAAAGACTTAGACAGACGCAGACGACACGACCGGAGCGTCGTGCACAGGACAACACACAGACCTCGAGTCTAGCCACGGGAAGGCTAACTCGGGCAGGTCACAACACAGGAAAAGCACGGGAGTCGCGCGCCACGCGCCGGAGAACCCCCGCACCAGGAGAACGGCCAGATACGTCCGCGACGTCTTACACTGCACCGCAACACACACCACAAGTGTCTCGACTACCAACCGATCGCGTCTACGCGAGCTCGGCCGAGTCGCAGACCCACGCGGAACACACACCACAAGTGTCTCGACTACCAACCGATCGCGTCTACGCGAGCTCGGCCGAGTCGCAGACCCACGCGGAACCACAGTAACAAGTACTAGTCAGGGTCATGCCCGTCGGCGTCAGTCCTCTGCCCCTGACCACGTGTGCACACACTGGCTCCTGCCTAGAGCCAGGCCTCTAGCTAGTTTTCTCCCCCCGTAGGACGCTACGGTGCAGCCGGGAGCCGACGGAGATTAGCTTACAAACCGTACACTCGGAAAGTGCCCCGCTCCTCGAGCTGTCACAACGAGTCTGTGACGAAAGGCAACAGCACGAGAAGATCACGAAATACGGAGCTGAAGTACAGACAGTCAGACATGCACTATCACCCGTACCTCAAACACCGAAGGCAGCACAAGAAACTGTCGACAGACTCGGAAATATAGTCTTAACCTTGATAGGAACATCAACCGACGTCCACGGGGAAAGCGGCCAGACCATGGGAACGACAGACACCACCGAGTCTTAGCCTTCATAGGAACATCAACTGACGTCCACGGGGAAAGCGGCCAAACCACGGGAACGACAGACATCACCCTAACTTAGATAGACACACACACAGACACGCCACAAATCTACCTCTAAACAGCCCCTAACATCACCTAAAACGGACTAACAAACACACAGCCGCACACCGAAAAGCCCAACAGCCATCACGGCCACAACAGGACCGAACGCACCACCATAGACGCGTTACACGAACCAGACGCCAAACGAAGGTAGCAGTCACCGGAGGACCGCGACCACGCAGTCACGGTCGCCTGAAGACCGCGACTAGACTAACGCGGTCTGTCGCAAGACAGCGACTCTTGCCGACTCTCTCGGCCGGGTAAACGCGGTTCTCCTAGGACCGCGACCAAATGAACGCGGTTACTGGTGGACCGCGATCAGTTCGGAAAATCGAGAACGGCGGGAAAATCGAGGGGAAGGCCGAATCGGCCCGTTCCACGCCCCATTCAAGCCGAAACGCAGGGGAAACAAAGGCAAACTATGAAAAACAACATCTGGAGGCTAAAAAGCCCACATGCATGTATTAAAACAAGAGATCGGGGTGATTTAGATAAGTCGACCTTAAACGGGTCACCGAGGTTCCCGGACTCCTACCGTCCTCGAATGACGACCAGTCGACACGAAACTAGCATGAATGAGATCCAGACATCCCAGCGGTCATTTTGATACTAACTAGACCAAGAACGGTTGTCGTTTTCCGGCGAACTCTGAAAACCCCAAAAACTACGGTTTTCACTAAACCGGCCCGATCTCCCCTGATCGAGCACCAAACTATGCACAGAAGCAGGGAAAACACGCAGAACGAAGTGGCGGTCCATCTCCCTACCTCCACCAAAGAAACCGTGCCCCGAAGGGACTAAACCACGCCGAAAACCGCGCCACGAACCGAACCGCCAGCTTTGAATCCACCGTTCGGGATCGCGCCCAAACCGCACCGATCCTCGCTCCACCACGCGCCTCTGCAGCTCCCCGGCGTCGCCACCTCGCCCACGGTCACCTCCGTCTGCAGCCGGAGCCGAGAGGGTGAGAGAACGAGAGAGAGAACCAGGGCATTACACCTGATAACCAATTCTAGGCTGCCCAATATCTTACCTTATTCTGAGCTCTATTATCTTCTCAGTTAATGTCGATGAGTCAGCCATCAGGTTGTGGATTAAAGCCCTTGCTACTCTACCAATATACCATTTTGATTTAGAATTCAAGAAAGTAATAAGCGTGTAGAATTTCATGTAAGATAAACTTGCCAAGCTTTTCTTGGTTGTGTTCTTTTCCACAATAGACTTTTGAAGGTAACGGCATATGATGATAATTATAGTTTTGTTTTCCCAGTCATCGGATTCTTACTCTCGGTTCATGTTAAAAAGTACGATCAAATGCTGATGATGAATCTTATGTTAATGAACATGAAAGAAAAATCAGATACATAAACCTTGTCCAAAGGACAGTTTTAGATTTGGGCAATAGAAGGGACACTATTTGTGGAGTCAGATGAAGCCATCAACTCATTGGAAACAAGATTAACTCATTCGCCAACTTGTGTGTGTGTGTGACGTGCAGTGGAGATAGCCCCAGGGTGTGTGTGTGTAGGTGCATGCAGTGTGGACATCCAGTGTGTGTGTGTGTGTCATGCAGTGGAGACAGCCCAAGTGTGTGTGTGTGTAGGTGCATGCAGTGCAGACAACCAGGGTGTGTGTGTGTGCATTCATCGGGTGTGTGTGTGTGACATGCTGTGGAGACAGCCCCAGGGTGTGTGTGTGACAGTGGAGACAGCCTTGGTGAATGTGTGTGTGTGCGCATGTGTCCAGCCCTTGTGTGTGTGTTCAGTGTGTGTGACAGTGGAGACTACCTTCGTGTTTGTGTGTGTGTGACAGTGGAGATAGCTCCTTCCCATTATTCAAGTGCTCACATTGTTCAATGTTGGTATTAAACTCCTTCCCAATGTCAAACTCTCGGTCTTATCAGGTATATACGAGGCAATGATGATTGTGTGGATGGTCTAACGATAACCCCCAACTAATATGATGGAACATGATCCGTGTGATTACATTATGTCATGTTGTTCTGAGCCTCATCTCCTTACTCTTATCAAGTCCATATATTTTGCAGTCAATGTTTTACTTTGTGATTATATGATTCACCTTTTTCAGGAACATACTTCGAATGAGCGGACAGTAGAAATGTCTACCATATCTACAACAGGAGGACAGATTGAAGAACATGCACTCGTAGAAGATTTAAGAAGAACAATCGAGATGGAGAAATTTTCAGCCGATCGAACTGTGAAGCTATGTGAAACTTTGTTGACAAAATTTGATCAATTGAAATTATGTAATAAAAAGTGAAATGATATTTCTTTTTAGGACTATCATTTGTGAGGCTATGTACACATGAAACTTTTTTTTGTAAAACTTTATCTTTTTGTAACATGTTCTCAATTGTTATCATTTATCTCGCCTTAATTTATGCTTGTTAAATATTAATGTGGATTACATGTTGTGGACGCACTTTTCGTTTAACAATTATCTCTGCGCGATCGTTGGTTTATTAAGTGCGTGGGCGTGCCAGTCACCGAAGTGACGATTTATTCGGGCTCCGAAGAGCCCATGGTGCGCTCGAATCTGACTTCGTCAGACGATTGTGTGGTTCGTGTCGGGACCGAATCCCGTCGCGTCATAAAGGTCACGACGTCATTTACATCCCCCATACGAGGGAATACCCTTGATTAATTGCCAAAATTAGGGGGCCCGCGGCCGAAAAAAAAAGTAATACTAATTATGCGAGAGAGATACGGGTAGATCACACTGAAGGTTTTATCAAGACCATAAATTGTCGGCCGTGTCGGCCATCCGTAGACCGTTCGTATTCGGACGCCAGTCAGTGGCAGCGTCACCATGGGAAAATCGAAGTGGATCCCTTCAAATGTCTGCCGAACATGCGGCAATTTTAATGAGGATTCGGAAGGTGTCCGGAACGAGGGAAACAAATCCGGTCCGATTAAGATGTCGGCCCGAAGTTAGGTCAAAGCCTGGCCATACGGAGTAATTCCCAAGACTCGGGCCCGACCTGAAAGGGCAACGTTGTTATTCCCTTTTTGCCCCGAGTCCCGAAGAGAGAGAGGGCTGCAGTGTGGACATTAACATCTTTTATCTGGGGCTTTCTTAGTCGTATCTTCTGGGACTTCCGCTCTGAGGTTTAATGTTTACTCGTGCCTTTGATCGGGATGATTTCTCTTTTCCTTTATTCATGATTGTTCTTATTGTTGTCATTCCTTTGTTATTTTTTTTTTTTTATTATCCCTCCCGCCTCTTTATTGTGATTAATATTACGCATTCGAAGTCCTTTGATTAGTGCAATTTTTATTAATTTATTTGCTATTATTAATGCCCTTATCAGGTCGTATATGTGTATATGTATAGTGTGCCGGTGAAGGGGAAAACAGGAGCGTACCGCTGGGCAGAGAGCGTGCCGCTGGGAGACTAAAGGGGCGTACCGCTGAAGGGCAAGGGGGCGTGCCGCTGAAGGCCAGTGAGGGCGTACCGCTGGAGGCCAAAGGGGCGTACCGCTGAAGGCCAATGGAGCGTACCGCTGGAGCTCAAGGGAGTGTACCGCTGAAGGTTACAAGGGGCGTACCGCTGAGGGTTGAAAGGGGGTGTACCGCTGAAGGCAAGGGGGAGCGTGTCGCTGAATGCCAATGGGGCGTACCGCTGAAGGCCAACGGGGGCTCGATCAGTTTTCGATTATTTGTTTTAAGGCTTTTCTTTTCTTCTTATCTTAACGTTTGTGTGGTTTTAAATGAAACTCTTCCCTTGTTTTGTTTCGTTTGGTTCGGTCTCTTTTCTTGCGGGCCGGGCATTTGGGCTGCCGGGTAGTTAATTAGTTCGGTTCGGTTTCCGTTGTGATGCCGGCAGTGGTTTGATGAGTTGGAAGGTTTCATTGATTATCCTGCTCGTTTGTTGCCTCCTTTTGCCTCTTTTAATTGTTTATTAATTTCTCACAAAAATTCGACAGCATCTCCCCTTGACCCGGGACGTAAGGGAGGTAAAGGGGACGCGCCCACATGGAGTGGCGGAACCCGACAATTGGAGATGGGCCCCCGAAGGAGCAACACCTTTATAGAGCCTCGGAAAACACGAAGACGACTAAGGGCCTCTAAGAGGCATGGACTGGGACTGGCCAAAGAGTAAGCTGCTGAAGGACTGAAGAGTGTGCCGCTGAGGGCTGAACAGGGTGTACCGCTGAAGGCTGAACAGGGCGTGCCGCTGAGGGCTGGACAGGGCGTGCCGCTGAGGGCTGGACAGGGCGTACCGCTGAAGGCTGGACAGGGCGTACCGCTGAAGGCTGGACAGGGCGTACCGCTGAAGGGCAAGGCCAATGGGGCGTGCCGCTGAAGGCTGGGCAAGTGTGTGTCGGCCAAGGGCCAGAAAGGTGCACCGATGGGAGGCTTAAAAGGGTTGCAAGCATCTGGGGGGGGAGACTTGGTGGCCGTTCAGGAAAAGAGGAAGAAAGACAGGGGATTTCAAGGCCGGGAGTGGTCTATTAGTCACTGAGTGGTTGGGAAGAAAGAAGGGTACCTCCCCTTCTCCTCAAGCCCGGGAACACGGTAGATGGCCATAGAAGGGAGTGAGGAGCTCACGGAGCCAAGGCCAACAAAAAGGGGGAAACCCACATCGACGTGGAGGACCCTAAAGACGCCGGAGGAATGAGGAGACAGAGGGAGGAACGGATTGTCCGTCAAAAAGCCCGCAAAGCTTAGCATAAAACATCGAAGATCGAAAAGAAACCCGGAGAGGGTGGTTTTCATTTATGAGAATCGAGAGGGCGAGGCCCTTCATACATATGGCAAAAGCAAACTCCCCAAAGGGGGCCGTGGACCAAAAGGAAAAAGAATCCATAACGGAGAACGGAAGGAAGAATGGAATGCGAGAGGGCAGAAGCACTGGGGCCTAAGACCTTCGCCACTATCCCCAACCCTCTCCCCCGTTACATTGAGCTCCCTCCCTCTCCCTTACTCTTGCTCTCTTCGCGGTGGTCGCCGGAGGAGGCTCACGCCCAGCTCGGGTTCTTCTCTTCTCTCTTCCTTTCTTTTCTTCTTCTCCTTGCCTCTGTGTCTGTGTGTCTCCCTCCTCCTCGATCTCCTCCCCGGATGTGTTCTCCCTCGTCCCCTATTGAAGACGGGCGTCCTTTATACCCTCAGCAGCGGGGGGCCTTCGAGCATGGCTGTCGAGGGCGGGAAGCAGCCCGTGATGATGGGGTTTGACCCCCCCTCTGTCCTGGCTGTCAGTAGGGTAGCCTGCGTGGCCCAACGATCGGCTGCCACCTCAGACGGCTCCACTGCGCGCCAAGGATGCGTAGGGCATGGGCCTCACGTCGCCCGTTGAAAGAACTTCACCGCTGTGCCGCTGGAGGTCTTCGAAGGGGCGTGCCGCTGGGGAGCCAAAAAGGCATGCCGCTGAAGCCTCTGGAGGCTGTGCCGCTGAAGACCCCTTTGGGCGTGCCGTTGAAGACCCCAAAGGCCGTACCGCTGAAGCCCCAAAGGGCCGTGCCGCTGAAGACCCCAAAAGGGGGTGCGCCGGTGAACCCACCTGGGGGGCGTGCCGTTGAACCCCCCAGGGGGGTGCCGTTGAACCCACCTGGGGGGCGTACCGTTGAACCCCCCTAGGGGTGTGCCATTGAAGACCCCCTAGGGGTGTGCCGTTGAAGACCCCAGCGGGGGTGTGCCGGTGAAGGGGGCGTACCGCTGGAGGGCTCTCCAGGGCGTGCCGCTGGAGGCCCCTTGGGACGTGCCGCTGAAGGCTCTCCAGGGCGTGCCGCTGGAGGCCCTTTGGGGCGTGCCGCTGAAGGCTCTCCAGGGTGTGCCGCTGGAGGCCCTTTGCGGCGTGCCGCTGAAGCTTCTGATGGGCTGTGCCGCTGGGCAGCCTGAAGGGGCGTGCCGCTGGGGCTCCACCAGGGCGTGCCGCTGAAGGGCTCCCCACGGGGGGGGGGGGTGCCGCTGAAGGCTGAATGGGCAGTTTTGGGCCCGTTGTGGGCACGAGTTGTGGCCCGTTTGATTTCCTTCGGGGCCCACGGGCTGTGGGGCCTTTGGTGCCTGATTTCTCCGGGGTTTCTTCACTCGGCGCCGTTGTTGATGCTGGGCCGAGCATGACATTTGGATGTGCAATTTTTGGTGTCCACAAATGCCCCCCACCCATGGGTAGCGCAGGCGAAGGATGAGCCGGGCGGTGCCCGTGGGTGTTTTCGTCTCTTCTCTCTTTGTCGATGCCGGCGGGGCGTCGAGAGCCGACCTGGTCTGTTGATCTTCTTTATCTTTTCATCAGTGCCGACAGGATGCCGGGAACTGACCTGGTTTGTTGTCTCTTAGTCTCTTGGTCTCTTCGTCAGTGCCGACAGGATGCCGGGGACTGACCTGGTTTGTTGTCTCTTAGTCTCTTGGTCTCTTGGTCTCTTGGTCTCTTCGTCAGTGCCGACAGGATGCCGGGAACTGACCTGGTTTGTTGATCTCTTAGTCTCTTGGTCTCTTGGTCTCTTCGTCAGTGCCGACAGGATGCCGGGAACTGACATGGTTTGTTGATCTCTTAGTCTCTTAGCCTCTTCGTCCGTGCCGACAGAATGCCGGGAACTGACCTGGTTTGTTGATCTCTTTGTCTCTTCATCAGTGCCGACGAGGTGTCGGGAACTGAAGCTTTGCTGGTCTCTTAGTCTCTTGGTCTCTTCGTCAGTGCCGACAGGATGCCGGGAACTGACCTGGCTTGTTGATCTCTTTGCCTCTTCTTCTCTTTTTTTTTTTTTTTGAACCACCTTACCGATACAAGCGCCCTTTCGGGTTTTCGCCGGTACCGGCCCCCTCTTGCTTTTGCCCACGCGCCCTTTCGGGTTTTCACGTGGCGGGGTACCCAATTTTGCCCGTAGCGCCCTCTCGGGTTTTCGGTACGGCCGGGTTATTGCCGTTTTTACCCTTGTCCCCATGCAGGGGCAAGTCCGGCGGGATATCTCTATTTTTAACCCCATTTTATCTTCTTTTCCCCCTTTTTTTGAGTGAGTGATATGCAAGTGTCGGCTAGGGCACGAAGCCTTGCGCCGGAAGGTAAGCTTCACTCGTTGGCAAGAATAGAATGCCAGCGCAACGGGAGAATCTGTGCCGATTCGGACGTAAGGTCCGTAATGACCATATTGTGCGGAGCGAGCGGCTAGGGCACGAGGCCTTGAGCCAGAAAGGGACTTATTCGGTGGCAAGGGGCTAATGCCAACGCAAGGGTAGAATTTGTGCCGACTCGGACGTAGGGTCCGTAATGGCAATATTGTGTGATGCGGGTGGCTAGGACACGGGGCCTTGCGCCGGAAAGGGATTCATTCGTTGGCAAGGGACTAATGCCAACGCAAGGATAGAGGTTCTGCCGATCCGGGCGTAGGGCCCATGATGGCAACATTGTGTGATGCGGGTGGCTGAGGCCCGAGGCGACGTGCCGGGGACGGGCTTATTTGTTGGTATGGGAATGGCACTATTGCAGAGGTGGCTGTGTGCAGGGGTAAAGTTGTCTTGCTTGTGCGGATGCGTGTACGACCCGGCTTGTGGGGATGGGATGTTTTCCCCGGGAGGATCTTCCCTTTTTTTTGTGCCTCATTCATGCGTACATAAGTATCTATATATGTGGATGGATATACGTATGTGTGCATACATGTATGTATATAAGTATATATATATATATTTATAATAGTTTTTGTTTCCCCCCCTTTTGTTTTCTTCTTTCTCTTTCTCCTTTTATTTCCCTCATCTCTCTTTTTTTTCTCTTCTCATCTCCTTCTATTTTTCCTTCATTCCCTCTTCTTCTTTTTCTTCTTTCTTCTCTCTTTTTTTTGTATCTTCTCTCCCCTTTTATTTCTTCTATTTTCCCCCTTTCTCTCTCCTTTTATCCTCATCCCTTCTTTCTTTCATTCTCCCTTTCTTCTATTTCCCTCCCTTTCTTTCTTTCTTCTTTTCCCCTTTTTTATCTCCTTTTTTTTTCTTTCCTTCTTTTCTTCCCCTCTCTTCTTCTCTTTTTTTTTAATCCATTTTTACTCCTTTTTTTGTCGTTTACATCCCCTATATGAAGGGGGCGGGGTGGCTCGAACGGGCCACCCCGTTTCGAATTCTTCTCCCTCTCCCTCCTCTCTCTCTTTCTTCGTGGCGGTTGAACGGGCGAGGCTCCCCCTCTCCCTCTTCTTCTCTTCCGGACGCGCTCGCCGCCTGTGAGCGCCACCGCCGCCGTGGTGAGGATAGGGGCCACGAAGGCCCCCCCCCTCCTTTCTTCTCCTTTCTCTTCCCCCTGGTCTCTTTGTCTCTTCCCTCTCCCTCTCGTTGTCTTCCCCTCTTCCTTTCTCCACCGTGGACGGGGGTCGGGGGTGGTCGCACCCCTCCCCCCTCCGTCTTTCCCTCTATCTTCTCCCTTATTCTTCTTATTCTCCTATTTTCCCTTCCTCTCTTCTCCTTCCATCTTCTTCCCCTTTTTTTTGCCGTGGGATGCCGCCGGTTGCACTGACGGACTGAGCGTGCCGGGGAGAAGGGGTTGCAGGCGTGCCGGCGGAAGTCCTCTAGGGCGTGCCGGCGAGGGACCCTCGGAGCATGCCGGGGAAGCTCCTCCTCAGGGTGTGTCGGGGAAGAGAGGCGCCAAGCGCGCCGGGGAGCGGGCAGATGTGCGTGCCGGCAAAGGGCCTTCGGAGGCGTGCCGGGGAGCAACCCTGGCGGGTGTCGGTGAGGAGGCCTTAGGCCGTGTCGGTGAGGGCACGGGGAGCATGCCGGGGAAGGACGCCTGGGGGCGTGCCGGGGAAGCCATGCACCGAGCGTGCCGGGGAAGGGGCCCGTCTGGGCGTGCCGGTGAAGGGCTGCGCGCAGCGCGCCGGGGAAGGCATGCACCGAGCGTGCCGGGGAAGGGGCCCGTCTGGGCGTGCCGGTGAAGGTTTGCAGGGGGACTGTGCCGGGGAAGCCTGAGTCGGCTGTGCCGGCGAGGGCGTCTGTGGGTGTGCCGTGGGAGGCACCTGTGGGCGTGCCGGTGAAGACACTAGGCGGTGTGCCGGTGAGGGCCTCCAGAAGGGAGTGTACCGGCGAATGCCGCTTCAGGGCGTGCCGGGGAAGGCACTAGGCGGTGTGCTATTGAGGAAGCTTTAAGCCACGGGAAGGAGACTTTTGACCGGTGGACTTCTGGTGTTGCCTCTCGGGGCCCACCATGCTTTGTTGGGACCGTCACTCCTTGTGGACGCGCACCCGTGTTTTCCCTTACGCCTGTGGCCTAGGGGAAACTCTGCCGAAATTTCGTCAGAAATTGGCAATACTTTGTTCATTTGACTTGTAGTAAAGCTTCTTTGCAGTCCTTTTGCTTGTGATTTGTTCTGATCTTCTTATTTGCATATCTTTGCAGACAAATGGCTGCCCCAAGTAGTTCCTCTGTTCCCGCTGCTGCTATCGGCGCCGACCTCATCCCGCGGGGTCCCGTGCCGACGGTCACCTGGCTGAACGTAGAAGACCTGGACCGTGAACATGGGGAGATAGCCGCTTTGGCAGAGTCCTCTGAGTCTGACGGGGAGACCATGGATTTCCATAGGCTTGCTAGAGTTGACAGCGGCTTCACATTTGACCGGGTCACCGGGGAGTACAGGAAGGACTTCCCGAAGGACAGACACCTGGTTCGATTTCTGAAGCATTTTCGCTCGCGGGAAGGGCGAGACTTCCGGGTCGTGAAGAAGGCTGAACAGGCTATACTGCAGGCCCGGGATAGCCTGTTGTACAGCATTCCCCGGAGTATTCCGATGTACCTGGTGGGAGAAGCCCGGGAATGGAAGCCGGTCCTGGGGATCGAAGGGGTACTGCCGGCTGAAGACAGGCTGGTGCGGGCGCCTCAGTTTACTCCGGCCAGATGGGACTTGTCTGCCGGGAAGGTGCACAACGAGGCGCCTCGGTTCGGTCTATTCTTGGCTCCCCTGAAGTGGGGCTACAGAGAAGAGCCCTTCATCTTGGACTGTTTGGCCATCAGATTCAAGTATGATCTGTCATTGGGCTGGTTCGGGGAGCTGAAGCTTCAGGACGCCCACACCTTCCGGGAGAGGGCGGTGGAGTTCACGGAGCATGTGCTGTTCAACTATGCTCCTTTGCTGGTCCGGGTCGGCGTTTATCACAGCGTGTACGCCTCCCGATATGGCTATCCCATTTCCAAGGGCCTCTGTTGCGGCATGATAGAGGTGTTCAGCGCAGCGACTAGCACTTTCTACACGGCGGAGGGCGAGACTTCGCTTGACTTATGGAGTCTCAGTCAGCTGAGCGGCTTACCCATTGACGGGGAGCCTTATGAAGAAGTGTGCCTCCCCGATCTAATCAAGGATGAGACTAACGGGGATGGCTATTATTCCCTGGGGTATTCATACCGGTATCTGATGAAGGCGTACCGGGAACTGTACCAGGCATCGCACAGGGGGAAACAGCCCGCCCGCGGGGATAGGAAGAGGGTGCGCATGCCCCTGTGGCTAGAGTATTTCTTCGACGGGCCGAAGAGGTACGAGGAATTCCCCTGCGTCGGTACTGCCGTGGCCCCTAAGAAGCGTGCAAAGCCCAAGCTCGACGTGAAGATCCCGTCCAGAGGGCGTCGGAGTGGGCCTAACCCGATGGGCTTGGATCCCCAAACCCATTGCGCCGCCTATCTCACGTACTGGCTATGCTCATTTGCCATGCCGTACGGCGACGAGTCAGTTATCCGGCCGGATGCCATCTACCCGGCATGTCAGATGGCATGGGGTATCAAACTGTCCCTATGCCCGGTGACCCTTTGCTTGATCTACAAGGCGCTGGGAGATATCAACACCCATCAGTTTCCGAGGCAGGCCCGGTATGTGTGCCCACTGCACTTCTTCAACGCGTGGGTCTGTTCGCTGTTCCCGGAGTTTGTCCCGCGAGTTCTCCAGGATTGGGGACTAATACCGAGGATGCTGGAGTTTGCCAGTGCGGAGCCGGCCTCTACCTCCATGCGGATGTATGACATCCGGGGCCGGTTGACAACGGTCCCCTGGTATGCGGTCGGGACCATTCATTTCTGGACGCTGGCCGCACATTCAAGCCCCCTTGTGAATAATAAGAGGGAGTGCAGAGATGACCAGGTGGAGAGGTACGTTCATCCTATCAGCCAGGAGAACGTGGTGCGCCCACTACTGGAGCCGGAACTGCGAGACTGGGCGCTGTCAATTCGCCCGAGCGTGCTGGTATTCAGAAAGGGGGAGAATGTGTTGCTGGAGCCGTATTACCCTTTCCGGTTCGGTCACAATTTCGGGTATGATCAGCATATCCCTGCTTATCATGCGCAATTCGGCTTGCCCTCGCGGAATGTCCGGGGACGTTCGGTTGCCGAGCACGCCAAAAGCTGGTGGGACTTCTTCCACCGAGCGGACTCCGCCTCTTTCAGAGTACCGGCCCCGGGTCGTGTTCCCCGAGTGACCCAAGATTACATAAAGTGGTGGAATGCCCGGACGGCTTTCTATCGGTTGCACAAGACCGATTGTTGGGATGGCGCCGAAAGGAGATTCCTTGGCCGGCAGCCAGTGCCAGTGCTTGATATTGAGCCAGACCATCTTCTTCGGCTCAAGAACAGACAGGAAAAGGAAGTGGCAGCGTATCTGATGGCTCGCCGGGAAGCCCGGGACATGAGGCCGACGCCGAAGGTGGAGCTACCCCCAGCGGCTAAGGATGACTACGAGAAGACGCTGCGGGACTTGTGCCGGGTGGGGAGCGACCGTCTGGAGCTCATCAACTACCCATTCCCCATAGAGGAAGAGGGGACTCCTGCCAAGAGCTGGCGCCCAGAGAGGGACGTGGCCTGCCCGCATCGCACGTTTATGAGGCGGGAGGAGAGGCGGCCTGAGAACTATAAGGATACCACATGGCTCTATGTTCTCCTCCGGGTGAATGGGATGAAGATAGAAGATGTGACGGCCTCCATCCTGGGCAAGCGCCTGCATGTCCCTTACTATTATGCTGATGGGTGGGGCATGGACCACTTCAATCTTTTCTGTCACCTCTCTTCCCAGAAGCACGCGGATCTGGCCAACCTCACGGACCGGTGTCAAACTATTGAGGACGTCTGCTGGCTAGTTCAGGAGGCGGCACGTCGGGACAAGGAGACGTCCCTGAGCTACTGGCCGATCACGCTGTGGCTGTACACTGGCCCTCACGGTACTCAGTTCCCTCTTGCTCTTTGACTTTGTCCCTTAACGTTGCGGCTGTTGCGGTGAGTTAAGTACTAATGGTATATGCATGTTCGTTCTTTCCCCTCTTTTCTTTGCAGACCATCCCGACAGCACGCAGATGGCCACGTACCGGAATCTCCTCCGGCTGGTAAAGAGGCCTGCATATTTTGAAGCAGCACCGCTGGCTCCGACCACGGCTCCTTTGCCCAAGGCCGCGAAGAGGCCCCGGGCAAAATCCCCCGTGAAGAAAGCAATGGATGCCGCGAAGGCGGCCAAACAGCGGGATACGAAGCGACGCAAGACGGAGGCGGCCGAAGCCTCGACCGCCGTTCCTTCAGCGCCTCGGGTCCCGACCTTCGAGGAATTTGAAGTCGCTCGGCCCGAGCCCAGCCCGCCTGCCGGTCAGTGCCTTCGACCGTCGGCGCCCCCTTTTAAGTTTTCTCTCTCCCTTTTTTTTTGAAGCAGGGCCTTGACGCTTGAATGTATTTTTTTGTCTCAGCCCTTGTGGAAGAGCCCGTGTCCGCGCCCGTCCCTGATGTGGAGGGGCCGGCTCCTATGCCCGCGCCTGTCATGGGTGCGGCCGCGGTCGTAGCAAAGGCGGCCTCGGTGGCGGCTCTGGCTCCCTCACTGCAGGCCAAGGCAAGGCCTCGAGCGAAGTCGCCTGTCAAGAAGGCGTTGGCTGCTGCCAAGGTGGCCGGAGAACAGGCGGCCAAGCGGAGGCGGGCTAAGGAAGCCCTGGGTACGACAGTGGCCTCACCGGCGGCCGCTATCCCGTCCTTCGAGGCATTTGCGGCCATGCAGACCGGGCCGAGCCGCGATACTGGTGAGGCTCGGCGGTCGCCTACGTCGTCCATGGTGGATCTCCCTCCTGAGTTGGCCTTGCGTCCCCGCGCGGAGACGATGCGTTTCTTCTCTGGGGGCGAGGCTGCGGCTCCGAAGAAGGCTTTGTCTGCCGAGGTCGAAGAAGGTATCTGCCTTTGTCGGCCTATTTTGCCTCTTTCATCCTTTGGGAGCCGATTGGGCTTGATACGACCCGCGTTTTTTTTTTGACAGGTGCAGCTGGAGCGGTTACCGGGCTATTTGGCCTCCGAATGTACCCCCCGGTGACGCAGCTGTATGTGCGAAAGAGGCTGAAGCCTGGGCTGCCAGCCTCACCCAGTCCGCGAGAGGAGGCGCCGGTCATCGAGCTTGAGGTGGAGGCCCCTTTGCCGGCTCCGGCCGAACCAGCGGCAGTCGAGTCTTCGTCCGGGGAAGAGGTAGACTACGACTATTCTTCCGACGAAGCAGCTCCTGTTGAGGTAGCGCCTTGAGGCACCGGGCCGCCCGAGCCGGTCTTTAAGGCTTTTCATTTGCTAATGTGCTCGGCTTGCTAGAGGCTGCTGCCGTAGGCGTGTATTTTTATGTTGGTGCAGGGCTGCCTTGGTGGTCGCCTACTGACGCCGTTTTTTTTTTGTGTCGGTTCTTCGCAGGAATCAATTAGGCCGGAGGCCGCGAAAGGGGCTGCTCCAACTGCGCCAGTTGACCGGCCCGGGGTCGCTGTCGGCATGGGCAGGCTGGCCCTTCTGTTCGAGGCCCTTCAGGAGGATGTGCCGGCGGGGCCCCTAGCGGGAGAGCCTCTGGAGGAGGGGGAGATCGCGCCTGAGGGTAGCCTCATTCCTGTGGCTGAGGTGAGTATGCGGGCTCCACGGTCTCCCTTTTCGCATGGTTTATTCCAGCTGGTGGATAGCTGATTCCCATTCCCCTGGTCAGGCGATACCGAGACCGGAGAAGACGTCTGGTCGTGTCCGAAAGGCCGTGGCGAAGCGGCGACCGAGTGTCGCCCCGATAACGATGGAGGGGCCGGCTCGCATCTCCGACTTAGGGGCGGCGAGTCTTGCTGCACTGATGGAAGCGGGGCGTCTACCCCGACTGATGGTTCCACTTCCGCCTTTCCCGAAGCTTCCGGCCCAGATGGAGGACCCGCTCCTGAGGCAAATATTTACGGGGCTTCGCGCACATCTGGAGGGATCCCAGACGTGAGAAAGAAGTTCGTGGATGGCATCCTCGGGTCCAGCTCTGCTCGAGGCTCCTCCTTCGGCCAGGGTAGAGACAGCTGCACCCTCGCCTGCCGAGCCAGCGGCCGAAGCGGACGGGGCCAGGGCAGAGGCAACAGGGGAGCAGCGGATGATAGAGACATCGGATGCTTCGGCGCTGGTTTCAGCCACTTCCTTGGCGGTGGTTGGCCAAAAGCCCTCTGTCAAGCCACGCCAGCCGGGCGACTTGACTCTGGCTCTTCCATCTTCCTCAGTCACGGTGGATGCCGACTTGTGGGCGGAGGTGGACAGCACCGTGGAATTCACTCCCCCAGCCCTGCCTTCGGCCGGCCACACCTCGTCGGAAGCGCCGGTCCGCCATATGCTGATCACCCTACGGGCGATGCTCCTCGACGATCCCTCTCTGTCGTATCGGGAGGTGCACACCATAGTGACGCAGCTGACCGGGGCGTTGCAAGTGCTCGGCTGCCCGCTGGGGGAATGGTCGCGGCGAATCTTGCTATTATTGAAATACATCAAGCGCCCCGACTTCCTCGAGACCCAGGCTCCTGACGAACGTGCCGCGTTGGATACCCAGGCGGACGAGTATCTGCAAGCCTTGGAAACACGGTGAGGCGACAGGGAGCGCCATAGAGAGGCCTGGGAGGGGAGCGAGGGCAAGGTCCCGTCTTTGAAGAGCCGAATTATAGAATTGGAGGGCTACCTCGCTGCAGCTAGGCTTGATCTCGCCGTGAACGAGGGAGTGGCCGAGAGAGAGAGAGAAGCCTTCGGTGCCGCTCAAGCCGAGGTGGAGTCCATGGAGGCGGAGCTCACTCAGCTGGAGGAGCGGAGGGGGCGGCTCCGCGACCGGATGAACTTCCCTTGCGTAGGGATTCTGCCTCTCGAAGACATCTTCAGGGGCCTTGACTAGGCATGGCTCCCTTATTTTTTTTTCTTTTTTTTGTAACACAGGGGTATGCCCCGAAGTGCTTGTAGTCCGGCTCCCTTTTTTTTGAATATAGAAAAACCCCATTTATGGCTTCGCGTGTTCTTGTGTATGGATTTGTCCCAGAGAGACCTTCCTTCCCCTTCTTTTCTTTTGTGTACATTCCCCTCTTTTTATGCTCCCTCCCATGCTTCCATGCCGAGACACATTGGCAGGCTGCAGGTTCCCGTAATGATTTGCTTCGAGAAATCCGGGCAGGAGCCCATGCCAGGGCACGGGAGAGTGCTCGCCTTCCCAGGGGGAGGGCGAGGGGACCACTCCACCGTACCGGACGGGCACCTTCCTAGTCTCGCCGCAAGGTTGAAAGCTAGTGCTGGCTTCAGGGGGGCCTCGGTCGGAGACCGTTTACTGGCCGCTCAGCGGGCACAGAGAGAGAGCTGGTCTAGTCAATGATCTGGACGGGAGGTCCAAGCCAAAGGGGTACTCACCGCCCGGGGAGGACGGAGAGAAGAGTTTGTTTAGTCAATGACCCGGACGGGAGGTCCAAGCCAAAGAGGTACTCACCGCCTGGGGAGGACGGAGAGAAGAGTTTGTTTCTTTCCCTCTTTTTTTTTAATCGATTTTTGGTACCCCCGCTGATGCAGGGCGGCGGCTGGAAATGGGGGGCGTTCCCCCCTTTCCTTCTCTGCTTTTATTCTGCCCTTGTTTTTTTTTGTCTCTTTTCTTTTCCTTTTTTTTTCTTCTTCTCTTTTTTTTTCCTTTTGCTCTTTTATTTTCTCTTCTTCTTTTTCCTTTCCCCCTTTTTTTTCTCTTTTCCCTTCTTTTCTTTCTTTCTCTCTTCTTCTCTCTTCTTTTCCTTCTCTTTTCTTTCCTCTCTTTTTTTTTCCTTCTTTTCTTCGTTTCTCCTCTTTTGCTCTCTCTCCCTTTTCTTTTATTTCTCTTCTTCTTCTTTCTCCTTTTTTTTCTTCTCTCTATTCCCTTTTTTCTTCTTTTGCCCCCTTTTTGAAAGCGTGGATAGTGGTTAATTTATTTGGGCCATTAATCGAGACAACCCGCCCGAAACCGGGCGGAGGGTAATATTATTAATTGAATGGGGGCGCCAGAGCATGATACAACCTCAAGTGCCTTCCATTAAGGGGCGGGAACTGAACTTCCCCGCGATGGTTGACAATCACATAGGCACCACCTTCGTAGACTTTTTGGAATACGTAAGGTCCGAGCCAGTTCTCATTTAACTTGCCCTTAAGATTGGCAGCCATGAGGTCTCTTCTCTTGACCATAACAAGGTCAGCCTTTTTGAATTCGCGCTCCTTGACAAGCTTGTCAAAGGCGCGTGCAATCCGGGCCTGGTAGACCTGAATGTTCTGTTGGGCTTGAAGCCGCTTTCCTTCCAGGCTGGAGAGTTCGTCGAGTCTTCGCTCGACATTGGTCTGCCCTTCAAGGACAAGCCCATGCTGAATGGCGACCCGGAGGGAAGGTATCTCCAGTTCGACGGGGACGATTGCCTCCGAACCGTATACGAGAGAAAAGGGCGAGCAACCCGTTGGAGTCTTGTATACAGTTCGGTATGCCCATAGCGTCTCGTACATCCTCTCTTCCCAGTCCTTCTTGTTAGAGCTGACAGTCTTGGCCAAGAGGGTGCAGAGTGTCTTATTGAAAGCTTCGGCCAGCCCATTGGCTTGTGGATTGTAAGGAGTTGAGGTCCTCCAATCAATTTTGTATTTTTCTGCTAGTCGGTAGACCTTCTGGTTACGGAAGTGGCTGCCGTTGTCTGACACAATTCGGTCGGGCACGCCGAACCGGAATATGATATTGCGGAGGACAAACCTGGACACGATTTCTCCGGTGACCTCCCGTAAGGCAACGGCCTCGGCCCAGCGGGAGAAGTAGTCGGTCGCCGCCAGAATGTATTTGCAGCCTGTGGAAGATGCGGGCAAGGGGCCCACGACGTTCGTTCCCCATTGGGCGAACGGCCAACTGGGCGCTGTTGGGTGCAATGGTGCAGGAGGTCTTCTGGGAATGGTGGCATGCTCCTGACATCTCTGGCATGACTTAGCATATTTGCAGCAGTCGTCGAACATTGCAGGCCAATAGTAGCCAAGTTTCTTGATTTCAATCTTCATTTTCGGTCCCGCCTGGTGTGCACCCGCCGTCCCGGCATGGACCTCCTTCATGACCCTCCAAGCTTCTTCAGTGGACAAACATCGGAGGAGCAGCTTCCGTCTGGCATCTGTCACAATTCGGAATAATATTCCGCTTCGGAGCTCATAAGAGTCCTTGGTTCTGACTAGCTTGATCTTTTCTTCTCTTCGGTCAGGCAACCGCTGGTGTTTGAACCACTGCATCAGGGGGCCTCTCCAGTCGGGTAGGCTGACGGCTTCCACTGTAGTGACCTCTAGGTCCTCTTCTTCTGATTCCCCTTCTATCATGCTGGGCATCTGGCGTTGGTTTATTACTTGGATGCTGAGAGATCCATCCGGAGGCACTGCCAGTGAGCTTGCCAACTTTGCCAAGGCGTCGGCCTGGGCGTTCTCCCCTCGGGCGACATGGCCTATCTCGAGGAGGTAGAATCGCTCCATGAGCCCTTTTGCCTAGCGTGGTAAGGGAGCAGCTCGGGTTTCCGGACATCAAACTACCCCTGTACCTGCTTGACGACCAGTAGCGAGTCGCCAAATACCTGGAGCATTTTGATCTCCATTTGGAGGGCGACCTGGAGGCCGATGATCAGAGCTTCATACTCTGCTTCATTATTGGTGCAGGGTTTGCTAATGCAGCAGGAAGTGTGCATCACTTCTCCGTCTGGTGACCTGAGGACGATGCCTGCTCCAGCTCGTACCTTGGCGCGCCCGGACGGGGTCGCTTCTGTTCTCGAGGCCCCGTCAAAGTATAACTGCCAGATGGCTTGCTGTACTTGGTTTACCTCTAGTGTTTCATCTTCTGGTAGTTCGGTGGCCAGAGGGGAGTCTTCGGGCACAGGGTGTGCCGCGAAGAAATCCGCGACGGCTTGTCCCTTGACGGCCTTCTGTGGCACGTAGGTGATGTCGAACTCCATGAGCAGCACGGCCCACTTGCCAAGGCGCCCCTTTGGGACGGGCTGAAAAAGGATGTGCTTAATGGGGTCGGCCCTGGATATCAAGCTGACTTCATGGGACAGCATATAGTGCCTCATCTTCTTGACCGCGAAGACCAAGGCAAGGCAGATTTTCTCAATCGGGGTGTACTTAGCCTCTGCGCCCACCAACCTTCGACTGAGATAGTAAAGAGCCTGCTCTTTTCCCTCGTCATTGTTCTGGGCGAGCATTGCCCCCAGTGAGTATTCGGTGGCCGCTATGTAGAGAATAAGCGGTCTACCTTTGACAGGTGCCCCCAGGACAGGTGGGGTCTTCAGGTACTCCTTTAGCTGGTCGAACGCGTGCTGGCACTCGTGACCCCAGCTGAAGGGTGTATTCTTCATCATCAGTCTGTGGAAGGGTTGGCAGCGCCCTGACATGTTGGAGATGAACCTGCGGATGTAAGCTAAACGCCCCTGCAGGGACCTCAGCTCTCCCAGACTCTTGGGAGGAGGCAGCTCCTGGATGGCCTTTATCTTCAAGGGGTCGATCTCGATCCCTCTGTGCCGGATAATAAAGCCGAGGAATTTCCCGCTGGACACGCCAAAGGCACACTTCATGGGATTCATCCTCAGCCCGTACTGCCGGAGTCTTTGGAAGACGACCCTGAGGTCACTCAGGTGCTCGTCTCTTTTCTTCGTCTTGACGACCAGATCATCAATGTAGCACTCGACCTTGCCGTACAGCAGCTCGTCGAAGATCTTGGTCATCGCCCGCTGGTATGTGGCACCGGCATTCTTGAGGCCGAAGGGCATCCTCTTGTAGTGAAATATCCCTTTGGGTGACCGGAAAGCTGTGTGGACCCGGTCGTGATCGGCTATCCAAATTTGGTTATAGCCGGACGACCCATCCATGAAGGACAGGGCCTCGTGGCCAGTGGTTGCATCAATCATCACCTCGGTGATAGGCACCGGGAAGTCATCTTTCGGGCAGGCTCTATTCAGGTCGCGGAAGTCCACGCAAATCCTGATCTGTCCATTCTTCTTTTTCACCGGTACAATATTGGCCAGCCATGTGGTGTATTGATTTTCCGCCACGAAGCCGATGTTTATGAGCTTGTCGACCTCTTTGCGGATCTGGCTGGTTAGCTCCGGCCTCATGCGCTGGGGAGGTTGCTTCACTGGTTCCACTTTGGGATCAATGGACAGGATGTGTTGAGTCACCTCGGGGCTAAGTCCGGGCATTTCTTTATAGTTCCAGGCAAAGCAATCCCGGAATTCTTGCAGCAACTTTGTGTATTGTTCTCTCTCCTGTAGAGGCATGAGAGCACTCAGAAAAGTCGGCATGGGATTGTCTTCTGTGCCAAGGTTGATTTCAACCAATTCGTCGACTGTGGCCTGGCCACCATTTTCAATTTCCGGCGGGGCTGGCGACAAATCGACGAAGTCTTGGTCTTCATTGTCCTCGGGTTCGAGAATGTCATCTCCCTCTTCTTGTTCATCATGACTGGGCATGGAGGCTGCATTCACCTCGCTCTCCTCCTGGGCCGTGGTCGCCGGGTGTGCGAGGTCTGCTGGCTCAGAGGGGCGTAGGTCCATCTCAGGCTCTTCTGTGTATTCATCATAGACCGCTCCTGCGGGGGTCGGGGTAATCGCATCTTCAGGCACCTGGCATTGGATGGACACCGCGTAGGCTCCTGCCCTGGGGCTATCCGCCACATGGGGGCGTGGCGGGGCTACCACGTAGTCCCCCATTCTGAGCTCATCCCTGTCAATGAGGCTTTGAGCAATGTCTTTGAAGACATAGCAGTCTTCAATGACGTGACCCAGCATCTGGTGGTAAGGGCAAAATAGTGGGTCCCCACTCCTTCTGGTGTCTTGTGGCCTCTTGGACCATGGGAGGGAGACCTTGCCGTAGTGGCAGGCCCAGTCGAAGATGCCCCGGGTCTTCTCTCTCAGGAAGGAGTAGGGCTTCTGCAGTTTCTCTTGGAGTGTTAGCCCTTGCCTGGTTGGTCGCTCGGTCAGCAAACTTGCCATGTCTCTCATCTCCCGCCTTGACAAGGCGGGAGTGTTGGGACTGGTGCCCCGGGGCCGAGGCACGCGGCCACCCTGCGGGGAAAGAGATCCCCGGATCAGGTCAGCGACTAGCGATGTCAACTCAGCCAGTCGTACTTTTAGTGTCTCGATCTCCCGTTGCTGCCTGTGGTACAAGGCGTACATGACGGGGTCGTATCGAGGGGATTTCGGAGCCTGGCCCATGCTTCTGCTCCTTGTTTCGCCAGCCGACCGGGGTGTAGGTGCCTCGCCGGTGTGCCCTCACGAGGTCGACACTTCAGAGAAGGAGGGGGTCTTCTCCATACAGCGGCGGCCGGGAGGCTTCCACAGGAATATTTCTTCGTCTTGTGCCTCTTCGGCCGGGGCCCCGGGACATGCGTCTTGGTGGGTTTCCCGCGAATCTGCAGCTTCTGCGGGATCGTCGCCGGGCCATGTTGAGACCGATATGACATCAGCCTCGTAGTAATCTTCTAGTGAAAAGCCCAGACCGGGGTGCTTGGTGATTTTCAGCAACCGTCGATCCAGGTTTGGCGGGTTCCACATTCTTTCAAACATTTTCTTCTGGCTGGAGGGCTGGTAAGGAGGGATCTTCTGCTTTCTGACCATTCTGGCTGCCCGGTCAGTCATGTGAGGAAGTCCCGTAATGGGGACGTGCAGGTCGTGCAACTCGTCAGGGAACCAGCAGTCATCGTCCTCCCTGACTGGCTTTTCCCCGGCAACATAAAAGATAGTGGGGAGCCCTTCGGGGTTAGGTACTTCGAAGGTTCTCAGTTGTTCAGCCGCTTGGCATTCAATTTCCGCTATCGGCTTGATGATCCCTGGCGGGACCCTGACATCTTCTAGCAGGTCTTCGAGGCAGGGTGCCCCCGGTGTGGGGTAGATGGGGAGAGGGGCTGCCCTAAATACCCCTTCCTCTTGTGCAATAAATGGTACATGTGGGGGAGCCACATAGCCTGGGGGCGGCGGAGGAAACCAGCCTCCCGATCCCATTTTCTTCTTTCCCTTGTCTCGGGCAGCTTGAGGAGCTTGCTTCGCCCCTTCCGAGTACAGATTAGCATCTGACAAGTGACACTCAAACACCTCGAACGGGTGGAGGTCGGCGAAGATCCTAACTTCCTTCCCCTCACAGGAGTATTTAATGCATTGATGCAGGGTGGAGGGCACCACTCTATTCTGGTGTAGCCAAGGCCGGCCAAGCAACGCCTTGTAGGAAGTGTTGGAGTTGATGACGTGGAACTGGACTTTGGAGGTGAAGTCGTCGAAGGTCACGTTGAACTCTGCGACCCCCATGGGAACCTCACATTTCTGGTTAAAGCCGGCAATCTTGACATTTTTAACTTCGACCAGGTGTACGTCAAAGTAGTGCTTCTGGTATACCCGGTACGGGAGTATATTCACTGCTGCCCCCGGGTCGATCAAGACCCTGTTGATAGGCTGGCCGTTTAGCTGCCCTTTCATGTAGAGGGGCCTGTTATGGCTGCAAGTCGGTAGGAGCATATCATCTTCTGTGAAAGCCACCGCTACTTCAGGTGATAGTTCTGCCAAACAGGCTTCAAGGTGTGCTGGCGTCTGGAGTGCGGCGATGATGGCTTGCCGTGTTTCTTCATTCAAGGACAGCATCTCCCACACTGTGAACCGGGTCGGGATTTTCTTGAGGTGTCTGACTATTCGCTCGGCTGCTCGCACCTTGAGCAGCTTCATCTCTTCGGGCTTGCTGCGTCTGCCCTCATCCTGGGATTGGGGTGCCAGCCCTGGGGATGCCTGTTTTGTGAGTTCTGATGCGGCCTGTTGAGCCGGCGGGGCCTGCTGGGCTTCTTCTGTTTCTCGCACGAACTGGGCGAGGTTTGGGATGCCGTTGAATTCTTCTTCTGGCTGGGCAGGAACTGTAGCCGGTAGAGCTTGAGGAATGCTTGCTTTACTGGTCGCAGCGGACCCTTGGGGGTGCACCCGCCTTCCTGCTCGAGCGGACAGGAACTCGGCGAATGACGGGGCGCTTTGACTCTTGGTGCCTCCAGGATAGAGGCCTGATGGAGGAGGGATCTCGGCGCCTCGGACCTCGGGCTCGGGAACCTGGTATGGTTGTTCCCCCCTGAGCATGATGTTGAGGCTGCCCTGAGGAGAGCGCCCCCATTTCCTCCCTGACCTGGTGGCGTGCTGAGAGGTGGATGCCTCAGCTTGACTCACCTCTGCCGGCTCACGGGGTGGCTCTTCTTCTTTCTCTTCCAGGGAGAGAGAGGTGTCGAACAACGCCGAGAGAGTGTTGCAGGCGAAGACGACCTCCTTTTTATTCTTGCCCCTGGGTCTTCTCTTCTTCTTCTTCTTGCCCGCCGCGGCGGATGGCTGCTCCCGAATAGGTTCACCCCACAGGGGAGGCTCTTTATCTGCGTCAGCTTCTGTTCCTGGAGCCAGCTCGAGTGACTCGAACTCCTCCCAGGGAACATATTGTTTTAGCTCGACGGGCTGGATTTTGGGCTGCTCATAATCTTCAAGCCCATCAATAATAGCCTGGAGTCTTTCAATCGCGGGGCTAGTCTTCTTGTACATCCGCAACGGGGCAGAGCTCTTCTTGTTGTGAGTGGGCCGCCTCATGACCAGCTGAGGGGCCGTGTCGTGGCAAACCGGGTTTGCCGGGGGCGGTGCAGGCAGGGGTGCTGCTATCCTTGAGTGAATTCCTGGGGTAGGTCGAGAGGCGCGCGTCTTTCTAGTTCTTCTGGGTATAGTCTGCCACCCTTCTTGGTCTTGAGCTGGGGCCATGATGAAGGTCTCATAAGTGGCACGGGCACAGGCTTCCGCCCATTCTTCTGGCAACTCCTGATATAATGAGATCATATTGACGGAGGAGGCTATGCTGGGCAGCTCGTGTGGCTGCGGGGGGTCTACTTTATGCTCCCCCATGTCGAGCTCCCCGTCCCTGATCAAGGACTCAATAACGTCCTTGAAGACGTAGCAGTCTTCAATGGTATGCCCGAGCACCCGATGGTACATGCAGAAGCGCGGGTCATCCTTCTTCTTCAAGTCGCCCGGCCTTTTCGGCTCGGGCAGTGTGATCTTATTGTAGCTAGTTGCCCACTCAAACAGAAGCTTGGATTTGTCTCGAGAGAAGGAATATAGCTTGTTTCTCATCTTCTCCCTTAGCGAGGGGCCTTCCCGCCGCTCTGTGGTTCTGGGCGGCGGAGGGTTAGCCGCTCCCTTGGCTTTCTCCTTCTGCTTTTCAAAAGCCTGGAAGTCTAGTGCATGCACCTCCGGGGGAGCCGGCTTCTTCTCCGCCTGCCTGGCCCTCTGGCTTGACATGGCTGGGGTGGAGGAGTATCGGGCCAAGAATGCCTCGATCTCCGCTACCACATTATTCAGACGGTCAAATGTCTTGACCTCAGTGCCGATCATTCTTTCTAGGATTTCTTTCTTTAAGTTTTGCTTACAGATCTGAACTGCGTCCTCCTGATGTGGGGGGCGTTTGCACCTCATACTAAGGTTCCTCCATCTTTTGATGTAGTCGAGGGCCGACTCATCATTCTTCTGTCTTGTGGCGTAGAGTTCAGTCATAGTAATTTCTCTCTCGGCCACGTAGAATCTTTCCTTGAACTTCTTCTGCATGTCGGGCCAATCGGCCACCGACCCGGGCGACAAGCCGGAGTACCATTCAAAGGCAAGCCCGGTGAGTGTTGAACCGAAGAACTTCAGGAGGTAGGCCTCATCAGCAGCCAGGTCTCCCATGACGTTCACGTAATAGGCAATATGCTCTCTGGGAGATCCTTGCCCATTGAACTTTTCAAATTTCGGCGGCTTGGTGACGCCAGCCGGCAACTTCCTGGCAGCATACTGAGCCGGGTAGGGTACTCGGTAGACGTCGAAAGGCGTCTGATCCCCATCGCCCCTTTCGGCCAACTTCATGTCTATCATCTGCTCAAGCATCAACCGGCTGACTGCCGCCGGGTCGACCGGGCTCGGGTAGAAATGAGCGGGCTGTGCACTCGGGGTGACTACCACGGTCGCTCGGGGGGCCATGGGGGACCCTTGTGAAAGCGGAGCCTGTGGCGGGGTCACCGCTGTGCAATGTGCTTGCTGCGGGGGCGTGCCCCCGAGGGGATCGAGGGTTGCCGGAAGAGCTGCCTCGGAAGACTGCCCCCTGTTGTAGATTCTAAGAAATCCACTTAGAACAATTAAAAGGGAAAAATAAAAAATGAATAGAAGAAGAATGGGAAAAGAGGGAGAAAAGGGGAGCATGCGAGGATGCTAAGGGGAATGTGATCGCCAGAGACGCGAGGGCCTCAAAGGATATAACAAATAATCAATGGAGGGATCGCGATATAAATACCTTAAATGTGGGGGAGATTGTGAGTGCACCTTCTCTTTCTATCGGCCGGCCGATGAAGAGAGTTTTCCTTGATTGATTACCCTTGCAAAATTAACAAACACCAACAAACAAACATGGATTAGAAACCAAGATGTGTAGCATCAAATCCAAATGTAAATATGGACATAGAAAGCATGGATATGAACACACCTTATTGGTGTTTGGCCTTTAAACCCCTATGCAAAAGGGTATGGGAGATATGATGAATGATATGCAAATAGGGAGGTGTGCAAGTGTTGCACTAAGGAGATCTCAACATGGAGATAAAAAGAAATAAAAGGAAGAGATGGAATAATGATGCATGCAATTAACTAAAGAAAAATAAGAGATAGGAGGGGGAAAGCTTAGTGGTTTCTCCAATTGGCTTCAAGATCTTCAATAGAGGAAGAAGAGGATGTAGAATTCCATGGATGTAGAGGCTCCAAATCTTCAATAGAGGAAGAAGAACTCCATGGATGAAGCTTTTAGGTGCATGGGAGTCTTCCTCCTTGAGCCTTTAGTCCGGCAGCACCTCCCCTTGAATTGATCTTGATCCCTTAACACAAGGGAGAGAGGAGTCCTATTTATAGGGTTGAAATTCGAAATTAATTCCAAGGGAAATTAGGAAAACATGTTTTAGTGGGATTTGGAATGAGATAAACATTAGGCAAGTGTCCCTTCAACCTTGGAAAGTCATAGGAACCCTTTCCTAAGTGGAAAAAGAGATTAAATGAGGAAAGGAAGTGAAATTCGGAATTAAATCAAGAGAAAATAAGAAAACATGTTTTAGTTGGAATTTGGAAGAGATAAACATTAGGCAAGTGTCCCTTCAACCTTGGAAAGTCATAGGAACCCTTTCCCAAGTGGAAAAAGAGATTAAATGAGGAAAGGAAGTGAAATTCGGAATTAAATCCAAGAGAAAATAAGAAAACATGTTTTAGTTAGATTTGGAAGAGATAAACCTTAGGCAAGTGTCCCTTCAACCTTGGAAAGTCATAGGAACCCTTTCCCAAGTGGAAAAAGAGATTAAATGAGGAAAGGAAGTGAAATTCGGAATTAAATCAAGAGAAAATAAGAAAACATGTTTTAGTTGGAATTTGGAAGAGATAAGCATTAGGCAAGTGTCCCTTCAACCTTGGAAAGTCATAGGAACCCTTTCCCAAGTGGAAAAGGAGGTTAAATGAGGAAAGAAGGGAAATTCGGAATTAATTCCATAAAAAATTAGAAAACTTAGTTTTGGTAGGATGGAAAGGGGGATCCTTCCTCCAAGTGTCCTTTCAATATTAGGAAGCCATAGGAACTCTTTCCCAAGTGAAAAAGGAGTGTAAGTGAGGAAAGGAAGGGGTGCTTCTGGAGTTCGGAATTGAACAAGAATTGACGACCGAACAGACGGTCGCTAATTAAAGAAATGACGCCCCCTGACGGGGCGTTACTTAAATGACGCCTGGGTCCCTTCCCCCATTTGATTTAAGGCCCGAAAAAATGGAGAAATGGCTCAGAAAAATATGGAGAAAAATGGAAAAACATGTGAAAAGCTTGGGGAAGTTGGATATTCAATAAAAAGGAGGAAAACCACTCAAATAAGTCGATTTGAGGGTCAAATGGGGCATCACAGTGCGATAGGAGATATGCTCAAAATGATGTCAATTTTAGTGTGTCTACAGCTGCCCCGCCTTGGCATCTGCTTTGCAAGGGAGTGACACGGAATGAAATAGAATAGAATGAAGTGAAGCAACATGGAATGGAATGGAATGGAATGAAGTGAGAGCGAACTGAAAAGTAGATGCCAAGGTGTGATGAGACACGCAATCAACATCACTTGATGAGAATGAAATCAAAAGCTCGAGATGAAGTAAATCTCGGGAAATCCAACGAAATCAACAATGTTTGGATAAAAGGGGAGATGTGCACGCGGTGCACGAAGGAGATAAAATAAAATGATCAACTTCCAGCGCGGTGGAAGTACCCCAGGTCACAAACCTGTAGATTTCACCATTGGGGAGCGGTTACCAGCCAATGTGGACGTGCTGCAGCCAAGGTGGATCAAGGGGAATGATTGAAAAAAATAAGATGATAAAAATCCAAACAATGAGTCTCGAGAAAAGACCCAAAACAGCGATAAAACGAACTGAGGATCCAATTCGGCAATGAAAATCTCATATCGAGAAAGATTAAGATCAATTCAACTCTCAATATCAGCTTATCAGAATGATTTTCCAACGTTAATTCAAAGTCCTACATGAATGCATGCTGGGCTAAAGGGAAAATAACAAATGAAAATATAATATAATCAAGGATAATATTGTTAAACTGCCCAGACTGGGTCAAGAAACCAATTCTGCGAGCTGATACTAAGCCGAAGCCCGTTTATCCACGCACCAACTCGTAAAAGGGAACCATCGTCCCCAGTCTTGGACGGCTCAACGGCCTATCCGTGTGACTAAGACTTCTCTGGAATCATCATTATTTTTGATGAAGGGGAACTCAAATCCCAGATTTACCAAAGCCACAAGGTCCTTGATATAATCTAGTAACATATGTAACATATAGTAGAATGCATACAGGGAGATGGTGATATCAATAAGCATGGGAACTGAGAAATGAGCTGCAAGCACCGTGGGACTTTGATGATGATGCCCAGTCGGCGGGACCAAGAGCTTCTTATCCTGCGCTCAAAAATTCATTAGCCAAGATATAAAAGATAACAAACAATGAAGAAGGCATTTAAGCATAGCAATCATCAAAGCATCAATTATAGCATGTATATGGCATGAATAGCATAAGTCAAATCATAGCATTGTTTGTTGTTTTATCATGAGGAGACAATCTGGCTAATCAAGATTTGGAGATGAATGATCAAGATCTGATATAATGCCCATCGGCGGAGTGATCAGATGAAATTAGCAGGAGTTGATTAAAAAAGATTTGGAGATGAATAATCATGAGATATGATAATCAGAATGATATAGGGAGATGATAATCAAAAAAAATGCCCCTGGTGGCATGTCATGAAAATATCGAGAAAGAATCAATAGATTGATAGCAATAAGTAGAGAGAGGACCCATCCCGTATTTTGGTCTCTGCAAAGCTGTTCCTGCAAAACACCATCAGAAAATACAATGCAAATTTTTGGATTTTGGAAATATGCAAATTTTTATGAGTTTTGAAAAATATATGAATTTTTATGTGGATTTTGAAAATATTTTGATTTTTTATGAATTTTTGAAAATATTCAATTTTTGTTGGATTTTGATCAGGAAATATTCAATTTTTGTTTGATTTTGGCTTAGACATTGTTAATGCAGCATCAAAGGGTGTTTTGAACCACTGGCTAGGGGTCCTTGTTCCTTCCCTTTTCGCTAAAAATTGCCCAAAGCTGGACGTGCATTGAAAGTGGCATCCTATAACCGACCGTCTTTGATCAACGGTGCCCCTACCAAGGCCATACCCGAGAAACATTCGGTCTTGGAGGGAGAAGAGAAGAATAATTGAGGATAAACTTTGTGCAGGATGGGAGATATCGGGACTTGAATTCCTTCCAAGGTGTTCCCTTCAAAGAGGTAGTCTGTTGTGCCGGGGCTTTGTGCCTTTAATTTTTAGACCCTTGACATGCATACGACCAGGGTTTTCCCTGCGGGGACTTTGCCACTCTTGACATGCCATAATTCATACTTTTGCTTTTATCGAAATTTTGACTTGATTTTCATAATAGCCCTTTTGGCGAAATATATATCATGAAAACTCATTTAATTTGGGTCAAGACTGCCCCTATTTGAGACTCCTCTCGTATTGGGGATTACCAAGGTTGGTCATCTCATCCGTCAACCTCTTGCCCCTGCATGCGGCCGAGTAAAGAAGAGAAAAGACTTTCAGATATACTCATGGCATGGCCAAGGTAGCAACGGTGTTTAACCAAAGGAGCCGGCTAAGGACGCCGTGAAGTGTGTGGAATGCCCAGCTAAGGGTTACTCTTAACAAGCGGGGAAAGAATGTTGAATTCCCAGCACGGGTTTTTATTAACCAGAGGTGCTGCAAAAAAAATAAGCCTAAAGGACTCTTTTGAGAATGATTTCAATTAAACAAAAGCTTAAGATAAAGGTTTAAAACACCACTCTTAATCTCGTTAAGAAGCACTTGATTTTGAAAATCATGCGTGAAGTAATGAGAAAATGATATCATTAAAATGCGTACTTACGCCAATATGTTACCTTGCAACCTTTGTAGAAGCAGCTGTCAGAGGCGAGGTTGATCATCATGGGATTTGTCCTCTTTGGCAGTCAAAAGGATTGGAAGCAAAAGATTTTGGGAGTGGCTTAACAAGAATGAGTGGTGCTCAAACCAGACTCAGACGAATAAGGAGAAAAGGAAAAGAGGCGAGGGCTAGAACTCCCTCACTAAGGTGTGGAGACCCTGATCACATGGAACAGTCTACAGAAGAAGCGGAGAATTAGAAGAGGAGTGAGGACTAAAGCCTCGAAGCAGTGGGAGAAAGGGCAGATGCCCAAGGCAGTGGATGTGGAAGAAGTTGGGTCAGACCCATGATTAGGAGGAATCAGAAGAAGAAATTGATAGATGGAAAGAGGCGGATCCGGAGGGTCCGGAGGCAGAGGAGGATCGTGAGAGGAGAATCATCCGGAGGCTCCGGAGAGATAACGAAAGAAGGGACGCGATGCCCTCGGAGAAATATGGAAAAAGATGATGGAAAAGGAAGAAGAAAATGAAGGAGACGATATCCCGGAGGAGCAGAAAGATGAATCGGAAGAAAGATGGATGGTCCGGAGGTTCTGGAGGAATGAGATGGAAAGGGGCGTGATGCCCGAGAGGAGAGTCCGGAGGTTCCGGAGGAAGAATATAGAAAGGGGCGCGATGCCCGAGGGGAATGTCCGGAGGTTCCGGAGGAATAACCGGGAAAGGGGCGCGATGCCCTGAAAGGACAAGGGAAGAATCCGGAGGCTCCGGAGGAATGAGATGGAAAGGGGCGTGATGCCCGAGGAAAAGACGGAGACAATTAGGTGGAGAATCCGGAGGTTCCGGAGGGAGAATATAGAAAGGGGCGCGATGCCCGAGGGGAAAGTCCGGAGGTTCCGGAGGAATAGAATCAGAAAAGGCATGAGAATCCGGAGGTTCCGGAGGAATAAGAGAATGTAAAGGGGCGTCGTGCCCGAGGAAAAGGTCCGGAGGAATAGAAAGAATAAAGTGGAAAGGGGCGTTGTGCCCCGGGAAAAAGTGGAGAAAATTAAGTGGAGAATCCGGAGGTTCCGGAGGAATGAGATGGAAAAGGGCGTCATGCCCGATTAAAGCGGATGAAGATGAACAAGATGAGAATTGCGGAATGTCCGGCGGTGCCGGAAGACGGGGGAGATACGGGTTTGGAAACCCGGGGATTAGGAGGTGCAAATGCCTACAAAATGATGGATGTGATGAATGCAATGAATGCGTGAATGCAAGGAGATGCAAAGAAGATGAATGATGTGAAGGGTGAGAGGATGAGATCCTCCTCCTAACCCTGGGAATGGCCTATGAAGGAAAAGTGATAGACATGGATGAATAGAAAGTGGAACAAATAAGGGATGGCTCCTTAGCATTAAGATAACTGCCCCTCCACGGCAGTGAAAGAATACAGCCAATTGGCTCAATAAAAGAAGCTTCAATAAGTGGCAACCCCCTTTGAAGGCAAAGATCAATAATGTGGGGGAGTTGTAGAGTTGGAACGGGAAGCATTGAGTTGCCCATTGAATGTGGTGTATATGGAATGTTGAGCAAAATGGGCATTCGCCCCTTGTAAGGAATAATGAATTCTGGATTGGAAAGTTTGAACAAGGGGTGCCCTGCCTGGCCCTTGGATGGCATCAATTCTTGGCATTCTTCCCTGAGCAATGGCGGTGACTTGGCCTCTGCGACCATGCTCGGCACAATAATCCGGATTGGCATCCGGTAAATGACTTCTTGAATCATGAATCGCATAACCGTGGCCACATCTGTCTTGCCCGGCTCTTGATCACCTTCGGCACAAGTACTTGCAGAAGCACTCCCATTCCGAGTAGTAAAAGGAGGTGAAGCGGAGGCGGAAGGCTTTGTGAGTGGTGGAGGTATAATGGAAAGTGTTGGCGTAAGTGGAGGCGGAGGTTCAAACACATCAAGTTTCTCCCTTTGCTTGCAAGCGGTCGGGGTTAGCTCGAGTGCAAAAAGTGGTGGGTCCTGCTCAGGATTAGCCATAGGTAAAGGTGGAGGGTTATGTGGTGGAATAGGCAAAGTGGGTTTTAAAGGGATAATGGAAGACCGAGGTGGCGGTAATGGGAGGCTAATTGGGGAAGGTTTAATGGTGTAATTAATGGAGGCCGATGGTGTGGAGGTAGATGGCTTAACGGGTGGTGGTCTAATAGTGGAAGGCTTGGGGGAGGCCAGTGTTGCGGAGGTTAATGGTGTAACTGGAGGAGGTGTAATGGGTGGAGGGTTAATGGGTGAAAGTTTGGTGCGTAGAAAATGCCGAATGGGGCGAGCGGTGTTTGGAGTGGTGAAAAACTCAAGATGCGTCGGCGCGGGTGATTGGAGTATCGACCCATCGTCGTAACACCAAGAAGTCTCGGAAATAGGGGTTGGATCGGGGATGGTGGCTTCATCCTGAGCGAGGGGTTCATCGAATGAAAGTGGGGGAAGTGGAAAGTTAAGGAAACTCGAAAGGGGTGCCTGCGGAGCTTCATCATCATACACCGGCTCGGATTCTTCAATTGCCGGTTCTTGCTCGCTTGGAATATCAACGCCGTAGTCGTCCATCCTATCCTTCCATTCTCTCTCCATTCTTGTAATGTCATCCAAAGCCGCATAGAGAGGATTGACCGGAGTAGGAGGAACCGTGACCCTCTTTAATTGTTCCTCCATGGAAGTAATCTTATCAAAAAGAGATTGTTGGAGGGGTGTGACTTGAACAATAGAGGGCTGGCAGGGCCTTGAAGGAGGAGGGGCCGCATAAAAAGGCCGTGGAGGGGAGTTGACGGTATGACCCGTAAAAGAACCCGGAAGGGCCGGATTGTAATGAATAAATGGGCCTCGGGGCCGTGAGGGAGGAGGAATAGAAGGAGGCGGGTGTCGGACCACCCGAGTAGAATGAATAGGGGGAGATGGGTAATGGGCTACCCGAATATGATTGGAAGGAGGAGGTGGGTGATGGTCCACCCGTGTAGAATTGGAGGGAGATGGGTGATGGGTCACCCGAATAGAATTGGAAGGAGGTAGGTGATGGGCCACCCATATAGAATTGGAAAGAGGGGGAGATGCATGAGATGTACCCTCAACGGCAGCCTTAAGGGCTTGGATCTGTTGAGGGGTAAGATGATCTAATGCATGGATGATTCGAGAGACCTTCTCGTCATTGGGAGGAGACGGTCCCGAGGGAATAGTGGCCTGAAATTGAGTAGGTGGACCATGAGAATGGACATTGCCCATGGGTTGGGTATGACCATGAGAATAAGGACGTGGTCCCTTGAAAGAATGGTGAGAATGCTGATTAACATGTTGAAATTGAGGATATGAAGTGCTAGGTTGTGCATCCTCATGAATTGAATTGAACATGTTTCTATCATGGTAAGCCATTATATAGTCAAAAATTCTCAATAATTATGCAAATAAGCACACAAGTTGGAATGGTTACCGTGATTTTTGATTGTTTTATCCTTGGTGAATTAAGGATTTTAATAAAGTTTGGAAAGATTCACACAAGGAGAGTCCTAGTTTCAAATGGGATTTGAACTCCAATGCCAACTAGGAACTCTCACTCACCACGTATTAGGCCAACTATATCGGGACTCCAAAAGGGTACAACCTGCCCGGCGTCCGTGAGGGAATCCACGGGTGCGGGGGCTTATGGAGACTTGGAAAAGGGATTTCCAGTCCAAAGAGACGGGATGCTCAATGGAGGGTCGTCCCGATTCCAAGAGGGTGTGTGGATCCAAATGAAGAGGAGGAGGCTCCCAAACCAAATGCAAATATGAATGCAACAGGATAAACAGGCCAACCACAATAATATGATCAATCAACAAAAATAAGCATGAAATATCATGAAAAACCACAGCCGGGGTTCTGGAAACCCATAGTAAAAAATACGCCCTGGAAGGGGGCGCTAATAAACAAGGACACGACGATGTTACTGTCGTGAATCAACGTGAGGGGCCAAGGAGTAGGGTAAAACACGCCTTAGTGTGAGGCGCTATAAATAAAAGGACGCCCTATCCAGCGGGCGTCAAATCCAAGAAAATGCCTTTAAGGGAGGCGCTAATAAAGATAAAGACGCCCTTACAACGGGCGTGAATTCATCAAGCAAGCAGAGAAAATTAGAGACAGCTAGCAAACGCCCTGTCAGAAGGCGTTAACTTCAAACAACACGCCCTGGGTTAGGGCGTGAAATCAAAAGGCGCCTCCGACAGAGGCGTTAATTCTCAATCCACGGCCAACAGTAACAACCACTCACAGTCGCAGGCAATCAACAAATATAAGATATAAGCATGCTCATCAAAATTTCAAATAAGTGCAGATTTTAAAGAAAAATCAATAAATTGACAAATCACTTAGGGAAAAGGACAAAACCAATGGAGGGTGCCCGAGGGGCACAAAAGGGGGACGCACCGAGGGTGCAAATAAGGGAGATGGCACACGCGGGTGCCTAAGGGGAAACGGGTAATAGATGAAGAACACAAAGGGTCCCACCGTGATCGCCAATTTGTAGATTCTAAGAAATCCACTTAGAACAATTAAAAGGGAAAAATAAAAAATGAATAGAAGAAGAATGGGAAAAGAGGGAGAAAAGGGGAGCATGCGAGGATGCTAAGGGGAATGTGATCGCCAGAGACGCGAGGGCCTCAAAGGATATAACAAATAATCAATGGAGGGATCGCGATATAAATACCTTAAATGTGGGGGAGATTGTGAGTGCACCTTCTCTTTCTATCGGCCGGCCGATGAAGAGAGTTTTCCTTGATTGATTACCCTTGCAAAATTAACAAACACCAACAAACAAACATGGATTAGAAACCAAGATGTGTAGCATCAAATCCAAATGTAAATATGGACATAGAAAGCATGGATATGAACACACCTTATTGGTGTTTGGCCTTTAAACCCCTATGCAAAAGGGTATGGGAGATATGATGAATGATATGCAAATAGGGAGGTGTGCAAGTGTTGCACTAAGGAGATCTCAACATGGAGATAAAAAGAAATAAAAGGAAGAGATGGAATAATGATGCATGCAATTAACTAAAGAAAAATAAGAGATAGGAGGGGGAAAGCTTAGTGGTTTCTCCAATTGGCTTCAAGATCTTCAATAGAGGAAGAAGAGGATGTAGAATTCCATGGATGTAGAGGCTCCAAATCTTCAATAGAGGAAGAAGAACTCCATGGATGAAGCTTTTAGGTGCATGGGAGTCTTCCTCCTTGAGCCTTTAGTCCGGCAGCACCTCCCCTTGAATTGATCTTGATCCCTTAACACAAGGGAGAGAGGAGTCCTATTTATAGGGTTGAAATTCGAAATTAATTTCAAGGGAAATTAGGAAAACATGTTTTAGTGGGATTTGGAATGAGATAAACATTAGGCAAGTGTCCCTTCAACCTTGGAAAGTCATAGGAACCCTTTCCTAAGTGGAAAAAGAGATTAAATGAGGAAAGGAAGTGAAATTCGGAATTAAATCAAGAGAAAATAAGAAAACATGTTTTAGTTGGAATTTGGAAGAGATAAACATTAGGCAAGTGTCCCTTCAACCTTGGAAAGTCATAGGAACCCTTTCCCAAGTGGAAAAAGAGATTAAATGAGGAAAGGAAGTGAAATTCGGAATTAAATCCAAGAGAAAATAAGAAAACATGTTTTAGTTAGATTTGGAAGAGATAAACCTTAGGCAAGTGTCCCTTCAACCTTGGAAAGTCATAGGAACCCTTTCCCAAGTGGAAAAAGAGATTAAATGAGGAAAGGAAGTGAAATTCGGAATTAAATCAAGAGAAAATAAGAAAACATGTTTTAGTTGGAATTTGGAAGAGATAAGCATTAGGCAAGTGTCCCTTCAACCTTGGAAAGTCATAGGAACCCTTTCCCAAGTGGAAAAGGAGGTTAAATGAGGAAAGAAGGGAAATTCGGAATTAATTCCATAAAAAATTAGAAAACTTAGTTTTGGTAGGATGGAAAGGGGGATCCTTCCTCCAAGTGTCCTTTCAATATTAGGAAGCCATAGGAACTCTTTCCCAAGTGAAAAAGGAGTGTAAGTGAGGAAATGAAGGGGTGCTTCTGGAGTTCGGAATTGAACAAGAATTGACGACCGAACAGACGGTCGCTAATTAAAGAAATGACGCCCCCTGACGGGGCGTTACTTAAATGACGCCTGGGTCCCTTCCCCCATTTGATTTAAGGCCCGAAAAAATGGAGAAATGGCTCAGAAAAATATGGAGAAAAATGGAAAAACATGTGAAAAGCTTGGGGAAGTTGGATATTCAATAAAAAGGAGGAAAACCACTCAAATAAGTCGATTTGAGGGTCAAATGGGGTATCACAGTGCGATAGGAGATATGCTCAAAATGATGTCAATTTTAGTGTGTCTACACCTGTCCCTGGGTACCTCGGGTATGGCCTCGGTCTGCCAGGACATTGGGGGTGGTGTGTTTCGCTCATTCAACTGCTTTTTAAGTGACTCGATTTCCTGCTGGAATCGTTGCATCATGAGCAGCATTGTTGGGTCAGCTATGGGGAGACTGGGCATGCCGCCTATTTCTTCGGCCGGGGCGTCCTCGGATGATGTCGAGGGTCCGCCACTCGTGTCGCCGATAGTAACCACATTGGCCGTGAGGGCCGCAAGGGGCTCTTCGGGTAAAGTTCCTTCGGCGGCCGTGGGTGTCGTGCCGCCTGCCGCTCTCCTTCTTCTGGTAAGGGGTCCCGGCCTGGCGGCCATTCTAGCCAATTCTTCCGGGTCGGTGGGTAAGGCCCCATACCGACCATGGACTCCTACCATATTGCAGGTGAATGTCTTCCATTTCTTATTCTTGTTTCTTCTTGACGCCCTCCGGGACGGTCCTCCTGGGAATGTCAGCCTGTCAAAAACCGACCGTCGGGGCGGCGCTTCCTCCCGTGCAGGGGACTGGCGCGGCTCCTCCGGGTGGGTCCTCGACTCCATACTAGGTGCAGGTTCCCCCCTTTCTTCTTGGAAGGCGGAGGTCATTGCCCCCAGTAGTCTCTAGCGGCCAGCGGGGGTGCTACCCGGGCCTCGGAGATAGTTCCTCATGGCCTGCTTGATCCCTTCCCACTCCTGGTCAGGGAGAGCGGCCTGTGGTTGCGCGTCGATGACAGCAGCAGGGGGAGAGTAGGCCCTGAGTGCCGGGCGGGCGGCGTTGTGTCGGTGCCCCCGGCGACGGCGGTGAGCATTCTCAGGCGGCACCGGGATGACGGGTGCTGGTCGAAGAGTTGGGGTCATCACCTCGACCCTGTCATCTCTTCGGGCCCTCCTCGGGCGGAAAGTGCTGGGCCCTGCCTGGGCGGGTGCAGCGGGCTGGGCCTCCTTGGGTACCCAAACTTGCTTCAGTTTGGCCAGCCTGTGAGCCGGTGCAATCTTTGGTGGGGTGGCCACAACAGCGGGCGTCATCTTCCCTTTCAATTTCTCCAGGCCTTGAAAGGAGTTGCGGACTGGGACGGTCGGGACGACGCGGTCTGGCGTCAACTGGGACCTCTGCCCGTCTAGGCGGACTCGGAGGGCCCCAACCGTCATGGACTTTTCGGAGTTGGACATGCGACGCGCTGAGCCGGCGGCAGTGCTGCTCCTCCGAAGCCTCCTTCGGTGGGATGCCGACCCGTGGTGGGATGGGCCGGTGGTTTGGTGCACGTGGTGCACGTTGCAGCTCAGCGTCGTTGTCGGGACGCTGGTATTGTTCTTGGCCACACCTTGGCCGGCAGCAGCTTCAGTGGCCCCCGGGGCGGGGGCATTGATCTGGGCGTCCTCGGATGTCTCCACGTCGAGGATCTCGGCGAAGGCCACCCCCAAGAAGTTGGGGAAGCCCACAGTGGGAGGGAAACTCCCGAAAGCGAGGGGTACCGCCAGGTAGCCACCCCGCACGTGATTCTCCACAACCTCAGGGATGCAGACAACAGCCATTGTCGGCTCCATGCTGTTGCTTCCTCTTCTTTTTCTGCATTTAAGAAAGTAGCACAATCAGTATTACAAGATGGGGGCCGCGGGACCCCTAGTTTCGGCAAAGAGATGAAGGGTGGATTGGTCCCACCGGGCGTGCCAGAGTTGTGGACGCACTTTTCGTTTAACAATTATCTCTGCGCGATCGTTGGTTTATTAAGTGCGTGGGCGTGCCAGTCACCGAAGTGACGATTTATTCGGGCTCCGAAGAGCCCATGGTGCGCTCGAATCTGACTTCGTCAGACGATTGTGTGGTTCGTGTCGGGACCGAATCCCGTCGCGCCATAAAGGTCACGACGTCATTTACATCCCCCATACGAGGGAATACCCTTGATTAATTGCCGAAATTAGGGGGCCCGCGACCGAAAAAAAAAAGTAATACTAATTATGCGAGATTGATACGTGTAGATCACACTGAAGGTTTTATCAAGACCATAAATTGTCGGCCGTGTCGGCCATCCGTAGACCGTTCGTATTTGGACGCCAGTCAGTGGCAGCGTCACCATGGGAAAACCGAAGTGGATCCCTTCAAATGTCTGCCGAACATGCGGCAATTTTAATGAGGATTCGGAAGGTGTCCGGAACGAGGGAAACAAATCCGGTCCGATTAAGATGTCGGCCCGAAGTTAGGTCAAAGCCTGGCCATACGGAGTAATTCCCAAGACTCGGGCCCGACCTGAAAGGGCAACGTTGTTATTCCCTTTTTGCCCCGAGTCCCGAAGAGAGAGAGGGCTGCAGTGTGGACATTAACATCTTTTATCTGGGGCTTTCTTAGTCGTATCTTCTGGGACTTCCGCTCTGAGGTTTAATGTTTACTCGTGCCTTTGATCGGGATGATTTCTCTTTTCCTTAATTCATGATTGTTCTTATTGTTGTCATTCCTTTGTTATTTATATATTTTTTTTTATTATCCCTCCCGCCTCTTTATTGTGATTAATATTACGCATTCGAAGTCCTTTGATTAGTGCAATTTTTATTAATTTATTTGCTATTATTAATGCCCTTATCAGGTCGTATATGTGTATATGTATAGTGTGCCGGTGAAGGGGAAAACGGGAGCGTACCGCTGGGCAGAGAGCGTGCCGCTGGGAGACTAAAGGGGCGTACCGCTGAAGGGCAAGGGGGCGTGCCGCTGAAGGCCAGTGAGGGCGTACCGCTGGAGGCCAAAGGGGCGTACCGCTGAAGGCCAATGGAGCGTACCGCTGGAGCTCAAGGGAGTGTACCGCTGAAGGTTACAAGGGGCGTACCGCTGAGGGTTGAAAGGGGGTGTACCGCTGAAGGCAAGGGGGAGCGTGTCGCTGAATGCCAATGGGGCGTACCGCTGAAGGCCAACGGGGGCTCGATCAGTTTTCGATTATTTGTTTTAAGGCTGTAGACACGCCAAAATTGACATCATTTTGAGTATATTTCATATCGCTCTGCGATGCCCCATTTGACCCTCAAATCAGCTTATTTGAGTGGTTTTCCCACTTTTCATGGATTGCCCCTGATTTCTCCTATTTTTCCCAATTTACCTCCCTTTTCCTATTTTTCTGGATTTTTTGGGCATTTATCTCTATTTTATGAATTCACGCCCTCATCAGGGGCGTGTTTTTGAAACACGCCCTTGTCTAGGGCGTGTCTTTCCCATTTTATCTATTTCTCCCCATTTTTTTTATTTTCTGAATTTTCTGAATTTACGACCTTGGTAAGGGCGTGTTTTCTTAAAACATGACTTAATCTAGGGCGTTTCTTAAAGAAAGGACGACCTCACCTGAGGGCGTTAATTATTTTGGTATGACCGACTTCCCCATTTGAGCTCTTGAAATTAACGCCCTTCTCAGGGGCGTGTTTTTAAAAGTGGCTTTAATTAAGGCGTGTTTTACATTTTTCAAATATGGGGAGTTTTTATTTCTAAATTTGGTTTTTGAGAAACGCCCTTGTGCAGGGCGTGTTTTTGAGAAACGCCCTATGCGTAGGTCGTCAATTCGTAAATTGACGCCCTGACCTAAGGCGTGTTTCACCTTCTGGCTTCGCAGCCCTTTCCCCTGAGAGTCCTTGCTTCGATAGATGCCTACTTGGTTTGGGCTCTTGCCCATTCTTATCATTTCCCCCCTTGGACTCTTGCCCATGTTTATCCTTTCTCCAATCTATTTAATAGAGCCATCGGCTCTGTTCTCAGGTTGGACCCCCTTCCTTCCCCTCCGCGTTTCCTTTTTCTTTTGTTCTTTTTCTTCTCTTCTCGCAGGGTGCTGCCGTTGCTGATGCTGGCTCAGGAGGAAGTTCTCCTACGTGCACTCTTCATCCATCGAGGCTTCCTCCCCATCGATCATCAAAGCCAACAGAAACACAGGCTCCTATTCTTTTGATTCTTCTTTTGTTATCTTTTGCATTAGTTCATGCATGTTATATCATTTTTCTTCTGTTAATTTCTATTCTCAACCATCACGTTGGGAATATCTCCAACGATGCAACTCTTGCACGTTTTTTTTATCTCCCTTATTCTTATATCATTCATGCATTCATTCATCTCCCACACCCTTTTTGCATAGGGGTTTAAGGCCAATCCCCTTAAAGGTGTGTTCTTTTATATGATATCATGCTCATACATATTTTTATTGAATTGATACTACACACACATTATTTCTAATTCCTTTTATTATTGTTGTGTGTCTTTCTGCAAGGGTAACCAAGTGAAGGACTCTCTTCATCGGCCGGCCGATTTGAAGAGAAAAGGAGTACTCACAATCAACCGCACATTTGAGGTATTTGCGATCACTTTCCCCTTATCATCTCCACTTGAGACCCTCGCGTCTCTGGCGATCACACACTCTCCACATTAGCACCTCGTGCTATTTTATTGCTTTCACCATATCTATTGCTTTTTATATTAAAGTGGATTTTAAATCAAATCTACAAATTGGCGATCACGGTGGGACCCTTTTTGTTTTTCATTTGATTACCCCTTTCCCTTTGGCACCCAAGTGTGCCCTTTCCCATTGGTACCCTCGGTACCCTTTCCTTTGTGCCCCTCGGGCACCCTCCATTGTGCTTTGCACTTTCCCCTAAGTGATTTGTCAATTGAATAGATTTGTTTTAAAATCTCCACTTAGTTAAAATTTTGATGAGCATGTTTTTATCTTGATAATCATATGTGATGATTGCCTCTGTGACTGTGAGTGTTTCCACTCCGCTGGCCGTGGGAGTTTGAAAGAATTCACGCCCTCCCACAGGGCGTTTCTTTATTTAGTAGCGCCTCTCATCAGGGCGCGTTTTCATGATTTGACGCCCCCACCCCTGGGCGTCTCTTTATTTGGTTGAGCATCGTTGATAATTAACGCCCTGCCCCAGGGCGTCTCTTTTATTGGTAGCGCCTCTCATCAAGGCGTGTTTTACCTTGCCTGTGGGCCTCCCACAGTGATTCACGCCCTGCCAAAGGGCGTCTTTTGATTGGTAGCGCCCTGCCCCAGGGCGTCTTATTCCTGTGTTTTCACCGAACCCCTTTGTTTATCACTGTATCATATTTTTGCTTATATCTTGCATTCATTCATTCATTCATTTTGCATTGGTTTGGGAGACTTCCTCTCTCCACATATTAGGAGCCACACACCCCCTTGGTGAAGGAACGACCCTCCATTGAGCATTCCGTCTCTTTGGATTGGAAATTCCTAAACCAAGCCTCCATAAGTCCCCGCACCCGTGGATTCCCTCACGGACGCCGGGCAGGTTGTACCCTTTTTGGAGTCCCGAGTTTAGTTGGCCTACACGTGGTGAGAGAGTGTCCCTAGTTGGCATTGGAGTTAAATCATATTGAAACTAGGTTCCCCTTGTGTGAATCATATCAATTTGCATAAAATTCATTAATTCACCAAGGTTTAAACAATCAAAATCACGGTAACCATTCCAACTTGTGTGCTTCTTTGCATATTATTGTGAAATTTTGATTATATAATGGCTTACCATGATAAGAAAAACATGTTCAATTCAATTCATGAGGATGCACAACCTAGCACTTCTTATCCTCAATTTCAACATGTTAATCATCACAATTCTCACCACTCTTTCAAGGGACCACGTCCTTATTCTCATGGTCATGCCCGACCCATGGGCAGTGTCCATTCTTATGGTCCCCCTCCTCAATTGCGAACCACTATTCCTCCGGGACCGTCTCCTCCCAACGATGAGAGGGTCTCTCAAATCTTGCATGCATTAGATCATCTTACCCCTCAACAGATCCAAGCCCTTAAGGCTGCCGTTGAGGGTGCATCTCCTGCATCTCCTCCTCCTTCTATTCCTACACGGGTGGCCCATCACCCACCGCCCTCTTCTATTCATAATCCTGTTCGGGTAGCCCATTACCCATCTCCTCCTACTCATACTCCTCCTCGGGTGGTCCAACACCCGCCTCCTTCTATTCCTCCTCCAACACGGCCCCGAGGCCCTTTTATTCCTTGCAATCCGGCCCATCCGGGTTCTTCTAAGGGTTATCCCGTCAATTCCCCTCCACGGCCTTCTTATGCGGCTCCTCCTTCAATGCCCTACCAACCCTCTATTGTTCATGTTACTCCCCTCCAGCAGGATATCCTTGATAAGATTACTTCCATGGAGGAACAATTAAAGAGGGTTACAAGTTCACGGCCAGTTCCTCCTACTCCGATTAATCCTCTCCATGCGGCTTTGGATGATATTACAAAGATGGAGAGAGAATGGAAAGACAGGAGGGATGATTATGACTTCGGCATTTCAAGTGAGCAAGAGCCGGCATTTGAAGAATCTGAGGCAATATACGAGGATGATGAAGCTCCGCAGGCACCCCTTCCGAGTTTCCTTAACTCTCCTCTTTCCCCACTTTCATTCGATGAACCCCCTGCTCAGGAGGAAACCACTCCTAATTCAACCCCTGTTTACGAGACTAGTTGGTGTTATGACGATGGGTCGATATTCCAATCGCCCGCGCCGGCGCCTATTGAGTCCCTTCCCATTCCCACTCCCACTCCTAACATCGCTCGCCCTGTCCGGCATTTCCTACGCACCAAACCTTCACCCATTAATCCTCCACCAATTACACCTCCCCCCATGATGCCATTAGCCTCCACCTCGGCCTCCACTTCCCCAATTTCCCCACCATTACCCTCCATTATGCCTTTAACCCCAAAACCCACTTTGCATATTCCACCATTCAACCCTTTACCCTTACCCATGGCTGATCCTGAGCAGGATCCACCCCTTTTTGCACCCGAGCCCATCCCGACTGCTTCCGAGCAAGGGGAGAAGCTCGACGTGTTTGAACCTCCGCCCCCATTCACCCATTTGCCAACACTTTCCATTATAACTCCACCATCCACGGAGCCTTCCGCCTCCGCCTCACCTCCCTTTGTTACTCGGAAGGGGCGTGCTTCTGCAGCTACTTGCGCCAAGGATAAGCAAGAGCCGGGCAAGAAAACTTTGGCCACGGCCGTGCCATTCGAGATGCAAGAATTCATTTGCCAGATGCCAATCCGGGTTATTGTGCCAATCACGGCCGAAGAAGTCAAGTCGCCGCCATGCCGGGCATTGATGCCGTTTAAGGGTCGGGCAGGGCACCCCTTGTTCCAATTTCCGAATTCCGAATTCATTACTCCTTACAAGGGGCGAGTACCCATTTTGCTCAACTTTCCATATATACCACATTCAATGGGCAACACGACGCTCCCCGTTCCAACTCTCCAACTCCCTCACATTGTTGATCTTTGCCTTCAAAGGGGGTTGCCACTTATTGAAGCTTCTTTTATTGAGCCAATTGGCTGTATTCTTTCACTGCCGTGGAGGGGCAGTTATCTTAATGCTAAGGAGCCATCCCTTATTTGTTCCACTTTCTATTCATCCATGTCTATCACTTTTCCTTCATGGGCCATTCCCAGGGTTAGGAGGAGGATCTCATCCTCTCACCCTTCACATCATTCATCTTCTTTGCATCTCCTTGCATTCACGCATTCATTGCATTCATCACATCCATCATTTTGCAGGCATTTGCACCTCCTAATCCCCGGGTTTCCAAACCCGTATCTCCCCCGTCTTCCGGCACCGCCGGACATTCCGCAATTCTCATCTTGTTCATCTTCATCCGCTTTAATCGGGCATGACGCCCTTTTCCATCTTATTCCTCCGGAACCTCCGGATTCTCCACTTAATTTTCTCCACTTTTTCCCGGGGCACAACGCCCCTTTCCACTTTATTCTTTCTATTCCTCCGGACCTTTTCCTCGGGCACGACGCCCCTTTACATTCTCTTATTCCTCCGGAACCTCCGGATTCTCATGCCTTTTCTGATTCTATTCCTCCGGAACCTCCGGACTTTCCCCTCGGGCATCGCGCCCCTTTCTATATTCTCCCTCCGGAACCTCCGGATTCTCCACCTAATTGTCTCCGTCTTTTCCTAGGGCATGACGCCCCTTTCCATCTCATTCCTCCGGAGCCTCCGGATTCTTCCCTTGTCCTTTCAGGGCATCGCGCCCCTTTCCCGGTTATTCCTCCGGAACCTCCGGACATTCCCCCCGGGCATCGCGCCCCTTTCTATATTCTTCCTCCGGAACCTCCGGACTTTCCCCTCGGGCATCGCGCCCCTTTCTATATTCTTCCTCCGGAACCTCCGGACTCTCCTCTCGGGCATCACGCCCCTTTCCATCTCATTCCTCCAGAACCTCCGGACCATCCATCTTTCTTCCGATTCATCTTTCTGCTCCTCCGGGATATCGTCTCCTTCATTTTCTTCTTCCTTTTTCATCATCTTTTTCCATATTTCTTCCGAGGGCATCGCGTCCCTTCTTTCGTTATATCTCCGGAGCCTCCGGATGGTTTCTCCTCTCACGATCCTCCTCTGCCTCCGGACCCTCCGGATCCGCCTCTTTCCATCTATCAATTCCTTCTTCTGATTCCTCCTAATTCTGGGTCCGACCCAACTTCTTCCACATCCACTGCTTTGGGCATCTGCCCCTTCTCCCATTGCTTTCGAGGCTTTAGTCCTCACTCCTCCTTCTAATTCTCCACTTCTTCTGTAGACCTTCCATGTGATCAGGGTCTCCGCGCCTTAGTGAGGGAGTTCTAGCCCTCGCCTCTTTTCTTTTCTCCTTATTCGTCTGAGTCTGGTTTGAGCACCACTCATTCTTGTTAAGCCACTCCCAAAATCCTTTGCTTCCAATTCTTTTGACTGCCAAAGAGGACAAATCTCACGATGATCAAGATCGCTTCTCGCGGCAGCTGCTTCTACAAAGGTCGCAAGGTAACATATTGGCGTAAGTATGCATTTTTAATAATATCATTTTCTCATTACTTCACGCATGATTTTCAAAATCAAGTGCTTCTTAACGAGATTAAGAGTGGTGTTTTAAACCTTTATCTTAAGCTTTTGTTTAATTGAAATCATTCTCAAAAGAGTCCTTTAGGCTTGCTTTTGCAGCACCTTTGGTAATAAGAACCCGCGCTGGGAATTCTACATTCTCTCCCCGCTTGTTAAGAGTACCCCTTAGCTAGGCATTCCACACACTTCACGGCGTCCTTAGTCGGCTCCTTTGGTTAAAACACCGTTGCTACCTTGGCCATGCCATGAGTATATCTGAAAGTCTTTTTCTCTCCTTTACTCGGCCGAATGCAGGTGCAAGAGTTTGACGGATGAGATGACCAACTTTGGTAAAACCCAATACGAGAGGAGTCTCAAACAGGGGCAGTCTTGACCCGAAGAAAATATGAACTTCATGATATACATATCTCGCCAGAAAGGGCAATTAAGAATCAAGTCAAACTTTCGATAATTTAATTATGAATTATGGCATGTCAAGAGTGGCAAAGTCCCCGCAGGGAAAACCCTGGTCGTATGCATGTCAAGGGTCTAAAAATCAAAGGCATAAAGCCCCAGCGCAACAGACTACCTCTTTGAGGGTTAAAACCTTGGAAGGAATTCAAATCTTGATGTCTCACATCCTGCTTTAAGCTTGTCCCCAATTGTTCTTCCCTTCTTCCTCCAAGACCGAATGTTTCTCGAGTATGGCCTTGGTAGGGGCACCGTTGATCAGAGGTAGTTGGTCATAAGACGCCGCTTTCAATGCACGCCCGGCTTTGGGTAATTTTTGGCAAAAGGGGAAGGAACAAGGACCCCTAGTCAGTGGTTCAATAAACACCCTTTGATGCTGCATTTGCGATGTCTAAGCCAAAATCCATAAAAAATCGAATATCTTTCCAAAAGTACACAAAAAATTTGCATATCACAAAATTCATAAACATTTGAAAACTTCTTGAAAACTCATAAAAATTTGCATATTATAAAATTCATAAACATTTGAAAATTTTGAAAACTCATAAAAATTTGCATATTATAAAATTCATAAACATTTGAAAATTTTGAAAACTCATAAAAATTTGCATATTTCAAAATCTCCAAAAAATTGCATTGTATTATCTGATGGTGTTTTGCAGGAACATTTTTTTGCAAGGGCCAAGAGCACGGGATGAGTCCTATCTCCAATCATTACTATCAAGCCATTGATTCTTCCCGATATTATCATGCCACCCTGGGCATTTTTTTGATTACTCATCTCCAGATCTTTCAATCAAATTCTATTGATTATTCTCCTGATTATCATTCTGATTATATCATTCTGAGATCATTCAATCAACTCCTGCTGATTTTACCTGATCATGATTTGTCGCTGGGCATTTTGATTGTATCATTCTGATTATTCATCTCTAAATCATTCAGTCAACTCCTGCTAATTTTTCCTGATCATTTGCCGCTGGGCATTTTCTCGATTCCTCAATCATCCAACTCCAAATTTTGATTGCCAGACTGTCATCCTCATAACATAACAACAAACAATGATATTTTGCAAATGATGCTTTACAATGATTATTCATGTTATTCATGTTGTGCACACTTGGATGCTATGCTTAAATGCCTTATTCATTGTTTGTTATTATTATATCTTGGCTAATGAATTTTGAGCACAGGATAAGAAGCTCTTGGTCCCGCCGACTGGGCATCATCCAAGTCCCACGGTGTTTTGCACTTCATTGTCTCAGTCCCACCATGCTGATTGTTATCACCATCTCCCTGTATGCATTCTACTATATGTTATTACGCTACTATATTATATCAAGGACCTTGTGGCTTTGATAAATCTGGAATTTGAGTTCCCCTTCATCAAAAACGACGACGATTCCAGAGGCGTCTTAGTCATACGGATAGGCCGTTGAGCCATCCAAGACTGGGGACGATGGTTCCCTTTTGCGAGTTGGTACGTGGATAAACGGGCTTCGGCTTAGTATCGGCTCGCAGAATAGGTTTCTTGACTCAGTCTTGGCAGTTTAACAATATTATCCTTGATTATATTATATTTTTGTTTGATTTAATTTTCCCTTTAAACCCAGCATGCATTCATGTAGGAATTTGAAATAATTGTGAAAAATCATTCTGATGGGCTGACTTTGAGGGTTGAATTGATCTTAATCTCCCGTGATATGAGATATTCCATGCCGAATTGAGTCCTCAGTGCGTTTTGTCGCTATTTTGGGTCATTTTCTCGAAAACTCCCTGTTTGGATTTTTATCATCTTATTTTTCAAAACTTTCCCCTTTGATCCACCTTGGCTGCAGCACGTCCACATGGCTGGTAACCGCTCCCCAATGGTGAAACTTACAGGTTTGTGACCTGGGGTACTTCCACCGCGCTGGAAGTTGATCATTTTATTTTATCTCCTTCGTGCACCGCGTGCACACCTCCCCATTTTATCCAAACATTGTTGATTTCGTTGGATTTCCCGAGATTTGCTTCATCTCGTGCTTTTGATTTGATTCTCATCAAGTGATGATGATTGCGTGTCTCATCACACCTTGGTATCTACTTTTCAGTTTGCTACGCTCCCTTGCAAAGCAGACGCCAAGGCGGGGCAGCTGTAGACACGCCAAAATTGACATCATTTTGAGTATATTTCATATCGCTCTGCGATGCCCCATTTGACCCTCAAATCAGCTTATTTGAGTGGTTTTCCCACTTTTCATGGATTGCCCCTGATTTCTCCTATTTTTCCCAATTTACCTCCCTTTTCCTATTTTTCTGGATTTTTTGGGCATTTATCTCTATTTTATGAATTCACGCCCTCATCAGGGGCGTGTTTTTGAAACACGCCCTTGTCTAGGGCGTGTCTTTCCCATTTTATCTATTTCTCCCCATTTTTTTTTATTTTCTGAATTTTCTGAATTTACGACCTTGGTAAGGGCGTGTTTTCTTAAAACATGACTTAATCTAGGGCGTTTCTTAAAGAAAGGACGACCTCACCTGAGGGCGTTAATTATTTTGGTATGACCGACTTCCCCATTTGAGCTCTTGAAATTAACGCCCTTCTCAGGGGCGTGTTTTTAAAAGTGGCTTTAATTAAGGCGTGTTTTACATTTTTCAAATATGGGGAGTTTTTATTTCTAAATTTGGTTTTTGAGAAACGCCCTTGTGCAGGGCGTGTTTTTGAGAAACGCCCTATGCGTAGGTCGTCAATTCGTAAATTGACGCCCTGACCTAAGGCGTGTTTCACCTTCTGGCTTCGCAGCCCTTTCCCCTGAGAGTCCTTGCTTCGATAGATGCCTACTTGGTTTGGGCTCTTGCCCATTCTTATCATTTCCCCCCTTGGACTCTTGCCCATGTTTATCCTTTCTCCAATCTATTTAATAGAGCCATCGGCTCTGTTCTCAGGTTGGACCCCCTTCCTTCCCCTCCGCGTTTCCTTTTTCTTTTGTTCTTTTTCTTCTCTTCTCGCAGGGTGCTGCCGTTGCTGATGCTGGCTCAGGAGGAAGTTCTCCTACGTGCACTCTTCATCCATCGAGGCTTCCTCCCCATCGATCATCAAAGCCAACAGAAACACAGGCTCCTATTCTTTTGATTCTTCTTTTGTTATCTTTTGCATTAGTTCATGCATGTTATATCATTTTTCTTCTGTTAATTTCTATTCTCAACCATCACGTTGGGAATATCTCCAACGATGCAACTCTTGCACGTTTTTTTTATCTCCCTTATTCTTATATCATTCATGCATTCATTCATCTCCCACACCCTTTTTGCATAGGGGTTTAAGGCCAATCCCCTTAAAGGTGTGTTCTTTTATATGATATCATGCTCATACATATTTTTATTGAATTGATACTACACACACATTATTTCTAATTCCTTTTATTATTGTTGTGTGTCTTTCTGCAAGGGTAACCAAGTGAAGGACTCTCTTCATCGGCCGGCCGATTTGAAGAGAAAAGGAGTACTCACAATCAACCGCACATTTGAGGTATTTGCGATCACTTTCCCCTTATCATCTCCACTTGAGACCCTCGCGTCTCTGGCGATCACACACTCTCCACATTAGCACCTCGTGCTATTTTATTGCTTTCACCATATCTATTGCTTTTTATATTAAAGTGGATTTTAAATCAAATCTACAAAGGCTTTTCTTTTCTTCTTATCTTAACTTTTGTGTGGTTTTAAATGAAACTCTTCCCTTGTTTTGTTTCGTTTGGTTCGGTCTCTTTTCTTGCGGGCCGGGCATTCGGGCTGCCGGGTAGTTAATTAGTTCGGTTCGGTTTCCGTTGTGATGCCGGCAGTGGTTTGATGAGTTGGAAGGTTTCATTGATTATCCTGCTCGTTTGTTGCCTCCTTTTGCCTCTTTTAATTGTTTATTAATTTCTCACAAAAATTCGGCAGCATCTCCCCTTGACCCGGGACGTAAGGGAGGTAAAGGGGACGCGCCCACATGGAGTGGCGGAACCCGACAATTGGAGATGGGCCCCCGAAGGAGCAACACCTTTATAGAGCCTCGGAAAACACGAAGACGACTAAGGGCCTCTAAGAGGCATGGACTGGGACTGGCCAAAGAGTAAGCTGCTGAAGGACTGAAGAGTGTGCCGCTGAGGGCTGAACAGGGTGTACCGCTGAAGGCTGAACAGGGCGTGCCGCTGAGGGCTGGACAGGGCGTGCCACTGAGGGCTGGACAGGGCGTACCGCTGAAGGCTGGACAGGGCGTACCGCTGAAGGGCAAGGCCAATGGGGCGTGCCGCTGAAGGCTGGGCAAGTGTGTGCCGGCCAAGGGCCAGAAAGGTGCACCGATGGGAGGCTTAAAAGGGTTGCAAGCATCTGGGGGGGGGAGACTTGGTGGCCGTTCAGGAAAAGAGGAAGAAAGACAGGGGATTTCAAGGCCGGGAGTGGTCTATTAGTCACTGAGTGGTTGGGAAGAAAGAAGGGTACCTCCCCTTCTCCTCAAGCCCGGGAACACGGTAGATGGCCATAGAAGGGAGTGAGGAGCTCACGGAGCCAAGGCCAACAAAAAGGGGGAAACCCACATCGACGTGGAGGACCCTAAAGACGCCGGAGGAATGAGGAGACAGAGGGAGGAACGGATTGTCCGTCAAAAAGCCCGCAAAGCTTTGCATAAAACATCGAAGATCGAAAAGAAACCCGGAGAGGGTGGTTTTCATTTATGAGAATCGAGAGGGCGAGGCCCTTCATACATATGGCAAAAGCAAACTCCCCAAAGGGGGCCGTGGACCAAAGGAAAAAGAATCCATAACGGAGAACGGAAGGAAGAATGGAATGCCGCTGGGGCTCCACCAGGGCGTGCCGTTGAGGCCCCTTGGGGGCTGGGCGTGCCGCTGAAGGGCTCCCCACGGGGGGAGTGCCGCTGAAGGCTGAATGGGCAGTTTTGGGCCCGTTGTGGGCACGAGTTGTGGCCCGTTTGATTTCCTTCGGGGCCCACGGGCTGTGGGGCCTTTGGTGCCTGATTTCTCCGGGGTTTCATCACTCGGCGCCGTTGTTGATGCTGGGCCGAGCATGACATTTGGATGTGCGATTTTCGGTGTCCACACATGTGTACGTACATTATTTGGGGCATCCGTACTCATTACTTAGATTACACGTGAATTATTCATCTTTTATACGCACGTAAAATTATATATAAAGTTTAATTTTTAACGTGACACAAATAATGTTTACCATATCTCACTGTACTAACAAATGTTTGTTCATTATTAGGTCTTTCTCAAAAATAAATAAAAATGGGAGGATGAAAGAAAGAAAATAAAAAAAGACAGGGAAAGAATGAAAAGGAAACGAAGATAACAAAGATTATAAAGATTTATTGTATTGATGTATGTTGATGATGAATTACAAATAATTAAAACATAGAAAATAATATTAATTAATTAATTTGATTTTAGTTAATAATAATAAATAGTTATCGAGATGTACTATTATTATGAAGTATCTTTTTGAAGGAAATAAAATTTAATATCATTACCCGGGCCAATGAAATTCAATGTATAAAAAATTAGATTGATCAAAAGTCTCATTATTACTAACAACTAATTTATATTATCTTTAATTATTCGTTGATTATTACTATTCTTCAATAATATCTTTATTTGTATTATCATTGATTATTTAAATATTTTTTTATAATTTTATAATTAATAATATAATTTATCTATTAAAATCTATTTTAAGATCTTTATTAGTCGTAGTCATGATTGTAAAGTCTAATTAAGTAACTAATTACACTTCAAAATTATTTTAAATCTTATTATCCCAACCAAACAAATAATAACATCATGTGCCTTAACCCGGGATAAAAAGGATAATATGGTCATTTTTCAGCACGTATTCTCATTTGTATCCATAATTTTTATCAAACGAAGAATATGAATATTTTCATATTTATCCCTTCGCATACCAAACGTACACGAGAATAAGAATAAATTTACTCAGAATGACTTATACATATTCTTCACTTAAGTTATCCCGATACCAAACGTAACATAAGTGGCATATTCTAGCTCCTAAACTTGAATAACTCATCTAACCGTGAATAACTCATCCTAACCCACCTTATTCCAATATCAAAGTGGCCCTAAGAGTCTCTTTGATAACAAAATAGGAAAAATCGGGTTAACTTAAGCTCAGGTAAGTTATTCTTACTTTTTCACTTTGATACGTATCCGGGTTAAGGTAGAACAACTAATTCTATTTTTTGATTAGAATTAGTTATTCCATGAAAACTCGGATTAGGAGTGAGAAAACCTACCCATCTTATCAAACTGTATTTTTTCTTATTCTTCATGTTAAGATCCCTTATTCCTCCCTTATTCAATTATCAAAGAGACCCAAAGAGAGTAGGATTGAACCCACTGACTCCCATCATGGGAGGTAGTGATCATTGTGCTACGAGCTTGAATCTACATGATTGATCTTAGCAGAGTGGGTTCGTCTTTGTTAGAATAGTGTCTCTTTTCTAATATGGGACTATTAACACATTAAATTTATTGTACACTATTTTAACATATCAAATATTAGATTAAGTCATTCGATACAAAATCTTAAGGTGTTTAACCGAGAGAGTTTCATAATTATAACCATAATTTTATTTTAACTTTTTATAACATAAAATTATTCTAACATATGTGATCGCGTGTAGGTCAACCTAGATGTTGTCACGTGAATCATGACAACATTAGTTACGCATTTTATATTATAATCACGAGCTTTGATATCATATTAAAGTTATTGAATTAAATCATCTAACTCAAAATTTTAAAATGTTAAATGAGAAGAGTTATATTATCGTAAGCACATTTTACTTTGCCTTTTTTCCTACGTACGACTATTATAGCAATATTAAATAGCTTATTGAAATCAATTAGGCACTCTTTGATTTTAAAATGAGATAAGACATAATAACTAACCGATGTGAGAGTAAAGTGAATCTCATTGTGCGTTAGACACAGAGAAACCTATCTAACTATGAGCAGGTAGCATATTCGGGCTCTCTCTCTCAAATGTGCTACCCTGATTCGAAAATCAAAGAGGGTCTTAAAAATCTTGATATATTGATTAGCCATCCAACTTAACACCTAATCTTTTTATTGACAAAATTGTACTTAAGTAATTGTGACTTAAGTCAATTAAGTTAGCATAATGACTAGAAGCTCAAAATCTTGTAGATTAGGGAGATTAATAGGAAATTGAGTTAAATCATCGTATTAGATGACTCGTTGGATTACGAAGGAATCCGATTGTCTTGGTTAGAAGTTAATGTTAATGACACCATGCAATGCAGCTTGTTTGGATCGATTAAGGTTTTTGGTGACTGATCACTCAAAATAGGTCATTTGATTTGATCTCACATGTTAGACGTTGTAATAAATCTTGGGAAGTGGCCCAATGCGATACATATGTGCCACCATAGGGTTTGTGCATTAATTTGTAAAATAATTTAGACATTTTCAACGGAGAGATTTCACTTCTATATTTCGAAATTCTACGTAGTTGAAGTTAAAATTTAAATAAAATATCAAATGATATCTTGCTACTTAATTATAATTAGAATATTTTAAGATTCGTCGTAACACTCTTGCCAAGAAAATGATTTTTTTATTTCCTTACAATAAAAAAATAAAGATGCCTCACTTTTACTTCATTTTTACAAGTGAGATTGTCCTTGATAGACAATTAAAAGATTAACCGCAACCCTAATTAAATTGGTCAACTGAATATTTGTTCCTAAAATACTAAGGTAAAAATGTGATGTATTTTTAGATATACAATAATAAGGGTATTTTATAATAATACCTTCAAACAATCTATATTTACAGGTAAACTCTTACCTTTGCCATATTTACACGTACAGTCATCGTATACCCCAATATTGTTACGATTATACCCCTTGTGGTTCCAGGCTAACAACGGGAGATGAATATTTCGAGAAGTATCTCACAGAAATCGTTGGAGGATATGAAATACTGAAAATGCCTTTGTATTCTCAAAAGAGAGAGAGGGAGGGGAGAGAGAGAGAGAGCTTGATCTAACCCTAGTCTTATGTGACGACAACGAACTCCTATGCTAAGCTTCTTTCCGACTTTTCTTCTTCTCCCTCTCTCTGTTCCAGAGGCACCTCACCCCGACGCCCCCTCCTCCCATCTCCTTCTTCTCCCCCTCTCTGCTCTCTTCTTCCGATACCGCTCGCAAGCCCCCCTCTTCCCCACCTCTCCCGACCTCCTCTCCTCCACCCCTCCAGGGGGCGCTCGTAGCACCCCCCTCCCATCTCCTTCTCCCTTTCTCCTCTCTTTGCTCTGGCGCACACCCCTGCCCCTCCTCCTCCAATCTCCTTCTTGTCCCATCCTATTGTGCACCCTCCCTGATGACGGCAGGCAGCCCCCACATTCCATCTTCTTCCTCGACAGGAGTGGAGAGAGAGAGAGAGAGTAGAGAGGAGATTGAGGGGGAGAGAGAGATATAATGGGGGTGGGGGCAGGGAGCAACGGGGGTTTTGCCTCTTTGGTGCTCCTCTTTCTAATCCTTAACGAGGTGTTTGGTTACACTTTTTTACCTCTTTTTCCTCTTAAAATAAAAATTAGAAATAAAAAGCTTATCAGTGCACTTTTGGTAATACTTTCCCAATTTTGTAGGATGTAATCTCATCCCACTAAAATCTTTCCCAAATTAGAAACAAGACTTGACATATTTTGTTTTAGGGAGAAGCCGAGTCATGCAACCCACTACCCCATGTCGCCCACGCCCCCTCCCTCCTCTCCTTGCGTGATAGAAACAAAAGACGCCTTCCTACATAACCGTTGCATGGCCGCTTGTAAATCCCTCTCATGGCGACGATGACAACGAGGGGGTCATCCCGGTGGGAGGAGTCGATGAGGTAGGGGCCTTCGAGGGGGGGGACATGTTCGCTGACAAGGGTTGGGCATACTACGGCGGCGGGGAGGCGGGGAAATCGCTGGAGGTGACATCGGTGAACCCCGAGGGGGAGGAGAGCCACCTAGCGTGGCAGTGGCCTTCGGAGCAGGCGCAGTGGCCCAAAGCCCAAAGCTTGTCAATATCTGGCACGGGGGCCGTCTCGAGGGAGGAAGCCATCTTCCTCGCTTGCTACTAGGCAACGTCGGACGACTCCCCCCTTCCCTCGGAGCTGCTCCTACTGATCAAGACGCACCTCCCTGCATCAAGAAGAAAGCTCTGCATCAGGGAAGAGAAAATTGGTAGAACATAATCACCACCCACAAAGCTGCATCCTTTAATGGTGGATCTGGTTAGGCTATGGATGTCGTCCATGGTGATCTTGTTCTCTCTCTCTCTCTCTCTCTCTCTCTCTCTCTCTCTCTCTCTCGTGTGAGTTGTCTCGTCTTACCCCCTACACAGGAGGTGAGGAAGAGGAGGCCAAAGGATGTCAAGGCTACCAAGGGGGCGCTCCTGGGCGCCCTCGTCTACGGGAATCCCGATCGAGTTTACTTGACCCCTTTATTTTCCCCGATCTTGTGCTTTCTTGTCTACCAAACATGCCTATCTAAAATTTAAAAAATGTGACGTTTTTGTCAAATAGATAGGACTCTTTCATCGATGTTAAAAGTTTGGTTAAAAATTAGGATACCATAAATTTTTAGGGAAAAATAACTTCTAAGAAAAAAATGTTCTCAAATATCTTACAAGTTGTCTATGATGACGGTAGAGATAGAGAGAGAGAGGATGTTAACACGAGAGTAAGTTATTAATTTTCTCTTTTAACTTATACTTCGCTATGATTAAATAAAACAGGGTTACGGCATAACACATAAGTATGTCCACAAAAATGAGGACTCCATCAAGGGTATATGTGTCAAAATGCAAAGGTAGAGGTTTACATGTAAATGTGAATTTACATGGGTATTATTATAAAACCTTATTGATAATGAATTATTATATGAAGTTTCAGAAGTATGCGAAGAAGAGGGAGAGAGAGAGGCAGCAGGGCACCGCCGAAGTTTCCCGGCGAGAGTGGTGGTGGCCACCATGAAGTATCTGCCTCAAAGCGTCTACAGAGCCCCCGTCAAGTTTAGAATGTAACCCTCTCTCCCTCGGGCCTCCGCCCTCCCTTCCCCTCCCTCCAACTTCAACATTATGTTTGCTTGTTTTGGGTGCAGTGAAATCAAATTTGGTGCCTTTTTGGGGGAACATATATGATATCTGCCCAGGTGATTATTTAGTAGAGTAGAAGCTATAACAACATGACTGGCTATGTAGCTCCGTCGCAAAGCTAAGAACTTCCTGTGTCTCGGTCTGCCATCCGATATCTGGCAACCGTCTTTGGTCCTTTTGAACACATTTGATTCACGGTCAAGTAATGGCTTAGCGGAATAGAAATTGAGGTTAGCGGACTGGCTTTGCTGGTTTATCGTAAAGCTGCAAACTTTCTGTGGCTGGGATTACCATTCGATTTCTGATTTGTCCTCCGGTTAGCATATTGGCGCCAGATCGTTAGTCTCCATTGCCTTTTTGAGTTTTCGATGAATTCTTTTAGTTTTTCATGTTCTCGAATTTCTTGTTGGCTTGATTTTAGTAAAGATCTTGGGCTAAATTCTCATGTCAGATTCCTATGGCATGCTTGTTTCCTCTTTTGCTAGTGTGAATTGATCACATTTTGATGATCGTATTTCTTTAAAGGAGAACTAATTAACATTGTAGGGATATAAATTTCTTTGTTAGTGGGAGCCTGGAGGCAAACTATCTTTTTTCAACCACTTAAAAAAAACAATATTTTTTCATCGTTTTTTTGACAGCCTTGGTTCTAAAACACTAGTACTTGGGTCTTTCATTACTCTAACATCCTCACTTTTATGTGGGTGGAGAGGGAATGATAGTACCTGGGCTTTGTGTGATCAAAATACAGGCCAACGTCAGAGAATCTAGTTCCCATTCGTCTGGATATCGAGGTTGATGGCCAGCGGTTTAAAGATGCCTTCACTTGGAATCCTAGTGGTATTTTCTGTTCTTATTGTCCATGCAATTGCTGTAACCATGAATGAATGTTGTAAATTGTTTGACATGAAACATAATAAATTTGCTAGTTCCTTGTCCACATAAATGTTTCAGTCAGCTATTGTTCAACAACACTTACTATTTTTGTGTGAATTCCGTAGAAATCATTTTAGTATGTGGCTGCTCTATATGATAGTTAACTTGAAAGGTCACGTAAATGGAGGTGCCATTACATGACAACTGAGCAGTTTGGCTTGCATCCTTCGACATTATTGCTGCAAATGGGATGAGTTAGTCAGAATAGTTGTCTCCTATTCCATTTTTGATCAATGTCTGTCATCTCATATCTTGATGCCATCTGGATGAGGCGAAGAGTAGATAAGTCGAAGAGATAAATAATTTTGATCGATAATGTCAAGAATTGACTATTTGCCAGAAATAGTGATCTATGTATGCAACTATGGCAGTGACACTCGATAGAGTTGGTGATGGCACCGTATGACTAAGACAAACATAACAATGTTTCACGGTTGCTGTTCCTCCCACACTTGCTGCTCTGCCTTTCTTCTCTTTCCTTGGTCATGAATTGACAAGGTGACATTTGGTGAGGACATTCTGTGGAGTTTTCCCTTTTCCTCCTTCCTTGAAAAAGTTCTTGAAAAAGTTGATGAAGATGGCATACCATGGAGACAATGTAGGTATTTGAGCCCAAGGATGTGGCAGAAGAAGCTACTTCGTGAACCTCAGGTGCTCTTTTAATCCCCCATCCTTCAATCTTCATTATAGATTGAACAAGCCTATGTCAGCTTGGGCCTTTTCTTAGACTGAGCTCTCACAGGATCTTGTGAGATCTCCGAGTTTTTTTTCCCACCAAGACATGGAAAAACCTTGTTCCTTGCATTTCTGGTGTCTGATCCTTGTCCAGAATGAACATCATAAAACTGATTAAGATTGGTTCTGGATGGAAAAGGGTCCTGGCTGATTCATGCACCAGTTACAATTTGGTCGAAGAACAAGTCATCTTTAACCGGATGAGGGGGGCGCTAAGAGAAAAAGATAAAATAGCCTGCAGAGTGTGAACATAAGTGACTCAGTTGCAACAGGTGGCACCTTTGGCAGAATGAGAGGAATCGCAAATGGTTCACTTGATGACCTGATGCAAGAAAATTTTCTGGTAATTCTTCGTCTACATTCGAAACGTTTAATGCAACTCGTAGATGTTTATTAAGCCAAGGGATAAGAGCTCGACCCCTTTTATAGTGCTAGCAAACTTTTAATCTCCCTAAATGAACAAAATTATTTTCACATAGTGTCTACTAAGAACATCTTAGAAAATGAGAACCTTTTTGCTAGGATATTACATTCTTAATATCAAATCATCTGCTTGGTATTTTCAACCCACCCAAGCATGGTTCACTGATTTGGCTGATCTCAATCTGCCCTGATGAATACAAAATTGGGAAGATAAACATGACTGCCCCTAACCCGACTTGATTCTGCCAAGGCTGTTCAAATCTCAACGGAGACAATCCTGAATTAGCCTAATCATCGTATCATCTAATTTTTTAAAGTGGGTGGTACCACTAATGTATTAAATGTAAAAAGGATGTACAGGTATTGTCAATCAGTTCCCCAAAACTCCTTATACATGAAAGGCCCACATCAAGCTAGTGTGACCCACACTAATTCCCCAATAAAATAAAAAGGGAAGAGTTATGAGAGTTCACATTACATAGGAGCTCCGTCTACTCTCTCACTCTATGACAAATAAGCAAAACCACACTCTCCACTCTCCACCGCTCTAGCCTCCCTTCTAAACGTCCTATTGTTCCTTTCCCCCTATAAAGTCCAATGAGTAGCATGTAGAATCACCAGACAATTCTATCTCCTTTGAGGATCCAGCTTCTGCCCCATTTCCCAATAAGGTGGTGTACCTCTCTTTGGCAGCTAAGAGCGCACTCTGTCCTCCTAGTAAGCTCCTCCCACACCCCTTGCGAGTAAGTGTAGTCTACAAATATGTGGTTCAAAGTCTCATCCTTCTCTCCACACAAGCAACAAGTTGAAGATATGCCCTGAATAAATGGGAGCAGTCTATCCCGAGTGAGTAGCCTCCAATGGGAAATCCTCCAAGTGAAGATCTTCACCTTCAGCAGACTCCTGGGTCGCCAAATCTGAGGGGCAAGGTAGTGGTGTACCCCTCCATCTGAGATAAAGGTATAAGTTGACCTTACCGAGAAGACACCCTCCTCCCACCTCCGTGTCCACTCGTCCTGACTGTGAAGCATAATCTAGGAGGAAGTGAAGGAGGTCCTCTAGTTGCTCCATGTCCTCGGCTCGATCCTGAGATTCCTCCTGAATGTTGGAGCCCAGGTATCTCCTGAAAGTTGAAAATCAAACGTTTGAGAGACCAACCCCAGGGGAGTTGCTGAAACTACAAAAAGCCTCGGGTATGATGTCTCCAGGGTGAAGTTGTCGCACCATCTGTCTTTCCAGAAAAGACACTTGTCACCTTTTCTCGGACCCGGACATTGGAAGTGATAATGTCCCTGCAAGTCAAGATGTCATGCCAAATGAGAGAGATGTGATGATGGTGCCAAGTCCCAATCTCTCCTTCTGCCATAGTACCTCTGCCTAATAACTTGTGCCCATAGACCATCCTCTCCCACCCCCAACTTCCACAACCACTTATAAAGAAGAGTCTAGTTGAAGTCTCTAATATTCTTGATTATCACATCTCCCCTTTCCTTGCTTGTGGCCACTCTACCCCTAGAGATGTTATGCCAACTAGTGTTCATAATTCGGTTCAATTTGAAAAACCAAACCGAGCCGTTCGGTTTCGTTCGGTTCAGTTTGAAGTCGAATTCGGTTCAGTTCGGTTTCATAACGTGTGAAATCGAACCAAACCGAATAAATCGAATTTATTGTTTATATTTATATTTATTAATATAATATATCATAAATATATTTAAAATGTTTAAAATTTTAATTACATTCACCTACAAACATGCAAAATATAAGTATTTTTATTTTATATACATACAAGTCATTAAATTTATATATATTCTAATAAGATGTGAAAATTCGGTTTTGATGGTGGTGTTCGGTGCTGTTCGGCTTGAAAAAAATGCCCCTAAACCGAATCGAACCGAACTGTGAACACCCTTAATGCCAACCCTTGCACCTCCCCCCACTGTCGTGCCAAAAGAATCTCCCTTGGATAGATTCTACCTTCTTCACCATTGTCTTTAGGATCTTGAACACAGACAGGAAATAAATAGGTAAGCTATCCAGCACAGACTAAGACTTACACAAAATCAGTCTTCCCCATAGGATAATAATCTTTCCTTCTAGCCTACTAGTCTAGACTCATGTCTCTGCACAATGAGATGTCAATGTGCACAATGTAGGGCACCCGGGGACGACGGGAAGCCCAGATAAGAGATAGGGAAATCTCTTATTTGGCATCCCAAAATGCAAGCTGCCCTCTGAAAATTACTATCCTCCATGTTCACCCCTACCAATAGGCTCTTTTCAAAGTTGACTTTGAGATCACTGACCTCTTCTAACAGTTCCAACAATAACTTGGCCACATAAAGCTGATGCTCACCCTCTGTAAGGCATAGAATAGTGTCATCTAGATACTACAAATGTGTAATAGATGGTCCATCTCTCACGATCCGAAAACTCCTGATCAACCCTATGGCCTCCACTCTCAACCGCACCCTGCTCATGATATGAGTTACCAGCACAAAGGGGAGAGGAGAGGGGACATAGGGTCTTTTTGACGGAGTCCCCTACTACTATGGAAGAGAGGAGTCGACTTCCCATTAACTAGGACAACGAAGGTGGCTGAAGAAATGCAGGCACAAACCCAACCTATCCATCTCTCCCCAAAGCCCATCTTATCCAACACATCAAATAAGCACTGTCAGTTGACCAAATTATATGCTTCTTAAAGTCTAGCTTCAAGACCACCTCTTTCTTCCTACGTGTCTTCATGGCAAACAAACTCTCATGAACTACTAAGAAATTCTCTAGAATGTGTCTTCCTCTGATAAAAGCTCCCTGGAAGTTACTCACCATCCTATCCATAACTCTATCTAATCTCCTTGCTAACATCTTGATAATGATCTTGTAAGTGCCATTCAATAGGCTAATGTGCCTAAAATCCCGAAAAAATATTGTGCTCCTATTTTTTTAGTGATAAGGACTAAGAGGGCTTTATTGATGCCCCCCAAGTGTGCCCTTCCCTCTTGAAACTCTCTCATTGTTACCAAAAGGCCCCATTTAATTATGTCCCAACACTTCTGGAAGAAAGTCAGCGGTAATTCATCTGGTCCTGTAGCTCTGTCCCCTGCAAGAGAAAAGACTATCTGGTAGACCTCCTCCTCTGAGCATGGTTGTCAAGGCGTCCAAGGCGACCAAAGCAGTGGCCCACCGCCTTACTGCTTAGGCGACAAGGCGAAGCGCTTAGGCGAAGCTTAGTTTACATAACTAAGTACATTGCAAGAGAACTACTACTATACATTTTCTACATATAAGTTCTATCTTAGTTAATAAAAAATGTGATATTCACAAATCTTCAACATATACCTATGTTTTAAAATTCAAAAATATAATAAATGACAAATAAAAATAAATTAATAAGGAGAAAACTAATACGAATTTGCAAATACATGTCAATCAATACACAAATTTTAATCTAAAATATGATATTCAAATAGTTATTCTCTATATTAAAAGGAAGCATAAATGACACATTTTTTGGTAACACATCAACATAATAGTTTCATAATTTTCTACTTGTGAATTATCAAAAAGAGACAAAATAGTACTAGCTTCAAAAAGTGCACCAAACAAATATGAATCAATGTCCTTAGGAGGGAAGAGGAATCGACAGGGAGAAAAATCCGAGAGAAAGAGGAAAGAGAAATGGAAGTCTTATCTTCTCTTTCCAATCTTGACATAGTATTTGTCAATTTTTCAAAATTATCTCTAAAATTTTACCAAAATACTAAACCTACCTCAAAAAAAGGAGTGGATGTCCTGTCCTGCCAAGGCAGGCTAGGCAGGTGGCCTATGTGCACCAAGGCAGCCAGGTGAGTGCCTTAGTGGATAGCTCGCCTAGGCGCCCGGTTGCCTTGGGAGCCTTGGAGCGCCTTGTCGCCTAGGCGTCGCCTAGGCAACGCCTTGAAAACAATGTCTCTGAGAAGCTCTGTGAGATGGCTTCCTTATCCTCAGGAGAGAGGCATGGAAGAAGGTCATCTGTAATCCTCGGTCTGCTAGACTCATCCTTTGTGAACAATCTAGAGTAAAAGTCTCTCGCATGTCCCCCGATATCATCTGCTTGGAAAAAGAGTGATCCCTCACATGAATGCATATTTTGGTGTTGACCCTCCTCCCTGAAGCAATGTGCTAGAAGTAAGTAGTGTTTCTATCTCCTTGAATCCAACGGTTCCTCGACCTCTTCCTCTAGTAGATCTCTTTCTTTGTGAGAATCTCATTAAACTCTCTCCTGAAAGTGTTCCTGAGCCTCTAGTCAGAATCATCCAGTAGCCCTACCTCCTCCAAACATTGTAGGCCCTCAATCTATTGGAGTATCCTGTCTTTAGTTTCCCTGCCAGGGAGGGTTTTCTTTGCCCCCCATCTCCAGAGAACATGTGCCACATGCTTCAACTTTCTAACCAGTGTAGTCATAGCGGACTTGCCCATACTCTGTGCATTCCTTGCTCTCCTCACTATCTCCATAGAGTCTGTCTCCCTGAACCACAATTTCTCTCGTCTTAATTTATTCCTCCTCTCATATGAACTGCTAGTCTTCAGAAGAAGAGGTTTGTAGTTTGATATTGGTCTCACCAAAGACTACACCTGCACATGAGGATAGTGATCCTCTCAATCAATAGATACCAAATACATGTCCAGCCTAGACTAGGAGGGATTAGCTCGCACGTTGGACCAGGTGTACAGTTCATTCGCCATGTCGATGTCAACTAGTACTGCTCCCGTAATAAAATCAGTGAAGCTATCCATCTCCCTTGTGTGTATATAGTTCCCTGTCCTCTCTGAAGATGCTATCACCGCGTTGAAGTCCCTGCCTACACACCATGGACGACCAGAGCTATGATGATACCGTGCCAAGTCTTCCCACAGGAGCTGCTTCTCCTCCCTGCTTTGAGAGCCATACATCCCCGTGAAGTCCCAAGAGAAGCCATCCCTTACATTCTAGAAATGTAGGGAGATAGCCTACTTGTTGACTTGCCTCTTTTGCTCTATCTCTTTTACTTCATATTGATTCTAGAAGATCATGATCCCCTCGGACCTCCACTCCACTGGGAAGTCACCCCCTTATCAAGTCTTGCTCCACTGATCTCCCTCGTGATAGCCTCCCCATCCCCTTTACACTTGAATTCTTGAATGCATAGGATGTCAATCTTATATCTCCTAACTAGCTCTTTCACAACCCTTTTTTTCTCCACCCCTCCCAATCCCTCTCACATTCCATGAGACTATCTTTATAATGGCAGTGGGATGTCCCTCTCCTCCCTTCCACCATCACTCTCCTTTTTCCCCTTCTATTGTGACCTCCCTCCCTTAGCCACCATACTCTTACACCATCTCTTCTAAATTTTGGTGAAAGCCCCTTTCAATTCCTTCTCCCCCCCCTTCAAAAGGGATACCAACCTTGTCCGCTAAATCCCTCATGGCCTCACTTGAGGTACCGTCATCCTCTCTACCATCCCCACCAGCTTCTTCACCTCCTCCGTCCTCAGGGTACCCTTATCGGTCAAGATCTCCCCTTCATGTTGCACCCCTAAGTCCCCTCCTGGTGTCTCCGGGATCACCTCCTCACCTTCGGAAGACAACTCCTCCTCTTCACGGTTGAACATTATCTTATCTTGCCATCTACCATGATCGGTTTGTTGCTATGCCACTATATCTTGCCAATTGTGTGGCTTTTGTGGCATTCTTTGACTGGCTTAAATGCTCTAGCTGTAAAAGCAGCAAGGAGAAGGGGATAATCTGAATTAGGCATCACTCAGGAACTGATCATGAAGCATTTTTTAGAATGATTATGGTAACTAGGATCCGTTGTTGAAATCTGTTATTACCAGAATTTTGAGGAAGCATCTTAGGTAGATGTGGGACGATTTTTTTACTTTTTTGTTAATTAATTAATTAATTTGTTTATTTATTTTCATGTGCGTAGGCGTGCCAATCACGAGATGACAAATTGTTCAGACTTCAAGGCTAAGGGGTTTGAAGTCGCATGCACGTCGTATGACTGGCCAAACGATGAGGGATATCGAGTCGGGACCCAAATCCGTCGTGCCGTAAAGGCCACGATGTTAATTACATCTCTCCGAAGGGAGAAAATCTTTGATTAATCGCCAAGAGAAATGGCTCTATAGTCTGAAATTTGTAATGTAATATTATTATTATTATTTATTTTATTGGTGATTTTGTGACGTGGAATGAAAATATTGTTCATAACGATACCTTGTTGATTCGGCGAGGAAGAAACCTTGCGCCGTTCGCAGTTATTTTACTATGATCGTTATTATTATTATTATTTTATTCTTATTATCATTTATATGTGCATCTATATTTATTATTTATTTTTTGTTGTTTTGATCTTATTGTGTTTTGTTAGTTAGATTTTATCATATTTGTAATTTTCTTATTATTTCTTATTATTATTTTTATTACATTCCTATTGCTTTGTTTATTATTATTATTATATTGTTTGTTTTCCCTTCTTTTTTTGTTCTGATTGTGTTATATATATATTTTTTGGGTTTCGATCTGATTACATTTTTTCTTTTTTTTTGGTTGTGGCTCAAACGATGAAAAATTCAGAAAGAAAAAAAATTACATGTCATTATCTTAGATCAGCTCTTATGAAGATTATTAAGCCCAGGGTTCTAACAAAATTTCGGCAGCATCTCCCCCTGTCCCGGAACATGTCGGGGGATGTAATAGGTACTCGTCCACAAGAGTCTGAGACGGTCCCTTAATTAACCGAATGCGCACGAAGCAGCAACATTGACAACGGTCTGCGGCACCACATCCTCGAGGGCTAGCCTGCCAAGGGACTGGGATCACCTGGACATTGTGAACTGAGCCAAGAGAATGTTCTCTTAAGCGCAGTGATTTCTGTTTGCTCTACGACAAAGTTGAGAACTCAACGCTTGGACCTCGAACAGGCGAACGATTTGACACTCGAGACGCGCCAGAACCCATTAACACTGGCGTCGAAGACATGAGAGCTCATTCGGTCAGGAGATGCCGTAACACTCAATAGCGGTGGGCGACAATGAGGTGCTGGATCACTGGTTAACGGAGAAGCCGAGAAGGGGCATCGGATCACCACGCTACGAAGGCACCACTGGGTGCCGGATCACCGCATGACGAAGGCATCACGGGCGCCGGATCACCACGCGACGGAGACCTTAGTGGGCACCGGATCACCACATGACGAAGGCGTCGCGAGTGTCGGATTACCACTCGACAAAGATGTTAGGGGGCGCCGGATCGCCCAAGGGGAAAGTCACCAAGGGGGTGCCGGTTCACTTAGTGAAGGAAGGGAATGTGGCACAATTGTGGTGCCGGTTGATCCCCTGGGAGAAAAGAAAGTGTGGGGGAGCAGTGCATGAGGTGCCGGACCATTCGGCGATAACGACACTAAAAGGGGGAAAGGCGCCGGTTCACTTCATGAGGGTGAAGAGGAGCCAAAGCAGTGAAGTGCCGGATTGCTTGGCAACAAGTGAAAACGGGGAGCGCCTGCGGTGCCTGTCACAGCGGGGGTCGACGGCGGCGAGGAAATGAATGCCACATTCTGTATAAATCGAGTTCTGAAAACAGAGCACCGTAATATCTTAACAGCATCTCTCTGTGAGAAGCGAGATAGGAAGGAAGATATGCGAGCGTGAGAGCCCATTTCACTGGCGTGATTTCTCCTCTCCACTGGGACTTGTAAGGGGGAAGATGGGGAGCCTTCACTCTGCGGTTCATCAGGATAGACCCATCGAGAGAAAGAGAAATGTGATACGGCGCACATCAAGACAGTTTAACATTTCCTTTTGAACTCGGGATCATGTCCATGGGACGGGACAGAACCCAAGCGCGGTATCCTATGGGGAAGATTTGTCTCCTCTCACGGAGGATCAAACATCATAATATTCACTGGGCTAAACGCACTGTGAAACTCACATCGGAGAAGAAAACAACAACGTGTGTTGAGGCGAGAGAAACGAGCAGGGGGGAAACCGCAGAACACAAAGGGGGGGATGGGGAATTACATATGAATAGAAAGGAAGAATATATGAACATGGATAATCATAAGCATAGTAAACCTTCGACCATTGATCATTTCATTTCACGAAAATGAAGAAGGTACAAGAGAAAGAGAACTGGAGATTAACTCTACCTATTACTATCTCTTCTCTCCCCTTCCTCGCCCCACTCTTCTCTCTTTCTCTCTCTTTTCTTCTCTCACTCTTTCCACGCTCTGTGCCTCCAGGGATCTCCTTCTGTCTTCTTCTTTTTTCTCTTGAATCGCCCCTTATATAGGGGTACAGGTGGGTGAATCAGTGGCTAGGTGCATGAACCGGTAGCACAGGCGCGGTGGGCGCTGCTCAATGGATCTGCAGCGCTTGCAGGCACCGGTTCAGGAGCTTGGGGGGGCGCCGGATGGGGCGTCCCCGCAAGGGGAGCTGTTGCCGTTTCGGGGTGCCCGAAGGGGCCTACCGGTTCAGGGGCTCGTAGTGCGCTGGATGGGGCATCCGCATGAGGGCTCTACCGGTTCAGGGGGCTTGAAGTGCGCCGAATGAGGGATCAAGGGCTGCCGGCTGAGGGATTCAAGGCCTACCGGATGAGGGGTTCAAGGCCTGCCAGATGAGGGTAGGTAATTTTCCCTTTATAAAGGGGGTTTGAGGGTTTTTGTGAACCCTTTCATCCCAAGCTTCCCCTTTTGACTTCGCACGCCGTCGGAGCTTTCACAGTTGAGTCCGCACTAGTGTTTTTTTTGGAGCGCCTTGGCCTCCTGCCATTCTGATTTCAATTCGTCCCTCGGGACGCCATTTTATGGTGATCCCGCACCACTTGAGTGATACGGCACCATAGTTGATTTTTTTGGAGTTCGCCTATTTTGGGCTTATCCCTGTGCTTTTCGTTACTGAGTCCTCCGGTCGAGTCCGCAACAGTGTATGCTCAGGAGCACCTCAGCCTCCTGCAATTTTGAGTTCAATTCATCCCTTGGGATGTTATTTTATAGTGATACGACACCACATAAGTGATAAGGCACCGTAGCCACCATTGCTAGAATTTGACCTATTTTTCTGCTTCTTCGCTGCCGAGTCTTCATGGTTGAATCCGCAACAGTACATTTTCAGGAGTACCTGGGTCTCCTATAATTTCGGGTTCAATTCGTCCCTCGGGACACAATTTTATGGTGATATGGCACCACATAAGTGATATGGCACCGTAGCCACCCTTATTGGAGTTTGGCCTGTTCTGGCCTTTCTTTATGCTTTGTCGCTGCTGAGTCTTCATGGTTGGATCTGCGGCAGTGCATTTTCAGGAGTACCTGGGCCTCCTGTAAATTTGGGTTCAGTTCATCCCCCGGGACGCTGTTTTGTTTTGTGGTAACCCATCACCACTTTCAATGATACGACACCATATGAAGCTATTTATTTTGAGACATTTTGACTTTGATAGCTTCTGGAACTTTTTCAGGCGGCTTCACCTTATTGTGTCGTGGTGCCAATTTTTTAGATGCCAACAGTAGACAATTCATGTAGCTTATGGAATGCATAAGGAGTTAGATGGTGTAGCCACGTATGCCTAGAACATGGGTTGCCTTTTGTTGTTTTGTTCTGATGTCTTAAGTGGAATTTTCTCAAGTACTGGGATTCATTACTTTGTTTTTCAAGCCTCTACCAAGTTTAAATCTCTGTTATTTGGTAATTCCTATCCTCTATTCTTGATCAACAAAATTTGTGAACATATTTCAAAAGTAGGCTTTTCTGCATTCCCAACTTGCTTTTCCATTTGATTTTTTTTCTTTTCGTTTTTGGCTTGCATTTGATGCCTTTCCTCCACTGGGAAGCATTTCTCTGATGCATTCTTGTTACATTTAAAGATCCTGATTCTGAAGTCATCAGCTTTGCAAAAAGGACTGTGAAAGATCTAAAATTGCCTCCAACATTTGTCACGCACATCGCTCAATCTATGCAAGTAAGTTTTTGTTTTGTACGGTTCCAACTCTTTGTGCTGCCTTATTTTGCATGCAGCATATTCAGATTGTTTTGTGACAACCTTGTCCATAGCGCCCTTCCTGGGCGTGGGGGGGAGTGGAGCTGGCTATAGACAAAAGAACATGTGCAACTTTCTGATTATTTTGGAAGCGTAAGATTTCTTGTTTGAATGATAAATATCTTGCATTTCTCTTAATTTCTTTTCCCCTATACTCAATGTCTTGATCATTGGAAAACTCACTTCAAGTAAGCGAGAAGCTAAGGGACAATTAAAGATAGGGGGATAAAGCACAAATGTCCTTCTATACAAAAAAATTGAGAGGCTTCTTTTATATCTTTTCCATATAAAGATGTGGTTTATCGATGCAACCTTTGCTCATACCTTCAAAAAAATATGCTTGGCTCATGCAATTTGATACCCATAAGGTTTTGGAACCAATCATCATCATTGTCAGAGCCTCATCTCATTTATTTGGAGCCAACTATCATGGATCCTGTTCTGCCATTCAAATGCCTAGTAGTTAAGACTAGGAAGATCAAGTCTTTTTCTTACTATGGCAAATGATTTTGGAGCCAATAAAAAAAGGAAGACTTCTTTCATTAACTAATTGAAGCCCCAAAATCAGACTAGAACATCAGGAATATGCTACTTCTTGAAAAGGTTTCAAATAATGACTTGCACATTTGAGCATATATCAAGCCTATTATATAAACAGCTTAAACAGTTACATTTTCTCAGAAACTGGCCAGGACTATGTGTTCATTAAAGATAAAAAATAAGGATATACAAGTATGAAAGGGAATAGAAACAAAAACTTTCTTCTAAAAAAGCCCTCCATATACAAAAATACTCTCCCAAAGAATCCCTCCGAAGATGAATAACCTACATGAAGATGGTGAGGGAATCGTATCTACCTAAAGAGTTCAGAATGGTCAACTTTGTATGTTTAGCCTGTGAAAAAGTCTCACCCACTCCAAAACATGATTGCCTCTGAAGACAGACCCCTATCTAGAAGATCTTGTCCAGCTATTGAACTGATTTAATTCCAAACTTTGCAAGTTGTAAGGGTTACCCATTACTGTGATCTTTTCTTTTTTTAATAAATACACATGCTGTTAAATCGAGACATTGAGGATCAGATCCTTCGTAACCCTGTGGTAGTCTGATGAACAGATTGGTGAGTCAATGTGGACCACAGCTTGGAACCCAAGGAAACCAAGTTCCATGTTGTAGAATGCATTATAAATTCATCCAAGTTACATAGTAATCTCAACCCAACTATATATAGATATATATATGTATATATATATAGGGCGAGAGAGAGAGAGACTAGTAATCCAACTTCTATTATCAGCTTCACCATATTGTATCTCTTTTATTCTCTTCTTGACTGGAGTATATCCCCTCTTATGAATGTGAAGGGAAGAAGCAAGCCAACAATCTTTTCCCTGGAAATATTATCTTGCTTACACACAATGATTTAAATGTTGTGCTTCTTTTCTGCCCACAGTCACAACTCGCGGAGTTTCGGTCGCTGGAAGGCCAAGAAATGTGTAGTACAGAGAAGATTGTGCCTCTGAAGGTTCAATACTTTAGTTTTTCTTATTATGTTTTAGAGTTATTTTATTCTTCTATTATACCATCTAGCATATAATCTTGAACTCATTGCAGCTTGACCTGCGGGTGAATAACACTGTCATAAGGGACCAATTTCTATGGGTAAGATTGCTTTCTAGAATCTCTGTTGGAAAATATGCAAATTCTGTATTTTCATGTGGAGCAGCACCAGGATAAGTTCTGTTTCCAAATTCCTTACATATAAAATGCTTTTCAATTTACTGTTTTCAGGACTTGAACAATTTCAACAGTGACCCAGAAGAATTTGCAAGAACCTTTTGCCTGGACTTAAACATTAGTGATCCTGAAGTTGGAGTAAGAAAATTCAGTCTGTTTTTCCCATCTGTAGATACATGATGTCTTATTTAATGCAATATATGGGGATCTTTGGATTAATTCTTTGGAAACCACACGTGAAAATTGGTCGGGGGCTTATATCTAAAAAGAAAGTGTCTCTAGGTCTCAAATCTTTGTATCGTAAAGTTTGTACTTGTTCTATGACATTTATTCTATTTTACATGGATATCATATGCTGCTTGAAATGTGTGTTGTTTAAATCAAATTTGGACAAAGGAAGGGGAATATTCATTACATTTAGTGAAGTAGGTGGAGCTGGTGGTTTTTATTATTGAGAAAATGGGTGCTTGGTGGAATGCTATTTTCACTAGGCACCTATGTGCTACATTGAAGATAAATCTACTAAAATAGAAATTAAGAATCTGTCTTCACTAGACCAAGATCCTGTAAACCCACCTTGTGAAACATATGCAATAGGCATTGTCTCTGACATTTATGGACATATTACTTTACAAAAGGATTGCCACATGGTGTCCAGGATTCACCAGTTTGTAAGCTTCCGAGGATAGCCACACAACCACATAGTATATTAGTTCTAGTCCATCCGCCCGCTAACATGAGTTTCGCATCAGAAGTTCAGTTCAAAAGGAACTTTCAAGTAAGAAGCCTCCAAACTGGAAAATCGTCTGACTACATTGCAATTTTTCCTAATATGAAGGTTGCTTTTGACTGTCCAAAAGGAATAATGTTTAAGGTTGCCCAGGGAAAGAACATAATACAAATAACACTTGCCAGAGTTGCTAACTTTGAGTTGATTTTTCATGAGGCAACTAGAGGAAGAGAACAATATGTGTTACCTAGGTAGATTGCATCAGTTGCTTGCCATTTATTTGCACTTTCTGACTCTTTCTCTTCTGCCTCAGTGTTTCTTTTCTCTTGAGGACTGCACTTGTTGCATGTGTTGCTTAACCCTTTTTTCAAAGGATTTTAGTGCTTAAAATTGGCGACTTTGTCTTTGGTTTTTTTTGGGCAGCCTGCGATTGCTGTTGCTATCAGGGAACAACTATATGAGGTTTTTTTTCCTTCTATTATGGACCCAAATATGATTGCATTTTTCTGTATACCACAATTGCACTCTATAATATCCAATTGGTTTTGACTTCATGAGTGTGGCTAAGGGCATGAATATTATAGTTAACCTTTTATGGCCATTTCCATCGCTGATGCATTGAAATTTGATGCAATTTCATATGTTTTTCAATTCATCAAACAGCCTTCTTTTCATCCAAAAGTGGGTTGTATGAAATATCATTTGTGGAAATAATAAACATCGAACAAGGTTACAAACATAGACCCCATTACAGAAGCCCCAAGTCAGGCACCACAAAATTATATTTTTATCTGTACACTCCCAAAATAAACGTTCCCATCCACATTTGGGCTGCAGCTCTTCTCCCCCATGCAAACAGGTTCTTTATACACCAGCCATCTCACCCTCCCAAGAGCCATAGAGCGCATTATCATCCATTTTATCACCAGCCAAGGACCATGAGTTGCCTCTAAAATCCCCTCAAATTCTTGGCATTCCTCCAAATTGCCCTGTTATTCCTCTGTCCATATACTCACATTGTAGCATGCTCTGCTATCCCTCTATCATATCTCAACAATTAATCTCTGCATCATCCTTCCAGTATGTCTTGAACTGTCACAAGCTGTTGCCAATTAGTACAGGCACATGCAATACTCCTCTCCCTTTTTTGCCTGGAAAAGGATATAAAAGGAAAAGATACTCCAAGGTCTCTGTCTCAGAGTCACATGTGACAGATGGTCCTCATGTTTGGCATGAAAGCACCAGCCATCACATGCACAGTCTAAATTTGGATACCCTTCAGACTGAAATTTTTTTTTTAGTTGAGTGGCTTCAAAACATCTTTTTATTGGAGGTACACCTGCAACCACCATCAGCAATAAACAAACGGGCAAACTTTGAAGGGACCCTTCCAGTTTGGAAAAGGTGGGTAGCCCCTATCTTCAGCCCTGTTATAACTTGCATAAAAATAATCACATTCACCAGAATCTCTCTTTTTTTGTCTCTAAACTATTCTATCTTCCATTCCAAATGATAGTCTACCATCTGCTCATGGACTTTTGGTGTTAACTTTAAGTCCCTTGATTACACCAAGGATTGTAAGTCCCTTCACTGGACCTAACCAATTACTCGGTCTCCTAGACTCCTTCACTGAATGTGGGCACAGACATCTGAGAAGTCTTGTGAAATGTCAATATCAAGACGTTTAAATGTAGAGCCGTATGTAATAGACAAGTGATGGATGGTCCTTGCATGTTGCACCTCCCTCCATCATATCTGCACTCCATAAGTAGAATTCCCCTACCAACCCCAATCCTCCTTATGAGCTCATCTGGTAAGCCTCCCTCTTCTCTCGCCACATCAGGAGTCACGTTTAGCTTTTGTTCTCTTCCTGGCAAAACAAGTCCTTATGCCTTCTCACTAGGGCACATCTGTCAGACGATCCTCATCTTTTCCAAGTGGCTGGCTTCTATGCCCTTCGGTCTCCCAGAGTTGCAGGAGATGAAAATTTGAAGATGTATTGTCAAAAAGATGGCAACCTCCCTTGGAATCTGATCCAAGCTCTGCAAGACCAATGACACTTTGAAGGCCAGGAACTCCTCTCAACTCAATGGGCTACATTTGTACTCCGATGCTTCACAAGGTCTTAAGAAAACAAGGTCTTATCAACTCTTATGATGTAACCACTTCTCCAAATGGTGACGTGAGATAAAGATTTCACATGTTTCCACGTTGTAAATTTATTTCGTTGCATAAGACTAAGTAGAAAATCGCCGGATGAACAAGTGACTAAAATTATTTACATAAACTATTACTATATGATATCTAAATTATGTCTAATTAACCAAATATGATTGTTTCCTTTTAAGAATTGTCCTTGTAGATGGCAATCCAAAATGTTGCATCAGCTAGAGAAATCAGAATGGGGAAAAAAGGCCGGAGAATGTTAGAGCATGCCACTAGTAGGTACATTCATGTTTCCAGCTTCATTATTTCTTCTTTCACAGCTTGCAAAATCTAATGATTTCCATATATGAAGATGGATCGATTAGGTGACTCTTTTTCTATTGTTTTTGGTCACTTTTGACTGCCACTAAAGGAAATGTTCACCTTACTTTCCACAGCAAAGGGGGCTACAATGCACTGGACTTGGCAAAGTCATTTGGTAGCAAAGCAAGTGTCGTTCGGTAAGATTTTGAAACTTTTTCTTGTTATTCATCTTTTGAACTTCTAAATAAACTAGGCTTTTTTACTATTTCCTCCCACTAACTAGCATGAATTGAGGTTTTCGAAGGTGTTTTATGAGGTAGCTTATCAGACAGATGCAAGTACCCAAATTTTGGGCCTCTTGAATTCAATCCAATCAACCAGTCAGAGTAATAGGAGGAGCTTCTCATTGAGCTTATGTCTTCTCACGTTTTCAACATCTTCTATAACTTTCACAGACGTTGTTTAGGTGGATCTTTTGTAATATTCCTTCTAACAAATTCTGGATTCAACTTCACATTTGTTTTAGACTCAATATACATTGCATGCCACAAATATTTCTTTGAATTATGGAAAATCTCATCGACAATAACCGGTGCTTGTTCCTTGTTAATGAGTGTCAATCATGGTATGAACAATCTTTGGCAGGTTTTAACAAATTTAGCATGTCAGTTGGCCTATTGAAAGCGCCATAGGCTCATAGCATATTAGCTTTGTAACTTGGCTTCTCTATTTTGTGGTGCACTCTTCTAAAGCAATTTATATATACAGAATTAGCATTACCTTCTCCAGATCCTATATGGATTGGCTCTGTATCGTGAATGCTGACAATGAGAAGCATGACACTTTTACTGCTTTCCAGCAAGTATGATGTGAACTTTAGGTTCAAATATCCTACAATTCAAGAACTATGAGTTATGTCTCTCCTCTCCCCCTGTTGGTTGATTTGTCTGCTTAATGAAGCTTAAACAGAACATGAGAAGCTTAGATTTTTGTTGCCATGATAGTAATGTGTAAACTTTAATATTTCATAGCACTTAGGAATCGCATATTCTATCGATTTCGATTTTTTGATTTGGCAATATCTCCAAAATATTAAATTTCTGCTGTTGAAGTGGCATGTTGTCAGGAAATGTTGATATCACTTATTTGCAAAATTAGTTATTTTTTAGTTTGTCAATGCTCAATAGTGGTAGAGGCAATTGATTAACCTTTCCCATGGATCAGGAAAAGAAAGGATTGGCACCTGTACGGACCACTTGTTGATACATTAACAAATGAAGAAGTTGATGCTCTTGAGGCAAAAGAAGATCGCAATTCGCTGTGAGTGTCTCACGTATGAATAGTTTATCTGGGAAATTGAGCTTTTTTCCTCATGTTAATATGTAGGACTGCAACTGCAATATCTTCTAATATATCAGTTTGTTAACACCATTATCACAGTGGATGATTCAATGAATATTAGGAGAGAGAGCAGACTTGTCATGCTGATGGCATCTTTGGAGTTTGGTCTATAATTTTATTTCATATACCTAAAAATCTGCTTTTTCTTGATACTTCTACCCGTGGCACCTTCAAGCTTCTAATGGTCGCCTGTGTTACCGTTTCACCTCATGTGTCATGGTGTGCTGAGTCGGCAGTTATCGTTTGATGGCATGCAATTGATTTCACGTCTAAACATGTGCTACAGTGCTCTTTTCATACTTAAATCGCTGTAATTCAATCATTCAGCATTGAATTCCTTTCCCTGATGTGTCCTACGTCAACTCAGCTTTCAAGCCTTTGATTGTGCTCTAAAGAAAACAAGGTCTAATTTATCAAACCAAGTCTCAGTCAGGTAGATACATTTTAGAGGCAAGCTTTCACATGGTCATGGAATCTGCTCTTCCGGATGAAACAGGACGAACTGGGTCCTGGCCAGCGCTCACTAATGTGTTTGGAGCCATGGGTGTTACCGGGTGTATACATGTCAGTAGAGTCCTTGATGGTCGCATGACTTCATTGGTAACCTTGTCATGTGCAGTATGAAGAAAAGGCCGGAATGATGATGAGACGCTCACAGGCTTCAAACGATGCAATCATGCACGGGATGGAAAGCTGTGGGTTTTGACATCGGAAAGAACTGCGATGCTGAACCGGGGGCACTGGTCCGTAACCTCTCGAAGTTTGGCAAAAAAAAAATTCCCATGTCACTGGGGACTGGAGATGTCTGCGGTCTGCTACTGAGAGAGAGAAAGAGAGAGCAACCACCCATGATAGGATCAAACAAAGTATCGTTGTTTTTGTCTGGTCTTGTTAATGATGTGTAATGGCAGGTTCGTCGCTAAATGGCCATTTATCCATCAACTCTAAAATGTGTGAGACTTTGTGTTTTCATGCTATCTCATGCAGTCAAATTAAAACCATGGTTAGTAGTTACGGATAAAGATCTAGATGATGATACCGATGAACTGTTGAGCACCATAGATTTTGATTTTTCATTGCACTATAGCGAGCCACATGTTGATGATCCAGCATAATAGGACATGGGTAGCATCCGTTGGACCATCTTTAAACTCGCAAGTCCATTCTTCTATAAAGAGGTCCGAATGCTGTTTGTAACTCGTCAAAATCGAATCTTTTATGAAACAAAGCTATCCTTCTAAAACCTTCCGCATGACACCAGGGCTTCGGCTTGCACTCTAAGGTTACATGTATAAGACAAATTCATTACGTTTAGAATCAAGACATCATTTCTTTTTATTCGATATGTTGAGGTTAAGAGGGCAATTTCAGTAATGATAAATAAGTGTTCTTCGAGTACGCGTGCATGGGAAGCAACACGAAACGACGAGTATTTGTGACGGGTAGACAGAAGAAGTAAATTAAGAAGGAAGAAACGACTTGCACACGTATGTTTCTACTGAATCTCACCATGGTGGTGGTCATATATACATGTCACCACAGGGATTCCATGATCTACACTAGAAATCCTGCTCCAGTTAATGGAAATAACAACTGAAGGAGAGAGAGCTACTAGCATCATCAGGGGTCGTGTGATCACTCGTACCCTTTAGGGTATCAACACAAGAAAGGAATCATTGGAACACTTTTCCCCTAGCTGGTCTGGTTGGTTATAATTACAGATAATAAATGGCAGCCTATATATATATATATTTAAATGCTGCCTGCCGACGAAATTAAGACTATGGCCGGATGACATGACCTGCGTGTGTTTCTTCACTGACCCGGGACTTGGATTTGTCCAGGATCGACCACATCACCTGCACGTCCTTGTAAGGGCACGCCATCACTTCCCCATGCAGGCTCATGCTGCTGGCTTCACTCCTCCCTGCAGCACCACAATCCATTTAATTGATTTGCCCAAGTAAAATTCAGTCCATTCTTACAGATGTTATCACTATAGGGGACTTGGGCATGAACCCCCCAAAAAGGGGGGGGGGGTGAATTGGGGACCGGACCTAAAATGAAAGTGCAGATATCACCAGAAAGATTAAGGGGGTGAACTTTCCTGCATGTGAAGAACTTGGTACACAGTTGGAGATTAATTGGGGATGCTGAGCCTGGATTCTCTCAGCGGACTAGCTAGGCTCCAACCTTACGTACATTCCCCAAACACCTCAGGACACAGCCTGAATTCTTCTCTTTCGCGAAAAGGCGTGAACTTATTAATGGTACTCAGCTGAGCCCAGGCATACTGCACATATATTAGCCTAGCTATTTATATATATATATATATATATATATATATATATATATATATATATATATATATATATATATATATATATATATATATATATACAAAACCTTCGGACACTAATAAATCATATGACAGATTCAGTACTCTCGAGAGAATTTGTTTTGCCAATAATAAGTGGGAGAGAGAGAGTTTCACGCGATTAGACTAGATTATTGAGTACCGATCGAGTTCGATCGACTGATCAAGTACCCTGCTCTAGCTAGCTAGCTAGCTAGCTATATGATGATCCGCGCATGCATGCATGTATACTGCATGTCTGGAGTGGAGAGTCCTCAATTAACTACCATTGCGACTGCATAGAGGATCGAGAATCCAAGACGTTTCATCGTCTGTATATATATAGTATATGATAAAGGAAATTAAGCTGGTGATTAATTAAGAAGGCAAGTACTGCACACACCTTGTTTGTTCTTCTTCTCCTTGCCGGCCGGGTGGAAGAGAATGCAGCCCTTCCTGAAGGGAGAGGTGATGGTCCGAACAACCCATGAAGAACCCGCCATTTAATTTCCGATCGATCCGAATTACAATGAGTAATTCCCTCGCAGCTGGATGGAGATACATATGCTGCAGTACTGCTCGTGTTCATATATATAGGGGAATTGAAGGTCGGGAAGGGTGGCGATCGAGTCTCTGTGGATCGAGCTGCTCGTTACGGAGGAGGCAAGATCCTACAGATGAGGTAGCTAGCAGCCCCTCTGCATAATTAATTAAGCTTGCCCCTGCGCACATGCATCAGTAGTACGTACATATGTTTAATTATTTCCTATTAATTATTATCCCCACGCCATTATGCCCTATAATATTATATACATGAAAGGTTAATTACCCCCCCTCCCACCCCCACATCTTTGTCTTGCATTGATTAATTTGAATACAACAGTGCTGCCGGCCTCGATCGATCGAGGAGAACATTCAAAGTATGAATATCTACGTACCATTCAAATTTTATTATTATTACTATATTATATGTGCATGTGATCTGAAAGAAAGAGAGAACGGGACTAATTAATTTGTTCACGGTATCGATGCAGATGGATAAGGCCCAGACTCTGCCGATCTTGGAAAACTCACTCACTCAGACCATGCACCCACCCGGCAACATGATCAGTTGCCGAAATGTGACCGATCGACTTTCCCTTCAGATTTATACTAATCTAATATCACATCTCATCACTTTCATTGCTAATTAATTAATTAATTAATGTGTAGGAGATGGGCCGGACATATATAATAACTAATCAATTATTACATGGTTGTTAGATTGAAGTGTGTACTCCTCTTTTTTATCATCACTTACAATATTATAGTTGATAGGTTCTATCTTGGGGAGCCCAATCTAGCTAGAGAGACTCAAACTTATCCAATGACGGTGCTGTTTGGGTGTGTCTCTCTGTCCTCGCAGGGGAATGATCATGGGTTTCGAGAGTTTCTCTTCTCTAGTCTATATATAGTTAGTTAGATCGAGAGTTAATATACAATCATAAGTTAAATAGCAAATTAAGCTCCACAGGCTAAATTAATAAATTCTCCGATCTCCTTAATTTGTAACCCAATGATGTTTGGCAGAAATTGCCACCCCCATGCCACCTTGGTCGAAAACTTTACCCTTCTGATCACCCCCCCCACGGAGAAATTGTCATATATATATATATATATATATATATATATATATATATATATATATATATATATATATCCAGCACGTACCCGCCCCACTCACCCCCATGCAGCGACCACCACCTAGACGTACAGAACTCCTGTCACTGTCACATGGCGACCACTGAACCCCAGAATCCTCGCATGTGGGGTGCACTGGCTAGAAAGCGTGCGTATACATATGGGGTTGCTTGGAAACAGTACTTTCATGTTGCAGCAGATTCATGCATCATCTGAGAGGGACATTGTGAACTTTGAGGAGATGTCAGACCATGAGGAGTAGTGTTAAATAGTTGTTTAAAATATTATATTCTTAAATAAATATATCTTTAAATATTAATTATTTTAAATATATCTCTCATTTAAATATGTTATCAAAAATATCTTTCATTCAATCTTAAATGTTATGATTATATTTTCATAGTTTACTGTCGTCGGGCGATGAGAGATAAATATTTTGTAAAATATCTCACCTATCATCGTTGAGTGTATTAAGATATCTAAAATATTTTTACTGAGAGACTCTCTCTCTCCCCCATCCCCTCACCGCCGTCGCCCCCTCCTCCTTCCCCTCTGCCCCACCTCGCTGCAGCTCCCCCCCTCCCTCACCCTCTCACCCAAAAAAAAAGAAAAAAGAAAAAATTGCTGGGAAGTGCGTGCCCAGGGGAGGACGACGATCATATCCGTTTGACACGAACTGACTCGCATGTCGACGAGGTGGAGCCGTGGAGGTGGTCGTGGTGGTGGTGGGTGAAGAAGGCGACGTGTGCATCTCAGTGCCGAAGGCTGTCATTGGCCGGGACAGAAGATGCCGTGCAATAAGGGGGGCCTCTCTCTCTAAACAAACAGACCATGCATGTTAGTCCAATGAAGACGGGGAGACAGAGACAGAGAGAGACAGAGAGAGAGAGAGAGAGATAAAAGAGTACTGAACGGAACGGAGTTGATTTTATGGCAAACAAAATGGTAACGCATGTACATGATGTAGCCATGTAATGTACTAATGTTCGAAGAAAACCGTAATGAAACCAAGACGGACGCATCTAACTCGGGTGTTCACACGTACCCAAGAAGCATCTAATTAAACTTGGGTACTCTCTAAAAACTATATATTATTTTCACCCTAGCTAATTAATTAATCAGGGATAGCTATATATCCGATCTCAATCTATCATTTCTCCCCAATCAATATTGTCCCAAAAGAGATTGTGTAAGAATATCCATAGGCGTAATATATAGATGGTAATAATAATAATAATAATAATAATAAAAATAAAAATAATAAAAGGAGCATATATATCTACGAATGACTTGTTCCGCACATCTCTAGTTTTTTGTTTTTCGTTTCAATTTCAAAACTCAAGTTACTCAGAAACATGAAAAATCGATTCATGATAATTTAGCTCTGACCAATACTTTAGGCACATTAACTAATTATGATGTGCAAGTTGTGGTTAGTTCTCTTAATTGCAAAGTTAATCTATAATTCATCGGGATTTTCTTGTCTCCCAAGTTTCATCGATCATCTTATATAAACCAATCATGAATGAATTTTTAACATGACCAGGCAAAAATTTGTAAGATCGTAATATCACGGTACGTGCAGCAAACATTACTCTTCCACCGCATCTTAGGCGTTGATCATATCTGTATCTGTACGTTTGTGGCTCATGTGCAGGGGCACGTCTTTTGTGAAAATTTATTGCACAATTGATATGTTATAAACTTATAATAAAGGTGCCAGAATCGTATTCCTTAATTATTATACCACCCGTTTGTAAAAAAAAGAAAAAGAAGAACCGCAGAAATTACGTACACGGGTAATTTATAAACTTTGATGTCCGGCCTCTATCTAACATCGAGTTGATCGAGTTGGGAATTAATTAATCATGGAAGTCCAAAAATATTTTCAGTTGGCACGCGTGCCAATTTAAGCTAGCTACTGTCGGTGCCAAATTACACGTGAAGCATATTATCTTACTGGGGTGTTCATCAATTTTTGTGTGTTAAGTATATCTATTGGTACAACTTAATATTAATTCCTGTCGATTCCCGTACGTTGTCTCATATATATATATATATATATATATATATTATGGGAGATGTTTACGTGGTGCCGGTATATATATATATGGGACAGCCGTTTTGCCTACGACACCCCGGTAAAAAGGATATATACCTCTCGTGCATGTTAATGACGGGGTTGTGTTGTATCGACGATATATTGTGTCAATAACAATTTCGACGCTAAAATTATAATAACAAGTACTTTAGTTATATTTCATCAATTTTTAGCATTGTAGCAAATTTAAGTAATACATGTCCAGCCTGTATATATATTTTAAAAATGTCAGAATTAATTTTTCAGGCTTTTCAAGGCTCTCCTTAATTCCCCTCTTCAAATATTCCTTATCCCAACCTCTAACTAATTTCCTTGTCTTCCCTTCCTGTGATGATCACCCCTCTCACATGATACGTAGGTGAAACTTATAACTGATTCTATTTCCGGGTCCCTCTGATTGCGTACACGCGAGGCTTATATATCCTCTCAGCCCAGGATATGATTTCTCTTTATTCACTCCTACCGTGAGCCTGCTTTGATGCGCGCAGCTTTTGATTACAAATGCTCTGGATTTCTACACATTTCACTTCAGTTGTTCTGAGAAAAATATACCGGAGTTTGAAAGTTATTCGTACAAATTTTTAATTTCTATCTAAAAGAAGTACTTAAACTATTACTTATTAAAAGTAGAGAGTACTAGATCTGATAATTATCGAATCGACTTTGAATTCGTATCCGTTTGATCATACAATTATTTTGAATAAAATATCTGACGAATAATTTAATCAGATATTAAATAATCTGATTATTAATTAGATACGAATTTGGATATTGAGATATCTGTGTTAGATATTATCTGACTCAATGTGAACCCTTAAATGAATATCTAACACATGTTCTATATTTAATTAACTCAAATCTTAATATGTTATTTGGTTGTTCTTTTTTACCTTCTTTTCTCAAAATATAATTTAAAAATAAAAATTTCACTTATATCTATTTGATAAGTCATCTCCTATTTTTTAGGATGAAATCTAATCTTTTGATAATCTCTCCTAAAATAAAAATAACTTTCACTCTTTCTTTTTTTGAGAAAATAGTCTACAATACTCTCGCACGTCTCACACGACTCACCTCTAAGTAGGTTTGACACTTGTTCGTTTAAAATTTGAATCGCATTCGTATTAATCATATAATTATTCAAATAAAATATCTAACAGATAATTTAATCAGATATCAGATAATTCGATTATTAATCAGATACAAATTCAGATATGACACTGTCCGATCCATTTATAGATCTAGTAGGGAGAAACTAAGGTTAATTAATTTGTGTTACTGCCTAATAATCACCTATGTATAATTAATCTCCCTCAATATATAGTTTTGATGTTAATTAAAAGTGGAAAAATGACCGTGAACTAAAAATTGCCAAACATGACCTCAGTGTCCCATAAAATGGTACATGCACGGGACTTTAATTTGTACCGATCTACGATCTCTCCACTAATTATGCTTTACTGGTTTTGCGTTTGATGGCCAGTAGCAGCACCATCGTATTGGAAGCTATCCTTGAGTCCCACATGCACTGTGTGGGAATTTGAAGCCATTAGCTTTCTTTTACCAATTTTTTTTTCTAGAAAGATCTCTCATAGTCATAGATAGGTTAAAATGTTAAGGAAAGAAGGTGGGGAACCGAGGGGAAGAATATTGAGCAGTCGGTGCATGGAGAGACAAGTGACAAATTTTCTGGTGCATGCATGTTGTACCAAAAAAAAAAGATAAAATAGATTTAAAAGATTTAAAAAAAAACACAACAACAAAAAAAATGAGAGAGAGAGAGCGCAAGGGCCGGCGCAATGCGCCGGGTCATCTTCCTCCTCCAGCTTGCTGCTCCTCCTCTCCGTCTCCCTCTCGGCTGCCACACGTCGGAGGAGGCGGCGGCGATGCCATCTACTCCACCTTTCCTCTCCCTCTTGCCTGCCACTCGCCAGAGGCGGCGGTGATGCCCGACGCTCACCCTCTCTCTCTCTCACCGGAGGCGACGAGGATGCCCAGGGTGAGGATTGCTCGCCGGCTCCCTTCCTCCCTCTCCTGCCTGTTGATGCCTGGAGGAAGTTTCACGCCCCCCCCCCCCTGTTCGATCGCAGCCAGAGGGCGAACGTCCGTCGCGTCCGGTGATGCCTGAAGCAGGGGAAGCGCACTTGTCCAGGCCGGGAGAACTAATATTCCCAGTCGCCAATGATGGTGAGGGGGTGCGCCTGCCACTGTTCCCTCTTCCTTTGCCATGCCGGTGATGCCCGTGGGGAGGGGACGTCGGTGCTATCTCCACCTCCAATGACAATTGGGCGAGTTTCCTCCTCCCCTCCGGCGGCTCGTAGACGTCCTGCGAGTCCGATGCTCAGAGGATGGGGCGTCGCCTGTTGCCGGTAGCTTCTTTCTCTCTCCTTCTTGCTCTGCCGCGCAACAACGATCGGATGGGAGGGATGCCATGTTCAGAGGAGATGACCGGCGAGCTTTCCCTCTGCTTTCCCTTCCTTTTCACCGTCGGTGGGGCCTAACACTGGCCGCTGCTCTCTCTCTCTCTCTCTCAGGTGTTGAAGCTCGGACGGGTGCAGGACGCAGGTTGCCGCTCTCCTCTACTGACGTCAATAATGCCCGGGGGGAGGGGAGACGCCGCTGCCACCAATGCCCAGGGGTCCTCTACTCACGTCAATGCCCGGGGGGATGGGTCTGCAACATGTCCGGCTCTCTCCCTAACATTATTAAAAAAAAGCGGGGGGAAGGAGAAGCCCGGGAGGCTTTAGACGGCTCCCTTCCTTTCTCCAATGCCCGGAGGGCTTGCCAGGGAGGAGCTCTGCTCCGTTCTCCTTCTGACACTAAAAAAAAAAGGAAAGCAAATCAAGAGAAGAGAAGCCCAGGGGAGTTTCTCTCGCGTCTGTGAACGTGGGCTAATGCCCGAGGAGGCTTTCTTCTGTTCTCTAACGCGAAAAAAAAAAAGGTAAAAAAAGATGGAGAGAGGAATCTCGGGGGCTTTTCACCTCCTCCTCGTTCCCTTTCCTCCCCCGTGCCCGGGGAAACCAAAAGAAAAAGAGAAAAATATCCCTTTCACCCTCCATGTTAGGGTGAGTTTTTTAAAGGAGGTTTAATTTACCCCTACCAAAACTCGGGGGAGACTTAAAGGATACCCCCTTCTCCTTGGCCAAATCTCTGCAAAATACTAGTCCTTACTCAAAGGGAAAGGGGGCAAAAAAAGGGAGCAATCCAAAGAACACACGAGGAGCCTTCCAAGAAAGCATTGAAAGCTTGGCTCGGGGCTTCTTTGTTATGGCAAGCTGAAGATTGGAGTGGCAGCTGCTCGAAGACTAGGTCCAGCGGAGGCAAGTGCGGAGCCGGAATTTGTTTGTTTTGTAGGAAAAAGATATTTATAAATATACTCCTTCTACGAAGGATATGCCCAAGCAAACTGTTGGAGGGCACGACGAGTGTCCATCATGTCTTCGCCAAGGGACGCTATTTACAAATGGCCACTTATATGGGGACATGGTTCAATCGTAAAAGAAACGATTGTGTTCAAAGGATGGCTGAAACGTGATTTCCAGGGTGGACGCGTTGCGATCACGACTGGTAAGGAAGTTTCGCTCTAAAGTAAATCGTGATTGTGCAGATGGACGTGATTCAAGATGGGGAGTGATCATTGTCCGAAGATTGCAAAGATTTTCATTTTACCTTGTACTCCTCTAAAAGCGTATAAATATTTGAGAAGTTATGTAACAAACGTGAAGGCTTCTAAAAGTATCCTAAGTCTGTCAATGCTAGGAAAAATCATGAAGAAATTGCAATCGTGTCCTTGTCCAAGAAAAGTGGCCAGTGTCCCGCCCAAGGGCGATGTCCAATGGTCTGGTGGCGATCGCATGGTGGCCCGACGGATCAAATTGATACGGTGATAGCCAAGTCCAATGGTCGTCGGACCCCTATCCGGAACAAATCCGACCGTCTAGTTTTGGCCGAGTGTAAATCCGACGGGTGGATTTAGAAACAACCCACGACATCACGACGAATATATATATTGTTGAAGGTTTTAGAAGCTAGCGTCTTTTGTAAATTAATCGAATGTGTTCAGATTATGCGTCGATACAAATTGACATCTGACTATGGTAAGTGAAGATTCGTCTAGAACACGAACCCCCTTAATCATCTAATAAAATAAAAACTCGCGAGAACAGAGTGGTATATGCTATTTACGCATGCTCGTTCAATTAATGAACCAATTAATTTACGTTCATCCCCTTCTTTTCTTTTTAAAGAAAAGCCGATTTTCCCCGCGTGTTAAAACAGTGATCATATATAGATGCTTTTGCGCTGGTTCCGAGGCCTCTATTTTTTTCATCTGGGGCATAGATATCTCTTCCACCTGTTTTCTGATAATCTCACCGGCCCGGGGACCAAGAGTATTCACACCCCGATATAAATTTTAGACCTGTCAACGGAGCGGATACGAAGCGAATATATGACTATCCGTATCCGCTCCGTTTTCCGATTCGAATTATCCGATTTTGATCCGCTCCGATTTGACTCGGATACGAAGCGAATATCTGACTATCCGTATCCGCTCCGTTTTAAAATTCGAATTATCCGATTCGAATTTAAAAGTATATAAATATAATTATAAAATATTAAAAGTATATAAAATATAATTATAAAATGTCAAAAATATATAAAATAAATTTTAAATTAAAATACAACTATAAAATATCTAAATTTCTCTATAATATCATTTATTTTATAATATATTATTTAAAAATATGTATTATATGATATATAATATTACGGACAGATATTTTTCGAAGCGAATATTATAATATCCGTATCCGCTCCGATTCAAATTCGGATATTATCCGTATCCGAAAAAACGAATACGAATCGAAGCGGATCCGGATAATATCCGTATCCGTTGACAGGCCTAATAAATTCCCAAACAGACGATCGAGCCAATGGTAGAAGGCATTGCAAAGAGCAGCAACCGTCAGATTTGGTGAAATTTTGTTTGGTTTGCAGAAAGGCCCATGAAAGGGCCATTTGGATTCATCTGAAACGATGAATCGTTATCCCACATCTGTTTTCTTTTGCTGATTTTTATCTAACAGCTATATATTTTAAGTGTTGTTGTTTCTACGTATTTCTTTGATTTTAGAATCATCGATTTTAAAATTGGTGTACCTCTTTTTATTTTAAAATCGAGCGCACTCTATTTTGACAACCGTAATTTAAATAAAACAAGGTCTTTCGTTAGTTTTGTTGTAATTTCAACTTATTTTTTTCTCCACTTTTATAAGTTTCCGGTAAATATATATATATATATATATATATGGACCTTAAACCAAAGCAAGAAATTAAGCCTTACCGTCATATAGGACTATACGTACGTAATCCTATCAATTTACATCATTTTACGGTCAAACAAACAACCGGAAAATTAATTAATGCTGTAAAATAAAATAATCACACAATTTTATGATGAAACAAATTAACAAATCCTTAGCTTCACACTTCATGTTATATATATGATCACTGGCTAATTATATAAATGGGTGGACCATTCTGGAATCTTCCACATACATACAAATATATGCTCATGCTTTGGACGACTCATCAGAACTGTGGCTTCTCCCTGACCATTAATAAAGTGAGCTTGTCCCAAAAGGAGCTGAAAGAAAAAGCAACATTAAGGAAAGAAGAACAAAGTCGAAGAAGAAATCATTAAGAAGCAAAAGCGGGAAAAGATGCAAATGTTGACAGAAAGGCATTTGAAGCACTTTTCTGAAAGTCGGCATTGGAGGCACTTTGGAGTGCAGATTGTTTCTCCTCAAGGAAGCATGGTTTAATTAAGCGGCGGCCAGAGATCCACACCGTACTTGATAATTACTTTAAAAAAGTCTGACCCAAGCTATTCTTGAAAATTGCGAATCTGTCGTTTCGGGGGGGGTTTAATCTATTCCCTCTGCTTCTGCCTAGTGGCCTATTTCTTGAGCTTCTAATTATAAAGAATGAAGAAAATGGAGACAAGTGTGTGAAAGAGATGGAGGATCGAGGATATTTGCATTTGGACGGTAGTAATAGCTAGCTGTCTGATAATTAAGCTGTGAAAAAATTGGTATGTGCTGATTTATTGATAGAATATTTATTAAAAACTCCCTCCCTCGATCACTGGCCGAGAGTAATTCTGTAAGAATATAATTAAGCAACGCAGATTGCAAGCTTGTTACACGGCCGGATCGAGTTGAGCAATACTGTGCAAGCGTGCCTGAAACGAATGATTAACTCGATCAACCAAACAGATATATAGGAACGACACGCAGCAAAGCTTAATTGGTATACATACATGGAAATGAAGGAAAACAAACAAGGGCAGATTAATTAACGACAGCTAGCCCTTAATTTATTAATTCTTTCTTCTGATCAACGGGCTGATTCCTGCTACACCAACTCCTTGAAACTTCAAAGTTTCTTCTACGTACGTTGCTCAGGTATGAAACGCAACACAACTCAAAACAAGGTATCTAGCTAGCTATCAAATAATTAATGCTCTAGTAGTGCTTTTCATTTGGACTCTGGTTGCTCGGCACTTTCGAATCATATATATAGAGCAAATTAGCAACTGCAATAAGAACAGACGAGGAGCTTCTAATTACGGGGACGGACTGCGCGCATGGAGTACTGGGACTTCTGCACGCTCATGCATCTAATTGAGCTTTCTTCTTCCTGATGAAAGCGGTCGCCTTCTCGTCTATGTCGGGCTCTGCGACCCACCACACCCCGTCCTCGTCGCTCGTCCACACTCTCACTCCGCGCCGCTGCTCATGTTCCTCGGCCTCCATCCCATGTGAGCACCCCAAGAACCTCAGGATAGTAGCAAAGCAGGAGTCTGAAGACTTCTCCCCCATCTTCTTCTCTCTTCTCTCTCTCTCTCTCTCCCTTGTGTGTGTGTGTGAAGATGGATCAGGTATCTCTTCCCTTTTGGTTTACCTGCAGAGAAGCGCAGGGCACCTCAATTTAAACTGCGAGAGAAGCCCCGGGGGCCATTGCGAAGGAGAGGAGCCATGCACGATCACTGACCAGATGGACGGTCTAGATTTTCCCGTGTTCGATCGGCACCAAATGATTTGCGTCCGACTACATATTAAACGGACGCGGGGGTTTCCTTTTCTTCCCTTTACCAAACTTTACTCCTTGACCAGTGTGACCGCCACCTTCCCAGCTCCTCCCTTCTGTAAAGCTAACCCGGAATCACTACGTGCGTACGTGCGTACGTACGTACTCCCATGCTGCTCCTGAGGTCTAGCTCGATCCCTTTTGATTAGCCAAGAAGGAAACGAAAAGGACACACACTGCAGGCACATCCTCATATACTTTATCGTGTGGCACTCATGCCCACCCTTGAATGTAGTCTCAGTATACGTACGTATAGATGTTTAATTGTCTCCCAATGGTATCAAATTAAGAGTCGCCATGCACGGCTGCACATGCTGCAATGGCTATGTAGCGGCTTATAATAAAGGATGAACCGAGAAGGCACCGCTAGCTAGTAACAGTCATTCCGCACGCTCACGGTACCAGGTGCAGGTGCTGCTATTGGAGCTGTTGCCCACACTATAACATGCTGTTTCTTCCCCCACCCCACCCCCATTTCGGCAAGTCTTGCAGTGGTGATCAAGAACCTGAGAGCTTTCATTACAGCTGAAACCCCGTGCTGCTTACAGCAAGAAAAGCTAGCAGCTGATTATTGTCTTTTAGATTCCCACGTTTGTGATCGGTGAAACCACCACCTATATATGTTACACTTTAACTGACGTGTAAATCCGTTTAATCTCATTCTTAATTGCGAAACGACTGTTGGATGCTACCGTGAAAAGAGAAAGTGAGACAGTGGGCCGGTCAAAGTAATGGGATGGGGGTGGGGGCGCAATTAAAAGAAGAAGAAGAACAACATCAACAGAAGAAGAAGAAAGAGCGTGTGGATTGTTGTTTGCGCTGGTGGTCTCTAGGTGCTCATTGGGTCTGCTAGCTTTAGGATTTCTCAAAAGGTTTCTCCCCTTCATGCAAGCTGTCTCCCTCACTGATCTAACCCAAAATAGACGGCTAAGATGTATCCTTTTGCGACGGTGGAGGCCATCCCCGGCCCCCTTTATAGGGTTTAGAAACTAATTAATTAATTAATCTCTGTTTCCTTATAAGTTTGCCCGACTGTTACACATTGGGGGCCTACCCCAATGCAGGAAAGTTCGGCATGGTTAGGTGACAACTCCATTTAATTTGTGGCCCCGGTGGGTTAATCTAGAAGATTCGGGCCTCGATCGGGAATTAATAAGTGTCGAACTGTTGACACGGTTCATCACAAGGACCTGGCCGATCAAAGGGAGAGAACCCGGCCCAGAAAATCTTTCATACATACTTTTATTTACGTGATCGGAACCTATTAATTAATGATGGAGTAAAGGAATCAGATTAGGAGAGCATATGTTCATATTCTGCCTAATTAATCAAAGAAGAACAGTAGGTTCATGGTGATCATATCTTCAAAGCCAAGACGACGTAAATCATCCCACACGTACCGTACGTACCGGTCTTTGAATGCCATGACACTAGTGATATATATATATATATATGGTGCCGTGTTTTATAATAATATATTTTTAATCCGAGGGAACGCTCTAGAGAAGAATCGGTGTATATGAACTTGTAAATTTAGATGCCAAGTCAAGCTGATGAGGAGGAAAATAAAGAGGCTATGAAGATATACAAGGATCTTCACTTCATGATCTGTTGTTTTCACACTTTTAAGCCTGCATAAATTAGATTCGTCTGCAATGTATGCGTGTAGTCGATCCTGAAATGGTCGAGAGGTCTCCCTTCATAATACATATCTCATATCCAAAAAAAAAATCTCAAGAAAAAACTATATTCAAAATCTGAGTTTAATTAGTAAAATTATCCAGCATCTAATTCTTAATCAGTAATTCTTGGAAATCTCTTGTAATCAATTATTAAGGCAATATATATTAGACCTCCAGACAATAAACTAATTATGCTTTACGATCAGATGCTAAAACTATAGTGGTATTTTTTAAATCAAATATAATGGCAAAAGAAAGTAATTAATCAACATCATCATACTATCCCTTGGACGTCTGGACGACCCTCGATCGGGACCCTTCCTCGTTTTCCTTATAACATGATTTGTCAAGTATCATGATTTAGGATTGCAAAACTGCGCGATATATATCCATGATGTATATATTGCCATCAATGAGGTCATTTTAAAGAAATGCAGGGATTTTCCACGACAATAGCGGCCTTTAGCAAAGCAATCAAATAACTTTCCACGGATATGTAAGAAAATTCTTTACAGTAATTACTTAAAAAATCCCCTCTAATTAACTATTTTCAAAATTCCTTTGTTTCTCAACCAAAGACGCTGTGTGTGTGTGTGTTTTCATAACCCTTTTGTCCACAAGCCTCTCTCTCAATTGTCTATGTCATAGACATGCACGCCCGGCCCGATGTAAGCTATACTCCGCAAAAGGTGTCGAGGAGTGTGTGTGTGTGTGTGTGTGTGTGTGTGTGTGAGAGAGAGAGCGCACCCGGATCACGAGTCTTCGTGAAGAAGTGTGTGTGTGTTCGTGTGAGAGAGAGAGAGAGCACCCGGATCACGAGTCTTCGTGAAGAAGAAAATTGGCACGTTGATCTGGAGATGGCACTTTTAGCATGTCTTTAAGTGGTAGGGGTCCTTTAATCATTGCTCCTAGCATTGAGTTTGACACGACAAAGTGGGGAAGTACCCTTTGGAGAGTTGAAGCATTTGTCCAGTCCCATCGAGCAGGCCTACAGCATTGAATAGGTTGTTCTTCATTTGTTATTGTCATGGGACCAGCCAAAAACTTACACGTCTACTTGTGAAAGAATTGCTATCGTATGTTCTCTGTCCCTTCTTTTTGTAAAGGGTGCCATTGTTGTATCTTGAACTCGCTACCTTCCCCTGAAACTTTTTGGATTTGCTGTGTTCACACTGTTCATATCATGTGTACTCCATATGATAATCCCTCGTTCCCTCGTGCTAAATGTAGAGATGCAGTAGTATTGTACGATTTCCCCCGCGGCTGGGATCGTCATGAAGTTAATTAACGGAAAAGAGAAGAACATAGATACAACTACAGCTATAAGCGCTGTTAATGGGCCTTGATGCCCGTTGGGCCACCCGCGATGCCTGCCGACCCGCTGGCACCCGCCTGAGCCACGGCTGCGCCAGGCGCCCGCCTGCCCCTTGACGTCCGGTACGAATGTACGAGAGAGAACATGCGGAGAGTGTAGTATGAGAGTATTCTCTCCTTATCTCTCTCTACCTCTTCTCTCTCCTGACCGTCTCTCTTCAATTGTTGGACAACGACGATGGCGAAGATAGAGTGATGACCACAGTCACGCTCTACGTAGAAGTCACGGAATTCAGTGTTCCGACGACAGACTCGGCCACAACTCCGGAAGACCAGCACTATAGTCCTGCGGATTTGAATGGAAGATCGACCAGCGGGTAGACTCATGTACCTTACTCCCGACTCTGCTTGAGTGCATCAGCTTCGTCAAAGTTTGCTGTGCAGATAAGGTGCATCTGTACTCGTAATTTTTGTGATATATATAAACATATATATATTGTCAGGGGTTATCAATATTAGTAGCAGAGTCATTGATTTATTGTAATTCTTGTGTGTCTATTATAGACTCTCTCGCGATGGCAGGTCCGTCAACCTGATGCCCGATGTGTCCTTTCTCAACAACCATTACGAGGAGTTGTCCACACCACCTCAGCTGATCCTGCCAGTTACACGTCCTCGGAAGGCGTAGATTCGTGCCACGCAACATCCTGCTCGCATCTTACATGTGAAAGTGAAACGTAACAATGACAGAGTTCGATCTTTCTCCGGGTAGAACATATCCACATCGAATGATGCATCGACTAATCAGCCCGTGAGTCTCGAGAGAGTGCTTGTGCCTCCCCGATGCCGTCTTACAGGCCGCGAGTACCCATATCCACGTACCACGGCAAGGATCGTGACACCGACGGGTCACAAACGGGGTGCTGCCGCCAATACGACCGTCACGACTGTGACAACGACGACACTCCCTGACGCCGCGGGAGCAACTGGAGTGGGCAATCCAATTGCCCACACCGACATTGTGACGGTAGCGGCTAACGAACGATCCGTTTGAGTAGCAACTGCAGAGGCCAGTGTAAAAGCTGACGGCTCACCCGTTTGACAACAGGCCCACCCCACGTATAGGCATGTGAGTGTGTGTGTGCCGTTCAATAAGCATTCACCCAACATGTAGGTACGTAAGAGTGTGTGCGTCATGTGTGCATGTGTATTAGAGTTGAGCATCCAACAGGAAACACCGTTAATAAGCATCAGTCGAGTCGACATGGTGCCGTTCCAGATGACCTCAAATTTATTGGTTATATATATCTGGGTGCAGCATTGCAGAGTCTGCTCAGGGCCTCTTTGGCACCTAATTTGAAACCCCCAAGAGGACGCTGCAACACCACATCAAAATTTTCCGGTACGACGGCAAACATTATTACAACTGCCAGGATTTCGAGAACCCTAGGGCGAAAAAAAAAATAACAACACAGCAGTTCCTCGTCGAGAATGTCAAGCGCCATTGAGAAAAAGCTGTGCGAAACCAGAGCTACTCACGGCCATAACATGTCAATTATAGACACCCACCCGCCGACCAAAAACCACGCAATGTAACAGGTTACCCGAGATAACATGAGAACCTCCAATAAGAAGAAAGCCATGTCAGCGAGCAGAACTAGGCAGCAGCAGCCATCGGGACGGATCGGTAGCAGGCCCTCTTCACCGCATTGACGATATTATCGACCTGGACAAGGATATGGCAACATGATTGTAAATTAACAAACCTTATTGAACGGATAACTTCAGATTTGCTTGCTGACGAACAGAGCTTGGTAGGTATAAGCTACCTGGGGAACTGCCAGTCTCTCCAAATTGGCTGCATATGGCATTGGAACATCTGCCCCAGCTATCCTCTCCACTGAAGCGTCAAGATATTCAAAGCTCTCCTCGATGACAGATGTGCTGTTTCATACGGCAGAACCTGGTAAGATTTGAGAATCAACAACCAGAAGTTGCTATTCTTGGGAATATGCTCACCATATCTCAGCACCAACACCGTGCTGTGGGAAGCCTTCCTCAACTGTCACCAGTCTGTTGGTTTTCCTGACAGAAGCATTGATTGTGGCCCTGTCCAGCGGTCTAATTGAACGGAGATTTATGACCTGAAAAAACAACAAAAATTTGTGTCACCCGGTGAAGTCAAAGCATATGATACCAATCAGAGTCATCTTGAAGGCAATTCACCTCTGCACTAATCCCTTCCTTCGAAAGCACCTCCGCAGCCTGTACAATGATCCATTTAAAAATAAAAATAACAATTTTAGTGTCAAGGAAACAGAACAATGATTTGCCAATGGGACCTGTAGGTTCTATAGAAGGAACAGCAAAAGATATGGGGCAGAAACAATAGTATTCTTACCCAAAAATACAGAGCAACTGATTGCATCAACTACAGAAAAATAACCATTATATTCAATGATTATAAGTTCCCATTTCCAGAAGGCATGCTTGGTTCATCTTAATGGACAATTCAAGTTCCAAGAAATAAATTACTCTAATTCCTCCTAAATACTTTAACAGATGAAGCAATTGGAACATCATCATGAAAGCTTTCTCCCATTTATTTGAGGTCAGCCATGTGATTCCTGACCCCCCCCCCTTATTCGATCTGATATCATATCCGTAGAACAGTTAGATATCTCCTTAATACATTGGAACAGTTTCATTTTAGGATTGAGATTCTTTGCTCCACTTTTTTCTACACCATGTCTATGTTATCAAAGGCACTTGAGGCGCTGGCCTCGGCAGTGAGGCGAGGCAAGGCACCCATAACTCACCTCACTTCGGCCCAACTCGCCTAGGGGACCTTGCTGTAGCTGCAGGCCCTTTCGGGCCAACCCACTTGCACTGCGCAGCTTATTCCTATAACCCAGCCCCCAAAAATTCCACCAGGGGGCCTCCACCCCCTTTCCACCCCACAACAAGGGGGGAACTGTCCCCATTTAGAACCCCTCCCCCCGCCCCCCCAACCTGACCGCCCAAGTCGATCTGCGATGCAAGACCAGGTCAAAGGTAGATTAGGATCATTTGACGTGAATTTGATAGGTTCTTAATTTATTTCTCACATATGAACTATGTAGTTAAAAGCGCGCCTAGGCGCTCGCCTAGGCGCTGAGGCGAGGCGGACCACATCTGGTCTCACTCTCTCTCTGTCTTACATATACACACATAACTTGCTTTGAATCATAGGATTGAATGAATCATAGGATTGAATGAATTTAGGACTTTTATTGACTTTATATAGCCATTTTTGTGATATTTAGACATATAGTTTATTTTTTGAATTAAATATATATATTTAATAAAATTTCGCCTCAAACGCCTAGGCCATCGCCTAGGCGTTTGAGGGGTGAGGCGACCCCTTGGTCGCCTCGGTCGCCTCACGCCTTAGACTACATAGCATATGAATGGATGAATTTACTAATTTTATTGTTTTGGTATGTGTTGTTGGCATATTCAATTACATATTTATTATGTGATTTATTTAATGTATTTTAAAAAATATCGCCTCAAACACCAAGGCCATCGCCTAGGCGTTTGAGGCTAAGGCGACCCCTTGATCAGCTCAGGCACCTCTCGCCTCTGACTACGTAGCCATATGTCCACTTCATCCAAGCCATGCATCTGTTATGGTATTTACACCTCCTCCGTTCTAATTGCTGCAACCGAACCTCTAAAAAATAGGGAAGGATATAAATACACAGCTGAAATGAAGTAGAGCACAGATGGTGTAGAGAAAGTGGAGTAGAGGGTATCAATCCCTCATTTTCAGCCTACTCTGACTTGACATCTATAGGGGCTATTCCTGAAACTGAAAACATATGTTCTTTCTTAGCCTTATGTTTTCTAATCTTTCCATATATCCATCTCATCATCCTATAACTCACCACACATTTTTCTTTTTATATTCTTCTTTCACAACCCAAACTTCAAAGTCTCATAAGCAAAGCAGGTTCCACAACTTTTCTATGAAACTTTCTTCTAAACTTCGAAGCTATATGCGGGCCACAAAAGACTTTGGATGCACTTCTGTACTTTATCCAGTCTGTCAACCTTATGTGCAACATTTTCCTAGATCTCCTCATTCTCTTAAATAATAGGTTCTAAATATCAAAAATTACCATCAGGAATGACTTGTCCATCAATCATCAAAAACTGCTCCTGTCCAACCCTCACATTTCGGAAATTTATATTTCAAATATTGTAATTTGGTTTGACTAAGACCAAAATCCTTCAATTCTTAAGCATATCTACAATGTTCCAAGTTAATACTTACGCCATCCATACACATTAATGAGAACAATATTAATAGCACATAGACATGTTCTAAGTGATTTCCTTTCATAAATGTTTTGTCACTTCTAGAACCGAAGTAAAGAAGCATGGACTTAATATAAAAACTTGATGCAACCTATAGTAACGGGAAATTTTCACAGGAATCTTCAAGAATTATTTTCACAATAGTTGGTGCCCTCTCGTACATATCCTGTACCACGTCAATATATCCTTTGGAAATACATTTCTTCTCTAATGTGCACCAAAAATTTTATTCACTTGTAGGACATCCCTCAGTCAATGAAAATCATACGAAAATCCCTTTGCATCCTTCTACAGCTCGTTGGTTGCAGTTACAGACAGCCATTGTGCATGCACAAGGCAAGAAACCAGATACTGATGGTTGCCACTGAGATGTGGAGAGAGAGAGAGAGAGACTCAGCCTCTTTAGTGAGTCATGAAAATGTGCTGCAACTGCATCTAAAACCTTTCTTCGGTTGCGTAAGTCATATGTCTGGCTCTGGTTTTCATCAGCCACCTTTGCCACCAAAGACTTCAAACCAGACTCTTTGTAGCCTTTTACCAAGCATCTACTGTGTAATTGGCCCAAACACAACAACCAAAACAAAATCAAGAAAAGAAACCAGTATGTTACAACACTCATAAAGTACTCAGGGTCTTAAGCCATATGCCAAGCACCTATGGTTCAATACAGAATGCAAAATAAAACCAGAAACCCAGCACCCAGCTGCTTCCTTAGTGGGGCACCAACAGTTCTAGAGGTGGATACCACTTCCCCAACACTGTCCTAGTTGTTGGACCATTTTGTCAATACTTCTTGGTAGGGACAGTGGGAGCCACGAGGATCCATCCCTCAATTACCCTCCTAATGAGACATTATCTGGTTGAAAAAAAAAAGAAAAACACAGTGACAGGCTCTAAAACTTGATGGGAGGTCTAAATTGAAAAGAAACAACTTAACCAGTTGAGTTGCCTTCATGTTGGTCCCTGTGCTGGAGATGTGAAAAAAAGGGAGATAAGCTCCATCATCCCACATAAAAATTTCTGCTTCGTGTTCACTTGGAAAAGCCATACTAGATTGTCTCAAACAGCAATTCAAGTTGAAGCACTCAAAGAAAATTAACCAACTATATGCACTATGGTCCAAGAAGTGCAGTTTTCAAGTTATTTAGCACACTCCAATATCGCACAAACCCACAGAGCAATAAAGAAACACTGGGAACAGGTGCCTAGGAAACGAAGCAATATGCACAAGCATATGAGAAATGGAATCATTAAATCTCTACCTCTGATTCACGTTTGTATATTTGGATGTTTAGATAATATATCTTTTACAAGGGCCCATTCAAGATTATAGTGGCAGTGGAAACATATGCCCTTTACATGACTTCACTAGAACAAGGTCTACGGTACTGGTACCAGAACCGGTACTGGTACCGGTCAGGGGCAGTACCAGTTTCGATACCAGTACATACCGCCTAGTACTGGTACGGTACTGCTCTGCGATTGATGTGTATAAATATAATTGAATGTATGGGTTTAAAAATTTTAAAAATAGAAAAAATAAGAAAAATTGATAGAATTCAAAATCATACATAATTGAACACATCCAAAATGTAACATATTTGAAAATTTAGAATCATAAAATACTTCATTTTTTTATTTTTGAATTGGTATCGGCCGGTACCGGTACCAAAGAGGCGGAACCGGATCGGTCGGGTCCGGCACCGGTACATACCGGGCGGTACTGTGAACCATGCACTGAAAACTTGAAAAAGGATTCATAGGACTAAAAGATGACATAAAACCCTGGATTGCCAGGGGGGACCCATTTATTACTTAAGCAGAGTCATGGATATGATGTGATATCCGGTGACGGTCTGGCAAATCCAAATTTTAGAATACAAGAATTTACGTTAGTACATCCCAAGTGTAAGCATCAATTGTATTATCTTGATAGATGGCCTGTGTAGTCTATCGTGTTGATAGATGACCTATGCATTCAAGGGGGATTTTGTTTCCCCTTACCCCTTTTGTAATTCTTTACTTTGAGTGACGTATGGCTATGCTACCTTCATAAGAAAAGGGCAAATATCAATTGACTCTAACAATATCTCAAATTTTAATGCATATCATGGGGACAAAATTTGTTTTTCGAACTAGTAAAGTCAACTATTTAACAAAAAATTATATCTAAATTTGTTATAAATATCCACATAGATTAGCATGGAAATGTGGGCATTTGTATGCACCTGGAGAGCATAGCCAACCATCTTTGAAAAGGCAGTAATTGTAACATCCTTTCCTTCTCGTTCAATCTGTTGACAGATGTCAGGAATGACCCCAAAAAAGACTCAACCTTGAATAGTTTACATTTGTTATGAAAAGGCATACCTTTGCTTTCCCTATCGGCAAGCAGAAACTAGAGTCTAAAACTTCATCTGAAACAGGAAAAGATTGGCCATATCTGACAAGCCGGCCATGATGGAGAAACAAATCAGTTCCAAAATTGTAACACTAGGTCTTACATAAGGATAAGAAAATTGATAGTTTAGGATTTCAAACAATACAGAATCTCATTTTCGAGGAAGACAACAGGATCAGGATCTCGAATGGCAGCTTTCAGCAAGCCTCGAGCATCTTCTGATGAATATGGGCTTAAAACTTTCAATCCAGGAACATGTGCATACCAAGCTGCATAACACTGCAGATAACAGTTTGATGATTGCTTCAAATTTCAGTCATTAGTCTGGCAATGTCAAAGTGTAAATACTTACGGTTTAAAAGAAAAAGGTTCCCACACAAGCTTGACCAATGTTGAGGAAATCATTCTTTGGGTCACAAGGACTGCTTTTTCCTGAACCCCGTGCATTGGAGGTATAATGCAAAATAAGGGACAAGTTGACCGATTTACAAGAACATGCTAAAATTCAAAGACTGAAAGGAGTGCCAATTTTAGTGGAAACAATATGCAATTGCTGTTTTACACAGTAAAAGGTTCTAGAAATTGCATCAAGGTATTTTTAAAAAGAAGAAAGAAGAAAAGAGGTAGCTGTCATGACTAACAGGGACAGCTGAGGACATTGGCAAGTCGGTTACGGATCCAAAAGAAAAATATACTCAACCAAGTATCATAGAGTTGTAACATCATGGTAGCACTGAATATTCTGCAGTTGTATCTCTTCATGTTCAAGCTATTGCACTATGCTTAGTTTTAACAGTCATATGTGGTCATCACAAGAAGATGAGTTCCTCAGCAATTTTTAGAGTGTAACAAAGAATGAAATGTAATGAAAGTTTCACTACACCTGAGAATGCTGAGAACTGACTCCTGCAGCAGCACCATTCGGTCCCCTGAAAACTATAGGCACAGAGATGTCACCAGCGGACATATAGTTCATTTTTGCAGCAGAGTTAATAATGTGATCAATGGCCTGCAAGAGAATAGAAACCCATGCATGGGATCAATATCACAATTAATTCCACAATAAAAAACTACATGAGCACTAAAAGGAATAACAAATTATGTGAAAATACAAGACCATAAGACGAAAACCATGGGTTCTGTGCTCTGTTATAAAAAAAAGATCACCTTGGTCGCCTAGGCGACGAGGCAAAGCAAGCCAAGCCAAAAATGCCTTGACTCATATCATGTTAGCCTCACTCACCAAGGCACATGTCTATGTTATCTATGTCAAATGCTTGCATTTTTAATTATGTGGTATTGCGTTTTCTTGTTTTAATTACTCTAAAGAGGCTAATGCCTTTTTGTAGTACCTTTTTTCTCTTACATGCTGCCATATTTTTCTTATTCTTGATGACCCCTAAGACCATCCATTGCTTACATGAGTGCATATATAGAAACTAATGAAGGTAAAAGTCTTCCACATACTGACAGAAGAAAATGGACTACCTTCAACATGGTGAGCAACTTGTTATTTTCAGATAATTTTTCATCAAGTTCTGTCTAATAAAACTAGGTGGTTAAACAAAATCAAATAAAATGATTACTGCTTACAATCCAGGAACATCCACAGAATTCTCTCCAAAATCAATCAAATTAAACATTACGAAGTAAGGTAGACAACTTGCTGCTTCCACAGAATCCTCTCCAAAAAAATGACTACCGCTTACAATCCAGGCATATAAGGTAGTTAATGTTATGAAAATAAATTCAAATTATAGTGGGTAAATAAAGCAAAAAGGGAAGTCGGATTTGATGTTCATTAATATCAACAATGTCATTAAATCTGTCTGTTGGTTTCAACATCCATAAAATTAAGCCTTTCTGATGCGGGACGGAGTCCAGGTTGCTCTGGGTGCCAAATTGCATCCACTCAGCCCACCGTGATTTGCAATTCGTGTCCTGCTTGGTTACAAATCGCGTCCCTGGACGCTGACATGATTTGTAATTCGCGTCTTTGGAGGCCACCACGACTTTATGCAGAACGCGGCTAGGGGGTAAACCGCATTTCAAATCGCGTCGCTTTAGGCAAACGCGTTTTCAACGAAGATGCGTCGGGTCGGGCAACCGCGTTCAACACGGAGACTGCAGGTTGTTCTGTTCCCCTGTCACGGTGGCTCTGTTCTGATTTATGCCGCCGGTGAAAGACGACTGTGCGTGCGGTCAGATTTGTGCAGCCTGTAGGACGAAGGGAGGATGGCGGCGGGGTGTGCTGGGGAGCACAGAGGCCGTCGGCGAAGTCTTCCGTCCGAGAGACAGATGGCGAGCTGCGACAGGGGATGCCAAGAGCGGTGGCCAGCACCGGCATATGGGGCAGGTGGCGGCAGACCTGCTGGACTGCTGGGCAGCAAGCGTGTGCCCTTGCAGACCGGACGGTGGAGTGCTCGGTCGACCGGACTGGCAGAGTGGAGTACTCTGAACGGCGGGAGATGACACAGGGCTTGAACGTCAACGAGCTGGCCGGCAGGGTCCGATGGGGCCGGAGGAGGCTGCGCTCGGGGGAGAGGACAGGAGGAGTGCGTGGCTCTGGTTGGTAGGTTGCAGCCGAGTGGGACAAGGCGGGACGCAGCCGGGGTGGACGACAACGGCTCTATGCGGGGCGGAGGCGTGCGTGGGTTGCAGCTGGTGCGGAGGATCGCCGGCGTGCTTGGAGCTGTGGCAGGGCGTGCAACAGAGTGGAGGACGACGGCGGGGGATAGGGAGGTGTCGGTTGGGGCTTCTCACCTGTCTCCTTGGAGACGATGCAACAATGGAGCTTCACACTCCTGGGGCATCTCACCCCTCCTCCATCTCAGAGGATACGTAAGGCATCTCACCTCACAGAGAGTTTTCTCAACTCAATATTTCTATTCATTTCTTCATTCGTTCATTCATGCGTTAAACAGGGAGATGTACATATTTAAATTGGAAGGGTGGGGAGGAGGAAGGTCCTCTTGGAAAACCCAAGGGACCAGACTCTCTACGAAGAGACACCTACATAACTCTTACATGGAAAATAGTAAAGATTTAATGACGGGGGATATTTTTGCCTAGGCTGTAGGCTCAAAAAAGAGGTCATTACCTAGGCCCACTCATGAGGCCCAATGGCATCAAATAAAGATAAAACTAGACACAAATAATCATAAAAATGACTACTAGATTGCTTGCCGTCTTCCTTCGTGTTGTCGTCCCAAAATCTGTCAATAAACTTTGGTTAAGTCGGGCCGTCCATCCAAAATCGGTCCCCATTACTTTCACTACTACCTTATTTTACTCCTGTGAAACAAGCATAACGTGCAATCCACATAGATATTGGGACATGAGTGCAACAGTGTAGACACTCACGCAATGTTCCAAGGGCCAACTAGAGTGAAATATTTAACATCTTCTAAGTCAAATTGCAGTGGCTAATTGGAGAGACAAGGTTAACATAGAAGAAATAAGATCATTCATTGTGAAAGACAGTCATGGGTTTGCTTTTGTTAAAATAAAGCTTCTGAAAAAATACCCATGATTAGCAAAAGAAAAGCGGAAAAACCTACAAGTATGGAAAGAAAACAAAACAAAGAAAGCAGGGAGGGAAAGGGAATCTAGCAACAACAGGAGGCCTGGAACCCCTTGCAAGAAGTTGAGACGAACTAATTACTCGCCGAAGTCTGATACATGAAGAACCCCTTAATATAAAAATGTGCAGCATAAACTTGTTAGCTGAACTGGGGAATGGTGGAGGTTTTTAGTATATACTCCATTTTTTACCATTGATAAAATCTTGAAACCTCTATGAAGAAAACCTATCTGCTATGGTCTGGGATTGAGGATATTTCCAACCTGAATTCTTGCCATAGGATATGCATTGTTGACTCATTCTAACTTGTACGGAATCATGAGTCAACTGACTCAGTTTTTCAACTAAGCAATCTCCAAGTCAGCCAATACAGCTTGGCACACATTGGCTTCTTCACTTGAAAGAACTTTTGCTGATTTGATCCAAATCGAATGAGTTATACAGGTTGACTCATTTTTCAGGAATCCACATTGTGCTTCTAAACTGAGTTGGCCAAACTTGCTATAGGAAATCCTACTCAAATTTGGGAAAAGCTTCCACATCCATTCCCAATCATGCCCTTTTCCAAAATGGGAATCCAGGAAGAGTACCCAAAATAAGCACTCATTTCTCATGTTACGGGAACATTGATTTTGATAGATCATAACCAAATGCATCTGTGCATGGTACCATCATTTATAATAATGCTCATCTCTATCAAGGAGTTCCTATCAATTTGGAGATCTCACATGAATTCCAGTTGAATCTCACAGCTAGAATATATAAATCATAATGTAAATTTCAGGTTGGCATATTTGTCACTTCTCATGCCGAAAAACTCCTCATACCTCATCTTCAGCCTACCAAAGGACCTTGGGACATGTGTGTGTGTGTTATATCTTAGGATGTGACACCAACTAGACAGCCTAACAAGTGACTCTGAATTCATCAAGTAAATATCTTTCAGAAATTGTTGTGCCTGGTCATCAAACAGCAGCACAAAGATTATTAAGGTTCCAATCAAAGCAATTAGAGATTATCATAAAGCTTGACCAAAAATGGCCTCTGGCATAAAAACTCCATGTGTGCAGAGAAAGGTATATAATATAAAGAAACAGTCAGAACCTGCATGGAGAAGTTGAATGTCATAAATTCAACAACAGGACGAAGACCATAATATGCAGCTCCAATACCAATTCCAGTAAAGCCAGCCTGTGAAAACAAAGCGAGGAAAAACAAAATTTGCAGACTATGGTTACTAAGCATTGGAAATGAGAAAGAAAGGGTATGCAAGTAAGGTATAATGCGTGAAGCATTACAAGGCTTTTCGTCCCTATGGAGTCACCTAGCTATAGTGAAGGATATACAGATACAAAATAAAATATGAAAACCTGGATAAAAAAATAAAATATGACAACCTAGATTAGAGTATAAAGCTAAAGAGTAGGGGTTTGGAGTAACCTCCGTGATGGGGGTATCAAGAACTCTTTCAGGACCATACTTTTCTAGAAGACCCTTGGTTATCTGCATAACAAACATATAGATGATGCTAATTGTAAAGCAAGCATGAAAGTAGATGGCAGATTTGCCCAAAAAACAATGAAAACAGAAAAGCTGCTGATGTCCATGTGATTGTGATGATCAAACCTTATAAGCACCCTGGTACTCGCCAACCTGAAATGATGGAAGATATGCATTATGTAATTCAGAAGAGTAAAGACTGTAAGAGAAATTAAATAACTCAAAGAAACTCTTCCCCAAGGTTACCTCTTCACCCATGAGGAATACTTTTGGATCTGCGGACATCTCCTCATCCAGTGCTGAGTTCAAAGCTTCTCGAACAGTCATCTGGAAGAAACAATGATTGTTCATATGCAGCACAACCATAGTTATCCAAATAACAGAACCCCATGAAACTTGTTCATTTTTCAAACGTAAATATCTAAATAAAACATGGTGAGAAGAAGCCTTTTTAAGATGAATGTCCCAACTCCCAACCAATGGACTTCAGAGGAGCATTTCCGATAGCGTCATAAATTATCTCAAAAAAACAATTGCACCGCATCAAGAAGCATCTGTATCAATCCAAGTTAAACCAGCAAGACGCACGTACTTAACAACTGTGAAGGAAAGATGTTTCATTCTTGGACGGCTGAAGATATGAGTGCGTGGATGAGACAAAGGAACCTAAAACTCAAAATGAAGAGAAATTTATATGTAGCTACAAAGGTTGCAACTACAGTAGCTGAACACAAAGCAGATAAAAAGGAGTAAAAGCAAAGGGAATTATATGATGCCCGACATCTCACGAGAACAAAACCTATGGCAAATCGAGCACAAAGGACAGACCAACACAACACAATGGCCTGCCCTGGACTTACCTCCTTGCCAAGAGACGAGTAACCCCTCTGCAGGCCAGAGATTCCCGGCAGAAGCCTCCGTAAGGGCTGCCCTAACATCTGGCAGCACAGCAGCGAAAAACACCCACCTTAGAAAAAGCAGAAACAGATAGAGAAACTAGTCACTCAAACGAGCAAAGCGCACCGACACCCTCGTCCTTACAGGCGCAGAAGAGCTCCCCGACACCCGCCTCACGAGTCCCAACATCTTCCCTGCTCCATCACATCCAAAAGCACAAAAAACCATAAGCAAAAGACCCGGGCGCCGAATCATCAAGAAACAAATGATAAGAATTTCACACCCTCGGCGAATTTCTCGCAGACTGCCGGCCCTCACAGCAACCCGGCAACGACACACCCCCACCCCCGGCACAGGTCATATCACAATAACAACAACCAAAATCTTAGAACAAACAACATGGGCAGCAGGCAGGAAAGACTTTCGCATTTCTCGGGGCAGAAGCCGCGAGCCCCGAACCCGAACCAAAGCATCTCCCTTCCTCGATTCCCAGGCAAGGGGCGCCAGAAGAAGAAGAAGAAGAAGAAGAAGAAGAAGAGGGGAAGAGCGGAGACCTCTGGTTCGTCGGATAGCAGCGGAGGTCGATTACCAGGGAGGAGGAGGAGGAGGAGCAGCCCCGCGCTGCGTTGTGCCGGGAAAAACGGACGTCAACTTGTTCTTCCGCGCTCCTGCCTGGGCGGTGGCGACTGCTCCCGTCACCGTAACCGGTCGTGGGCGCCCCGTCCTCCAGAAGAGAAGAATGGTTGGTACCTCACCAACTCAAGGTGGCGTGGGGATGTTTGCGGCGTGTGGGAGGGCGGGCGGTAAGCGGATCTGGGTAGGAGGGGGGGTGCCGGCCCCGAAACCGAAAGAAGGGTAAGGGTGGGTGAACCCGTAACCGATACCTGCCGAGCCACCCAACACCGGGGCCGGCCTGGGGGGTAGTTGGCTGGCCCGTCTCCCTTTTTTTGTCTTTTTTTTTTAATTTTGCGGGATGGGTTGGGGGCTTTAACGCAAGTTATTCTTTTTAAGGTTAAAAAAAAAGTTCTAGTTGAAAAGTATTCTTGGAATCAGGGTTTGCCGTCCCACCCCGACCCGCACGACCCGACCCGACCCAGGCGGGCGTCGGGTCGCACGGGCCGTGGGTCGTGGACGGGACGCACCGAACCGCTCTGTCCCGTGCGTCTCGCCACGTACCGGTGCGGTGCGAGGCAGGACCCGGCTCGGTACGAGCGGGTCGGGGCGGGTCGACGGGCCGGCAGGAGGGGGAGGGGGGCGCCGGAGGTGGGAGAGGGGGGTGGTGGGGGGCCGCCGGAGGTTGGGGGGCGGTGGGGGAGGGGGGAGAGGTGGGGGGGCGGTGGTGGCCGCCGGAGGTGGGAGAGGGGGGCCGCAGCATGAGGGGGAGGTGGGAGAGGTGGGGGGGCGGTGGTGGCCGTCGGAGGTGGGAGAGGGGGGCGGTGGGGGGCCGCAGCAGGAGGGGGCGGGGGGGTGCCGGAGGGCGGCAGCAGGAGGGGGGCGGTGGGGGGCGGCAGCAGGTTGGGGGCGGGGGGGGGGGCGCCGGAGGTGGGAGAGACGCCGGAGGGCCGCAGCAGGAGGGGGCGGGGGGCGCCGGAGGGCGGCATCAGGAGGGGGGCGGTGGGGGGCCGCAGCAGGAGGGGGCGGGGGGGGCGCCGGAGGGCGGCAGCAGTAGGGGGGCGGTGGGGGGCGGCAGCAGGTTGGGGGCGGGGGGGGCGCCGGAGGTGGGAGAGACGCCGGAGGGCCGCAGCAGGAGGGGGGCGGTGGGGGGCCGCAGCAGGAGGGGGCGGGGGGGCGCCGGAGGGCGGCAGCAGGAGGGGGGCGGGGGGGGGGGGAGGCGCCGGATAATGCAAAAAATAATCCGAGACTTATTTTAGCACAAAAGAAGTATTCTTCTATATAAGTAGAAAAAAAAGAATGTACATATATAAAAGTAATTATAATAAATATCTTTAGGACACTTATTTATTAAAAAAATCAAATTTATCAACAAAGCACACTCTAGGAATGGGATTTATTCTCAAGATTACAGTCATTGATGAGAAGGTAAGTAGATTTGTGGAGTAATATTGACTCTATATTAAGAGAAGTCAAATGCAACTAGAGAGTTCTGCCTAGATATGTACAAGGAACTAGTTGGATTAAATAAGTGGATAAGAAATATCTCTGAAAAAATTATTTACCTCAAGCACAAACTTATGGACAATGCTATTGTTCAAGTTGAGACTGAATGCACTCACCAAGTCTCTAGTCCTTACACAAACAAAGACACACACGGTGCACCAATGCGACAATGACGACTGAAGCCTACAAATTAAAGAGATATTGAAAAAATAAGAGAATAACTCAACGTCGAAGCTGAAACTACAAGAATCAGTGCACCTATGGTGAAGAGAAGAAAGCTTGTAACGTCGAAGGTCAATGCCCCTACTCCAAATAGGACATCAAAGAAGACTCCACCTCCTCCTTCGGCTCAACCCTCCACCTCCATCGAGTAGAGTCTCCATCTTACCTCTTCAAAAAGTAACATAACTCTATATCTCATCTTTAATCTTTCATTATCCTTTATCCACTCTAATTTTAATTAATCTTTTTCTTTCTTCAACCTGCAATAGAGGCTCGGGCTACTCCTATTTCTTCACTTGGATTATCTGTCGATGCACTAGACGAGAAAATAAGTGTGCTAAAAAAGAAGATCCTTATAGTCGATTTAAGTAAGATTACGGATGTTGATAAAGATAATGTGTTGATTAGTCAGTTGCCTCTTAAAGTGCCGAAGGAAGAGCTCTTCTACGGAGATAAGTAAAAAGGGAAGTGACAAAAGAAAAAGAAATGAAGTGGATTTTTTGAAAAGTGGAAAGGTCGGAGATTGGAATTACTGTTGAGATAAAAAAAAAGTGATCAAAAGATAAGCAATGATATTCATAAGAAGGATCGGATTATTAATTGGAAGGCATGTGTCCGGCTTAAACAAGACAAGAATGAGTCATATATGCAGCTTCTCAACTGGGATGAATGGTCTTCTCAGTAGACACATTGAAAAGTGCAACATATCAAAGAAGCTTGAAAGCATCTTCTAGAGAAGTTACGTAAAAATAAAGTTAAGTTACAATAATTCGATGCTCAACCTACTCAGGTAGGTAGTTGATGTTAAAGATTCCTTTAATACAAAAATCTTTTTCTCCAAAGGTGACGTCATCGAGCTCTACTCCATCATATGATACTCACACTCCAACAGTTGAAGACAAACAAAGAATATTCAAGATTTGGAATGCACATCTTCGCGACTATATCTTGTCCTATCTTAAAACACACTATTTCTTGAAAAACTATCAAAATCTCAAGGTTGAAGAGACTATTCGAGATGATAATATATATATATATATATTTGTGAGAATAGTGGAGATACTTTAGCAGAGCGCATTTGCAGGGTATACTTTAGATTTAGAGATGGCAATCAAACAATTTTAATGGAGTTAGATTATTTTCTTCCATATTCGACGCTTGGCACATTATCAGAGCAACCAAATCTACAATAAGATAAATCTTATTTAACTAATCATCGTATTCAATCATGTAATTTGTACGTTGGTCTATAAGATCAGACATCCCTTATACATTCTTTTACACTCATTCTATTCATATATTGTACAAGTTAATATTAATAAAGTTTTGTCAAAAAATATAAAAGTTTTAATTATTATATTATTCTGGTGATTTAAAACCGTATAGTATAATAAAAAAAAGTTTCAATCTTTATTTTCTCCCGTTTACACTTCTATGTGATTGTGCCATAATTGTATTTGCCCCTTTTAATGAATGACAAAAAGGAGAAGGATATTGAACATATGAAAAAAAAGAGAGATAAAATATGTAGTATTTGGAAAATGGGAGAGCATATCGAAAAAAATATTTACACAAAGGTGTACATAAGCAACATAATCACTTGTAAAAATATGTCAAAGGTCAATGAATATATATGGATTACATCTTTATCAAGAATTTTGTTACATAAGTTTTATCATCGTCAAAAAAAGAAAGATTATTAGATCTTTGCTCCTTAATGTTAATATTAAGTCTCATATTTTACGTTATGACATAATTTAAATAAAATATTAATTTTCAAATATAACATATTATAATTAAGTTTATAACATACTTTTAATATTTTGTATTAATTGAATATCATTTAGGCTGAACATTCAATTCAAACACCCAATTAGTCTTGTACCTAGTTAGAACACTATTAAGTCCTTCAAGTGAAAACTCGGGTAGAGGTCTAAACCAAAGTTCTCAACTTGAAAAGCGAGCTGAAAAATCCAAGCGAAACCTTTCGACTGAAATAGCTAACTAGAAAATTTAAGTTGAAAACTTATTTAAAAGAAGTAGGTAAAATTCTCAATCAAATTATTTTCAAACGTCCTCAGTTGCAATCCATGCTCAATTGAAGACTTTCGACTATTATTCTCAATCAGAAAACTTTCGCTTATATTATTATGTAACACCCCAAAAATTTTGAGAATTTAGAAAATATATTTTGAAATATTGACAATGTGGATTCGAGTACTAGAATGTTAAATTTTTATTAGCGAAGTAACTCATTTAGTTAAATTAATAAATTAGATAATACTCTAAAAAATATAGGCAAAGTTCAGAAGAAGACTTAGATGATTTAAAGTTAGACAAAATGAATTAAAACATAATAAAAGATATATAGATGATAGAAGTTAGATGATGCAGTTAGATAATACAAGTAGACGGTGCATTAGACAATACAGTTGTAGACGATAAAAAAAGATAATATAAAAATTAGATGATGCGTATTTAGACATAAAGTTAGATAATGAACAGTAAATGATATGGAAAGTTAGATAGTGAATTGTAAATGATATTGAAAGTTAGATGATCAACAATAAGCGACATCAGACTTAGACAATGAACAAATTGGTAATACTTTTAAAGATATAAATAATGAATAATAAGTAATAGAAGTATCCAGACGAGGACAGGTGGAGTGTAAGTATTTCCAGATGAGGACATGGGGACTACAAATGGCCATTGATGATTGATTGTGATAGAAAATAAATAAATAAGTGTGAATTTTATATACACTTCTATAAAGGGTCACGTGGACCAAAGAAAAATATATAAATAATACATATGAGTTTGTGGGTCAAGATGGAGTTAGGAGTTTGTCCAAAATAGAGAACTACCCTTGATAAGTCTATCATACGTTGAAATATTAATCTCCTATTTTTTCTTAGGCGGTGGTGGCGGATAAAAATGTTAAGTTAATTAAGAAAAAAATAAAATTATGGATTATCTTTGGGGATTTGATAAAAATTAACTTCTATAGTGGTTCATATTATGGTTTTATATAAGATATAGACATTATTTTCAAAGTGTTCGCTAGAAAGAATACGAATATAGAAGAGTTAGAGCAGAAGAGAAAGAGAACGAGAATATAAGAAGAAGAGAAGAAGAATGTAAGGGTTTTTTTAATAATTATCAAGAGTAATAGATATTATTATAAGATTTTGATAAGAGGAAAGTATTCTTCGCGTTTATATTTAGGAATAGAAAGGACATCTCTGGTACTCGAGAATTGTTAGAAGGATAAGTAAGAGCTTTAAATAAGTTTGAGAGAATTTTTAGGAATCTCATCTTAAAGGTAGACACGTCATGAAACGAGTGCATATTATTTTTTTATGTATATTATTGTTTTAATACTATTGTGATACTCAAAAATTGATTATAGTGAAGATTAATAGCAAATATTAAAGAGATCATGTAAGGTTAAAGATTATATGAATTGTATATTAAATTATTAGATAAATAATCTAAATGTTTATGATTGTTTATCCGATGGGCTATCAACCGTAGTTGATGTATCTCTAATATGCTTGTTCATTTCAATTAATGATTATTCAGATAAAAGTTGATAAAGAGATTTATATGAAATTAAGTACATGGACAGTGCCATCTTAAAGGGGATTGTTGGCAATCTGTAGCAAGCGTCCTCTACGGATTATCCTAATATCTGAGGACAAACAGAATATACTGATGGAAGTCAATCATCTCAATTTTGCACAATCGATTAAGAGCGATCTACTTCTAGCGTGTAGGTCATTTGTCTATATGCTTATCGTATGCCCGATACTAACTGACACTTTATGTTGTGGTTTGAGTGCATGTTTGGCTACTGTAATATTGTTACAAATAATTAAGATTAATTGGACTGTAATTAAAGGAACATATGAATATGATTGTAACGCTGATGGTAAGAACTTGCATATGTGACTGATATGATTGAATCTGTATGGATATACATTAGATTACTTTGCAAGTTGATTATAATATTGATTTGTTTGATAGTTAAATGAAATAATTGAGCATATTAGATTGATGATGTGATTGGTATCTATTCTGTGTCATTAATTACATCCATTGAATTTTTGATATGTGATTAGAACTTGCTATAATTGTGATAATTTATTAAATTATTAAGTATTTTCTAAAAGCTATTATATAGTAAACATGCAATTAGTTTAACGTTTACTGACTCTTAAAATTCACATGCATTGCTTAGTTCTTTTTCAAGAAATCAATAAATATCTAAGTTGGACTCTGGCGGTGATAAGTTAGAGGGTGATCCCGGAATCATTTGAAAACCATTACATATAGAGTAGGGTAGGATGAAATCCTTCCGTGTAACGATGTATTTATATAAATCAAAACTTTTGAGTTAGTTATTACGGTTAGCATCACAAATGTTACTATGAAAAGAACAATGTTCAATGGTGTATTTGATGAGACTTGTGACATTTTGTGGATATTTAAATTAAATGATATGGTTGTGTTCTATTGGATTTATAGATGATTTTATCTTTAGTACCTTGCAGATTTCCTGATTCACAATGTTTGTGTTTCAAGTGATGTCCTTGGACCAGACAATAGCTATTGGGGAAGGGGGTGTTAAAGATTTTGGTATCAGAGTATGACCGTAAGACTTGGGATTTATCTGCAACCATCTGATGTGCATACCATACCATAAGACTTTAGGAATTGAAGAGACTCGATCTCATACCTTGATGCAAACCGTCGGATGTAGGGGGAATCTGACGATGGGATCACACCAAAGACTCCCGAAGATCAAGTTTGCAAGAAAGACAAAAGATCAAGGGGCCTGGGATGGAGATCCCAGGAAAAACCTTCCGATGCTTAAGTCAGTGATGAGCAAGAGCTAAAGAGCAAGAGGGGGCGAGGGGTTTGAGGACATGGATCACTCTTCAGCAATCAAGGGTTAGAGGTGGGTAATATCTGATCCCCTAATTCGGAGGGAGATCCCTGGGATTAAATAATCGCGAACTCCCTTGTTGGTTTCGCAAAGGTCGGTGAGAGGGGAGTTGCATTCCCTAGATAAGGACTCATACCGAGGTGGGACTCTTACCCTTATCTTAATCCCTCTACAGACTTCAGTCTAATCCGTCTACGAGGAGTTCACCTGCGGTTACATTGGATAGGAGTCTGATGTGGATGGGTCTTTCTTGGGGCTAAGAGGGGACCCTAAATGTGGAGTTGTCAGCTTCTGGATAAGGATCAACCCCTTCAGTGCTGACATCGCCGAGCACTGTTCCTATCCTAACGCTCTTCCAAGGGAGTTCCCTGGTAACTTTTCGGTTGCTTTGGACTATCGTGCAATGGAGCTTTTCCAGAGCTTAAGGAGTCCTCTCGCGGGTGTCCGACCTGGGGCTAGTTAGCGCTTCTTGGGCCTTATTATTTGGGCTTTTGATAGGTGGGCCCCAAATGCTTTAGCGGGCTGTCACCTATTGGGCCGAGTGTGTCTCATGGGTCCTTGGATAGAAGAATTAGTAGGCTACGATTTTTCCCCTCTCCACTTGCTCCCCCTACTCTCGAGCTTAACATATGGCTCGATGAGTAAGGTTTGTTCGGGTTATTAGGCAAGGGTGGGTGCCTTCATCTCGCGCATCTTCTGGTAGCTGGTAGTTAACGCCACGTGCTTCGTCCGTCGTGGTTGTCCCCGATGCATCGACTTCGACGCATCCACGGGGCTCAGCTTTGCTCGGTCAGATGCGCTTTAGGCGGCAAAAGCAATGATTACGCCCTTGGCATTGGGGCTGATGCCGGCTCACATCGCCGCCCAGGGGATTTTGATTTTCGAGAAGGGTCGAATATTTTGGTGGGCTTCATCGACCATTCGCAGTTTATAAATACCGCTTTCTAGGTTGTTGGTATCCCCTTCCATCTCTGCCTTCAATCTTCTTCGCCTCTCGTCTCCTGGTTCGGCAAGTCCTTCCTTATGTCATAGGACCTGCAAAGGAGGGAGTCAGAGGTTGCTGCCACCTTCGCAGGTCTTGTTATGATCATCGCTGTTGTAGCAACTCAATAAAATAATCGAGTTAAAAAATATGTGATAAATAAAGTATAAATTCCTAAAAGGATAATTGATGCGGGACGGACACGGGAGACGACACTATTAGGTGCCACCCTCGGACTCTAAATGAAGACGCGACCAGCAGCACACACCAGGGAGACACTAAGCCCGACACTACGAGCTCCTAGTGGCAAAACGTCGCTAACAGAAGTGGAAGCTCACTCGTCGTCCCAAGCGAGGGAAAGCGCGGACCGTGCGCGGTTAAGGAACCGGCGGAGGTCAAGGGTAGTCCGACTCAACTTCCGGACTCGGATCGAGTCACGGGACGGGTCACACTCACTCTCACAGCGGTGACATGGACACACGGGCTAGTGCCTACACTCTCGACAGCGGCAGAAGACCGTATACTAGCTAAGCAAATGAACGCCAAGAAGTTAAGACTTTACCTCCACGCACCCGGCCTGGCGAAGACAACCCCGGCCAATCGCGGACTCCCGGTTAGCACAATTTTACAGAAATACAATAATTTGACCCACTCCACGCAGGGAGGTAAAAGGTCACATGCGGGGCCCGGGAATCACGCAAATTGGGTTGACGGGTAGCATCTTGATGTCGCCCGACGGTGCCGAACTCTGCGTTTTCGTGCTTTCCGAACGGCGGGTTCTGCGGGCCCGTGGGGCCCACGGGTGGCGCTGGCCTCCGGATTTGCAGGAGTGGGTCCCACTGTGGTGGGGACCCCTGGTGGCGCGCCTCCACGGAAGGCGGTCGGCCGGGAACACCGACCGGTGGCCGAACAACTCCGATCTCCAAGCTTTTGGAATGCTGCCCACGGATTTTTAGTTGCTGTTTTCAGGCGCGCGCTCCGGCGAAAACTGCCGCTGCGATCAATCCCGACGTCGGATCGGGACGCATGAGCTATCGTTGGAAAGCACTCTTCAAATGCTTCAATATAGACCCAAAAAGATCTGCTGGATCTGGTCGGATCAGAACTTTAATGAATTTACAAGCCCCTGTTGTACAGTAACCGAAACCTCAGATTTGCAGGGTACTTGTCTGAGAACCACCATTGACCGCCTAGTAAACCTCTGATTAAGATCTTGAGCTCTTCTTCAAAGTTGTAGGAAAGCAAACCACCAAACGGGGACAATTTTTGGAATTGGATTTGGAGGTGGTGGCGATTTGATATGATTTGTGGAGTGACTGGTGGTCGGATCTTGGAACAGGTGGACAGAACTGTAGCTGGGACTGAGAACGATTTTTAGAAAATATGAAATGGATGAACCAAAAATTGATAAAAATTATGAATGAAGGGGTGGATGCAAGGAACACCTAGTAAAATTGGACGAACCAAAGAAAATCAAAAAGTGGACCTAAGACTTGAAACTCCTGGCGGATGGGAACCTGGACAGAACTTTGGCAGAACTGGAATGAAAGAGGGAACGAAAATCAAAAATTATGAAACGGGATCTGAATGACAAACCAATTTTTTTGGGACAGCCTTGACACCTATGGAACCTCCAGTAAAATCCCCAGGTCGATCAGAGCTCTTGAATGAGTTGGGAATTTCGTGGAAGTTGCTGTGGTACTGCGCAGGCAGAACTCCGATGAAGACGATGGCGATGCGGTGGCGGCTCGTGGCGGCGGCGACCGGAACTGATAGGGTGGAGTCTCACCACCAGAAGAAAGCCTTCACAGCTTCAAGGGGAGAGGGAGGGGCGGCCTAAGCCTTGCTCAAGGGGTTTTCTTCCAATTCAAATGTATTAATTCAAGAAAATGGGAAAATACAAGCATATATAGGTCATATGTCTAATCAACCCTCAACCGTTGGATCTAGGGGTGTGAGATGGAGGGCTGGGATAGCATGTGACCATCTACACAAATTAAAATAAAAAAATACAAGGAAGGGGGCGCCCTATTGACTTTGGTGGCAAGGGGGGACAAGTTTGGTAGCCACCTTGGACTTTGAAGTCCACTTGTCTCCCATGTGCCTTTTACCATTCAAACTTCTAGATGCCTCCATTTGACATGTTGACTGACCCCACATGGGGCCCATGGGCTGAGGTGGATCAATGGGAGGGGCCCTGGGGGTCCCGTGGGGCCCGGGGGTCCCACTTTGCAAATAAGCCCCTCGAACTATCTAAATTACACACTGATGAAAGAAAATAAAATACATTACACACAAATAAAAATCCCCAAAAATATGATAAATGCTATGACTCAGTGGGGAACCTCCAGACTATCTCTGAGCCATAGGGATGCTGAGGTGGCTCGAGTCGTGCTCCTCGTGCGGTACCGGTGGCTCGCCGGCTCGTGTCTCGCATGCGCTCGGGTGTCCGCACCAATAATGGTCCAAGGTTTTAAGGGAATAATAATACAATTGGGCCTTAAAAGCAAACCATAATTAATTTGGGCTAATTACGATAAACTCCAATGAATACTCTGTTAAACCTTATTGGGACTAGGCATTGTTCTCTTAAGTGTCCCATATGAGGTCGACCAAAACCCTAGAAAGGGGTGCTGGCGACAGCTACTGTTTAGAATAGGAAGGAATTGCAAGATTTGGTTAATTCCGTGTAGGACTCCTCTAATCACGGTATTTTGTTTAGCAAGGATTCTAGGGTTTTGAGAGTGTGACCCTGAGCCCAGCAAAACCCTATTGCTGTGAACTCAAGGCAAGGGTGCTCGAATGGTAGGCGTGCGAGGTGCCGGAGGCTATTCGTGAGAGAAGTTACTTGTTGGGCTTAGACTAGCATTGCTCTTTTCCCTCACTAAGGTAGGTGATCTCGCAGGCAAAACCTAATTATTCATCATGGTAGACAGGGTTTTGTTTGCTCTTCGATTTGGTATATAGTTTGTGAGCTTCCGTTGCATATTTAGAGAGAATTTTGATTTCAAAGGGCTACTGCACTGTTCATTGGCAAGTATTAATATTTTTATAATCGCTTAAAAGAACGTTTGGAACGAAGACACGATTCGAAATAGCACCTATCTGAGAAGGCGCCAATTCTTAATTGGCGACATTAGGTCGGATGCTATTTATGAATTAGCGTCTTTGGGTCCGACGTCGTTTCATTTGGTTCTACATATATAAATACTATTCATGTCTCAGGTAATGATTTGAATTTTTACACTTAATCTAGAAAACGAAAACTGTAATCTTTAAGTTAGCATCTAATGGCCTCTCTTGATCATGTTGTCTACAGACCTTTTCTTGATCAGAGCTGTGGTCTCTCTGTTATCTAATTCGTTCCTTTATATCTTGTTAATAAATAACATGTTACTTTCTTCCTATTAGTATATAAACAGTTCATTTACTGCATGTTACTGAATCGTATAGCCTTATAAAGTTCTGTTGACATTTTGTGGAGACCATGTAAAAATGACGTCTTCGGGGCATACATTATTTTGAAATCAACACCCTTTAGAAAAAGCGCTATTTTTGAAATGGCGTCAGCCACCTAGATGCAGATTTAATTCACCATGTTCTCTTCTTATTGAATCAAAGCCTGTTCGGAAGGGCGCCATTTAAGAATAGGTGTCCCTCCATCAGACATGATTTTGTTATTAACGATAACTGTTCAGACATTATTTTTCCTAGATGTTTTTAGCACCAAGTTTTCATCCAATGCTATTTTTGGCACTCATGTCTCAATGTCGAGATATAGTCTATGTTTCTCGAGGTTCTGCGCTTACACCCTTTTCTTGAAGAAAGAAGGACCCTCCGCCGAGAATTCCTGTCGCCAGATTGAAATCTTTTTCGCCAAGGCCTCCGTAAGACCCTGACATCGAAGAATTCCCTCTTCGATTACTGAGCTAGTTGTACCATAAAAATCCTAACACCCTTTTCCAATCACATCACTTTGAAGAAACGTGACTACCCAGCCTTCATGAAACTCAAAAGAGAGTTCTGTGAAAGTCAGAAGAATCAACAGTCTCCTGGGCAGACGCCGTTTAATGGGCGTCCATCTAGAAGACGTCATTTATGAATTGGCACCATCCTGCTATGGCGCTAATTTTCGTGCCTATTGCTTGTCCTTTGTAATTGACGCCCTAGGTTAAGACACCAATTTTTAAATTTGCAATGCTCTGAGAAGACCCCAATTTTACCCAAGTTATCAATTTAGTGTTCCTTGATATCAGTAGTTGACCCTCTCTTCTTGATCTTATGTGCAAACAGAAATCTTGGTTCATCCTCAATCCTTTGAAATCCTTCATGATCTCATGATCCCTTATTCATTAACATTGGCTATTGAGGTTTGGTTCTTGAAATTCTTTGGCCATTAAACAAGTGGATGTCTAGATCTTACTTGAGACTTTGGTCCAACAACCTCAATGTGTTTTGCGTTAATGGGGCCCGATCTGATCTGGGAGGAACACCCGAAAATATATATTTAGGAATATGGATCCTCCTCCTTTTAAGGGAGAGAGTCAACCGAAAATTATGGAAAGTTGAATAAGAGACGTGCATACTAATTTTAAAAATATTAGATGTGCATAAGATGATAAAGTGGTATTGACCACATTCATGTTGAAAGATCTTGCAAATGAGTGGTGGAGATCAACACTTAAGACTGTATTTAGAGAGAGATAGGGATATCACATGGGGTGTATTTTTAGAGGCAATACAAACGAAGTTATTACCACATCATGTAAAGTACAGAGAAGGAAGTAAAATTCTGAACTTGACCTAGAGAGAATTATCGGTTGTAAAGTAGGCTAAATTTACTAAGTTGGAAAATATGTCCCTCACATGTGCGTGGATGAACAACGAAGAGTGAAGAAATTTGTCGAAGGATTACAAAGGAATATTAGAAGTAAAGTTGTAGTTTTTGATAATCAAATTATATCAACAGTTTTGAAAATAACAATTATTATAGAAAATAAATGTGAAGATTTTTTAAAGAAGAAGAAGGCAGGTGAAACAAAAAGAAAAATTTCAATTATGAGGAAAGGATAAAGAGAAAAGAATGGTAGTCCCAGAGGTAGTTCGGCGAGTAGAAAGAGGAGTACCAAATTATTAATATTGTTATAATGATATGAAGGAGAACGTTGGTTAGCCAATGACAGATATTTTATATGTGATCATACAAGGTATTTTATAAGAGATTGTCCAGATCAGTAGAAGTAGCACCGAAGCAAGATACATGACCGGGAGGAAGGGGGGCTCGGTGCGCAGCGGCCCTCTCCGTCTTCCCCGGTCGCGGGGGCCTTCCCTCCCCTTGCGGTTCGACCGGCGGGGGGGAGCTCCCTCCGGGAACTCCCCCCCCCCCCCCCGCTCCGTCTCCTCTACAGGAGGACCCCTCCATCATAACTGACTCCCGCAGGGAGGAACCCTCATCACCCCTTCGGTGGTGGAACCGTCGCCGGCTACGTCCGGCGGAAACGTCACCGACGGCCTCGCCCCGGTAGTCCGTTGAGCGGGGCGGAGCCCCCGTAGGGGACACCCCCCTCCCCTCTCTCCAGGTACGTCCCTTTTGCCGCCGACCTCCACGCCGCCGACCCTCTTCCCCTTTCCGCCCTCCCACCCCTCTTTCCCCCTTTCTTCCCCCTCCCTGCGGCCCTCCTCCCCCCCCCCGACCCCTTTCTCCGGTTGCCGCCCTTTCGCCCCTTCCCCCCTCTTTCCCCGACGCCCCCCCCTCCGCACTAGCCGATCTCCCCCCCCTCCCGCCGTCCTCCGCCCTGTCCGGCCCCTTCTCCCTCTCCCTCCCTCTTTCCCCGTCTTCCCCCCCCGGCCCCTTGCCCCCCCTCCTGCTCCCGTTCCAGCCGCCGACCACCAGCCCATCCACCTCCTCCCCCCGGTTTCCCCTCTGCGACTACTGTCTTCCACCTCCTCCCCCTTCCTCCGCCGGCCCTCCGCCTCTCTCGATCCCCCCCGTGCCCCCCGGCTCCGCGATCTGCCCTCCACCCCTTTGTTAGTGTTGGTGTGCTACAGGCCAATTTAGGGTCGGGTAGACCTGATATATGTACGATCTTGTTCATTATTAATAAAGTGGTATTTGAGCGTAAATATGCGATTGTGTTACTTTATGTTGTCCCTAGGATATGTGGTTGTAAAGTCAACTCGAGATGAGATCTCGATTATGAGACTGACTTTACATGAACACATACCTTAAACTGTTCCTGGTTGGAGGGTAATCACTCGGGGATTTTGATTACTTATTAAACCAGTACACATGATGTGTTAGTGACCAGTCTCATGGTCATTGGTGCGGGGCACCAACACATATGTGTAGGTGTATGTCCTTGGAGGATGTACACTGAACTGATCCGCTATTGGATCTTCAGATGGTTGATTATACCTAATGTCAACTGAAGATCCAACTGTCTCAGTAGTATCGTTGGTCCTTTGACCTGAGACATTGATTGGATCTTACACGAGGACTGGAATGGTTTAATTACTTAGCTAAGTGACTTTAACCATAAGTCATGAGTTGCCGAGTCATTAACCACTCCAGGATACGTGTGAAGATCATCAATGGTCAAGAGGGGATCGCTCACTGTCGGGTATATATCAGACAGTTAATGGGTCATGACATTGACGCTCCGTTAAATCCCTGGCCAGGGTCGTGTGAGTTCGTTTAGAATGGACGTCATACACTTTAAGGATGTCATAGTCAAATGGCACGATCATGGGGTTTGACAGAAACCATACCCTCGATCGTACCAGACTCATAGAAGGAGCGAGGGATTATATCGATGCGGTAACTGTGGACTTACAGGTACCAGATAGGCTGGTTTAAACCCGGCGTCCTCTAGGATCACGCGGATTTGCTTGACCCAACGTGATCAAAGGTTCAGAATAAATTAAATTATTATTCGGCTCTAGTAGAAGCGAAGAATAAGTTTAATTTACTTCTAATTGAGAATTAGAAGTTAATGGGCCTTAAACTAGAGTGACAAAGGGCCTAGAGGATCACACACAGTGGATTCTTGGGTGACGGATTATTATTGTACAATTGCATATATTAATTCCCTTTAATTCCTTTTGGAAAGGCATATAAAATGGGCTTAATATATATGTATAATAATAGAAAGGTCATATATACAATTTTGGTCCTTTGAAGCTCTTTTAGAAAAAGGCCAAACTCTATATATATGAATACTACGAGAATCACTCCTCCCCTCTTGGCTTAAGCAAGTACATAAGCAAGGGAATGAGTGATTAACTCCTCCCCTCTCTCTCTCTCTTGCACTCTCTCTCTCTAGAAGCTCTCTCTCTAGAAAGGGAAGCTAAGGAAAGATCGGGGCGGGGAGATACCGTCGCTGCGCAAGGATCCGTGTGGATCAGCTCTAGAGGCCGTACATCTGTGCGGCTCGGTATTTTGCATCGGGCTTAGCGGACAGCGTCGTTCCGCGCAAGGTGAAATACGTAACCTGTAATTAGGCAGGTTGGGGTCTTAGAAACACCGATTAGAGCACGGATTAAGCTTTCCATAATATCGGGATCGGGCAAAATGAATTTTTGTTATCCGCTGCGTTACCCGATAGTGCTGTGCGAAACCTTACACCCTTTCCCCAAATTCCTTGGCCCCGCTTCCCCCTTCCTTCCCCTCCCTCGCCGTTCGTTGTCCCCCCCCCCCCCTTCGACCCTCCCCACCCCCACCCCCATCTCCTTGCCCCCCCCCCCCCCTCACCATTTTGAAGTCCATCGGCCCTCGCCACCCAGTCCCCCCCGTCGGTTTGGGCTCTCTTTGGCATCGTTGGAGTTTGGGTCAGGCCTTGTGTCGCAGGTTACAGACCTTTCCCTCGGTTTCGAAGAAGCTCGGAGATACAGTGCATTCCCCCCGTATCCAACAGGATATCGGCCTCCCGAGCGTTCTCTTCTCTCCGCTTTGTGCTACAGCGGTTCGGCTGTCATGTGCGCCTCGAGGAAGTTCATGGTCACCTTCTGCATCGGCTAGCTCGTCCTCCGACCCCCTGGAGTTCCCACCGTCGGTGGTTGGCGTCCTCGTTACCATCCAAGTTTGTACGTCACTCCGGTGACAATATGGGTCTGGTATGGGCTATCCCGTACGGTTTGGGTTTTCTACTTACTCTTGTATGTCGCTGTGCCGACTGGGTTGTCCTCTCTGTTTGGGAGTCTCTGTTTTCCATGTATTGTGTCTGTTGTTTAATATGAATGAAAGCCTATGTTTCCAAAAAAAAAAAGACAACAGTCTCAACAGAGACATAAAACATATGTTAGAGTATATGCACTTATCGGAGAAGATATCCAAGATAACAGTGCTCGAAGGGAGAAGTTTTGTAACACTGACGTTACTATTGTATATGTATAGACTGTGAATGAAATATGTATATTTCATATGATGTTCACGATATAGATATGCATGGTTATTAAATACCGTGAAATGTACAAGTATAACATGTGTTAATATTTTTAAAAATTTTGTTAAATAAATGAGAAGTCTATTAATGTATTGATTGATTAAGATCTTTTTAGAAATGAAACGATGATTAAATTTTGAGGACGAAATTTGTTTAAGAGGAAGAGGATCGTAACACCTCAAAAAATTTGTGAATTCAAAAATTATATTTTGAAATATTAAAAAGAGTATGTATGAGGTTACATTTCTTCTTATCAATACTTTTTTATGATTACATTCTTTTCAAAAAGTTTTGTGCTTTTATCATTAATATTATCACTCTTGAGAAAGGGTCGAGGGGGGCAAGTGGTTCAAGTTTCAAAAAAATAGTGATAATTATCTTTAAAATTATAAGTTAATCAAAAAATTGTAGGGGTCGGGGAAGGGGTGAGGGGCAATCGGCATTCTCCCTCTGCCTTCACCTCCGGCCCCTCTTCAAGACCTCTCCTTCTTTCCCTACCATCTCCACACACATCCATGTCTACCGTTGTCATATGAAGAAGGCGATCACCACCACGGATGGCTGGAGATTGAAGCACTACCAATGTGAGATCACCATCAAACAGGTGGGAGTTCCCCAAACAACGCCCCATCGGTGAAGGAGGCCGCCGCGACAGCCATTCTGGTTCCCTCTCCTTGTGCACACGTCACACGCTTACTTGTCTTTCTCTTTCTCCTCCTCCTCGTTGCATCTATTTCCAACCGTCTTTCCCATCAAATCATCTGATCTCGCCTTCCTTCTATCACATCTCTCACTCTCATCTACACGCCCTCAACCCAACTTCAAAAAATTTATGTCACTATTACTTCACTAACTTTTAGTCCATGAGTGATGAGACCCTCTTAACGAGGATCATCAAAGAGATCTTACTTGGTACTCTTAAACTTGAGAGAATCTAATTTAAGTTATTTTAACTTGATGGTTTGATCTTGCGACCAGACAACTAAATTGAGAGCTAAAAAATAAGGAGTAAAAAATATGGAGTTATAACATGACTCTGTAAAATCACTTACAAAAGCACGACTCTCTAAAATATGATTGCATCATCAACGTGGGCAATCAATGTTTTATATTATTTAATCTTAAATTAAAATTTAGCTTTTGTTATAATAAATAATATATATAATATTATATTATCTGTGTGTCCTCGTATCCTATTTTTAAAATTATGTTGTCTCCGACACATGTGCTGGAATAGACACTTAATAGTCACCTTGACCAAAAAGAAAAAAAAAAAGAGAAAAACACTCTTAACACTACTCTTATTAGTCTCCATTAATTGTCCGACCTTCAGACCATACAATTAGATAAAACGGGTATTTTTTCTAAAAAAATTGAATTGAGATGAAACATACAAACATGTAGAGGGGTTTCTCAAAATGAAAATGTCGAACTTATATCCAACCTCTCAAAAAAACATTTTTTTATCTTAATTGTCTGATCTGAACATCAGACGGTTGAGATCAAAACAATGGCCGTCTTGCAGGGGTGAAATGTTGTCATCATGCTGTCGCAAATTATTATTAACTTGGAGAAAAGTGGGAAAAATTCTATCAGGATCACAGTCGTCCTTTCCGTGGGCCTTCCAACAGCATCAGAGTGAATGAGGTTATGGTGGACCTCGCCTCCTCTACGAAGGGCGGGAAAAAAAAAAGGAGTTCTCACTTCTCGGCTGCCACTTCTTTCCCTGTTCCCTTCTCCCTTCACCCCTCGCCCACAACTCCGACAGGATCGTCGGCAGCCGATATGGGAATAAAGGTCTGATTTTTGACGCATCATCGTGGATTTTTCCTTCTCGGCGATGCTTGTTTCTTTGGTAGTTGTTCTGTTTGATTGATTATCTCCTTTTCCGATTTCTTGGCTGTGCTGGCGGGGGTGGCTAGGGTTTGACGAAGCTACTGGCCGACAACGCGCCCAAGGCCATGAAGGAGAACAAGTTCGAGAGCTACTTCGGCCGCAAGATCGCCATCGACGCCAGCATGAGCATTTACCAGTTCCTGGTCAAATCCGCCCGCTTATTCTGGTTTATGTGCTTTTTCTATCTTTGTGGAAAATTATCCTTTTGCCGTCTTCTACCCCGTTTGGAGCTTCTTCGGGGAAGGGGTTTTAGGGTTCCTGTCTTGCGTAGCTTAAAGATTTGTTTTTCTTTTTTCTTTTTTAATGGTGTCATGTGTTTATGTCTTCTCATTGTTCATACTCTGTAAATGCAAGCTGGCTTCTGAAGTTATTGCTTCCTTTTCCGTCTAGATTGTGGTGGGACGGACAGGGGTGGAGACGCTCACCAATGAGGCCGGTGAAGTGACTAGGTGACGCTTGCTGGCCTGCCTCTTCCCAATCTTTTTTCGGCCTAAACTAAATAGAATATTTGGATAGGCATTGTCACTGGATACACGAAGAACGTAGATTATTATTTTCTCTGCATATAAGGAGAAGATATGCCATTCAAGTGCAAAAAGCCTTACATTAGTCATGGTCATGTAGATAACTAACAATTGAAGTTGGCTAAACTCTAGACTATCTAAGTGACGAATTTCCAGTTACTTGCCATGTCTTTAACAGTAGTTCACATCTACCTGAAATGCTCGATAGCCACAGAGTACAATTTTTAAACCCGACATGTAAAATAGGAGTTTCATTTATTTGTTTGGTGATGTTCTACCGGAGAGAACTCCTGTTGCGGCAAACAATTGTATGGTATTCTCACGAAATCTGTTAATAGACCATATATGCACTAGCATACTTTATTAGTTGGATACTGTCACTCTTTTATTTGCAGATAGCCATATAAAAAGCATAGGTAAGTCGTCACTTGTCAGTGATGTTTTGTGACATTCGATTCTTTATTTTCGAGATTGAAGTCATTTGCAAGGGATGTTCACTCGGACAATTAGACTCCTGGAGGCTGGAATCAAGCCTGTGTAATGTTCTTCTTCTTTGCCTTCGCCCGTCTTCTACTTGTTGTGCTCTCCTAAATCCTCCTGGAAGGCTGTGAGCTTATTGATCTTGTAAATTAAATGGCAGATATGTGTTTGACGGGCAGCCACCAGATCTGAAGAAGCAAGAGCTGGCCAAAAGGCATGTTCCTGAAAGTTTTAAAAAACGGAATCTTAATTTGCATTTAGTTTTGATACTTAAATCAATTTAGTCGGCACTCCATTTTGTTGGGTGGTGTTGGCAGGTTCTCGAAGAGGGCAGATGCCACGGATGATCTAGCAACAGCGTTGGAGGTGATAGCTTGTTTTATTTTCTTTGCAAGTGGTTTTTTGTAGGTGGCCATTTCCTCCTCTCTCTCTTTCTAAACTTTTTCTTGATTGTTATTGTTAATTTTACAGGAGGGTGACAAGGAAGGAATTGAGAAGTACAGCAAAAGAACAGTTAAAGTGTGTATTTCTTGTCTTTCACTTGTAATACTTTGAAATAAATAAAACATATGAAAACCAGGGCTAGCTGCCAAGTTCAATACTTATTATGGGTGCCCAGAGATTTTATCAAGGTTGCAAGATCATATGTTGGTGCCAATTTCTAAAATTCTTAGTTTTAAAACAAAAATTATTGACCTTTGAAATTTCATCCTTGCATCATTTTTGTCTGGATTTGGTCTTCTCCATTGACTAAATATGTATATTCCTTTCATCTTAATTTATATTGAACATATAGTATATGACTTCTCTCAGTTTCAGCATGGGCCACTTGCTTTTCTTAATATGCTTTTGGTTATATCAGGTGACAAAGCAACACAACGAAGATTGCAAATGCCTTCTTAGGCTTATGGGTGTTCCTGTGGTTGAGGTAAATTAATCAGCTTCTGTTGATTTCTATTTTCCCCCACTTCAAGGGATACATACTGTCTGTAGACTCTGTACACTAAGGTTGATTATTTTCACAAGTTATTGCTGTATCTTACAGTGGATTTTTGTGATATCGTTGTGTAAATGATTATTTACTTCATACTGTCATAGAGATGTCAAATTATGTCTTACATGGAATAGCATGCATACTGACTAGTTACTTTCATCCTAACTGGTTATTTTAAAACCCAAAAATCAGCAAATAAAATGTCACTGGATATAGAAACAGGTGTCATTATTATTGCTTTTTTGGTTTCACTTGTTTGGTTTTGTAGGCTCCATCTGAAGCAGAGGCTGAGTGTGCTGCACTTTGCAAAAGTGGGAAGGTAGGAAAGCTGGTTGTGAATGGTGAATGCAGTTGTTGTCCCACTACTAGTAAGGAAAATCTCAGAGTACATCATATTTTCCAGGTGTATGCTGTGGCATCTGAAGATATGGATTCACTTACTTTTGGAGCTTCCAGGTTTCTTCGTCATTTGATGGATCCTAGCTCCAAAAAGATTCCTGTTATGGAATTTGAAATTGCAAAGGTGTGGATCTAATGTCAAAATAGATCAATTTCAGGAATACAGGCAAGATTGCTTTTACTTTTATGTCCATTATTTTACATCCCATGCTTTTATTTCAGGTTCTGGAGCAGTTAGAACTCACGATGGATCAATTCATTGACTTGTGTATACTTTGTGGTTGTGACTACTGCGACAGCATAAAGGGTAATTTGGCCTAGGGCATTCTTATGTCTTGGTACATTTACGTTTCTTTTGGTTGTGTTGCTTCCGTCCATGATAATATCATTGTCCTAGAAGTTTCATCTATCAGCTTGCAACTTCCTTGTGACTGTTAATAAGATATGCAATGGCTCGTGTTAGTCTTGAGGTAGGACAATGGGGAAATGAGTTTTGATTGCTGTGAGATGATGAGTTCTTTTTATAATAATGGCATTTTAATGTAGATCATCTGCATCTTTTCTTTCGATGTTTAGCTAACAAAGCCTATGTGGCCATGTCAAATAGTTAGCTATTTGATAAACCATCAGTGACTTTTATCATTGGATGGTTAATGTTTGAAAAAGAATGCATCAAGCATCAGCATATGCCATGCGATGGAATGAGCTCTTTATTAATGGAGTGCTTTGCACCTTCAGCAACGTTTAGGGTCCTTTCCAAATTTGCAACTTTTTCTAGTGGTTAATTTTTTATGGCATATGAACATGGTCTTATGGTTAAATGTCTGAACAGAGTAAATGAAATGGTAGAGCAAGGATGGCACATCATGAGAAAATCTCAGAACTTTGATTTGAAACATATTTAACTTGTGATTGGAACTAACCAAATGTTCATGTCATAATTTGTGGCAGAAGTTGCTTTAGATGGAAGGCCTAATCAAGGGCACGAAACCTTTATGTTTTTTGTTCTTTAAGAAGTCTTTGGCATGTTGTGTTGGCATAGTTTAAAAGTAGTCAAACATTTAGAAATTACAGTAAGTCTGGGTAACTAAACAACTTGCTGCAAGTGAGCTGCCTGCCTTCATATATTTTCATTGACTTAACATGAAAGAAAAGATAAAAAGCTGCTTTGCATCTAAGATAATTTCTAGGTTGGCTTCATGATATTCCTTTGTAAATAACAAATGTAACGATCAGTACTATTTTCAAACTAACTGCTGTTTCCACCTTTTGCAACTTAATCACCATGTGCTATTGTGATGTTGTGGCTACTGCCTTTAGGCATTGGAGGACAGACAGCCCTGAAGCTTATCCGTCAACATGGTTCCATAGAAAATATTCTGGAGAACATCAACAAAGAAAGGTGCATCTTACATTTACCTTTGATTTTGCTGTCCATAATGTTCTCACCAATATTTTCTCAAAGACCTTCTAGATTGTACCGTATAGCCTGCAACTAGTTACTGTCATTAGATGTCCCCATAACTTTAGGTTGCTCCATAGAGATTCAGGATGGTCGATGCAAATGTCTACCAGCCCTTCAGCTTTGGCGCATACGTCATACAGTAATAACATGTCAAGTCTGTTTATGTTTATAATTCCTCATGAAACATATAGATTAGTGAAAACCTATCCATTTAAGGTCAGATTCAATGTTTGGGCCCACCATCCAAGAGACATTCGGCCTGCACATTCGGCTATGGTGATTTGAGATTGATCCTAGGTGGGTGGGTTTATTCTTGGTACCCCCCCCCCCCCCCCCCCCCCCCCCCGGAAAAAGGCCAGATTCAGCCTGAACATTTCCCCCCTAATTTTAAGCTAACCCATTCTCTGACTTCGCACTTTCAGGTTTCTGAATGTGAACAATTTGCATTGCCACATTACTCTCATGATACATTACAACATTCTGAAGAAAAACCTTACAAAACAAATATTTGCATCTAAGTATAACAAATAAAGTACTACAAGTCATCATCTGAGTAAAAACCTAGTTTCTTGCATGCATGATGGATTTCCTTACAACCGTGTAGGGTGGATTGGAACTGCAATGAAAAACTGAAGGGGGGGGGATCAGCATGTTTGTCTCCGGTTGCACTTCTCCCACTTCTTTCCATCAAGAGTGCCCCATTTTGATCGAGTTTACATGAAGTTGAGATATATGCATTATATCAGGACAGAAATGGTTATACTTCCTTTTAATACCGAATTGGTATGTGCTTCCAGAAAGGGTTGAAGTGGGACGGTTTTCCTTTGGGAACTACTAGAGCCATTAGTACTCTTTTGGCACAAAGTGCCATTTGTGACCTATTTGGGTTCCCTGGATGTGTACAAATTGTATTGATTGCTTACCAAGTGGAAAGGCTTTAATTCAGTTGGATTTTTGGGTTTTGAAGTTTTCTTGGCTACTTTGTATCTTCATCTATATCATCATCGTTATGCAATTGCATCAATGTTTTTAGTTCTTCCAGCAGATTCCTTTTTCTTTTCTTTTCTTCTCTTTCTTGGATTCTTGTTGGCCTGTTACCAAATTTTCATAGGTGGGCATATCTGTTTATTATTATTTTTTCCAGTTCATTTCTTTTTTTAATGATACTTACATACTAGTGTTTTCTGTAATGTAGATATCATATACCTGAGGAATGGCCATACAGAGAAGCCCGACATCTTTTTAAGGAACCACTAGTATCACCTCCTGATGAACAACCTGATCTCAAGTGGACTGCTCCAGATGAGGAGGTGACTGTAGCACTAGGATTATTATAGCTTTTCTGGACTTTCTAATACTTACTGGTTGAGCTACTCTTTTTTTTTTTTAGGGCCTTGTGAAATTTCTGGTTAATGAAAATGGGTTCAACAATGACCGAGTGATAAAGGCATGCTCATTGTTTGGACTAACAATCCTTTTTATTGTTCTTCACTTTTATCCTAGTGAAATTTGAAGATCTGAGTTCCTATCCTCGTTTTGTCTCTTGCAGGCTGTTGAAAAGATCAAAGCAGCCAAGAATAAGTCATCTCAAGGCCGGTAAGCATATGCTGTTGATATAATGTATTATGGATCATTCTTGTATTAACTTCTGATTTTGTTTTCTTTTTATACAGTATGGAGTCCTTCTTTAAACCAGCAGTGAGCTCAGCACAGCCAATTAAGCGCAAGGTATATGCTTCAAGTGCTTCTCTTTTAAAGGTAGCAGATGAATATGTGCACAATTACTAAGCTGGTCATGAATCATGATCTGAGAAAATTTAAAGAGATGGTCTGAAAAATATAATGTAACATATTCTATTTCCAAGTTCATTTGCTGTGACATCAGATTTCTTTTTGTTTCACCCGAAAGGCATCCTTAGAAAAGGTATTAGGTATTTTGTTTCACATTAGAGCTTATGGAGCACGTATTGTTTTGAGCCTTTACTTCGCAAGGAAAATATGCTACTTCTGGAGAACGGTTTTTCTCGGATTAGAACACTAGATGGGATGGCCTCTGCAATGTGAACTTTTGAACTAGAGCACTAGTGGTATTTACTCTTTATTTCAGCATTGTTCTCTTCTGGACGCTTGATATTCACAAGATAAAGGTGGAGTCTAATCTTCCTTCGCTTATCTATTGATTCTATTCAAGATGATGAGGCATTATGTAATGGCCCGGGTGAACATGCTATTCGCTACCCAAATATTCTCCCCGTGCAATCATCTATAGGGTTCATCCTTTTCTTTTTTGTTGGGTTTCTTTTCTTTTTTTGGTGGGGGGGGGGGGGGGGCGAGTGGGGTGTTTTTTTTTTGGCGGGGGGGTGAAGCTGTGATGCTGTGATGATCATTTTCCCTGCCTTAGGTTTGTAAATCATTAAAGTAACCAAAATAGGCTTTGGTCGATGCTTGAAGAGATAAAGAATTAGTTGCTCATAGCCAATAGACAAAAGGCTTACAGGACATTGTACAGAGTTACCTCTTAGGCTAGGTTGAATCTGACTCACTGCAGCAATGGCACTCACAGCCTAAACCTGTTGTCATCATTTGTTGCCACCGCATCAATACAACCCTTTTAACCATCATAACCATGACCACCTCACAATGGCCTCTGGGTTCTAGTCTGCCATAACCATCACGATCTCATCTCCAACCTTTGTTTTATGTCAACTTTATGTTTCTTCAATTTCTGTAAGCATGCAATGTTCCCATTACCCGGAAGATTTTTAACTTGAGCATATGTTAGGGCAGAAGAAGATATTAAAATGTACTTGACAAGCTTCTTAGCACTTGTTGGAAGCTTGCTACTGATCAAGTTTCATGCTTCCTATAACCCTGATGTCCCCTGTGTGACAGAAAACTCAATGTATGATTGGAGCACCTAAGCAAGTACTCAACTCCAAGCTGTTCTCAGTACAAGCCGCTATTCATCCGAACTCTAGATTCTCTAGAAGCATGTTTCTCTCAGTTGTGGAACTTGGGTTTAGTAGCTCGGAGGCATTTTTCCAGGGTGCTTGCTTCAGCACATGAGGCCGAGAATCCTGTCAGTTCTTCCAGAGAGCATCCCTCTATGTTTAAATCTTCTTCATTTTGTCAAGCCAGAATTTATTCTTTTAATTTAGAGATATTCTAAAAGTATTCTGAGCTCTGTCCGCTCACTAACAACGTTGGTCCATGCTTATTTTTCATTTATAAATTTTCTTGCCGCTTCATTTGCAGGATAATTAATTTGACCATTAGAAATAAATAATACCAATTTTTTCCCTGTTAATATGCATATTTAAACTTGTATTATTAGCTTGGCTTTGTTGGTTGATAATTTAAAAATTGTCTAACGTCTTTTTGTGTTTGGAAACTATGTACTGTTTTGAAGGTGAAGATGCATGCAAAGCTCTAAAGAAATTAAGTGCAAGAATTCATCTAACGACGTCACGATGATCACATTTATTGAGCATGATGCATATATAATTTTGAGGGATTACATAATTAAAGGAAATATGATTGTGCCGTGACGTTGAATGCACTCTGACTTGGTTATCATTCCCAAGTGGCCCAAAAGTAGTAGTTGTATGATTGCCATGCTAGTTTTGGTTGCGGGTTTTTGTTTGGCTCTGCATGTGATGCTTCTGGTCAAATCACGTCTCATCATTCTTTACTTCTTTAGTCTGCTTTTTTTTTGTTTTGGTTTATTACATTTTGTTAGATCCACTCTCTTGTTTGTTCGTGCTTCAGATAGCTGAAGCGGTGAAGGTATTATTACCTTTAAGAAAATTCTTGTGCTTTTCTTAATACGGTGTTGAAACAATTGTTCCCTCTTTCTTTCGCCTTTTGCCGAGTTTTGTCGGATCATCAGTTCATACCATATTCGAAACTCTAGTAAGTGTCTAATTCTTTGTGATTCTAACACAGGAGACGGAGGAGAAGGCGGTCAAGGAATCTGCAACCAAAAAATCAAAATCAAAGCCCATCGCCGGGAAGAAGAAAAAATAGTGGATGTAAATGATGAAAAATGGACTAATGTCATTCTGTGGACGAGCTATGAATCTTATTTTAATGCGGCAGTTCTAATTATTTCTTTCTCATTGTAGCACTTCCCCTGGGCCTTTTCCCCTAGTTTGTTCTCTGATCGTAGCAAGCCTTTACTTCAGCACCCTTCCAACGAAACTATGTTCAAATTTGTTGCTACTCGTCGAACATTACTTTCTTTGGAAGGCAGCCGGAAGGTACAACGATTTCTGAAACAAGAGGTGGGTTGTGCTTAGTGTGGAACAAAAGAAGTTCCCTTGGACAAATCTCTTGACGGAAAGAAGTATATCCTTCCAAAAACAACGTTGTGTTGGCGTTCCAACACGAAGAGCTAAGGGACCACTTTAATTAAGCATTGTAAACTTTAATCTAGCATGCTAAAACAAGGGTTTGCAAACTTCATTGTAATGGATTCCTAGTGAAGCCCAAAAAAATGTCCATTCAATCGCAATATTAAAATATAAAGGAAACAGTTCGTTCAAACACCCTGTAAGGCTGTCTATGGACTCTGGTTGAACTTCCCGTTTCCAGGCACTCCGTCGTCATTGTTGCAAATGTCACTAAATCTTCCTAAACAAATTTGAAATCGTTGGTGTGAAACGTTTTCCGTCCAGTGGTAAGAGGGGCACGTCATCTTCCATTCTATCGATTTTTTCCTCTCGAGTAATAGTAATAATAATAAATCCTATGTCACGTCAGTTGATGCTGAGCACCTGAAGAAAATCAATGCATCGCTCATTTTGAAAAATTTGCTTTGTCCAGTTTCACTGTCACGCTAGAAAAAAGTGAGGGGGCTGGCAAATTGAACAACTCACAGCCTTGTCTCCACGTCACAAAGAGTTTTCCGTAGTAATTAATTCCTTGATCAAGAGTGCAAACCTAAGACCATCGATCACCAGCTGTCTACAACCAAATGACATCACACAGAACAAGAGAGGCCAGAGCTGCCAACCACATGATGGCAGTTGTATATATGCTGCTGGTTATATAATTAAAGGTTGGTTCACTATTGTTTATTCTCATGATTGAGTCGTTGTCAATAACAGTACTGACAAAGCCACATTTATAAGGGGTATCCAGTGTATGATTCAATAAAAGGGATGGTACTTATATATGTGTTCTGATTCATAACGAGTTCCCTCGGCGCGCAACATGAAGACTCTGCTTTCGGGTCGGGTGTTATAAAAGCACACCGGCCGATTAGTTCATCATGCGAGGACCACAGCTTCGACTGCATTGGGTGGGACAACTGACGACTCCAGCTGCTCCACATCTTCCCATAGTTCAGGCAGGGCTTCTTTGATGTTGTGTAAGCTCTCAAGTGCGAAGTCTGCCCCTGGCACCAGCACGGAGCTCCCAACCTACAACGTTCAAGTTCTTGATCATGATATATCGAGTAAAGCACTATATACGTACTGCATGCATGTGCTCTCAATATATAAATTGTGAAGACCATGAATATATATAAATTCTCTCCTTGCATTCCAAGAGGATAAACATATATATATATACTCAAAACCCGGCCATCCTTTATATGCATGCATGGCTTGTAGTGAAGAGGATTAACTTACAATGACAGTATGGAGACCCACAGCTTTTCCACTAGCAATGTTTCGAGCGCTGTCATCAAAAAAGATCTGTTGAAAGGAGGACGCAAGTGTTAAACTAGTGTTACTGGGGTGAAGGAAATCGATTATTATTATTAATTTAAAGTTTGCAGCTTGCGATTTCATGTAATTACCGTTTTCTTGGGATCAACGTTTGCTAGCCGACAAGCAGCTTCCATGGCCTCAACCGAAGGTTTACACAGAATCTTCGGATTAATGTGCCTGGCATGTTTCACATGGACGCCGTCAAGATTCTCCATCTCTAATAATTCACTTCCTGTCAAGGGATCCTCATCATCACTTGACTTGACAGAGTGATCATCAGTACTGTCAGTGGAAAATCCAGAAGTTTCGGTGCTGTTTTCCTCGTTTCCATCGGCCGGAAGAGGCGGATTAAGAGTCTCAAAGCATATGACACCCTCGAAGCAGTCCTCTAACCCCAGCTTACTAAGGGCTTGTGCAACATGAGGTTTGTCAGCATTGGTGAAGATCTGCACGAGTCCAGTCAAGAGAGGAAATTAGGCTGCCAGCGTCTACTACTTTTATATATATCTACCCAACAGGAAAGACTAATGAATTTAGTGGACAATGAGAGAGAGAGAGAGAGAGAGCGCATACTATCTTCCTTTGTGGCATGGAAAGCAGTAGGTTCCTCAACACTGGGTCTGGCTTCAACGTTTCGTAAGGCAATCTCCCATGACAGTATGCATGAAACTCATCATTGTCAAATTCATAGCCGAGTGCCTACAGCATGCAGGGGGAAAGAAGTATATTCAACACAAAATCTTTCCAATTCATCAGATCCTTGGTACGTATATATATAAGATCGCAAGCAAGCCGACGTACATATATATATATATATATATAGGCACTACGTACCTTGAGTCCAGCCATGGTTGTCCCATATTCCTTGTACAAGTCCAAGCACATCTTGGGGACCAGGCTTTCTTCTATGTGAAGATGGTGCAACATGTAGTCTGAAATTTACAACATACATACATAACTGTCAGACTCTTTTATATGCAAGCTGCTGTACTAAAACTATCTTTCGAAATAAATCCTATACATATGCATGGATCATCGATCAGAAGTTCAGGTAATTGATATGCATGCTAACCCACCTTGTATATTCTTACGGCAAGCCAAGTTGATGCCTGAACTCAAGGGGTATAGTGTATCATCCATGTCTGCACAAATGGTCAGAAGGACGACACAATTATATATGTCAATTATATATATTGCAGCCAATATGAAAGTGCATCAAATTAATAGAACTTTAAAGAGATGAAAAAAACACCCATATATCTTAATTAGGTTTATTCTAGACGACTTAGAAACTGAGTTAATTCATCGGATCGAGTTCCAGATCATATATAAGTCCGTGAGCATTAATTACTGCAAAACATACCAAATAGTAGGCACTCGTACTTGGCTTTACTCGTGATCGCCTCCATGTTGATATATTAGCAGAGCTGCAGTGAATTACTGTAGAGATAAAAGAAGGAATTAAGTCAGCTTTAATTGATATATATCTCAAGATCCATGAACTCGATCTTAAAAGTGTGGGGTGGGGCATCAACCCAAGTGCGTACAGATTTTCTGTAGAAGCATGCGTGAAATTAATGCCCAAAGATCTTCAATGGAAAAAAAAAACGAAAGCAAAAAATGTATCTTAATTAGTGCCCGAACAATTATGCTCCCCTAAAATCAAGTTTCCGAGAGGAAAAAAAGGAAGACCCTCAACAATAACAACTGATCGGCTATATCAAAAAATAAGATGCGGGGAAGAGAAACAGAAAGAATGGAATCCTCAGGCACTTCTTTATGAACCACATGAACGCAAGGAAGGGAGATCGATCGGTAACAAAATTAAGGTCGAGGAGGAGTATGGCTCAACCGACAATCCAAAGGCGCCAAATTGAGAGGCCTATATATACTAATAGTGGGATCTTAAACTACACCATTTACTGCCTACAATCATAAACTATAATAATCTTGAACTAACAGGCAACATTAAGTAAGAGGCCCATCAAAAAGGCTGCAATTTTAAGTGTAAATGAAACAGCAACAAAATCAAAAACTGAGAACAAAGCAAACGACGGGGGGGGGGGGGGAATCAAAGAACTAATAGTGCACATTCATTACCTCAATTAAGGATCAATTAAGAGAATGAACACCCTCCCAAATGTGCTGCTGATCGAGGGCTGGATGGATGAAAGAACAGCCCCTGGAGGCCTATTTATACCCTCCCAAAGGAGCCCCACTCGGTGGGTTCGTGTGTGTTGGCAGGGCACTTGCACCACTAACTAGTACAGTGCCGAAAAGGGGAGGCATATCCACCCCACCCGGGCCCCCCTGGGCATTCCGGCATAAACAATCACATCCACCCTACGTTCCTTCCTCTTTTTTTTTTACTCCTTTTTGTTCTCGTTACTTTTCTGTGGTCCTTTCCCACTCTCTCAACTCAAGTGCCTTCCTACGTAGAACAGCGCGCGTTGAGGGCAATTTACAGCACAGGATCGAGTGCGCGATGCCCCCACGAGTGAGCTCCACGTTTACAAACCCCCACCCCCACACCCCCCTTCGAAATGGTTGGCGAAGTATATAAGAACATCCACTCCCCCTGATCCGCCTGTGTCGTGTGCGTCTTGAAATAACTCTCATGCATGCAGTGGTGACGCCCCATTAATTTGGGTACCCTCCAAATGAAGTTCCCTCCTTTATAGTTAAGCGTCCCGAGTCTCCTGTTGAAGACAAGATTCCTGATTCCACATCACCTTCTTTAGGAGCCCAAATTCCACTTTGCAAGAATATATAAATATTCGTGGTAAAAAAGAGAGATAGCTTTACAAGTATCACCTTATGTGTGTGTGTGTGTCTCTACGAGAGAGAGAGAGAGAGAGAGAGAGAGAGAGAGGAGTGATCTGGTTCTCGTGGATGATATGGTTTATTCTTAGTAGGTGGGGAAGTGGCCTGTCCGAAGAATAAATTACGTAGCGATGGAGATAGCTGCAGGGAGGGGGAGAGAGAGAGAGAGCAGTGGGATGGCATATCTGCTGCATCGATCAGAATCACACACGCATGCATGTGTTCGATCTCCTAACTGTGTGTGTTGTCAGCTTTAATTTCTCATTGGTGGCCACTGGCCGCCCGGTGGCGGAGCCAGAGTAGAAGATGTGACGAGGATCGAGCAAGGACATTAATTCTAAGAATACAAAGGAAAATGGTCCAGTCCTTTTTGAGAATAATAGGATTCCTAGCTTGCCCTCAGTTTCGACACTCTAATTAATCAGCGCGGGAATCATATATAGTGTTAATGAAGCCACCTTTCAACAGATCAGCCATATATATATATATATATGGTGACTGATCATGGAACCGAGACCGTCCAATAAACAGTCAAAGGAACGCATGGCAGCAGTACGTAATCTTAAATATTTAGGGTTTTTTACAAACAAATTATGGTTAAATATCTATTTGTAAATATATCGTCTATGGATTTGCATTAACAAATATATCTTTAGTTTCGTAAAAATAGTACAAAAATATCGCTGTAGTTAATTTTCGGTCGACTGACCGACAAATATTTCATAAAAATTTGAATATTCCCTCTATTTGATAATTAAAAGATTAAAATACCCCTCATAAATCTCAAATTCTCCACACCAAAAGAGAGATAAAAGTTGTAGAGAGAGAGGGGGGTTCGAGAGAGAGAGAGTACTGTGAGATAGGGAGAAGAGAGAGAGAGAGATGACCCTAGTGGGGTGGGGGTCTCAGAGATAAAGAGAGGGTGGAGAGAGAGCAGAGAGGTGAGAGAGAGAGATGCCGGTGGGTGGAGGGTTTGAGAGAGAGAGAAGAGAGATGAGACCGAGCAGAGAGGTGTAAGAGAGAGATACCGGTGGGTGGGGGGTCTGAGAGAGCGAGAGAAGAGAGATGAGACCGAGTAGAGAGGTGAGAGAGAGTGAGAGATGGTCGGGGTGGGGGGTCAGAGAGAGCATCGAGGTGAGAGAGAGGGTGGGGGTCTGAGAGAGAGAGGGGGGGATAGAGAGCATAGAGGTGAGAAAGAGAGATGACTGGAGTGGGGGGAATGGGTCCGCCGGGTGAGATGGCGGTCAGAGAGAGAGAGAGGGAGAGAGAGCAGAGAGGTGAGGGAGAGACACGGCCAGAGTGGGGGGTGGGTCTGCCGGGTGCGATGGGGGTGAGCGAGGGAGAGAGAGCAGAGAGGTGAGAGAGAGACTTCAAATTTTTTTATTTTTAAAATGAAAGTCGCTCCGTGTGGGAACGACTTTCATTTAAAGTTACTCTCACACAGAGCGACTTTCATCTCTCTCTCTCTCTCTCCCCGTTGGAGGGGGGACGCCCCCCTCCCTCTCCCTCGCTCCTCCCAACCCAATGCCCCCCTCTACTGACATCCCGACCCCCATGGCCCTACACCGCCCTCCTTCTCCCACTCAGCTCCCCTCATCTCCCCTGCCACGACCCCCTTCCCCGCCTCGCTCTGCCCTCCCTCCACCCTACTATCGTCACCAGAGAACTCGTTGCCCCCCCTCTCCTCCTTCCTCGATCCGCAGCAGTTCCCACCGCTAGAACCCCAACACCCGCGCCAGTCCTATATATGCCACCCCTGCGACCCCCCATCGCTTTCATCGCTCCCCCTCCCTCACCTCGCCGGACCTACTCTTGTCCTCTTCGAAGACCAGCCTTTGCGAGCATAACCACTGCCACGGCCATCAAAATAAGAGCACTTCTCCTCGACGCCACGGGCACTCAGAGCACTCTGCCTCGACATCTACAACATTGCACCCTCGCCCTCATCGCCGTCGTCATCATCAGCCCCTCTACCACTTGCAGCAACTCCGATCGATACCCCCTCCAGATGGCCATCACATCCCCTTCCCACCTAGACAAGTAGCTCTCCACCACCGGTGCCTTTCCCCACGACGTAGCTCCAGCGACCTCTTCGACATCAGAAAGAGTAGCAGCAGTAGCAAGAGCAATAGCACCTCACTGTCAGCCCCTCTACCACTTTCATCTCTTCTTGCTCTCGAGACTTACCCTCCGACGTCGGCAAGAGCAACAACAGTAACAATAGGAATATTAATAGAATTTGAGGTAGGAGGTGGAGGTGAAGAATGGGGTCATGGATGAGGGAAGGGGAAGGGTAAAATCCTTGCGACCGCTCCTCTATGTCATCTCTCTCTTGTCGGAGTTAGAGGTGAGAGAGAGATGAGAGAGACCATTTTTTTTTCAAACCACAGGTATCATTGTCTTTTGTCAAGTATCGTTTAACTTAACTACAGTTAGATTCACGGCAAATAACAAGGGGTTACAACGATGAATTTTTTACATTATTTTGACGAAAGTAAAGACATCTTTACTAATGTAAATCGAAGGATGATATATTGACAAATAGATATTTAACAATGATTTATTTATAAAAAACTTAAAAATTTATTATCAGAATTAATACGTGTGCATCTGTGTGTGTGTCTATTGGCACGTAACGTTTAATTGCGTTTATCGGACGGCGCTTTTACTCGATATTTTGTCTATATATAAGAAACCGTGACATTTGATGCTGATCTGTATAGCAATAAACGTTTGTGCATCTCATGATTGATTGACGAGTCCCCTCTTTATCATAAATAATCAGACGAACCATGCATATATAATCGTGTGGGGTGGGTTTGATATATCCGGACCCATGAGCAAATACTTAATTAATTTATAAAGTCTCGGAAAGGGAAGACGTCCACGTGGCCAAAGAGAACTAATTAATTGGAATGGAAGAGGGAGATCTAGTTGCCTAGAATTAAGTGGGGACACTTTTAGTTTTGTGAGATCCCCTCCGGCTCTCATAATTTACAATGTTAAGATCTAATTAAGAAGATTAGAGCATTTCTTAAGAGAGAACTGAAGAAATTTGGTGGCTCATATTATTTCTCTACATATGTATATATATATATATACATATATATATATATATGCACTTATGATCTGTGCGTGTTTATATTAGCTAGTGGCCTTGGTTTGGAGCTGGCTTCTTTGTGCGGACAGTTAGGTCAGGTTCCCTTTGCTTCCGCATGATATGTACAGGGGGGCAAACAATGCGCCATATCTTTCAACATATATAGCACATGGTGTAAAGCGGTGCATCTGATCATCAGCTCAAATTAATAATGGTGGTGGTGGTGATGGTGGCATCCACACACCCATATCCCCAGCCAAGTATATAAATTAGTCCAAGAATCTTCCATAATTAACAATGACATTAAGACTTCGTTTGAAACGAAGATGGCCTCCGTTTCTTTTCACAAAATCTATCTTCCGTATCATGCACAGAGTGTCAGAAGATTTTTCATCGTTTAAAATCTTGAGAAATAGGTCTAAGGTTGTTTTGAGACATTTAAAAAACTCGATATTTTTGTGCCTCAGTTTTATTTACTCCGTAAAATCCTCTCCTCACGAAAGTCAAGAAATGTTATGTATCTATTTGATAAGAATTAAAATTTATCAAGAATTTTAATGATTAAAATCTCCCTGCATATATGTTCCAAACGAAAGCTCAGGAGCTGTTGCCGAGCATGTATGGGCCAAAGATTATGCACGGTGAAGAGGGATGAGTAGGATAATATTTATCTCTCTGTGTAGTTTGATGCGCAAGTAGGAGGATTCTATACTTCCACTAGCTGGGAGAGGGATATACTTCCACTGGGAGAGAGATGTGCAACGATGCAAATTATAAGTAGTGGGTCAACCGTCCAGCTTCATGTACACAGCCTTCAAAGAAAATGGGAAATCTCTAGTCAATGACCTTGGCTATATATACATATACACGCACACACACTTGCTAATTAAAGCATATTCTTTATATATAATATTCTTCGGCAATCTTTGACCCAAGTTGAGATTTGTCAAGTGAAAATTTTATAACCATAAGAAACTCTTGATCTGTTGGAAGTGTGAGTCCCCTAATTATCTTTTCCGTGTTTTGGCTAATTAATTAAGAGCATGATGCCTATATATATATATATATATATATATTCTCCTAGGGCAAACCGTTGCAAGTAGACCTGACAATTATCCGTTTAAAATTCGAACCGAATTCGAATTCATATTCGTTTAATCGAATAATTATCTGAATAAAATATCCGACAGATAATTTATTCGGATATCGGATATCTGATTATCAATCGGATACGGATTCGGATATTGAGATATCCGTGTCGAATATTATCCGACCGAATATAAATATGAGTTTTTTTGATATTATACATGAATCACTTTAGGTTGGCTCTCAGATTTTCTAGTTAATAATCATATTTTATATTTATTATATTTTAATTCATTATATATATTTATATATTTAAAAACTAAAAAATTATGAACATATAACATATTTTTATACCTAATCGGATAGTCGGATATATCCGAATCCGGATGATATTCGGCTATTCGATTACACCTAATCGGATAGTCTGATGTATCCGAATCCGGATAATATCCGTCGAATTCGGATTCGGATAGTGACAAAAATACACCCTAATAAAATGTGTCGAATTCGGATATCCGATCGATTATAATCGGATACGAATTCGGATATCAAACTATCCGCTCCGTATCCGCTCCGTTTACCGATCTAGTTGCTAAGTGTTCACTTGTTTTCTATATTGGATCAAGAAGTGAGTGGTCACCAACTGGTCATCTCCTTGATGCGCGCGGACAGTTGAACTGGGCTAAAATTGGATATCCATGCGTGCAGAGCTACAATTCTTGAGACGTACATAGATATGGGTGTCTAATTAAAAGCGTCGACACGGACACGGGTGTCAGCTATATAAATATATATGGTTATATAAATAATATAATTTTATATGTTTCTAATTATGCATATACATTTAAAATTAGCTGATAATTACGTCATTTAATTAACAATTAGCTCAAAAATTAAAACTCCGAGAGGCTTAAATATAAATACAATATACATGCAGACTTCTTAATTAATTAATTACAGGAATTAGTAAAAAGACTTGGTATAAAAATGATATAAATGTACAACTTTCAGATATTTAATAAGTAAACTTTGTGAGGCTTAAATATAAATATAATATAAATAAAGACTTCTAATTACTGCAAATTAATTAGTAAAAGACATTTATATATGAAATATCTATATCAAGGAAATTGACCGCCTTCCGGGAAAGAGGGAGACGTAGAAGACACCAAGGACGAGAGGGAAATGCGAAAAAGGTTCTAATTGTACATGTTGCAGCGAGCGAGAATTTACGCGTACGCATCGACAACATGTGTCCGTGCCAATACAACTTTGGACCAATGAACGTCACCGTGTCTCCTTATAAATCTTTGGTATCATAAAGTATATATATATATATATATATATATATATATATATATATATATATATATATATATATATATATATATATATATATGGTGGGTGTAAGCTCTAAAAAGTTTATTTATTTGGACATAGGGTTTGAGTATACGATTACATGAATAGTAAAACTCTCCAAATAGTGGAGTGGATATTTTATTTTATTTATTTTCCCTGTCTCTCTCTCTCTCTCATGAACTCTGATGTTGGAGCAACTGACACACAGTATATATCTTAGTTAGGAGATAGATTCGTCTCCAGATTTATTTGTTATAGAAAATGCATCAGGACATACACTCATTTCTATTCCGCAGCCGGAAGTTCTCTCTTTCATCGTGTATATATATACATCTAAAAAAAGAGATAAGTGCTGCAAAAAGATAGCATCAAGTGTTGAGATGAGAGTCATCAGACTTATCTGATTTGAAGAATATGATTGGATGGGCAGGAGGCCAAACTCAAGCATTCCAGTAAGTAATCATACACACTCTCTCTCTATTGCACGTGATTACCCGTGGATGAAAATATATGTAGGTAAAATAAATATTTATTACACCACCCCTAATTTAGATGTATCGATGTTTTTTTTTTGACGTGGGATCCAATGTGACGTGAGTTCCACGTCATCATTCAACGTGACGTACACGGTAAGTAAAAAAAATATTAATATTATAAATTCACAACTTTGCATTATTTATAAAGGGGGTTTTCTTTAAATTTATTAAAGAGTGGGATGGGTGGTGTGGCCCCACGTCAAGTAACTTGACGTGAGTCTAGTGTCAAAAAAATAAAAAAAATTTGACACATCACCCAACGATGTAGTCAAGGGAGTGACGTAATAACTATTTCTCTATGGCCTTATTTATTTGTGAAATAAGGTTGGGTTGATCTGAACATCTCACCTTTATATATCTTAGCCGGTTTGATCGTGATTATCCCATATTCTGATCAATATTCATAGTGACAGAGTAAGAGAAGGGCAACGAGGGGCAATTGCCTGCGTACAATTTATCTCTCACCCCTACAATTTTTAATTTTCATTAACATCACCTGATATTCGTCTAGCTATAAAATATATCTCTAATTTTAAAAGAACAAGACTCTCGTAGAGTTAGATTTTTTTAGCCTAACGGCAACACCCAACGTAAGTCACGTCACTTCAAGTCTACAACCATATCTCTACTCCAAATATCAACTACGTGTATCAGCATATGCTCCTCCAAATGTCATATGTTTTAGCCGTATAATACATATGCATAGACTCTCCAATGCTATAGTCCAAGATTACACCTGCACGGCTACACGATACACTATCAAAATTTTTACATATTTTTTTTGTCAAAAAATAAAGCTCTATTGACTCTCATTTGTCCCGTGGAGTAGATATGTCATAAAATAAGTATCATCTTGCTTCCTACCATTATGTCTCTTGTGTATCTTTTTTATATCTTATTTTTATTAATTTAGCTTTAACGATTTAAGATTTTAAGTTTTGATCGCTATTATAATATAATTTTAAATTTAGAGCATTAGATATCATATTAGAGTTTTGTGTTTGATAATTATGCATCGATCCTTAAATACCTTAGTTATTTAAAGGAGACTTATGTTGGAATCTGTGTTTAAATTTTAAAAGGTTTGAGTCTCTCTTTATATATTGTTTAGTCCCACATTGGAAAATGAGAAAATTTTCATTTATTTTTAGTTGGGACTTGTGTCTTTATTGTGTATATCTTTGAGGAGACTATGGAGGTTGGCCCGTTTGGGTTAGTGGGCTCCTTGACCCGTATCCTCTATTTCACACACGCGCGAATTGCCTTGTCTTCGTCTCTTGGATTCTCTCCGCGTCTCTTCGGATTCCCCTCCTTGGGCGGTTGTGTGTGACTCGGTCTAGGGTCGCTTCCCAAGAGGGTATTTGAAGAGGGTCGTTAACCTGAAAGCTATCTCTCACGAACTCCACTCTTCCATCGTCTTCTTCCTCTTGCAAGAGCCGTCGGTCACTGTGGTGTTCGCCCCCGGCAACGCGAGTTGGAGTAGGGGCGGAACGACTCTAAAGAAAGCGACTACGCGCTTCGACCTGTGTTTGCTCTTCTTGATCTTGATTCCCTTTGATTTTCGTGCTAGATCTAGTAGAAAATCTCTACCCGTGAAATACTGTTTTTCTATCCACTTAAAGATAGAAAGTTGACATTTACATTGACTTTACAAGTTACTACGATTAATGTGGAGAGACTATTCTAAACAATGAGAATTATGAAAAATTAATTATGCAATAAAATAGGTGATGAATGATAATTTAATGATATATATTAAAAAATAGATATACAAGAGCGTTGACAATGAGATAATATTGTAACGTTTTCAAAACGTGAAGATTCATGGTGGACAACTCAATTGTAAAAATTCTTTTACTTCTACTTGAACGAAAATAAATAATTTTTATTATATTAATTTTATTTTATTCCCTAACTGAATATTCTTAGTTCTGCCACTGAATCCATGAGTTAAAAGTAGATTAAATTGTTCGAGAAAAAAAAATGAAATGAGACAATTTTGATTATGATATTCTTAATTAAAATAAAAATATTTGTTTTTTAAACTAACCTGACCTCGATGGGCTTGTAGGTAACCGGGACATTGTCTACCACGGAGACACCGGCTCATAAAAGAAGACCATCCGTCGTTGGAAACCCAAAAAATCCAACCCAGTTTCCAACCCCAATCAACCGGGTGGGTCCAAACTTGAAACCCCTCCTCCTCTCGAAACCCCTCCTCTCTCTCTCCCTCCCTCCCTCTCCGTCTCCGAGAAAAAAGGGTCAAAAAAAGAAAAAGAAAAATGATCGCGTCCACCGCCGCTCCCCACCGTTTTCCTCCGCCCCCTCCTCCTCCGCTCCCGCCCCCACGTCCACCTCCCCCACCAAAATCCTAGTCTCTGCTTCCCTTCCACGCCCTCCCCCACCAAGAATGCCCCAATTCCTCTCTCTAGGCTCCCTCTTTCCCCTCTCCCGGCGTCGCCGTCGGACGTCTCCTCCTTGGAAGCCGGCCAGGTGCTGCCTGCGGCGGGTGAGTTCGATCCCAATTCGGACTCCGAGCACGACGAGACCGTGGCCGGGGACGGCGTCGAGGTGGAGATGGCCAAAGTGGGGAGGAACCGGCGCCGGATACGGGCGCGGGTCGGGGTGGACGCGTGCATGGAGGCGGTGTGGGCGGTGCTGACAGACTACGAGGGGCTTGCCGGGTTCATCCCGAGCCTCGCCGTCAGCCAGCTAGTCGAGAAAGGGGAAGGCTTCGCCAGGATCTACCAGGCAAGTTCAGAGAAATGGAAAAGTTCGCATTTTGGTGTAGTAAAGTAACCAAAAAAAAAAAAAGGAGATCCCATTTCCCCCTCTTGTTGAGAAGTAGTCTTTCTAAGGAAGAAGTCTGGTTCGGTTAAAACGTGTCTGTTATGGGTGGGTGGTGTGAGCACCCGGAGAGAGTGTAAGTCCCCAGCCAACTATGAACGGGTGTCACCTCGAGCGGCACTTAGTCGACGTTGGCTGTTAGAGAATAGTCCCGTATTGTGTCCTCTCCACTTAACATCTTAAGATTTTGAGTTGATGGTCTAACTCTAATAAATTTTAATATGGTATCAGAGTCCATGGTTATGATGCAGGTCGCACATCCCGTGTTTGTCATGGTCCACATGATAGAGCCTAAAATTGGATTGCACGTGACGGGATGTGTTAGAGAATAGTCCCGTATTGAAAACGGGCTAAAAATATTGGTGCCCTCTCCACTCAACACCTTAAGGTTTTGAGTTGGATGGTCCAACTCTAATAAACTTTAACATCGGCCTTGTAAAGGGGGAGATATTGTTACGGGTGGGTGGTGTGAACCAACTAGAGTTGTCAATGATTTTAGTCTCACATTGAATTTCACAAAGAGTTGGACCGGCTTATAAGAAAAGGAATCTGCTACCTCAATGCTTATGTTTTGGAGAAGGATAAATAATTCATAACAAATGGTGTCTGAGCCAGGGTGGGTGATATGAGCACCCGGAGGGAGTGTGAGTCTCTCAGAGACGTAGAGTTGCCACATTAGATTCATTTGTTGGGAATCATTTGACCTTTCCCTAAACTTAGGCATTGAGGTAGGGGATTCATTTTCTTATAAGCCGGTCCAACTCTTTATGGAATCAAATCTGAGACTAAAGTCACTGGCAACTCTAGTTGGCTGAGGGACTCGCACTCCCTCCGGGTGCTCACACCACCCACCCGTAACAATATCTCCCCCTTTACAAAGCCGACGCCCTCGTCGTCTAGGTGCCGATCGAGGTTACGCCCGTTTATGCACAACACGTAAAGGGTGTATTGTTACGCCACATTGAACCGACAAAGGTTGGGCTCAAACATCATTTGTTATGAATCATTTATCCTTCCTCAAAACCTAGGCATTGAGATAGGAGATTCATTTTTTTATAAGTCGGTCCAACTCTTTGTAGAATCCAATGTGGGACTAAAGTCACTGGCAACTCTAGTTGGCTGAGGGACTCACACTCTCTCCGGGTGCTCACACCACCCACCTGTAACGATGTTTGCTGTTAAAATTGTTGTGGTTAAGGTCGGTGGAGATAGTTTGTAAATTTGTTCTACTTGTCGGGTTCTACCTGACAAGCTGAAGAAGAAAATAATCTCACCTTGCATTGGTCTAACTGCAAGTGCCTTTCCAGTCAAGGTGAAGAAGAAAAGATTTACTCACCTTGCAGTTGTTTAACTGCAATTGCGTCTCCAATCAACTGTGACTTTGGCTTCATATGTACCATAGCTTGCATCTGGATTAAAATTTTGATTGGTCCATGTGCATTTGGACGGTAATCTCACTTCCTGTATTGACATTATGCGTGAGATTAATAAATTTTGACTATATAGGAAGCGTTTTTTCTCTATGCTTGGCAAAGTTTGAGTGAATATCCATGATTTTTTGCAATTGAGGCAAGTTTCTTCATGGAACATCAAAAGTGCAGATCTCGATCTTGCTCGAACGGATATGTGATGAGGCAGCTTGTTGTTGAAATAGGTTGGCCTGCAGGATCTGGCTCTCGGGCTCAAATTCGAAGCCAAAGGAACTCTAGATTGTTTTGAGAAAGATTTTGAGTTTCTGCCATCTGGACGGAAGAGAGAGATTGAATTTAAAATGGTTGAGGGGGACTTCCAGACATTTGAAGGTGCTTGGTCCATAGTGCAGGTGAAGATAGCTTTCCTTTTTCTCCAGTTCAACACCTGCGCCTTCTTTTATATGAATTAGCATATTTAGACCACACTTTTGACTTGAGCATACTGTATAGTGTATTTTTCAAAGTAAATTGTATATCACTATTCGCCCAACATGGAAAAGATTCAAAAGAATTTGTGGAGCAAAATAATTTTGTTTGTTCTTTTTCTTTTAAGAAAATGTGTCCAATGAATTTGGGTTTAGACATATATCAACTTCCTTCAAAAGGAAGGTGCATGGAGACATATGTGTGTGTGAGTGTGCTCGAGTGAGAGGGAAGGAGGGTGGGAGGGCTGGTTTTCTTTGATTTCCATATAGAGAGAGTGTAGTGGCTTTCCATGCAGTAGGGTTTGATTTCGATGTAACTGCTGGAAAGAGAGAGAGCAGTGGCTTTCCCTTGCAGTAAGGTTTGATGTCCATGTAACTGAGGACAATGGTTTTGACTTTTGAGAAAAGCGGAATTAATTTCTTGAGATTTGTGCATTTGTCATTGATGATATGGAGCTGGAATTCGGTCACGAGGAACTTTTCTCCACCTATAGAAGTTATGTTGAGTAGAAAAGAATTAGCTGAAGCATTTTAGACCTCATTCATTCTTCAAGTAGAAATGCCACCCATAACAATTAAAAGTGGCAGGTTGAGGGGTTTCTTTTCCCATTTGGTATGTTTCTTTTTTTTCGTCCCCTTTTTTGTTCTCATCCTTATAGAGCCTGTTGAATGTTTCATCTTGATAGGAGGAGTAAGGCAACAAACATTTTATTTATATGGTTAAAAGTATATTGTTTTAGCAGGCAGCTTGTGGAGCATCTTGGGACCCATAACATAAAATCGTAATTAAGCTGATGATTATAATATTGAGAATGTGTTGAGTGGTGTGGATAAGAAGTTAAGAACCAAATGGCTTTCCTAGAAGGGAGCTTGATAACATAAAATCATAATTAAGCTGATGATTATAACATTAAGAAGTGTGTTGAGTGGTGTGGATAAGAACCAAATTGCTTTCTTAGAAGGGAGCTTGATAACATAAAATCATAATTAAGCTGATGATTATAATATTGAAGTGTGTTGAGTGGTGTGTGGATAAAAACCAAATGGCTTTCTTAGAAGGGAGCTTGATCTTAATAAGTCTTAAATTACTCGACAGCATGTGAAACTTTGCATTACCATGAAGACAGAGAGAATATATACTGTTGAAACTTGACTTTAGAGAAGCTTTATGAGAAAAACAGGGGGTGCATGTTAATAAAATCCTGTTTCCAATGTGTTTAAATCCTGTTTCCAATGTGTTTTAAGCAAAATGAGATTAATTGGATAAAACTGAATTTTGGAAGTTTGATTATCCATCTGTACTAATTGGGAACATTCTGGATAGTTAGAAACCCAAGGAGGTTGAGACAAGGTGTTCCAATTTCACCCCCAATTTTTTTATTCTCATTGGTCAGATTCTAAATTCAATGTAGACTTTATAGCAAAAGAAGGCATTGTAAGATAGGAATAATTAACCTCAAATTAGTAATTTACTGATGACATTTTTTTGTTTGCTTCTTGAGATGAATTTAAAGTGATTTATGCAGTATACACTTTAGGTTGCATTTGTTTCCTCTTAACCACCCTCTTTCATCTTTAACAGTCAGATAGGGGCCATCAGTCCCTGTTAAGAGTGTTTAATAAAACATATGGGTTAAGAGCTTAGTGCTGATTGGCTGAGTGTGTCTCAGTTGGTGTGGAGTGGGTTTTTGGGAGGGTCGGGCGGGAATGCCAAGTTCAAACCTGGTTGCACTGGTTATTTTCGTATTTCTATGAATTGTGCCCTACCACTATGATGGGGACCTCAAGGAAAAAAGCTTAATATTGGGAAATTGGTCAAGTCTCATCTTACCCACTAAGCTATCACAATATTTAATGCTTATGAGAAAGTTAATAAAAAAATAAAATAACCAAATGCTTCACAAATAAATCACAACCCTAGGTTTTCTCCCCATTTCATCTATGGCTACCTTACCTGCAGTCCTCTAGAAATCCAAGTGGCAGTATGCCATCTGCAACCTGCCAAGGAACCTGTCAAGAATGGAAAGTTTCAATCTTCGTTTATCATTATCTTCTCATCCTCCAGTACTAGAAATGTAGGTGGTAACTCTCTGTTACATTCTGCATGGAAATACACAGGCAGCATCAGTGTGGCATCAAGTTTGCATCCAAGCGATAGAGCACCAGTTCTAAAACCATGATGCCCTGGGCTTCATCCTTTTGTCTTGTTTCTTGTTATTCTGAATTTCCTCTTCCTTCCACATCATCTTCGGTCTACCTAGCAGTGCCCAGCATATCTGGCATATCTGACGTGTGCCTGGTCAGTAGGTGATTTAGAATACCCAGTATGTCTGATGTATCCCAATGCATGTCTTATCGATTTTGTGTTGAATGCCCCAAGCTCATTTGGTCAGACAACATGCGTACGAGACATCATGATTACCACCACTTCATTATGAATTTATGATTATCTTTGATGGAAGGAGCTTGAACTGTTAGTATACCATGCAAGATGATGGTTGCCATCATTTGCATTATACAAATAAATTATTAATCTGTAACTAATACTGGTGGTTAAATGGTCGAAAATTAATTTGTATATTCTTATTTTTTTTACTTTTTAGTTAAAATATTAAACAAAATAAATATATGTACATATATTTTTAAAATATTATTGTAAAAATAGAAAGCTAAAATTGGAAACATGAGAATATCTCAGGTGTCATCTTTGTAGTTACCAATTAGCAAACTGTCTGCTTCTCTTAGCACTTTAACTTCAAGACTTCCCTGTTACTCACTTTCAGATGTGAATCACAGATTTCAGATTTAGGAGTGTTATCAAATGCCGTCTTACTGTTATTAGGAGCAGCTATTGGTGAAGAGTATCTTCGGTAAATAAGAATCAGTTGGCCTTGGTATTTCCCAAGAAATGCTAGAATTCTTTGCAAGTATGCTGGTACTGGTGTTCTAAGTTTTCTATTAAATTTCCGGGACTGCCTCTGTCAGATGGACTGATTGATCTGAAACAATGGACCCACCTCAGTAGAGACAGCTTTGATCTTATGTGACAGCTTCTTGAGACTGCATGTCTACCTTTTCTCCTTTTGAGGAATAACTTGTGTCCTTTGGTCACCTTCCACAAAAAAAAGTGTACGCATAATGTGACCCTTGCTGTGAAACTACACAAAAGTAGAGGTAATGCTTATGTTGCACATGCTGTTGGCCTGTACATCACGGATTTCTACAAGAACAAAAGTACCCAATTACATTTGTGCAAATGTGAACACTTAAACATGCCATGATTGGATAAGTTACATAGGAAATTGTGTACTCTCTTCTCAGTACTATGACTTGCTCCATTCACAATTTCACGTACTTAAAGAGCCTGGAGGATTGGGTCGCACTTGGAAGTGGCTTTAGCTTGTGCACAAAGACAACATGCCCGAGGAAAACTTTGATATATAAGCAGAGCAATGTATATTTACACTATTAATTTATTTTTCCTCTCATGTCTAATTATATGCAGACGGATCAAGAGAATCGTGAGGAGGATGATATTTTCCAGGGGCAGGAGTTCCAAACTGTTCTTTCATATGTTGTGGAGCTGGAACCCAAGCTATGGCTGCCTGTGCACCTTCTTGAAGGAAGACTTTGCAGGGAGGTTAAAACCAATCTGTCGTGTGTGCGGGATGAAGCTCAAAGGGTTCAAAGGTTGGGGCATGATGCCCTCCCCACCAGGTGATAATGTAAAGTTCGTGCAGTTGATGTAAAACATACGGTCATTATAAATTAATTCAGCTTTGTAAGCTCATCTGAAATGGCAGCCACTTTGAGGAACCAATTTGTATGACCATGACCTACCCACCTCTCCTTGCAGATCTAACCGGCAGACTGAAAAGCTTTACTGATAAATGTGGTCCTGAGATCATTTGTTATCCCTTTTCTGTTACTCTTTGGTGTCAGCGACGGTGGGCCGCTCTTCATCATGCCATGCACTTTCCTCTTCTAGCTGCTGTATAGAGGACGTGCATGAAAAGCAGTGAATCAGAATGGGAGGCCATGTTAGGTTGGAAAGAGGCAGATTTGATCTTTCTGAACCATCTACTAGTCTTTTCCCTTTGTTTTTCTTTTTTAATAACCCCCAGATCAATCTTCTGATTTCTTTAGGTAGGCGTTGTCTGTTTTTTTTTTTTTGAACAAACCTATGACACTGTGGTCGGTTTGGAGGTCTCTAGTTGCACCTAGACTGCTGTTGTCGAAGTCCAGCAGAATTCTGTAAAAAGGATCTGCCTGCCAGTCCAACCGGTTCGAGCAGGCGTTCCCGAGTAGGGGTGGGGGGTGGGGAGAACAAGGTTTTGGTCAAATTTTGGTGTGCCCCAGGCAGGAACAATTTCAGGATTATAACAACTTGTCATCTTTTGCTTTTCAGAAAGGCCGGGAGTGTGTGGTTCTTCTTTCGTCTTTTCCTGGGTTGTTCGAGACGAGGCATGGCTTTACCCCCAGCTCTCTCCTGGCAAAAGTAAAAAAAGAAAGGGAAGAAAAAAAACAATGCGATGTGAAGCTAATTAAAACGAGAGACGCTCTTTGCATATGTGCTGCATGTATGTTATTCGGGGATTTCTGTTGAAGTGGTGACCCCTTGTATTAGGTCACAATTAAGGAACGCTACTACCCCAATTTGAATCCATCTTCCCATACGTACCCTTCCTAATTAGGTCTTCCAAATTTAGTTTGTGAGCTCTGGGCCGGGGTCTTTCCCGTTCCTGTCCTCCTCCTCTATGTGTGTACATGCGTTACAGGTAACTCGAACCATCTCCTCCCTCACCGCTTCACCTTAACTCGCTTCACCCTTCTTTGCCAATAGCAGTATTCCGCCTGGTCTCCCTAGCTTCCATGTCTAATGATCTGTTTGTCCCTTGTTTAATTTCGTGACGAACACAAGTGTCCCAGAATCATGATCATGTGCAGCATCTCGATCATATGTATTTAATTTACTCAAGTGATCAGAGGTCCATTACTTTGTCACCGTGTTGGATATATATATATATCTATATATTCTTGCACCTGCACACACATATATAGCTGCCTGTCTGTCCTGGTGGGACTGCCATCAAAGCTCATCACCTGTCTCGACCAAACCTTTACCTCTTTACGTACATGAGGCAATAAATCGCATACCTGTGTCTGCGGAACGCATCATTGCGTTATACGTATCGGCAGATTCAAACTCATGATCACCCCCATTTGATTTCTGTTTTTTTTTTGGTGGGGGGGGGGGGTTACTTAATTTGTTTTGCTGATGAGAACGGTGAACCCAATTAAGTCCGTTTCAGAGCTGAAGAGGGTCAAGGACTGGCCGAACTTGTTCAACAGAGTCAGAGTACTCTTCCCCTAGCTCTCCCTCGTCTACGTCCAACGTCAGTACTTGGAACTGAGGCACCCATGCATGGAAGACCATGGAAGTGTTCGATCAGGAGGAGTCTTGAGGGCTGTGTCTTCGAGCGTGGTACGTACGTGGCTGGGAATTAGAGGGTACGCAAAAAACATTTCTGATATTCGGAGTTGGGTGGATGTGGTGCCGCCCGTGCATGGATCGGAGGTGTAAATTAATTAAGCTGGCTTCACGTATATCATCATCAGCCCGAGCCAATTTTTTTATATTTTTGGGAATTTAATTAAACAAGCCCCCTTAATTAATTAATTGGTGCTCAATAATCTTATCACTGAGCCGGCCCTGCAATATGCGGTGTCCTGCCAGCTCATGGGCATTTGATTATGTGCGCAATATATGTTTGAAAAAGGTTGCAAAGATCACCCGATGGGGTCCATGCGTGCGTGGACTCCCCACTGACCCTGCTTAATTAATTAATTTGTTGGGAAGATTGTTTAAAGCGGGTGAGGAGACCAGCTTTCATCAGCCAACGACACCAGCTATTTATGCATGTACGAAGAATTCACAGTACTGTTTTGAGTGGAAGGTGTTTGAATGATGGCAAAGAGTACTTTAGATAGCTCAAGAGAGAGCATTCTGCAGAGGCCAGGTACACAATCCACAACCCAGCTGGTGGGACTTCCACCAGAACTGTCTAATTAACCACGGGCATATATATATATATATATTAATTTGAGCCACACATAGGCTCTTTTAATTCTCCTGGCCGGTAATTGATCAATTTCACCCACTCTCTCTCTCTCTCTCTCTCTCTCTCTCTCTACACACACACAAACACATCAATTACTGTCACTTTGACAGGACAGTATGAGTTATCCTTGAAACTCCCAGCCGGGACTAGGCACAAATCCATCCACCGTGAGGATTAACGGCCTCCACGGCATGCACAATCATAGCCAATGTCCCCACTTCACCAGCCCGGAGGTGATCGGCGATCGACAATTTAATAAGTTTGTGTAGATCTAGCCTCACGTTGTGGTCTGATTATGATCATGTTGTTCATCTACATCGTCACAATAACATGAAAATCTTAACATTTGTTTCTCCCTCTGTATGTCGTTCTTTGTTCTTTTCGCATACGACGATAGATAGATATATATATATATATATATATATATATATATATATATATATATATATATATATATATATATATATGTTTGCTAGCTAGGCTGCCCTAACCTCCTAATTAAAATGGTCGGACTAGTTCAAGGGGAATTAATTGGATTCTGTAAAGCATGGAACTCGTAGACGCACGTAAAATCACACTTCTCTGCGGGTCATTTTGATAATATGTCAGAATAAGTTAATCCGAATGAGTCTAAATAGGTTAATGTTATTCATAAGTTTTTATATTTTTAGTTTGATATTTTATCATATCCGGAGTCGAGTAAGATATTCATATTACAAAAGTGAAATGAGTTAACCTCGAATTAAAGATCTTAACTCAATTCGACATTGAGTGGTGCATTTTGACTCTTAAATTTAAATAATTCATTTACTTACGTATAACTTATCTTAACCCGTCTTATTTTATTATCAAATTGAATTAAAATTTTCTCATCTTTTTTATTTTTCCTTGATATATATATATATATATATATATATATATATATATATATATAGAGAGAGAGAGAGAGAGAGAGAGAGAGAGAGAGAGAGAGAGAGAGAATTCTGACGTTTGTAGCATCATGATGATTTGAATTCATACCCACTCATCTCCCCAACCAACACTGCATCGATCCCTTCGGGAAATCAATACCCAGCGGGAATGCACGACAAACTTAATTAGGTGGTGGTCTTGACCTCGCTAGCTCAACAGTTCCTGATAAAATTTCCACCAACCAAACCAATTAAAAACCTTCTCTCCCAAGTGGTCCACCTCTAACTTAATTAATTAAGGTCCATCCATCCACAACAAGAATCTTTAATTTTTGACGGTAGATAGATGCATATATGCATGTCCATCTATGTACGCATCTCAAAGCCTATGCTCTGATCAGGCTATAGCTACTCTGTTTCACAGAAGATCAGTATCTCACCAACATAAATTAGCCAACTGCCATGGGTCATTCATTTAAAAGTACTTTAATTGCTTGGGCTGCTCCCAAATTATATGCATGGATTCTTAGCTTTATATATATATATATATATCCACGTACAGCATATCAAACTTAATTAATGCATTGGTCGTCATCTCTCCGAAAGATTAATACGCTCTCTAAATATTATAGATATTTTCATGAGTTTTTTACATGAAAATTATTGTTAAAAGTGAATTTATAAAAAAATTATTCTTAAAAATACATTAACAGATATATCACTGAGTTAATTTAAATAGTGCATGGATGTAAATTTTTATCTCATTGGTGTCCCTAAAAACTACTTATGTCTTTAGATGATCGATCATTACGTCACGCAAGATACATAGTCAGTCAGAGTACACTACATATATATATATAACCTCGATCTGGTAACTTCATCAAACGGCCGGAGATGTTCTCCAACTATTAATTAGTGATCTTGTCATCCAGCTGCATCATGCGAATCCATGCTTCTCATCATCGTCGTCGTCGTCGTCATGTCCGGGAGCCCAAACATACATGAAGCAGTTGGATGATGCATGGGGTGTATGGATTAACGCAGGGAGGGTTGGTCGTCGTCCCTGTCCCCGTGGATCGACGACGCCAGCCATCCCATTATTTGCATGGGGATAGCGGCAGGGGGTGGTCACGAGGACGACGTCATGGGTTGCGTAACCACGCAGCTACCGTCCAGGTGCAACAGTTGGCAGGGGCCATGCACTGTTATATATGAATCATCTACGATGATTTGTTCCCTTAGTTTTATTTCTTGAGCGAGCTAGCTAGCCCTGTGCCCTGCCTGCCCTGCCGTGCCCTGCCATCCAACAATTAATGAAGTCAGCGTATAGCAAGCCAATATCGATGAGGCCACCGCAAAGACCATGTCAGGTGGACACCTTGCAGAGGAGTCCTGCATTCTGATATAATATATATTTTCCCTTCCCATTGGCGGGGGGGGGGGGGGGGGGTGGAAACAGGCCAGTCAAAATATATAGAACAATAAGATGGACTGTTTGTGTATGTGTGCCTGTGTGTGTGTGAGAGAGAGAGTGTGTGTGTGTGTAAAAGACGATCAACTACTGCACCACCACCATGAGGAGTTGGGCACAGTTTTTGGGACAGTAACCTCGTTTATTGGGCAGTAACCCCTCTCTCTCTCTCTCTCTCTCACATATCTCTCTCTATCTCTCTTCCACACACACATAATTTTGGGCTGTGGTCAGCCCCTCACGGTGGTGCAGTGGGCACAAGTTTTTTACATATGTAGGGACGCTGCTCACTTCCACTGAGGGTGCCCATCTCTCTCTCTCTCATGGGTCCGGTTAGCAACCCAAGGTCTCCATATAAAAAGGTCTTTTCTGCTCAAATGGGCAAGTAAGTGGTCTGGAAGGGTGTGAGAATCGAACGGGACTCTCTCCCCCACAGTTAACAAATCTGTCCTTCCATTTTTTTAAACTGCATGCTGATCATCCGGCCACCAAATGGCTTCTTGTCTTGTCTTCCTTCGGGCATTTGGAGGCGGAGAGGGGAGATGGGTCTTGGGGATGACTACTGTAGCTAGGAACCTACCAGATAGAGTCGTCGTCAATATAGAGATAGATAGATAAATGTGTCGTTCACAAACAATTTTTTATTATTTTAATATTGGAATCTAGGCTTGGACTTTGGCCTCAGGCGCCTGCCCCCACACCCCACCTACGCCTCTTTATTCCTCCTCGATCGATCGGCAACCACCGGATAATCTTTTCTTTATGTGTCATGGGTTGGGTAGCATTTTGTCGTCACCTCCTTGGAGAAAAAAAAAAGAATTTGCTCCTTGGTGGGAGGAAACTATTGCATGTAGGTGGGAGGGATCAGACTTTCTTGGCGATGAGGGTGAGAAGAGAGAGAGAGAGAGAGAGAGAGAGAGAGAGAAGGGGAGGGGGAGTGGAGATGGGGGAGAGATCGAGAGAGGGCCGGTGGGCCTTCGACGAGTGTTCTCAAGTCAAAAAACGAGCGCTGGTGGTGGTGGTGGAGTGGGTCTCCCTGGCTGTAGCTGTGCGTGGGGCCGCCCGCCCGCCGGCCATGTTTTCTGGTTTTTGTGGATGCCGCTTTCATTCCACGGGAGGAGTCGTCGTCCCTGCAGCACCCAGCTAGTCTTTTAATTCTATCACCACATGCATGCATGCACGCATGCATGCACGGTCCATCACTCTACTCGATATGGTACACACGGCTTGTTTCCTACGTACATTCGCATGTGTGCTTTTAATTTTATTTATATATATATATAGCCGTACGTACTCATTTGCCTGCCCGCCGGACGTGCCCATGTATATATACATATATATGTATATTTATTTATTTATATGTATGTTTTGAAAAATGAAAAGAGGAGAAAAAAAGGGAACAAAATTAAGGCGCACATTGGATCATGAATCCATCTAACAGCGTAATTAGCAGTTATGTTTCTTTAATATATATAGTTAGGGTAGCTCTGAAAAATAGACACGGACTTCAAAAGACATATATATAGCTTATCGATGTATATCACAGTCTTTTTTGATGACAAATAACTTAACAGGATTAGAAAACTCCTAACTCACATATCACGTAACTGTCATGAGACAAATGGAACTTTTGATCGTGATCGCACATAGATGGATGTTTTTTTTCTTAAAGAAAAACATCTTTCTCTCTATCCTTAATTTCTGCACTATTTTTCTCTAATCATGGTGAGGACATCTACGTACCTTGGACTTTTGCCCCCTTTTCTCGATTTCTTTCCCACATATCAAATAGTGTGGATCAGCGTCGGAGGCATTTTCTTCACAACCCAAAAGTCGAATAGAAGATGAGCTAGCCTATTGAAAACAAATTATTAATTAACGTTCATGATTATATATATATATATATACCACTCCGAACGTGTTGTTGTTAACTAGACGTGGATTCCACAAATTAAGCACATAACATAATAATTCAGATCTGGACCAGGCATGGGTTTCGATCGGCCATCGCGCCAACGACGAGGTGTTCGGCTGTGTTTGTACGTACGTGGTGTCACAGGGGCTTGACTTAGACCCCGACAGCTGGGTGACCTCGCACGTGCAGATCTTGACTTCTCAGCGCGCGGGCACGCAGATTCCAATGTATGGAAGCTTGCTTAATTAACGACTCCCAAATCATAATTTTATTTACTGTCGAATTTGTGCCACATGCATATGTCAAGATGATATGCATTATCTTATTGCATATGTCTGGGAATTAAGTAGAATCGATAGCTCGTGGATATATATATATATATATATATATATTTCGGAGTGATTTTTTACACGTGAAAAAAATTATCAAAACGAAGATTTGTGAGTCCGATCGTACCTACTGTATTGATATTTTGTCGGTATGATATAATAGAGTACGATATTATATCACACTATATCATTACGTGTTAAGAATGAAAATTTATTTAATAAATATCACATTATCAAAGTGTGTTAACTTCATGTGAGGTATAAGGCTTAAATCTCGAAAGTGTCGTGATTTTGTTTGTTTCTTTTCCTTAAAGCACAAAAAAATTAAGTAAAATGGAGCGACTCACAAGTTTCGAATCATGTTCCAAAAGAACACTCGAAACTTTAATTATCTGTGAAGATATATTTGTCATAAAATAATATATGTAATATTTAAAAGAAGATAAGCACAATGTCAGTTGAGTACGACAGATAGATCGTATCGATCTTCGGTTGATAATATTCAATTCGTGTGATACGTCACATATATCGAATCAGTACGTCAAATCTTAATCAAAATATATTTTTAATTATTCAATAACATAGACTTCATGTTATGATCTGTTTTTGAAAATTCTTTATATAAATATATATAGCTGCAGAGGGATATATGTATATGGTTAACGACATAAAAATAATATATGGATATGGTTAAATAAATTGATCTTAAAATTTTATAATATTCTATTAATCTTCATTCTTCACTCTTCATAATTGACATCTATATTCTTTTAAATTTTTAAACTTCAAATATATTTAAAATAAAATGATAAATAATAACAAATTAATATTAATAAGATAATTTTGTTCACACATGAATATCATTTTAAGTATTTAAGTATTTTTATATTTAATTTTTTATATTTTAAAAGGTTAATCGAGTCAGATTAATTTAGATCGATTCACTGGTCGAATCACGATTCGTCCGATTCTTTAACATTAGATTGAATCAGTCTTAATCGGACCGATTCCTGAATCAATTCGTGATTGGATCAGTCTTAATCGGATCGATTCCTGAATCAGTTCGTGGTTGAACCGATCCGATCAACCGATCCAATTTTGCTAACACTACTTAATAATATATATATATATATATTAGCTAGGTATCTTAATATTGGACTCCAGCAAAGGACAACAGGGCGATCTACGATGCACGCAGTGTTAAAATCACAGCATATATATAGATCAATCACTTTCGAGTGTCCACGTCAAATAAGATAATAAAACAAAACCAAAAACAAAAGAAAGAAAGGAAAACCGCGCCCAGATCTACTTCCAGACCTACCAACCAGCCACACAATCCAGACCTTCCGAGTGTGGAGGTGGACACGCACGAAGGTTCGCATTACTTTCCCTATCAAGGGGTTTGGGTTCTATATATGCATGTAGGGGTTGGGTTCTATAAAAATATATATGTGGAGACTCTGATCATGATTGGCTTCTCGATCCAAAACTCCAAGCAATGTCATGGTAGTAAAGGTGGACTCCCAAATTAATCTCTCAAGATGCGACGTCATATTGCACCATATATATATATATATATATAGCTTCTTAGAAGGAAAGATCCAATCTTTATTTTTTTATGACCACTTTTTCTTGGAGCTCCATCTGGACGCGTACGTGTACACATGCACGCATACAATAATGTAAGTTCAGGTTAATTAATCTTCATGGTGGCATAGTGGACATGGTCCTAGCCAGATATGTATCTGGCTGACCATCATGGCATGATGACGATGCTGGGTATCCATGCATGGGTGGGGTGATGAAATTGGTCAGCATATATATATATGAGCAAAATGGAGGGAGTTGGGTTCACTCATTATCTTATTCTATACTTATTACTGGCGCTGTCAATGGGTATCTGACATCCGTTATTCTTATCCGTTTCCGAATCAGATCATAATGGACATGAAATTAATAAATTCAATAAAGTCTATCGGGTAGTTTATAAGTAGATGAAGAAAGTAGATACCCAATAATTATCGGAGCCGGGAACGGGAACAGCCATTTTCACATCCACAAATCCGTTTTCATTCCCGATAAAAAAATACATGCTTAATTTATATGTAAAAATAAATATTGTTAATAAGTTGTTTGAGTTTAAACCGTTGGATAATTAAGATTCTATTCCGCTTCCAGTTTGAGGGTCTATGGATTTACATGTGGATCGTGTGATTTTTATCATCTATGTTCTTTGGGGTGTGATTTTATTATTTTATTTAATTTTTTACAATAGATAATCAATATGGTTTGCAAATTTGAAATTTATATATTTTATAATAGTTGTCCTGGCACTTCTGTTATTAGTGTACACTTTGACATATTTTTTTATTTAAGAAATAAAAATAAAATGTGTCATTTCAATTTCGGTCTCGGGCATGGTGGCAGCACTACTTTATTACTGTTGCTGTTGACTAGCGCCACTCCCACCAATTACATGATTGTTGTGAAGGGAAGAGAGAGAGAGAGAGAGAGGGGGGGGAGGGAGAGAACAAAATGGAATCTGTTATACAAAAATAATACGAGAAGCGGTGGCGGGGGGGGGGGGGCGGCGAAGGGGGGGAGGGGGGGGGGGGGGAGAGAAGACCCCGTGCACATTTTGCAGTACAGACTCGGGGGATGCAACTTTCAACTCCAGTTGGGTTTCTTTTTTACCCTCCCAAACCATTTGAAAACCCCAAGAACGAGGCACCACCACCAGCTTCCTCTCTCCCCTCTCCACCTCCGGCCTTCCCCCCTCTCTTCTCCACTCTCTCTCTCTCTCTGTTTCTCCTTCCCTTTCCCTTCTCTCTCTCTCTCTCGCCCCCTTCCTTCCCCCCCAATCAGCTGCCCTGAAACCTTGCCACTCGCCGGTAGAGCAGATTCTTTCTTCCATCGGGTCGAAACAGAAGTCCCATTTTTTCCCACTTCCTCCCGACATCCCCTCCCTGTCCGTCCTCAGGTTGGTGCACCTACGCGTCACCCCCCAAAAATCTTCTCCTCTCATGAGCTCATCTCTCTTCCCCCCCCCCTTCTACACGCTTCAATATCCCATCTTGGCGTTCTTTGCTTTCTTTTCCCTCATCCGGTTTCCTCTTCTTTTCTTCCCTTTCACCAGCTCCCATCTCCTTCATAGCACCCTCGTTTCCCATCTGGGTCGCAGCTGCTGCTTCCTATTCTGTAATTTGTCTCACCCTCTCCGCATTATTTGTTTGCTTTTCCGTCGGGGTACTCCCTTGTTCTCAGAATCTCTGGTTTTCCTCGGCTGTGTGTGTGCTTGGATTGATCTTTCTTCTTGTGTACCTGATCTACTGCTTCATGGGCGTCTTCTGGCACTTCCAAAGGTCAGATGATGACACCGTCTTTACTAAAATGCTAGTTCCATTGCCCTTTCGTACCTTGTAGATTTGCAGAATACAGATGTGCGCAGGTGGCGGGTCTTTTCCATCTGTGTCTGGAACTCCTGGGTTCCCATTCTATAGCTCCGAGCTACTCCTTATGATGCAAACTCACCCGGAAGGAAATTACAGGGTTGAGCGGTTTTCCGGGTTCTCCAAGTTCAAGTGTGTCTTGAACTTGTTCTTTCTCTACCTGCTCTTGGTGCAATGCCAGGAGGACTGTCCATTGCAGGATCTTCCTGACAGAAGTTTTGTCAAAACCCGCATGTTTATCTAGTGTTGAGGAGGTCCAATGGGGAACGGCACTTCTCGCGTTGTTGGTTGCTTTGTGCCATCCGGCAATGGGAAAGATGGGGTCGACTTGGATTTCTTAGAGCCCCTGGATGAAGGGCTAGGGCATTCCTTCTGCTACGTTAGGCCAGTAATTCCAGATTCACCAATCACAACCCCATCCAACTCAGAGAGATTCACAGTAGATTCGAGCACTCTTGATTCTGAAACATACAGTGGGTCCTTCCGCCAGGAGATTCTGGACGAGTCATCAGGTACACAAAGAACCAACAAGAATTTGTCTGAGACCACATTCAGAACCATATCGGGGGCTTCAGTGAGCGCCAATGCCTCTACTGCTCGGACAGGAAATCCGAACATTCTGTTTATTGGTGATGCCCAGGAGCCTGCTGCTTCATTTGAGAGCACAGCTTCGTTTGCGGCAATCCCACTGCAACCAGCTCCACATGGTTCAGGACCCTTGAATGGGTTCATGTCAGGACCTCTTGAGAGAGGATTCGCTTCTGGGCCACTGGAAAGAGGGGGAGCTTTACCTCAGGTCCCCTGGAGAAGGGGCCTTTCATGTCAGGTCCCCTTGACAGCATGGACAGAAGCAACTTCTCAGCTCCTCTCTCTTATGGTCAGAGAAGGGCTGGCTTCGGACATCTTGTAAGGAGCATGAGTAGGCCTATGAGAAGCGCTCTTTCTCGGACCTTTACAAGACAGTCGTCAGGTCCCAGTTGGGTGCAGCGGTTTTTCTTGCAGCCAATGTCTCAATTTGTATGGCATCCTAAAGATGCAAAGTTTCGACCAGAAGTTCCACGGAACTGTACAGAGGTCGGGCCATCTGAAAATGAATATAGACATACCCGTGATTTGCAATGGGCTCATGGCAAAGCTGGAGAGGACAGAGTCCATGTTGTGCTATCTGAAGAGCAAGGGTGGTTGTTTGTAGGGATATATGATGGCTTCAGTGGCCCTGATGCCCCTGATTTTCTGATGAGCAACCTTTACAAAGCTATAGATAAAGAATTGGAAGGGTTACTATGGGACTATGAGGATAAACCTGAAAATAGTGTGCCAACTTCTGTCCTTCTTTCAAGTGATGTTGTGGGAGCCTCTGAGGAATGTGTGGCAGCTTTGCAGTTGTCTGTTGACGATGATAAGAAAAAATGTGCTGAGAGAGCTGTGTCTGTTAGACTGAATGAAAGTGAAAGCAAAATGCCATGTGATGTTGACAAAGATCCAGGTGTTGAATCAGCAGAACCTGATGAAATTGTGGAGACGAAGAGGGAAGTTGAAAGCATGGCTCAGGTACAGGAGGCTACTGTAGAATCTGAGGATAGCAACAATAATGTGAACATTAGAAGTACTGACAACTCCAGAGAGCCAGCAAAAGAATCAGTGGAACTTGATGTAATTTCAGATTTAAAAAGAGAAGTTGAAACTGTGACACAGAAAGAAGGCACTATTAGGTCCTGCGAAGAGGGTGATGCAAATATGAATCTCAGAGATAGAGAGAAACCCAGTGGCCAAAGAAATGAAGAATTACCTCCATCCAATGAAATCTTGGGTAAAGGAAGGAAAAGCATGCGCCTTTATGAGCTTCTTCAGATGGAACTGATGGAAGAATATGATGGTAAAATTTCTTCTTGTGTATCTGACAATGGGAGCAGAAGGACAGATCCACAAGATTTTCAGCCTGGTGTCTTCAAAGACTTATGTTCCAGACAATGTTTACATGAAGAGCAGCCTGCATCATGCATGGTAAGTATGACGGAAGACTGTTCTCTTCGCATAGGAGATGCTGCACTGGAGAATGAAGGTGCAGCAGGGCAGGAAGCTAAGGATCCTAAGCAGAAAGTTATGTCTTCGTATTATGCTCCTGGACAAAAGCAGATGATGAAGGGGTCTTTGATGGGGTTAAAGATGAAGAAAATGTACAGAAAGCAAAAATCACTACGGAAAAAGCTCTTTCCTTGGAGTTATGATTGGCACAGAGATCAAACACTTGTTGATGAAAAAGTGGTTGGTTCATCAGTAGTTATTAGGAGATGCAAGTCAGGACCTGTGGATCATGATGCAGTTTTGAAAGCAATGTCCCATGCACTTAAAACTACAGAAGAGGCCTACATGAACATGGTTGAAAAGACTCTGGACAGAAACCCTGAGCTTGCACTGATGGGTTCATGTGTTCTTGTCATGTTGATGAAGGATCAGGATGTCTATGTCATGAATCTTGGTGACAGTCGTGCTATCTTGGCACAGGACAAGCTGAACGACCGGCATGGTATTCCAAACATGGCAAAGGACGACGTTAGGAACTGGAATAGGTCCAGAGAGTCCCTTGTTCGTGTGGAGCTGGATAGGATATCAGAGGAATCTCCTATGCAAAACCCAAGCAGCCGAGTCTGCAAAATTAACAAGAACAGAGAAATCTCCATATATAGATTAAGCATGAGGGCTGTTCAGCTGTCTACAGATCATAGTACTGATATTGAAGAGGTATGTGCAACAATCAAATGCTTAGTTTCTTGACTTGCAATCATTGTATGTGGGATCTTTCAGGTAGGTTTTAATCATGGAATAACTGTTTTTTTGCCATTTCTGATTTCTTGGATGAATTTCTAGAATGAATTACCAGTGTGATCTTTACCCATGCCTTCTTCATGTTATTAGTACCACAGGTAGTTTTGTTGTCAGTCCTCAGTCTCATATACAGTCTTTGTATGGAGTATCAAATTCATCTTGCTTTGTTATGCTCTGTAACTTTGAATAAATCCAGTTGCTGCTGTTACGGTCAAAGATCAAAGGTAATGTATTTGAACAGTAAGTATTAAAGTCTATAATATATTAGGTACTGAATTCAGATGCCTTTATTCATCTACTACCTTTAGCTGCATCCACATGTTGGGAATGTAGTACCATACTCTCAAGTTGCAATATCAATGCCAGATATATTCACGTCTTTGTGGGAAGTAACAGGAGGGACTCTTGCACAGTACCGTAACCTTGAACTCCACCCAGTGGAACTCCTCATGTATAGCCATGCTGCATACTTGGTTGAGGATCAACATGTTAGTTTTTGTATTAGTTGTATGGTTTCTTTCATACTGATATGCAAGCGGGATAATGCTGCAGACTGGAAAGAACACAGTAGATGAGCTGTGTTAATGTTGGTGCGTATATTCATATGCATGGTGGAATTTAAAAGTAGAGTCAAGTATGTGTGGATTTAGAAAATGGTTCAACGGGAAGATAGTTGCAAATAAGTAATGGTCCATGGAGATGTTCATGTACATTGTATGTATGTGCCTAAAGTCCATTTGCTTGTTGATGCTCACATTCTAAGAATTGAAAGCATTAACATATCATTTTAGCATGTCCCTTGGGGGTGGGAGAATTGGTTGAGCCTCACAATTCCCACCTGTGGACACCTGCAGGGGGTATTTACACTGTGATTATTGATCTGGACCAGGGACTACTCAACGCCCGAGAGAGGTTTGGCTTGCCCCGGCTTGGGCTACTGGTGATTCGGGCTTGATCCTGGGCGGGTGGGTTTACTCTCGGATTTCTAAAAAAATAAAACATTTTTATCATTTAATTATAAAGTCGCGGTTTTTGCATCATGACTACTTGAAATGCTGCATTAAAAGTGTGATCAGCATCTAATAGTAGAATCATGGATCATGGATAAAGTTCAGGGTGAAGGTTTTGGATGCATGCAACCATGTGTAACACAGATATGGAAAAAAAATAAATGCATAACTAACATGGCACCTTTTGTCATATTTCCAAGATTCTTGTCTCTTCATAGCTCCGGGAATTGATTAAGTACAATTATTTTTATTTCTACTTTATTAGTGATGTATAGGTCTCTACATGCAACTTGAATGTTTTTTCCTCCCCATCTCACTGATTTAGTTTCATCTGCAGGAAGTCCTCAGGATAAAAGCAGAGCATGTTGATGATGTGCAAGCTGTCTTTAATGATAGGGTGAAGGGGCAGCTGAAAGTTACTCGAGCATTTGGTGCTGGATTTCTGAAGAAGGTGGGTGATTTTATATGTTTTATTGCATGTCTGTCTTCTGAGTGACACAGACCTCATTGTCATTTGCGTCTCAAAATTTTGCTAACAAAAAGGAAATCTAAATTTCTAATGTTGTGTAGGAAAAAACCTATGCCCACATTGTGTGAATGCTTTGCATTTACCATTTTTTTGGGAGAATTCTTCTTTTAGGATTTTCATGTGTGTGTCACTCATAATTCCCCTCAAATGCAACAAAGTAATACATAACTCAATATTACTGAATCATGGAGCGTTTGGCAGTCCTAGTTATATGTGCATCCGTGAAGAAATTAATATGCTGGACAGTGTGTAAAGATATTCCAGCTTTAGGTAGGAATGGACTGTAATATGTTGGATCAATACAAAACTCATACTTTTACCTTTTTCCTTTTATATGGGACACAAAAATGATAGCTCATGTTTTTTTAAGAAAAATCTTTTGTTTATCGAATATACAAAACTGGGTATGCTATTAACATATCGTTGAAATTTTATTTTAATTATAGATTTTTTTATTGGACTGTGATCTTCAACCATCTTCCTAGAAAGGTTCATCTTATTCAACAATAGAAGGTTTTATCCCTCAGTGAGCAGTACAATTCAAGAAACAATATAGTATTATCAGGCATGAATCTATCTGATAGTTGTCAAGGTGATCACTTTGATTGGCTCCGGTTTTGCACACACCTGGCCTCCCCAGGTACTGAAGGCGCACAATGGGTGGGTGTGGGTGTTTCACATGTTTTTTTTGCCTTTTGTTTTAGGAAATCCGTAATGCTTTAGCTTTTTTAATTCTATAAGTACTCAATATATCTTATGAAGCTCAAACCATCCTTTTTTTTTCTATTTTACAGCCAAAATTTAATGAAGCCTTGCTGGAGATGTTTCGGATAAACTACATTGGAACATCACCATATCTTAGCTGCATTCCTTCAGTTGTTCATCACCGTCTCTGCTCAAATGACCGCTTCCTCATCCTCTCTTCAGATGGCCTTTACCAGTATTTTAGCAATGAAGAGGTGGTTTCCCATGTTGCGTGGTTCATGGAGAATGTGCCTGAAGGAGACCCTGCACAGTATCTCATTACGGAGCTGCTTTTCCGTGCCGCCAAGAAAAATGGTAAGCTAAGATCACTTTTGTTATTTCCATATGCAATTTGTTCATACCCTCTTAAAAGAATATCATGGTGTGGAATCACTATTCTCAACTGTTTAGGCATTTAGTTGGTCCATTGGCATTAATCGTGCTTACTGTGCCCTTTTCATCCTCACATCAGATCGAAGTGCTAGTGCAGCCAGGATTGAAAAGCCTCACACCCAAGTTTTTAGACATTTAGTGCTATGATACTTATACATCAAAACATGAATCTGGACCAGGGAGTGATCAATCTAGTCATGCTAGAAGAAAGTGCCATTCGTAAGAATACTGTCCAACTAATGGAATTGATAAAGATAGATTGATAAAAAGTATCAGGGAACTGATGATGTGAGGATCCAAGAGGTTCTTCATACATCGTCATCTGGTGCAACCTGTTAGTTAGATAGATCATATTTAAGCAACATAATGTTTCTGAAATGCTCAAAATTTTTCCTTTGGTCTGTTATTGCATACACAATTTGATAGCACCTAATGTGACAGAGTGCATAGGTCTTTTCTCCAATTGCTGAACTTGTAACTGCTCTTTTTTTTTTTGGTTGAAATTGAACTTGTAAGCTGTAACTGCTCTCTTCTTGGGAAACAGGGATAGACTTTCATGAGCTGCTGGATATCCCTCATGGCGATCGCCGGAAGTATCATGATGATGTCTCTGTCATGGTGGTATCACTTGAAGGTAGGATATGGAGATCATCAGGCTGATTATTATTTTTTCCTTTGGCCACAATGTTTGGGGTGTTTTGTTGTTCCCCATAATGTAACAAATTTTCATATCAAGGGATGTGGGGGGTTTAAAGAAGGAAAAGAAAAGGAAAGGGAATTTCGTCCATGTTTTTCTTTTGCATTTGTATTTCTCTTGGCTATTTTTAGTTTTTTACTCCTGCTAGGTCTTTTAGCTGTTGAACGGGAAGAACTGAGTCCCATCTGTTGTCATTTTTTTCTTTATCCCAAGATCTTAGAATTGATCTGTGAAGCTGATCCCCTAGTGTTGTGATGAGACTGATGGCAAGCTTCTGTGATGAATCTCCCACAATCCTATTCTCATTCCAAAGAGTGGGGCAAACAATTGTGGGGCGGTATCACAAAACTCTCCGGCAACTACAAGGAACAATCTTTTGCCCCATCGATTAAACGATCTTTGTTGATTGAAATGCACTTTTCTCGTAAAATTATTCAATCAGAATTGAGTGAGTCATAATGAAAATAATGGATTGAACGAGCCGGGATTCTAACACTAAAACACAAAGCATTAGATGGCCGAGACATAGCCACCTCTTTCTTTCTCACAGTGCTTTTCTTTGCCACAGTAGTTCCTTCCATGAACTGAATATTTCTGTACTTGTTATGCAAATCCTTGTCTTTCTAGTGTTGATAGTGTTGTGGGCGGTCACACTGCATCTAGAAGACAAAAAATACCCTTTTGGGGGCAGTGAGGCACTGGTCATTCCAATCACTTATTTATGGTAAAAGTTTGGTTGGCGCGTTTCTAGAGGGTTATTGGGTATTATTTGCAATATTGAATAAAGTTAATAGTTGATGATATAGGCATGTATAACATATATCTTATTGAAGGTAGCATGTTCACATTGTGCAGATTCTTCATGGCCAAGTTTAATTTGCGTAGGAAAACATTGTTCCTAAACTCTTGAAATCTTTCAAAATAACCACTATATTCCCACCTTTTATGACAATTACCATTAAACTCTCAGCCCCTTTTAGAGGGATATCCCTTGTTTATTTAGGGGATAAGTCATATTTTATCTATTTTTTAGTTTGACATGGTAATAAAATTAATCATGTTATAACGAGGGATGATTCTAATGTATTCTGGTTAAACTAATCTAGCAAAATTGGTGGAATAATTTATCCCCTCGTTTAACTTGTTATCTATCAAAATAAATAGAGTTAAATTTTAAAATAAATTAACTCACGAGAGATATCCCTCCATTTGTCTATCCCTCTATCTAGAAGAGGCTCAAGAGACGTTTGGTACGGGATTAGTATAAGGATAACACCACTTTAACTTTATTATGCATTTGATATGATAAATTTGGGCGATGATATCTTGGGATAAGGGGAATAAGAGTACTCCCGAAATTGAGATTAGGAATGAGAATAACTCATTCCACCGAACTCATTCCACCGAAATGGTGGAATGAGTTATCCACGTCTCAGTGACCCCAAAACTATCTTTCCTCCCTCGTTAGTTGGATCATGTCCTCCTTTCCCATATCTTAATTAATCATGATACGAAGATATTAATTATTAAGTAATAATATCATCAGTACTAAATACTTTTACAAATTAAGAAAAGTATCTTATTAAAAATATCTTTATTTGTAGTATTTAAGATCATTAATTAATAAAATTAATTTAATAATATTTTCATTGATACTAATAGAATTTATCTATTAAATTTAATTAAGATTTTCATTAGTCATAAAAATGATTGTTAACTCTAATTAAATAATTGGTTTCACTAAGTTGACATATAAAAAATTACCTAAATCTCCTTAATATCATCCAAACTTAGAATAATATCATGTCCTTTAGATAATTTAATTATTTTTTAACACTTATTCCCTTTTGTATTCCTACTTTTTATCAAACGACTAATAATGATATATCCCGTACTTATCTTCCCACGGATCAAACGAACATGAGAATAAGGATAAAGATAAATTAACTTAGAATGATTTAATCTTATTCTCTTTTAAACTTATCTCGATATCAAACGTGACCTTAAAATATTCAAGACGAGTAAATCGTGCCCCTACCGTGGTCCACCTCTCATGGTGCTTACCTGAAGATGAGTTAACAAGGATCTAATGAATAACTTATCTTTAGTTAACTATATCTCTCAATCCTGAGTTAAATTGTTAAAACACACTCTTTCTCTCTCGGGTGCAACAAGGCCGTTCTCTCGTGAGTGTCTCCTCTTTTGCTTGTATCTTCGAAACACATTCGATAAAACGTAATGTTTAATTTTTATCTTAAGTGTGTATCAAGTAAATTTTGTTAATTTTTTAATTTTTTATGACGTGAGATCTACGTCTCTAAATTAATATACAAGACACATCTTAATATTACAACTAAAAAAATTTTTAAAAAAGAAAATTGGATCAAGTGTAAAGTATTGGGTTTTGTTTTGAATTTTTTCCGTTGTCAGAGTTGAGTGTGCATTATATGACAAATTAAGATGACTTTAATCTCATATCTTAATGTTTTTAAAAAACAAAAAACTAGAATTAATACACCCTAAGTGTGTAATTAACTCCTGAGTGTACGCTAAACATTACTCGTAACATAATGGGTAATAGTAATAAGACAAGAGTCACCCACCACCAGACGGCACTTTGAAAGAGCAGACATACCCCATCTTATTCTCTAGTAACCAATCTGGATGGACATACCCTGATGCCACCATTCATGATGTTAGAACCTATTTTTCAACTTGGATCGATATTCCGGCACCGATTGGTTTTTATGAAAAATCCTGCCACCGTACAATTCCTGGAAAGAGGACGAATTTTGCGTGAAGTCAAGATTTCATTTGATTCGTTAACGTCAATTTGTGAGGGGGGGGGATTTAAAATGATGGCCTTCATAATTAACACCGATAACTATCAAGGTTTTTTATTTTGACGCCATATTTATTTTATAAAATTTTATAAAAATATTTTTTTAAAAAATATAACTTCTAAAGTGAATAGTGCTCATAATTAATAACTTAAGTCTTTGACACTTTCAAATTGTAATTACCTGTGTTAATCTTACTATTTATCAAATATTTTATTATTTTAACATCATATTTACGTTATAAAATTTAAAGTTTAAAAATAAAAATTAAAAATTTTAAAATGAATGTTGCTGATAATTAATAATGTAATTGTTTTGACAATTTTAAATTATAATTATTAATATTAGTTTTATAATTAATTAATAAAATAGATATTTAAGGATCGACGATCGTGGCAACCCTCCCAAAAACTCGTTCGTATAGCTTTGCGTTTTTTCCCCCTCCACCTGCAGTGTCTGTCTCTCTCTCGTTCAAGAATCGCTCACTCGACGTGAAAACGGAGGCCGCACCGGTGCATTTGTTTCTGCTTATAAACTTTGTCGGGGCTTCGCTGGGGGAGTCCGTTGAATTGATGGCGTCGTCCTCTCCCGCGGCGGCGCGGGCGCGGGCGCTGGCGGACGCCGTCCGCTTCGCCGCCGGGCGAGGCCGCTTCCGGGAAGCCCTCGTCCTCTACTCCGCCCTCCACCGCTCCTCCTCTCCCCCCACCCACACGGACACCTTCGCTGCCACCTCCGCCCTCAAGTCCTGCGCCCGCCTCCCCTCTCCGCTCGCCGGCGCCGCCCTCCATGCCCACCTCCGCAAGCTCGGCTTCGCCCCCTCCGACGTCTACGTCCACACCGCCCTCGTCGACTTGTATGGGCGCACTGGTGGACCCGTCGATGCCCGGAAGCTGTTCGATGAGATGTGCGCCAGAAACGTCATCTCCTGGAACGTTCTCATCTCCGCTTGCGTCAAGTCCGGTGGGATCCACGCTGCCAGGCAATTGTTTGAGGAAATGCCAACGAAAGACGCAATCTCTTGGAATACAATGGTCTCTGCATATGCCAAGGCGGGTGACATGGCCGCTGCCATGGCTCTGTTCCAGGGGATGCCCGAGAAGAACTCTGAGACTTGGAATGGGATGATTAGTGGTTACGTGGACTCTGGAGATATGGCAGCGGCGAGGCGGCTGTTTGATGAAATGCCGCAGAGGAGCAACGTCTCGTGGATTGTAATGATAGGTGGGTACGCGCGGCGAGGTGACGTGGATGCTGCTAGACTGCTGTTTGATAAGATGGAGGGAAGGGACCGGTTCGCATGGAATGCAATCATTGCTTGCTATGCACAGAATGGGCGCCCGAGGGACGCGCTTCAGTTATTTAACAGGATGCGGAAGGTGCATGTGAGCGGGGGCGTGCAACCTGATGAGAAGACCTTTTCCTCCTTGCTGTCCGCATGTTCTCAACTGGGGTACCTGAAGTTTGGCCTGTGGGTGGAGAACTACATCGCTACTATGGGGGTTGAACTGGATGACCGATTAAGGACTGCTTTTGTGGATTTGCATGTCAAGTGTGGTAGCATAGACAGGGCATTCGAGCTCTTCAATGGATTAGAGAGGAGAGATGTGGTGTCATACAGTGCGATGATTGTCGGCTGCGGGATAAATGGAAGATCCGCTGATGCCATATGTTTATATAAGCAGATGCTAGGTGATGAGATTTCCCCAAATGAGGTTACCTTCATGGGGATTCTGACAGCTTATAGCCATGCAGGACTGGTTGAAGAAGGGTGTCAATGCTTTGCTTCGATGGCAAATGAGCATGGAGTCATGCCTTCAGCCGATCACTATGCCATCATGGTTGATCTTTTTGGTCGGGCTGGGCAGCTGGAAGAGGCATATAACATCATAAGGGGTATGCCAATGAGACCTCATGAGGGTGTGTGGGGCGCACTGCTCCTTGCTTGTAGATTGCACGGTAATGTGGAGCTTGGTGAGGTTGCTGCTGAGTCTTACTCTGAGCTAGAGCCTCATTCAAGTGCCTATTCTGTTGTTTTGGCAAATATCTATGCTGCAGCTGGGAAATGGGACAATGCTAGAAGATTGTGGAAGGTGATGGAAGAGCGAGGCACATCTAAGATAGAGGGATGTAGTTGGATGGAGCCTGGATAGAGATACCTTGTATTGGCAGCAACATGCCACGGCAAACCACATGGATACAGGAGGGAGTAAGGACAAATTAGTTCACTTTCTTCTCAACCGTTGTCCTACGACTTTATCTAGAGTGATGGCCATGCTAGTTTGCTAGTTGATGACTAACAAGGGTTATCTTCAGCAAATCTTACTTAAAGCAAGTCTGGTCAGGGACTCCCTGCTGGCTGACCGTCCGTGGGTAGCTCATGACAAGCTATCTATCTTGCATTTCTTGGTGCTCGGTGAATTTCATCTTTGTTGATTCATGCATCGCTGTGCAAAATCACTTATTATGAAGAAAGATGGGAGTTTATTGACTGAAGTTGTTTGTTCTTGCCTATTGAGTTGATTGGACTTGTCCTTGAGCATCCAACACTGGAGAGATGTTTTGAAACTATTAACTGTTACTTGTCCAGGAATATGGTGATTGCATCACTCATTGGATTTTTAGGATCTTATGTGTGGAAGCTCTTCAGACTAGCCCAGAAAAACATTTGCACTCATTCCAGTAGCTGTTTGGATTTGTACATGTTCAGTGTTGAATATGTCGTTCAGAAAGGCAGGGAAGAATTGAAATAGCTGGCATCAGTGCATTATGTCCCCGACTTCCAGTCCCATGAAGATTAATCCAAAGTCCGAGTGAAAGGCCTAGTTCAGTGGTCTTGGGCTTGTATATAAATATGCTTCTTTTGACAAAGACTTATGAACGTTTCTGAACGTGGTTGTACTTTGAGAGGCCCATCCTCCTGCGTAGGAGTGTGAAGAACTGCAAGGCGAGAAATATGATAGCTAGGCATCCATTTATGCTGAGAGGGAGAATGTCAAATCTAAAATAAGCTAGTGGAGCCAGCTAAAGAGAAAACATGAAGTTAAACGGTCGAGGTTTCTGGGATTATTTCTGCAAATCATTCAAGAATAAATGTGGGAACATTGTGGAGAAATTGATACCAGATTTTTGTTCATGTTCAGGGTCTGAGATATGGATGTGATTCATCCTTCTCCACAGGAGGGGTATTTCATTTTTAGGACACTTCTGAGGATTAGTTGCTGCCGCTACTGCTGCTGCTGCAGGGATGAACCGTACGTCTTATTGCAACGTTTTGTGCACCATTCACATTAGGTACTTCCTGGACTTGAGAATACCTAATAAGTCGGGTTGCTGTATCATATCTGTTAAATGTAGTGCAATAAATGCCGTGTGATTTAAAACCTTCCCCAAAATAATGTCCGAGAACGGACGTATGGTTCCTTTGCGGACGTGAACGCGACGGACGTGAGCGTCGGTTTCACGCGTGTTTAAAGTCCTCGTTGTTTGTCTAAATTTCTCTTCCATATATACACATTTTGGCATGCCCTAAAAACACACAGCCGAGTATTCTCTTGGACAAATTATTAGAGGTGAGTACGGATGAGTTATTTCGTGAATTTTTTCTTTTTGAGTTTGATAATTAATTTACTCTGGGAATAATTCATTCCATGTGAAATAATAAAATAAGTTATTCTTAGAATAAGGGTTTTAATCTTAACCGATCTCAGATAACTTAATCTTGCTATCAAACTCAGTTAAGGGTGAATAAACATAATAACTCATCCTATTCGTCCTCTCATTTTCTTACTTTATGATTGTTTACAATTTTCTTACTTGTTGAGTTCATGAAAACGAGATTTAGGTTCATCGAAACTCTTTTCGGATATCTGCTGTCGAGATCGAGAGAGTTATCGTATCTCTAGGAGACCGTTGTTGCAAGACTCACACGTCGGGTGATAATAAAATTTTTAGTTCTAACGATTATGTATTTCGACTTCACCGATTATGTTTATATATTTTTTATTTATTCAGATATAATTATTAATTATTTTTATTTTAATAACAATATTATCAACAATTTAAAATTTCTATTATTTTTGTATTGTTAATAATAATAATAAATTATTGTAAATCTACCTTCTAAAAATAAAAAATATATTTTTAGTGATCTACTCATAATTTATAGTTTAATATAATTATTAAAAAATTACTTGCACCCGACAGATACTTTGCAAAGTCGCACTTGCTACACTCCCTGTCGGAGTGCTTCTGGCCGTAGTACAAGTGCATCTTATACCAAGCCGTTGGCGCTGGATAGAGTATTATTTTGTTCAAAGCACAGACCAAAAACGATGGGGGGGGGGGGTTAACGCTGTTCAAATACCTGCGAACCAGCGAGAGAGAGAGAGAGAGAGAGAGAAGGCGTATGTAAATGATTTTAGTGATCCATTAAAACACGCACACACGTCGAGGTTTTCTTCTAACCATCTGAGTGGCGTGGTGAGGTTGGGAGATGTGATAGACATAAAAAGCATGTACCGAGCATTTCTTCCCTAATAAGAAAAAGCAACGGCAGCATCCTTCTATTCTACGCACGGTGACACATGTGGCTGCCTATGTGACAGTCTGAGTCGGTGGGAAGTGAGGGGTATTATATTTATATATATATATACTATTATCATACTGGAAGAACCAGCAAACGCACGAACAGCCAAGTCTTTTTATCTTTTAATTTGCTGTCTTTGATCCAGGGAGATTATAATTTAACTCAGACAATCGGACGGGAGATCGTGGGGAGACTTGCAAGCAAAGGATGAAACTTGAGCAGCTGGTCAAAACCCTGATTATTTGACAATTAATTAGGATGAATAGGAAACAAACGGAAATTGCTTCTGTTCTAAATAAAGACCTGATCATCCTTGTTTTTGGGTTTTCTGAAACTAGAATCAGAGCTTCTTTTTTTTTTCTTCTAATTATTAACTTGTTGACCATCTCTGTTCTATTTTCAGGTTATTAAACCTACTGGAATCAAGGACTTGATATTTTTTATTTTCTCGAAATAAAAATCAGATTGTTATGTTGCTGAAAATGAAATTACGATATGCTGAAATCGTTTATGTTTTGCTGAAAATAAAGTCCTAATTATTTCTGTTTACTGTCTGTCTAAAATCCTGAAAATCATTTCTGTTTACTGAATAAAAAATCCTGAAAATAATTTCTGCTCATGAAGAATAATTATTTCTGTTTGTTTGTTGAGCATATAATCTTCAAAAGTATTTCTATTTATAGAAAACAATTATCTATGTTTGGTGAAATTCAAATCTTGAAAATTATTTTATTCGTCGAAAATAATTATGACTGTTTTGCTGGAAATAAAAAAAAATTATGCTCTAGAGGTGGGGGTTGGTGTTTTAGTGGTTAAAGGGTGGCAACTGGCAAGTGACTTGCGGTGTGGAGCAGAGAGCCAGAAGCACTAAAGAGGTCATCCTTGCCGAGCTGACTGCATAGTTACCCTTTACTGATATCAGGGTTAGAAACAATAACTTTTACTTATCATTAAATATTGTATTGGTTGTACCACCCTTGACTGATATCACAGGTTTAAGAACGTAAGTTTTGCTTATCATTAAATAATATTGTATGGGCCTGAAAAATCAAATTACAACGCGATTGGAGCAGATTTTGGAGAAAATAGGTGTACGGGGGGTGGCTGTTGGATGTTTTTGGGGACAATAGATACGGAATTGATAGAATCTCACGCGTAAGGATATTGTTAATTAAGACAAGATTCGTGATCATTCTTAGTTGCTCAATTCAAGTTCGCTCTGAACTATCATAAACGACTTTTAACTTTCAGAATTAGTTAACCGACGAAGCTTAATTAGTTTTTTGCATTGCCTTATTTATATAGAGATATCTGGGATGGAGCCAGTGATATTGAAAAAATTGTGGAGGATGGACTCTCACTGGCATTGTGAAATTGTTAATATTGGAATTAATCTCAGTGTATTTATTAAGGTGTCTCTCACTCATCCTCAACTTCTGATTCAGCTGGGAGGGAAGAACTATTGATCCTGATACTGGAAACTATTGAATGACGTGGTCTGATGACTGTCTCACTTTGATTCGGTTATCATTGGAATTAGTTATAAATTTCTAGTGTAGTCATATAACTTTGTACTGCCATTTAGTATTGGGATGATTTGATTTGTCCAACTTTCATTCTTACACCCAGTGAAATAATTTGTTTCTAGTATATCCTGATATGGTTGGCCTTATTTCTTGTTATTGCTGAATTACACATGTTACTAGTAAACAACCGTATGATAAAATATAAATCGATTAAAACATTAACGTGATTAACCTTAATTCTTAAGATGGATGTATAACATCTTAAAAAATACAAGATTTATGTTGAACTCGTACTACTCAAACAACTATTCAAATCGGTCGATAAAGATTGTGATGCCTTATAACTTATAAATAGTAATGCATGTGATTCTTCTGGACCAATCTTTAGAAGTGATAATAGATATTTTGTAACATTATTTTGATCTTTCGAAATTTTGCCATCACTATGTAATAAAACTTAAATTGAAGTGCTAAATAAATTTTAAATTTATAAGGTTTAAACTAAAAATTAACAATAAAAGGAAAATTAAAATACTTAGATCAGATGGAAGAGGAGAGTATACTTCTCTTGCACTCGTTCAATTATGTCAAGAACATGGAACAATTCATGAGATAATTGTCTTTTAATCTTTCCAATCCAACTGTGTAGTTGAAAGTAAAAAATATAACAATAATAGATATGGTCAATTTTATATTGATTACTTCAGGTGCACCCAAAAATTTGTGGGGGGGGGGAGGCTCTCATGATTACTTGTTATATTTAAATAGAATTTATTTTAAACAAAATCACTCAACTTCTTATGAAATTTAGAAACGTAGAAGATCTAATTTAACATTTTTTTAAAGTGTGGAGTTACTTTGCAAAAGTCAAAATATCTGAAACTAAAGGAAAGAAAATTGAACCTAAGACGGTAGACATTATCTGTTATACTATGAACAACAATACTAATAAATTTTCTAGCAACATAAATAGATTTTTAATAATTAATTCTGAAATAAATGATGTACCAAACAACACTATTATTGAGGCTAGAGATACAATGTACTTTGAAAATATATTTCTATTTAGATCTAAAATTAAAACCGGTGTAAGAATTAATGAACTAAGTACTAGTTCTAACTTTAGAGAAGAGGAAGAAATTCCTACATAATTGAGAAGGAATAAAAGGGTTAGAACTAAAAGGACTTTTGGAGAAGAACTATAGTAGAAGAAGTGCATAAAATCATTGTTACAGATCGTGAAATGAAAAGAAGTTACAGATTTTACTATATTTCTATTTAGATCTTACTACTTTTTTTGACGTTATGAAATCTATAGATTCAACTATATGAAAAGAAGTTACAGATCGTGAAATGAATTTCATAGTCCAAAACAACACATAGTTCTTAACTAACTTACCTCCTGATTATAAAATCATTGTAAATGTGTTTTTAAGCAGTTGAGACATGATGTATACCAGGTGACAAGTATAAGGTTATGTTGCACCTAAACAATAGTATTTGAAATTCGATGAAAATATTCTTTATTATGGATTTATGATTAATCAAACTGATGCATATATATCATAAAAAATTTAGTGAATATATTGTTATCTTATGTTTATATTTTAAATTTTGATTCTAGCATTTACATTTAGCTGATATTCCTTGATGGCAAAATCTGTGCTAGTTATATTTATATTATGTGATTGTAAATCAGTAATTGATAAATGCATATAGGCAAGTGTTGATGTGAAGATAAATATGCATTCGAAAGTGTGACATAAATACGTGAGAGGAAAAAAATGAAGTAATAATTGATTGCTTTAAAATTTGTGACATCAGAGAAAAATCTTACAAATGTATTCATAAAAGATTTTTCTAGAATGATGATTCTAGAATCGTTGAGGGGGATGAGATTGAGCCCATAAAAGAAGAGTCACTATGGTGGCAACCCAATCTCATGGTGGTTCAATAAGTAGAAACAAGTTTGATTGGTAATTATGTAGAGCACTAATATATTTAGCTTCCATCCCTATACCAACAATGCTGATATAAAAATAAGATGTTAGGATGCGTTTATATTCTTAATGAATCCAAGACCTTAGAGGCACGGTGATACTTTGTTCACGTTCTTTAGAAGATTTATCAACATGTGTAGAGTCGTGAAGTCGTGACTATGAGATGTTATCTGTTATACTATGAACAACAATACTAATAAATTGAACCTAAGATGGTAGACATTATCTGTTATACTATGAACAACAATACTAATAAATTTCTAGTAACATAAATAGATTTTTAATAATTAATTCTGAAATAACTGATATACCAAACAACACTATTATTGAGGCTAGAGATACAATGTACTTTGAAAATATATTTCTATTTAGATCTAAGATTGAAATCGGTGTAAGAATTAATGAACTAAGTGCTAGCTCTAACTCTAGAGAAGAGGAAGAAATTCCTACATAATTGAGAAGGAATAAAATAGTTAGAACTAAAAAGACTTTTAGAGATGACTTTCATGCACTTCTAGTAGAAGATTCTTTTACTACTTTTTTTGACGCTATGAAATTTATAGATTCAATTTTATGAAAAGAAGTTATAGATAGTGAAATGAATTTCATAGTCAAAAACAATATATAGTTCTTAACTAACTTGCCTCCTGATTATAAAACTATTGTAAATGTGTTTTTAAGCAGTTTAGACTTAAGACGTGATATATACCGGTTGACAAGTATAAGGTCATGTTGCACCTAAACAATAGCATTTGAAATTTGATGAAAACATTCTTTATTATGGATTTATGATTAATCAAACTGATGTATATATATCATAAAATATTTGGTGAATATATTGTTATCTTATATTTATATTTTAAATTTCGATTCTAACGTATACATTTAGCTGATATTCCTTGATGGCAAAATCTATGCAAGTTATATCTATATTGTGTAATTGTAAATTAGTAATTGACAAATACATACATGTAAGTGTTGATGTAAAAATGAATATGCATTCGAAAGTGCGACATAAATATGTGAGAGGAAAAAAATGAAACAATAATTGATTGCTTTAAATTTTGTGACATCAGAGAAAAATCTTACAAATGTATTTAAAAAAGAACAATGATTTTAGAATCGTTGAGGGGGGTGAGATTGAGCCCATAAAAGAACAATCACCATGGTGCTAAGCCAACCTCATGGTGGTTCATTAGGTAGAAACAAATTCGATTGGTAATTACGTGGAGCAATAATACATTTAGCTTCTATCTCTATAATGATAGTGCTGATATAAAAATAAGAGATTAGGATGAGTTTATATTCTTAATGAATCCAAGACTCAAGAGATAGGGGTGGTACCATACATGCTCACATCTTTTAAAAAATTCACCAACATGTGTAAAGTCGTGAAGTCGTGATTATGAGACGTGGGCTATCTTTTAAAACACAGATGAGATACCTTCACAAGTCTATTAATAGCACAACTCGTATAAAATCTCGATTAAGTTATAATATTTGTGAATTTGAGAAAGTCTGAATCATGAGACCTGATTCAAGACATAGTTTACCAAATAATCACAGAGATAATCTCAAATGTCATCAAGTGAAAATTTAAATTGAAATATATTTTCATCCATTTCATAGTATAATAGACTCAACGAACTTTTGTTCATTATTTTTTTTATTCTTCTGATTTAATGAATTTAAAATTTTAAATCACATAAGGGTTTGTTAAATGTAATGTAATATATATATATATATATATCCATTTGAGGGACGGACGTAAGCGTTTGTTTCACGTGTGCTTAAACAAAGTCTTTACTATTTCTATCGATTTCTTCTTATATATACATAGTTTGACCCGCCCTAAAAACACACACAACCGAGTATTCTGTCGGTGACTTTCCTCTTTCTTCATATTTTTTTTATTATGTGATTTTTTATAATTTTCTTCCTTACTGAGTTTCTAAAAGCGAGGTCGAGGTTCAACGAAATTCTCTTCGAATACGTGTCGATGAGTGAGCTGAGATCGTCTATCCGAGAATCGTTATATTTTTAAAAGATCGTTAATGCGAGACCCACATATCGACCCGCATATCAGGTAATAATAAAATTCTTAATTCTAACGATTACGTCTTTTGACCCGATAAATTATATTTTTAACTCTTCTATTTATCCAGATCTAATTATTTAATATTTTTGTTTTCAACAATAATATTTCCAACAATAACCACCATGGGATGGCAGATTGCCTTTGACAACTGCTCGAGTCATTTGGAAATTTGCCTAAGATGAAGGATCTCTCATATCAAGCACAGGAAGGATCGAGTGTACGGCTACTTTCCACCCAACCTCTCTTCTCTTTCTTTGCCGCCTCTGTTTCCTTGTGCAGGTGGGTAGTCCTGTCGGTTGGGTTCATTGTGGATGTTCTGTTTGTTCTGGGTTGACTCCCTCCAATTTCTCGCGAGCAGTAACTATGTTTAGGCAGTGTCGATGTTATATAAACGAGGAATCCAATTTATTATTTCTCAACAGTACTGCTCACCGCAATCGGCCAATGCTGGGATTATCATTTGATATCAGGATCGTTTTTTCTTCCTTTTTCCCCCTCGTGCCCCTGGGCACCGTCCTGGATTCTCTGCCATATACGTGTTTGTTTATTTATACGAGAGAGAGAGAGAGAGAGAGAGAGAGGGTGTGACCTGGGTGTAGCCTAGATCTAGACTCTTGGATTTCAATCCAAGGGTCTTTAAAAAATACCCATAATTGTTGATTTAATGGATTAATAGATTATCCAAATGCTCACGAAGGTCATCGGAATACCTTGCACGGTGTGCCCGAACCGAGTACGTGTGTGTGTGTTTGGGAGAGTGAGTGGAGTGAACGCCTGTCTCTCTCCACCATCGACAACCGGGTGAAAGAAAGGGGCAGAGATGGTAGTGATATTATGGGCGACCAATTTTAGATAACTAGCATTTACGCCAACATCTTAATCGTTGAAATAAAGTCACTAAATCATTGATATACGTCTCTCTCTCCCAGTGGAAATGAAAAATAAATAAATAAATAAATAAATCAATATATATATATATATGGAATGAGTCGGTTATCCAGTTTGGGGATGTTGGAAAATAATTTCTTCACGGATGCACGATCGAGGGATTTCTCTATCAGGCGGATCAACAGAAAGAATATGGAATGAAGTTTAGAAAGATCAAACTCGGGTCGAAGCGCGATGTCGCTTTCTTTAGAGTCGTTTCGCCCCTACACGGTGCAATAGGCTCCACAGGCGAGACTTCTCCCAAGATACGACGACCCAAACGATGGCGGCGCAAAGGTGCACTCCAAGTTGCGACGCCGGGGCGAACACCACAGTGACCACTTCGAGATCTTGCAGAGGAAGATGACCGAGAGAGAAAAACTGAGGAAGATGAGTTCCTTCGTATGTCAACCCTCGGAAACTGCTACCCTAAATAGACTCCCAATCAGAGTCTACAACGGTCAAGCACACGAACCGACACCCCGTCCCAAAGGGACGCGAGAGAGAGAATCCGAGGAGACGCGGAGGAAACCCAAAAGACGCTCGGTCAAAAAATAAAATAAAATAAAGGTCGAATATTAATACACACCACGCACGACACGGCATCGGCAAGGCAAGGCAATATACGCGCGTGTGTGATATAGAATAAGCCCAAGGAGCCCACAAGCTCAAATGGCCCAACTACCATAGTCTCCCCAAAGGAGTACACAAGGTAGTAAAGAGTCCCAACTATAAGAAGATGAAAACTTTTCAATCTTCCAATGTGGGACAAAACAACACAGGAAATCAAACTTTGATATTTTTAAAGCACTAAATCCAACATTCGCCCACCACAAAAAAAAAATTTCAAAGTTTGAGATATGGAAATACAAGTACTCGAAGTGAAACACTATGCATAAGGGAAGGTGTCTTCCGACTTGAACCTTCACTTAGTGAAACACTTCCCTCTCTCCACAGGTCCAAGTGAACTTCGTCTTGAACTCAAACCTTTATGCAGAAAGTTCCATGCATCACACACAGTATTGGTCGATAGTGGTGTTCTCACGGGGCAGCACATTCTGGCCATGTGCTTTGTATCTTGTTTCATGAGCGCTCTAGAGATAGCCCAAGCATCTCATAGGTTGCGGCCACACAACCACACTCACATAGGTGAATCCTCCAAGGTGCACTGAAACGTATCTACACCTTGCCACTATGGCCTTTGGATTCATTAAGAACATTTAGTTCAACCTTTATCGTTCCAGATAGAGCACTACATCATAGGGAGGGACAATGAGACACAAGTCTCCAACAATGTGCTCTCTACTAGTCACCCACTCAATTTGTTTTCCCATTGAACCTACTTCATGGGATCTCCAATCAATAGGTTGGGTTGCCATTGACGGTGTCTAAATAATGGGCTTCAGTCCCATCCCCCTCGATGTATCTTCAATCAATTTTCTGTTAAGTCCTTTGGTTAAAGGATCAGCAAGATTACTTGCAGATTTCACAAATTCCAAGGAAATAATTCCTTTGGTTAAGTACTCCCTTACAAACCTCAACTTGAGTCTTATATGAGTACCTAATTTATCATTTATTTTTTCACTCTTAGCCTTGGCTATCGCTGCCTGGCTATCACAATGTATAGAGATTGCAGGAATAGGCTTACTCAGCAGAGGTAGCTCAACCACTAGGTTCTTCAGCCAATCTGCCTCTCTACCAGTCATCTCAAGAGCTATAAGCTCAGATTCCATAGTGGATCGAGCTAATAAAGTCTGTTTGGTGGATTTCCAAGCGATTGCCCCTCCACCAAGCATGAAAACAAAGCCAGTGGTGCCCTTACCTTGGGCCTTTCCTGTCACCCAACTGGCATCACTGTACCCCTCTAGTACAGCAGGAAATCTCTCATAATGTAATGCAAGTGATAAGGTACCTTTCAAATACTTACATACTCTCTCAAGTGCATGCCAATGAGTTTTGTTAGGACACTGAGTATATCTACTAAGTCTATTCACAGCAAAGGAAATATCAGGTCTACTGCAGTTAGACAAGTACATCAAACTACCAATGAGCTGTGAATATCTAAGTTGATCAAAACTATCACCATTATTCTTCTTAAGAATGACACTAGGATCCAAAGGAGTACTAACAGGTTTGGAATCATAAAATCCAAACCTTCTTAATACTTTCTCAACATAATGAGTCTGGGATATTGCATATCCCTCACGTGATTTTAGAAGTCTAAGTCCTAAAATCACCTCTGCCTCTCCCAGATCCTTCATGTCAAATTTACTGTTAAGGAAATGTTTGGTTTCATTAATCAACATGATGCTACTACTAAGAATCAGAATGTCATCAACATATAAGCATAAAATAACACATGCATCATTAATCAACTTAACATACAGACATTTATCAGATTCACACATGGTAAAACCATTGGAAATAACAACATCATCAAATTTTGATGCCATTGCTTAGGGGCTTGTTTTAACCCATACAGGGACTTCGTTAACTTGCACACTTTGTGCTCTTGGCCAGAAACTACAAATCCCTCAGGCTGATCCATATAGATTTCTTCTTCAAGTTCCCCATTTAAGAATGCAGTCTTGACATCCATTTGATGGACCTTTAAATCATATATGGACGCCATTGCAATAAGCACACGGATTGTGGTCATCCTAGCCACAGGAGAATAGGTATCAAAGAAATCTATTCCCTCTTTCTGCCTATACCCCTTAGCAACAAGTCTAGCTTTATATTTGTCAATAGAGCCATCAGGTTTTATTTTCTTTTTGAAAATCCATTTACATCCAATAGTTTTACTTCCGGGAGGAAGATCAACCAATTCCCATGTCTGATTACATATTATGGAATCTATTTCACTTTTAACAGCTTCTTTCCAAAAAGCAGAATCATTAGATTTCATAGCATCATTAAAAGTTAATGGATCATCTTCAATCAAATAAGATATATAGTCATCACCAAAAGATTTTTCGATCCTTATTCTTTTACTTCTTCTGGGCTCTATATCATCAGGTTGAGATTCAATAACTTTTGAGCCACTAGAAGAAGGAATAGAAGAGGAAGATTCTACTTCAACATGCAAGTTTGATTTGAAAGGAAAGATATTCTCAAAGAAAACAGCATCACCAAATTCACATATAGTGTTTTCAGAAATAGCAGAAATTTCAGACTTAATAATTAAGAATCTATATGCAGAACTATACTCTGCATAACCAATGAATACACCATCAACAGTTTTGGGGCCAATTTTTCTTTTCTTATTTTCAGGAATTTTAATTTAGCCAAACAGCCCCAAACCTTCAAAAATTTATAATTCGGCTTCCTTTTAAACCACAATTCAAATGGTGATTTATCTTTTGATTTATGAGGAACACAATTTAGGACATAACACGCAGAGAGCAAAGCCTCTCCCCACATACTCTCAGGTAAACCTGAGCTGCACAACATGGAATTCACCATGTCTAACAAAGTCCTATTTTTCCTCTCAGCAACCCATTAGATTCAGGAGAGTAAGGAGCCGTTAATTCATGAATAATGCCATTCTTATCACAAAAATCATGCAGTGCATTAGAGGTATATTCACCTCCTCTATCAGATCTAAGCCTCTTAAGAACCATATCTGTTTGTTTTTCAGCAAGAGATTTATAAGTCATGAATTTATCAAGAGCTTCATCTTTAGTACTTATCAAATACAACAAACAAAATCTAGAAGCATCATCAATAAAGTGATAAAATATCTTTTCCACCTCTGGTTAGGGAACCAGTCCCTTCACAAACATCGGAGTGAACTAACTCCAACACCGAGGTGTCCCTTTCAATAGATTTAAAAGGCTTCCTAGGTTGCTTCGCTTGTACACAAATTTGGCATTTATCTTTATTCTTAACATCAAACTTCGGAATCAAGTTTAAGTGCATCATCCTTTTCATGACATTCAAATTAACATGACCAAGTCTAGCATGCCAAATATCACATGATTCAATATGAAAAGCAACAGAGGAGGAACTTTTATTTAACAACTAGAATCAAGTACATTAAGAACAAACAATCCATCACATAAGTAACCTTTTCCTACAAAGTTTCCATTTCTGGTAATTACAAATTTGTTGGATTCAAAAATAAGTCTAAAACCCTGCTGCACTAACAAAGATCCACTAATCAAGTTCCTCCTAATATCCGGCACGTGCTGCACTCCATAGAGGCTTAACATTTTCCCTGAAGTGAGCTTCAAGTCAATGCGTCCCTCTCCTACTATTCGTGCAGCAGTGGAATTGCCCATTGTCACGCTCCTGGCACCGGTGCCCTGGTAAGAAGAGAACAAGCTTCTATCAGAGCAGACATGGACATTTGCACCTGTGTCTACCAACCATTCAGTTGGAAGACTTGCCACATGGATTTCAGGATTATAAGAGACAAACCTCTCCTGTGAGGTGGATCCAACTGTCAACATGTTGACAGCGGGTTCAGTAGCAGTGGGTTTCTTCTTCTTGTTCTTGTTGTTCTTGTCCTTTCTATCAAAGCATCTGTAGGCTTTGTGACCGGGTCTCCCACAGACATAGCAAGTAATATTTTCCGAGTCCTTCTGAATCTTTTTCTTCCCTTTAAATTTGTTGAATTTCTGGTGGGGTTTATAGGAAGTGGAAGTATGAGACTTGGATTTTTCAACAAGATTAGCTTTGGACTGGAATTCAGGGTCAGAGGGAGGAGGAGGAGGAGGGATCCTAGCCTTATTCCTATCCCTGTTCCTCTCTTCAACTTGAATGGCAGAGATCAATTGCTCAACATTCATCTCATCTCGTTTGTGTTGAAGAGATAGAGAAAAATCATTCCAGGATGGTGGAAGTTTGGTAATTAGTGCACACACCTGAAACTTCTCATCAATGGCCATCCCACAACGTTGGATGTCCAAAACAAGGGATTGGATCTCATGGGCTTGATCAACAATGGAGGTTCCCTCTACCATTTGTAATCAAAATAATTAGCTACGATGATTTTATCTAGACCGGTGTCCTCAGAACCATATTTCTTCTCTAAGAGTTCCAAAGCTCTCTAGCAGATTTTGCAGAACAATAAATGTCATAGAGCTTGTCAGAAAGGCACGACAATATACTACCAGTGCATAAATAGTCCTTTTCTTTAAACTTAGCTAAATCTACAGACCTAGCAGGTTCATTCTCATCCTCTGCAGGAGGATTAGATTCGATTACAGAAAACAAGGCCAGAGAGGTAAGCCAATAACGCATCTTCTGTTGCCAACGCTTAAAGAAATGACCAGAAAACTTTTCAGGACGGGCAACAATCTCCGGGGCCATCATGAAACTCGTCTGATAGAGAGAATCGACTCTAAATGTTGGAAAATAATTTCTTCACGGATGCACGATCGAGGGATTTCTCTATCAGGCGGATCAACAGAAAGAATATGGAATGGAGTTTAGAAAGATCAAACTCGGGTCGAAGCGCGATGTCGCTTTCTTTAGAGTCGTTTCGCCCCTACACGGTGCAATAGGCTCCACAGCGAAACTTCCCCCAAGATACGACGACCCAAACGATGGCGGCGCAAAGGTGCACTCCAAGTTGCGACGCCGGGGCGAACACCACTGTGACCACTTCGAGAACTTGCAGGAGAGAAAAATGACAGAGAGGAGAAGAAACGTGAGGAAGAACAGTTCGCTGCATATTCAACCCTCGGGAGAACTGCCTCCCTAAATAGACTCCCAACCAGAGTCTAAAACGGTCAAACACACGAACAAACCGACACTCCCGTTCGGGAGAGAATCCGAGGAGACGCGGAGGAAACCCAAGAGACGCTCGGTCAAACGGTTAAATAATAAAATAAAATAAAGGTCGAATATAATACACACGCACGCACGACACGGCATCGGCAAGGCAAGGCAATACACGCGCGTGTGTGATATAGAATAAGGCCCAAGGAGCCCACTGGCTCAGATGGCCCAACTACCATAGTATCCCCAAAGGAGTACACAAGGTAGTAAAGAGTTCCAACTAATAAGAAGATGAAAACTTTTTCAATCTTCCAATGTGGGACAAAACAACACAGGAAATCAAACTTTGATAATTTTTAAAGCACTAAATCCAACATTCGCCCACCACAAAAAAAAAAAATTTCAAAGTTTGAGATATGGAAATACAAGTACTCGAAGTGAAACACTATGCATAAGGGAAGGTGTCTTCCGACTTGAACCTTCACTTAGTGAAACACTTCCCTCTCTCCACAGGTCCAAGTGAACTTCGTCTTGAACTCAAACCTTTATGCAGAAAGTTCCATGCATCACACACAGTATTGGTCGATAGTGGTGTTCTCACGGGGCAGCACATTCAGGCCATGTGCTTTGTATCTTGTTTCATGAGCGCTCTAGAGATAGCCCAAGCATCTCATAGGTTGCGGCCACACAACCACACTCACATAGGCGAATCCTCCAAGGTGCACTGAAACGTATCTACACCTTGCCACTATGGCCTTTGGATTCATTAAGAACATTTAGTTCAACCTTTGTCGTTCCAGATAGAGCACTACATCATAGGGAGGGACAATGAGACACAAGTCTCCAACAATGTGCTCTCTACTAGTCACCCACTCAATTTGTTTTCCCATTGAACCTACTTCATGGGATCTCCAATCAATAGGTTGGGTTGCCATTGACGGTGTCTAAATAATGGGCTTCAGTCCCATCCCCCTCGATGTATCTTCAATCAATTTTCTGTTAAGTCCTTTGGTTAAAGGATCAGCAAGATTACTTGCAGATTTCACAAATTCCAAGGAAATAATTCCTTTGGTTAAGTACTCCCTTACAAACCTCAACTTGAGTCTTATATGAGTACCTAATTTATCATTTATTTTTTCACTCTTAGCCTTGGCTATCGCTGCCTGGCTATCACAATGTATAGAGATTGCAGGAATAGGCTTACTCAGCAGAGGTAGCTCAACCACTAGTTCTTCAGCCAATCTGCCTCTCTACCAGTCATCTCAAGAGCTATAAGCTCAGATTCCATAGTGGATCGAGCTAATAAAGTCTGTTTGGTGGATTTCCAAGCGATTGCCCCTCCACCAAGCATGAAAACAAAGCCAGTGGTGCCCTTACCTTGGGCCTTTCCTGTCACCCAACTGGCATCACTGTACCCCTCTAGTACAGCAGGAAACCTCTCATAATGTAATGCAAGTGATAAGGTACCTTTCAAATACTTACATACTCTCTCAAGTGCATGCCAATGTGTTTTGTTAGGACACTGAGTATATCTACTAAGTCTATTCACAGCAAAGGAAATATCAGGTCTACTGCAGTTAGACAAGTACATCAAACTACCAATGAGCTGTGAATATCTAAGTTGATCAAAACTATCACCATTATTCTTCTTAAGAATGACACTAGGATCCAAAGGAGTACTAACTGGTTTGGAATCATAAAATCCAAACCTTCTCAATACTTTCTCAACATAATGAGTCTGGGATATTGCATATCCCTCACGTGATTTTAGAAGTCTAAGTCCTAAAATCACCTCTGCCTCTCCCAGATCCTTCATGTCAAATTTACTGTTTAGGAAATGTTTGGTTTCATTTATCAACATGATGCTACTACTAAGAATCAGAATGTCATCAACATATAAGCATAAAATAACACATGCATCATTCATCAACTTAACATACAGACATTTATCAGATTCACACATGGTAAAACCATTGGAAATAACAACATCATCAAATTTCTGATGCCATTGCTTAGGGGCTTGTTTTAACCCATACAGGGACTTCGTTAACTTGCACACTTTGTGCTCTTGGCCAGAAACTACAAATCCCTCAGGCTGATCCATATAGATTTCTTCTTCAAGTTCCCCATTTAAGAATGCAGTCTTGACATCCATTTGATGGACCTTTAAATCATATATGGACGCCATTGCAATAAGCACACGGATTGTGGTCATCCTAGCCACAGGAGAATAGGTATCAAAGAAATCTATTCCCTCTTTCTGCCTATACCCCTTAGCAACAAGTCTAGCTTTATATTTGTCAATAGAGCCATCAGGTTTTATTTTCTTTTTGAAAATCCATTTACATCCAATAGTTTTACTTCCGGGAGGAAGATCAACCAATTCCCATGTCTGATTACATATTATGGAATCTATTTCACTTTTAACAGCTTCTTTCCAAAAAGCAGAATCATTAGATTTCATAGCATCATTAAAAGTTAATGGATCATCTTCAATCAAATAAGATATATAGTCATCACCAAAAGATTTTTCGATCCTTATTCTTTTACTTCTTCTGGGCTCTATATCATCAGGTTGAGATTCAATAACTTTTGAGCCACTAGAAGAAGGAATAGAAGAGGAAGATTCTACTTCAACATGCAAGTTTGATTTGAAAGGAAAGATATTCTCAAAGAAAACAGCATCACCAAATTCACATATAGTGTTTTCAGAAATAGCAGAAATTTCAGACTTAATAATTAAGAATCTATATGCAGAACTATACTCTGCATAACCAATGAATACACCATCAACAGTTTTGGGGCCAATTTTTCTTTTCTTATTTTCAGGAATTTTAATCTTGGCCAAACAGCCCCAAACCTTCAAAAATTTATAATTCGGCTTCCTTTTAAACCACAATTCAAATGGTGATTTATCTTTTGATTTATGAGGAACACAATTTAGGACATAACACGCAGAGAGCAAAGCCTCTCCCCACATACTCTCAGGTAAACCTGAGCTGCACAACATGGAATTCACCATGTCTAACAAAGTCCTATTTTTCCTCTCAGCAACTCCATTAGATTCAGGAGAGTAAGGAGCAGTTAACTCATGAATAATGCCATTATTATCACAAAAATCATGCAGTGCATTAGATGTATATTCACCTCCTCTATCAGATCTAAGCCTCTTAAGAACCATATCTGTTTGTTTTTCAGCTAGAGATCTATAAGTCATGAATTTATCAAGAGCTTCGTCTTTAGTACTTATCAAATACAACAAGCAAAATCTAGAAGCATCATCAATAAAGGTGATAAAATATCTTTTCCACCTCTGGTTAGGGAACCAGTCCCTTCACAAACATCGGAGTGTACTAACTCCAACACCGAGGTGTCCCTTTCAATAGATTTAAAAGGCTTCCTAGGTTGCTTCGCTTGTACACAAATTTGGCATTTATCTTTATTCTTAACATCAAACTTAGGAATCAAGTTTAAGTGCATCATCCTTTTCATGAATTCACATTAACATGACCAAGTCTCGCATGCCAAACATCACATGATTCAATATGAAAAGCAACAGAGGAGGAACTTTTATTTGAACAACTAGAACCAAGTACATTAAGAACAAATAATCCATCACACAAATAACCTTTTCCTACAAAGTTTCCATTTCTGGTAATTACAAATTTGTTGGATTCAAAAATAAGTCTAAAACCCTGCTGCACTAACAAAGATCCACTAATCAAGTTCCTCCTAATATCCGGCACATGCTGCACTCCATAGAGGTTTAACATTTTCCCTGAAGTGAGCTTCAAGTCAATGCGTCCCTCTCCTACTATTCGTGCAGCAGTGGAATTGCCCATTGTCACGCTCCTGGCACCGGTGCCCTGGTAAGAAGAGAACAAGCTTCTATCAGAGCAGACATGGACATTTGCACCTGTGTCTACCAACCATTCAGTTGGAAGACTTGCCACATGGATTTCAGGATTATAAGAGACAAACCTCTCCTGTGAGGTGGATCCAACTGTCAACATGTTGACAGCGGGTTCAGTAGCAGTGGGTTTCTTCTTCTTGTTCTTGTTGTTCTTGTCCTTTCTATCAAAGCATCTGTAGGCTTTGTGACCGGTCTCCCACAGACATAGCAAGTAATATTTTCCGAGTCCTTCTGAATCTTTTTCTTCCCTTTAAATTTGTTGAATTTCTGGTGAGGTTTATAGGAAGTGGAAGTATGAGACTTGGATTTTTCAACAAGATTAACTTTGGACTGGAATTCAGGGTCAGAGGGAGGAGGAGGAGGAGGGATCCTAGCCTTGTTCCTATCCCTGTTCCTCTCTTCAACTTGAATGGCAGAGATCAATTGCTCAACATTCATCTCATCTCGTTTGTGTTGAAGAGATAGAGAAAAATCATTCCAGGATGTTGGAAGTTTGGTAATTAGTGCACACACCTGAAACTTCTCATCAATGGCCATCCCACAACGTTGGATGTCCAAAACAAGGGATTGGATCTCATGGGCTTGATCAACAATGGAGGTTCCCTCTACCATTTTGTAATCAAAATAATTAGCTACGATGATTTTATCTAGACCGGTGTCCTCAGAACCATATTTCTTCTCTAAGAGTTCCAAAGCTCTCTAGCGGATTTTGCAGAACAATAAATGTCATAGAGCTTGTCAGAAAGGCACGACAATATACTACCAGTGCATAAATAGTCCTTCTCTTTAAACTTAGCTAAATCTACAGACCTAGCAGGTTCATTCTCATCCTCTGCAGGAGGATTAGATTCGATTACAGAAAACAAGGCCAGAGAGGTAAGCCAGTAACGCATCTTCTGTTGCCAACGCTTAAAGAAATGACCAGAAAACTTTTCAGGACGGGCAACAATCTCAGGGGCCATCATGAAACTCGTCTGATAGAGAGAATCGACTCTAAATGTTGGAAATAATTTCTTCACGGATGCACGATCGAGGGATTTCTCTATCAGGCGGATCAACAGAAAGAATATGGAATGGAGTTTAGAAGATCAAACTCGGGTCGAAGCGCGATGTCGCTTTCTTTAGAGTCGTTTCGCCCCTACACGGTGCAATAGGCTCCACAGCGAAACTTCCCCAAGATACGACGACCCAAACGATGGCGGCGCAAAGGTGCACTCCAAGTTGCGACGCCGGGGCGAACACCACTGTGACCACTTCGAGAACTTGCAGGAGAGAAAATGACAGAGAGAGAAGAAACGTGAGGAAGAACAGTTCGCTGCATATTCAACCCTCGGGAGAACTGCTCCCTAAATAGACTCCCAACCAGAGTCTAAAACGGTCAAACACACGAACAACCGACACTCCCGTTCGGGAGAGAATCCGAGGAGACGCGGAGGAAACCCAAGAGACGCTCGGTCAACGTAAATAATAAAATAAAATAAAGGTCGAATATACTACACACACGCACGACACGGCATCGGCAAGGCAAGGCAATACACGCGCGTGTGTGATATAGAATAAGGCCCAAGGAGCCCACTGCTCAGATGGCCCAACTACCATAGTATCCCCAAAGGAGTACACAAGGTAGTAAAGAGTCCAACTAATAAGAAGATGAAAACTTTTCAATCTTCCAATGTGGGACAAAACAACACAGGAAATCAAACTTTGATATTTTTAAAGCACTAAATCCAACATTCGCCCACCACAAAAAAAAAAATTTCAAAGTTTGAGATATGGAAATACAAGTACTCGAAGTGAAACACTATGCATAAGGGAAGGTGTCTTCCGACTTGAACCTTCACTTAGTGAAACACTTCCCTCTCTCCACAGGTCCAAGTGAACTTCGTCTTGAACTCAAACCTTTATGCAGAAAGTTCCATGCATCACACACAGTATTGGTCGATAGTGGTGTTCTCACGGGGCAGCACATTCTGGCCATGTGCTTTGTATCTTGTTTCATGAGCGCTCTAGAGATAGCCCAAGCATCTCATAGGTTGCGGCCACACAACCACACTCACATAGGTGAATCCTCCAAGGTGCACTGAAACGTATCTACACCTTGCCACTATGGCCTTTGGATTCATTAAGAACATTTAGTTCAACCTTTACGTTCCAGATAGAGCACTACATCATAGGGAGGGACAATGAGACACAAGTCTCCAACAATGTGCTCTCTACTAGTCACCCACTCAATTTGTTTTCCCATTGAACCTACTTCATGGGATCTCCAATCAATAGGTTGGGTTGCCATTGACGGTGTCTAAATAATGGGCTTCAGTCCCATCCCCCTCGATGTATCTTCAATCAATTTTCTGTTAAGTCCTTTGGTTAAAGGATCAGCAAGATTACTTGCAGATTTCACAAATTCCAAGGAAATAATTCCTTTGGTTAAGTACTCCCTTACAAACCTCAACTTGAGTCTTATATGAGTACCTAATTTATCATTTATTTTTTCACTCTTAGCCTTGGCTATCGCTGCCTGGCTATCACAATGTATAGAGATTGCAGGAATAGGCTTACTCAGCAGAGGTAGCTCAACCACTAGGTTCTTCAGCCAATCTGCCTCTCTACCAGTCATCTCAAGAGCTATAAGCTCAGATTCCATAGTGGATCGAGCTAATAAAGTCTGTTTGGTGGATTTCCAAGCGATTGCCCCTCCACCAAGCATGAAAACAAAGCCAGTGGTGCCCTTACCTTGGGCCTTTCCTGTCACCCAACTGGCATCACTGTACCCCTCTAGTACAGCAGGAAACCTCTCATAATGTAATGCAAGTGATAAGGTACCTTTCAAATACTTACATACTCTCTCAAGTGCATGCCAATGTGTTTTGTTAGGACACTGAGTATATCTACTAAGTCTATTCACAGCAAAGGAAATATCAGGTCTACTGCAGTTAGACAAGTACATCAAACTACCAATAAGCTGTGAATATCTAAGTTGATCAAAACTATCACCATTATTCTTCTTAAGAATGACACTAGGATCCAAAGGAGTACTAACTGGTTTGGAATCATAAAAACCAAATCTTCTAATACTTTCTCAACATAATGAGTCTGGGATATTGCATATCCCTCACGTGATTTTAGAAGTCTAAGTCCTAAAATCACCTCTGCCTCTCCCAGATCCTTCATGTCAAATTTACTGTTAAGGAAATGTTTGGTTTCATTAATCAACATGATGCTACTACTAAGAATCAGAATGTCATCAACATATAAGCATAAAATAACACATGCATCATTAATCAACTTAACATACAGACATTTATCAGATTCACACATGGTAAAACCATTGGAAATAACAACATCATCAAATTTTGATGCCATTGCTTAGGGGCTTGTTTTAACCCATACAGGGACTTCGTTAACTTGCACACTTTGTGCTCTTGGCCAGAAACTACAAATCCCTCAGGCTGATCCATATAGATTTCTTCTTCAAGTTCCCCATTTAAGAATGCAGTCTTGACATCCATTTGATGGACCTTTAAATCATATATGGACGCCATTGCAATAAGCACACGGATTGTGGTCATCCTAGCCACAGGAGAATAGGTATCAAAGAAATCTATTCCCTCTTTCTGCCTATACCCCTTAGCAACAAGTCTAGCTTTATATTTGTCAATAGAGCCATCAGGTTTTATTTTCTTTTTGAAAATCCATTTACATCCAATAGTTTTACTTCCGGGAGGAAGATCAACCAATTCCCATGTCTGATTACATATTATGGAATCTATTTCACTTTTAACAGCTTCTTTCCAAAAAGCAGAATCATTAGATTTCATAGCATCATTAAAAGTTAATGGATCATCTTCAATCAAATAAGATATATAGTCATCACCAAAAGATTTTTCGATCCTTATTCTTTTACTTCTTCTGGGCTCTATATCATCAGGTTGAGATTCAATAACTTTTGAGCCACTAGAAGAAGGAATAGAAGAGGAAGATTCTACTTCAACATGCAAGTTTGATTTGAAAGGAAAGATATTCTCAAAGAAAACAGCATCACCAAATTCACATATAGTGTTTTCAGAAATAGCAGAAATTTCAGACTTAATAATTAAGAATCTATATGCAGAACTATACTCTGCATAACCAATGAATACACCATCAACAGTTTTGGGGCCAATTTTTCTTTTCTTATTTTCAGGAATTTTAATTTAGCCAAACAGCCCCAAACCTTCAAAAATTTATAATTCGGCTTCCTTTTAAACCACAATTCAAATGGTGATTTATCTTTTGATTTATGAGGAACACAATTTAGGACATAACACGCAGAGAGCAAAGCCTCTCCCCACATACTCTCAGGTAAACCTGAGCTGCACAACATGGAATTCACCATGTCTAACAAAGTCCTATTTTTCCTCTCAGCAACCCCATTAGATTCAGGAGAGTAAGGAGCCGTTAATTCATGAATAATGCCATTCTTATCACAAAAATCATGCAATGCATTAGAGGTATATTCACCTCCTCTATCAGATCTAAGCCTCTTAAGAACCATATCTGTTTGTTTTTCAGCAAGAGATTTATAAGTCATGAATTTATCAAGAGCTTCATCTTTAGTACTTATCAAATACAACAAACAAAATCTAGAAGCATCATCAATAAAGTGATAAAATATCTTTTCCCACCTCTGGTTAGGGAACCAGTCCCTTCACAAACATCGGAGTGTACTAACTCCAACACCGAGGTGTCCCTTTCAATAGATTTAAAAGGCTTCCTAGGTTGCTTCGCTTGAACACAAATTTGGCATTTATCTTTATTCTTAACATCAAACTTCGGAATCAAGTTTAAGTGCATCATCCTTTTCATGACATTCACATTAACATGACCAAGTCTCGCATGCCAAACATCACATGATTCAATATGAAAAGCAACAGAGGAGGAACTTTTATTTGAACAACTAGAACCAAGTACATTAAGAACAAATAATCCATCACACAAATAACCTTTTCCTACAAAGTTTCCATTTCTGGTAATTACAAATTTGTTGGATTCAAAAATAAGTCTAAAACCCTGCTGCACTAACAAAGATCCACTAATCAAGTTCCTCCTAATATCCGGCACATGCTGCACTCCATAGAGGTTTAACATTTTCCCTGAAGTGAGCTTCAAGTCAATGCGTCCCTCTCCTACTATTCGTGCAGCAGTGGAATTGCCCATTGTCACGCTCCTGGCACCGGTGCCCTGGTAAGAAGAGAACAAGCTTCTATCAGAGCAGACATGGACATTTGCACCTGTGTCTACCAACCATTCAGTTGGAAGACTTGCCACATGGATTTCAGGATTATAAGAGACAAACCTCTCCTGTGAGGTGGATCCAACTGTCAACATGTTGACAGCGGGTTCAGTAGCAGTGGGTTTCTTCTTCTTGTTCTTGTTGTTCTTGTCCTTTCTATCAAAGCATCTGTAGGCTTTGTGACCGGGTCTCCCACAGACATAGCAAGTAATATTTTCCGAGTCCTTCTGAATCTTTTTCTTCCCTTTAAATTTGTTGAATTTCTGGTGGGGTTTATAGGAAGTGGAAGTATGAGACTTGGATTTTTCAACAAGATTAGCTTTGGACTGGAATTCAGGGTCAGAGGGAGGAGGAGGAGGAGGGATCCTAGCCTTATTCCTATCCCTGTTCCTCTCTTCAACTTGAATGGCAGAGATCAATTGCTCAACATTCATCTCATCTCGTTTGTGTTGAAGAGATAGAGAAAAATCATTCCAGGATGTTGGAAGTTTGGTAATTAGTGCACACACCTGAAACTTCTCATCAATGGCCATCCCACAACGTTGGATGTCCAAAACAAGGGATTGGATCTCATGGGCTTGATCAACAATGGAGGTTCCCTCTACCATTTTGTAATCAAAATAATTAGCTACGATGATTTTATCTAGACCGGTGTCCTCAGAACCATATTTCTTCTCTAAAGAGTTCCAAAGCTCTCTAGCGGATTTTGCAGAACAATAAATGTCATAGAGCTTGTCAGAAAGGCACGACAATATACTACCAGTGCATAAATAGTCCTTTTCTTTAAACTTAGCTAAATCCACGGACCTAGCAGGTTCATTCTCATCCTCTGCAGGAGGATTAGATTCGATTACAGAAAACAAGGCCAGAGAGGTAAGCCAATAACGCATCTTCTGTTGCCAACGCTTAAAGAAATGACCAGAAAACTTTTCAGGACGGGCAACAATCTCCGGGGCCATCATGAAACTCGTCTGATAGAGAGAATCGACTCTAAATGTTGGAAAATAATTTCTTCACGGATGCACGATCGAGGGATTTCTCTATCAGGCGGATCAACAGAAAGAATATGGAATGGAGTTTAGAAAGATCAAACTCGGGTCGAAGCGCGATGTCGCTTTCTTTAGAGTCGTTTCGCCCCTACACGGTGCAATAGGCTCCACAGCGAAACTTCCCCCAAGATACGACGACCCAAACGATGGCGGCGCAAAGGTGCACTCCAAGTTGCGACGCCGGGGCGAACACCACTGTGACCACTTCGAGAACTTGCAGGAGAGAAAAATGACAGAGAGGAGAAGAAACGTGAGGAAGAACAGTTCCTGCTATGTGAACCCTCGGAAACTGCTACCCTAAATAGACTCCCAATCAGAGTCTACAACGGTCAAGCACACGAACCGACACCCCCGTTCCCAAAGGGACGCGAGAGAGAATCCGAGGAGACGCGGAGGAAACCCAAAAGACGCTCGGTCAAAAAATAAAATAAAATAAAGGTCGAATATTACTTACACACACGCACGACACGGCATCGGCAAGGCAAGGCAATATACGCGCGTGTGTGATATAGAATAAGCCCAAGGAGCCCACAAGCTCAAATGGCCCAACTACCATAGTCTCCCCAAAGGAGTACACAAGGTAGTAAAGAGTCCCAACTATAAGAAGATGAAAACTTTTCCATCTTCCAATGTGGGACAAAACTCCACAGGAAACAAACTTTGATATTTTAAAACACTAAATCCAACATTCACCCACCACAAAAAAAAAATATCAAAGTTTGAGACAGGAATACAAGATCTCGAAGTGAAGAACTATGCATAAGGGAAGGTGTCTTCCGACTTGAACCTTCACTTAGTGAAACACTTCCCTCTCTCCACAGGTCCAAGTGAACTTCGTCTTGAACTCAAACCTTTATGCAGAAAGTTCCATGCATCACACACAGTATTGGTCGATAGTGGTGTTCTCACGGGGCAGCACATTCTGGCCATGTGCTTTGTATCTTGTTTCATGAGCGCTCTAGAGATAGCCCAAGCATCTCATAGGTTGCGGCCACACAACCACACTCACATAGGCGAATCCTCCAAGGTGCACTGAAACGTATCTACACCTTGCCACTATGGCCTTTGGATTCATTAAGAACATTTAGTTCAACCTTTGTCGTTCCAGATAGAGCACTACATCATAGGGAGGGACAATGAGACACAAGTCTCCAACAATGTGCTCTCTACTAGTCACCCACTCAATTTGTTTTCCCATTGAACCTACTTCATGGGATCTCCAATCAATAGGTTGGGTTGCCATTGACGGTGTCTAAATAATGGGCTTCAGTCCCATCCCCCTCGATGTATCTTCAATCAATTTTCTGTTAAGTCCTTTGGTTAAAGGATCAGCAAGATTACTTGCAGATTTCACAAATTCCAAGGAAATAATTCCTTTGGTTAAGTACTCCCTTACAAACCTCAACTTGAGTCTTATATGAGTACCTAATTTATCATTTATTTTTTCACTCTTAGCCTTGGCTATCGCTGCCTGGCTATCACAATGTATAGAGATTGCAGGAATAGGCTTACTCAGCAGAGGTAGCTCAACCACTAGGTTCTTCAGCCAATCTGCCTCTCTACCAGTCATCTCAAGAGCTATAAGCTCAGATTCCATAGTGGATCGAGCTAATAAAGTCTGTTTGGTGGATTTCCAAGCGATTGCCCCTCCACCAAGCATGAAAACAAAGCCAGTGGTGCCCTTACCTTGGGCCTTTCCTGTCACCCAACTGGCATCACTGTACCCCTCTAGTACAGCAGGAAACCTCTCATAATGTAATGCAAGTGATAAGGTACCTTTCAAATACTTACATACTCTCTCAAGTGCATGCCAATGTGTTTTGTTAGGACACTGAGTATATCTACTAAGTCTATTCACAGCAAAGGAAATATCAGGTCTACTGCAGTTAGACAAGTACATCAAACTACCAATAAGCTGTGAATATCTAAGTTGATCAAAACTATCACCATTATTCTTCTTAAGAATGACACTAGGATCCAAAGGAGTACTAACTGGTTTGGAATCATAAAAACCAAATCTTCTTAATACTTTCTCAACATAATGAGCCTGGGATATTGCATATCCCTCACGTGATTTTAGAAGTCTAAGTCCTAAAATCACCTCTGCCTCTCCCAGATCCTTCATGTCAAATTTACTGTTAAGGAAATGTTTGGTTTCATTAATCAACATGATGCTACTACTAAGAATCAGAATGTCATCAACATATAAGCATAAAATAACACATGCATCATTAATCAACTTAACATACAGACATTTATCAGATTCACACATGGTAAAACCATTGGAAATAACAACATCATCAAATTTTTGATGCCATTGCTTAGGGGCTTGTTTTAACCCATACAGGGACTTCGTTAACTTGCACACTTTGTGCTCTTGGCCAGAAACTACAAATCCCTCAGGCTGATCCATATAGATTTCTTCTTCAAGTTCCCCATTTAAGAATGCAGTCTTGACATCCATTTGATGGACCTTTAAATCATATATGGACGCCATTGCAATAAGCACACGGATTGTGGTCATCCTAGCCACAGGAGAATAGGTATCAAAGAAATCTATTCCCTCTTTCTGCCTATACCCCTTAGCAACAAGTCTAGCTTTATATTTGTCAATAGAGCCATCAGGTTTTATTTTCTTTTTGAAAATCCATTTACATCCAATAGTTTTACTTCCGGGAGGAAGATCAACCAATTCCCATGTCTGATTACATATTATGGAATCTATTTCACTTTTAACAGCTTCTTTCCAAAAAGCAGAATCATTAGATTTCATAGCATCATTAAAAGTTAATGGATCATCTTCAATCAAATAAGATATATAGTCATCACCAAAAGATTTTTCGATCCTTATTCTTTTACTTCTTCTGGGCTCTATATCATCAGGTTGAGATTCAATAACTTTTGAGCCACTAGAAGAAGGAATAGAAGAGGAAGATTCTACTTCAACATGCAAGTTTGATTTGAAAGGAAAGATATTCTCAAAGAAAACAGCATCACCAAATTCACATATAGTGTTTTCAGAAATAGCAGAAATTTCAGACTTAATAATTAAGAATCTATATGCAGAACTATACTCTGCATAACCAATGAATACACCATCAACAGTTTTGGGGCCAATTTTTCTTTTCTTATTTTCAGGAATTTTAATTTAGCCAAACAGCCCCAAACCTTCAAAAATTTATAATTCGGCTTCCTTTTAAACCACAATTCAAATGGTGATTTATCTTTTGATTTATGAGGAACACAATTTAGGACATAACACGCAGAGAGCAAAGCCTCTCCCCACATACTCTCAGGTAAACCTGAGCTGCACAACATGGAATTCACCATGTCTAACAAAGTCCTATTTTTCCTCTCAGCAACCCCATTAGATTCAGGAGAGTAAGGAGCCGTTAATTCATGAATAATGCCATTCTTATCACAAAAATCATGCAATGCATTAGAGGTATATTCACCTCCTCTATCAGATCTAAGCCTCTTAAGAACCATATCTGTTTGTTTTTCAGCAAGAGATTTATAAGTCATGAATTTATCAAGAGCTTCATCTTTAGTACTTATCAAATACAACAAACAAAATCTAGAAGCATCATCAATAAAGTGATAAAATATCTTTTCCACCTCTGGTTAGGGAACCAGTCCCTTCACAAACATCGGAGTGTACTAACTCCAACACCGAGGTGTCCCTTTCAATAGATTTAAAAGGCTTCCTAGGTTGCTTCGCTTGAACACAAATTTGGCATTTATCTTTATTCTTAACATCAAACTTCGGAATCAAGTTTAAGTGCATCATCCTTTTCATGACATTCACATTAACATGACCAAGTCTCGCATGCCAAACATCACATGATTCAATATGAAAAGCAACAGAGGAGGAACTTTTATTTGAACAACTAGAACCAAGTACATTAAGAACAAATAATCCATCACACAAATAACCTTTTCCTACAAAGTTTCCATTTCTGGTAATTACAAATTTGTTGGATTCAAAAATAAGTCTAAAACCCTGCTGCACTAACAAAGATCCACTAATCAAGTTCCTCCTAATATCCGGCACATGCTGCACTCCATAGAGGTTTAACATTTTCCCTGAAGTGAGCTTCAAGTCAATGCGTCCCTCTCCTACTATTCGTGCAGCAGTGGAATTGCCCATTGTCACGCTCCTGGCACCGGTGCCCTGGTAAGAAGAGAACAAGCTTCTATCAGAGCAGACATGGACATTTGCACCTGTGTCTACCAACCATTCAGTTGGAAGACTTGCCACATGGATTTCAGGATTATAAGAGACAAACCTCTCCTGTGAGGTGGATCCAACTGTCAACATGTTGACAGCGGGTTCAGTAGCAGTGGGTTTCTTCTTCTTGTTCTTGTTGTTCTTGTCCTTTCTATCAAAGCATCTGTAGGCTTTGTGACCGGGTCTCCCACAGACATAGCAAGTAATATTTTCCGAGTCCTTCTGAATCTTTTTCTTCCCTTTAAATTTGTTGAATTTCTGGTGGGGTTTATAGGAAGTGGAAGTATGAGACTTGGATTTTTCAACAAGATTAGCTTTGGACTGGAATTCAGGGTCAGAGGGAGGAGGAGGAGGAGGGATCCTAGCCTTATTCCTATCCCTGTTCCTCTCTTCAACTTGAATGGCAGAGATCAATTGCTCAACATTCATCTCATCTCGTTTGTGTTGAAGAGATAGAGAAAAATCATTCCAGGATGTTGGAAGTTTGGTAATTAGTGCACACACCTGAAACTTCTCATCAATGGCCATCCCACAACGTTGGATGTCCAAAACAAGGGATTGGATCTCATGGGCTTGATCAACAATGGAGGTTCCCTCTACCATTTTGTAATCAAAATAATTAGCTACGATGATTTTATCTAGACCGGTGTCCTCAGAACCATATTTCTTCTCTAAAGAGTTCCAAAGCTCTCTAGCGGATTTTGCAGAACAATAAATGTCATAGAGCTTGTCAGAAAGGCACGACAATATACTACCAGTGCATAAATAGTCCTTTTCTTTAAACTTAGCTAAATCCACAGACCTAGCAGGTTCATTCTCATCCTCTGCAGGAGGATTAGATTCGATTACAGAAAACAAGGCCAGAGAGGTAAGCCAATAACGCATCTTCTGTTGCCAACGCTTAAAGAAATGACCAGAAAACTTTTCAGGACGGGCAACAATCTCCGGGGCCATCATGAAACTCGTCTGATAGAGAGAAACGACTCTAAATGTTGGAAAATAATTTCTTCACGGATGCACGATCGAGGGATTTCTCTATCAGGCGGATCAACAGAAAGAATATGGAATGAGTTTAGAAAGATCAAACTCGGGTCGAAGCGCGATGTCGCTTTCTTTAGAGTCGTTTCGCCCCTACACGGTGCAATAGGCTCCACAGCGAAACTTCCCCCAAGATACGACGACCCAAACGATGGCGGCGCAAAGGTGCACTCCAAGTTGCGACGCCGGGGCGAACACCACTGTGACCACTTCGAGAACTTGCAGGAGAGAAAAAATGACAGAGAGGAGAAGAAACGTGAGGAAGAACAGTTCGCTGCATATTCAACCCTCGGGAGAACTGCCTCCCTAAATAGACTCCCAACCAGAGTCTAAAACGGTCAAACACACGAACAAACCGACACTCCCGTTCGGGAGAGAATCCGAGGAGACGCGGAGGAAACCCAAGAGACGCTCGGTCAAACGGTTAAATAATAAAATAAAATAAAGGTCGAATATAATACACACGCACGCACGACACGGCATCGGCAAGGCAAGGCAATACACGCGCGTGTGTGATATAGAATAAGGCCCAAGGAGCCCACTGGCTCAGATGGCCCAACTACCATAGTATCCCCAAAGGAGTACACAAGGTAGTAAAGAGTCCCAACTAATAAGAAGATGAAAACTTTTTCAATCTTCCAATGTGGGACAAAACAACACAGGAAATCAAACTTTGATAATTTTTAAAGCACTAAATCCAACATTCGCCCACCACAAAAAAAAAATTTCAAAGTTTGAGATATGGAAATACAAGTACTCGAAGTGAAACACTATGCATAAGGGAAGGTGTCTTCCGACTTGAACCTTCACTTAGTGAAACACTTCCCTCTCTCCACAGGTCCAAGTGAACTTCGTCTTGAACTCAAACCTTTATGCAGAAAGTTCCATGCATCACACACAGTATTGGTCGATAGTGGTGTTCTCACGGGGCAGCACATTCTGGCCATGTGCTTTGTATCTTGTTTCATGAGCGCTCTAGAGATAGCCCAAGCATCTCATAGGTTGCGGCCACACAACCACACTCACATAGGCGAATCCTCCAAGGTGCACTGAAACGTATCTACACCTTGCCACTATGGCCTTTGGATTCATTAAGAACATTTAGTTCAACCTTTGTCGTTCCAGATAGAGCACTACATCATAGGGAGGGACAATGAGACACAAGTCTCCAACAATGTGCTCTCTACTAGTCACCCACTCAATTTGTTTTCCCATTGAACCTACTTCATGGGATCTCCAATCAATAGGTTGGGTTGCCATTGACGGTGTCTAAATAATGGGCTTCAGTCCCATCCCCCTCGATGTATCTTCAATCAATTTTCTGTTAAGTCCTTTGGTTAAAGGATCAGCAAGATTACTTGCAGATTTCACAAATTCCAAGGAAATAATTCCTTTGGTTAAGTACTCCCTTACAAACCTCAACTTGAGTCTTATATGAGTACCTAATTTATCATTTATTTTTTCACTCTTAGCCTTGGCTATCGCTGCCTGGCTATCACAATGTATAGAGATTGCAGGAATAGGCTTACTCAGCAGAGGTAGCTCAACCACTAGGTTCTTCAGCCAATCTGCCTCTCTACCAGTCATCTCAAGAGCTATAAGCTCAGATTCCATAGTGGATCGAGCTAATAAAGTCTGTTTGGTGGATTTCCAAGCGATTGCCCCTCCACCAAGCATGAAAACAAAGCCAGTGGTGCCCTTACCTTGGGCCTTTCCTGTCACCCAACTGGCATCACTGTACCCCTCTAGTACAGCAGGAAACCTCTCATAATGTAATGCAAGTGATAAGGTACCTTTCAAATACTTACATACTCTCTCAAGTGCATGCCAATGTGTTTTGTTAGGACACTGAGTATATCTACTAAGTCTATTCACAGCAAAGGAAATATCAGGTCTACTGCAGTTAGACAAGTACATCAAACTACCAATAAGCTGTGAATATCTAAGTTGATCAAAACTATCACCATTATTCTTCTTAAGAATGACACTAGGATCCAAAGGAGTACTAACTGGTTTGGAATCATAAAAACCAAATCTTCTTAATACTTTCTCAACATAATGAGCCTGGGATATTGCATATCCCTCACGTGATTTTAGAAGTCTAAGTCCTAAAATCACCTCTGCCTCTCCCAGATCCTTCATGTCAAATTTACTGTTAAGGAAATGTTTGGTTTCATTAATCAACATGATGCTACTACTAAGAATCAGAATGTCATCAACATATAAGCATAAAATAACACATGCATCATTAATCAACTTAACATACAGACATTTATCAGATTCACACATGGTAAAACCATTGGAAATAACAACATCATCAAATTTTTGATGCCATTGCTTAGGGGCTTGTTTTAACCCATACAGGGACTTCGTTAACTTGCACACTTTGTGCTCTTGGCCAGAAACTACAAATCCCTCAGGCTGATCCATATAGATTTCTTCTTCAAGTTCCCCATTTAAGAATGCAGTCTTGACATCCATTTGATGGACCTTTAAATCATATATGGACGCCATTGCAATAAGCACACGGATTGTGGTCATCCTAGCCACAGGAGAATAGGTATCAAAGAAATCTATTCCCTCTTTCTGCCTATACCCCTTAGCAACAAGTCTAGCTTTATATTTGTCAATAGAGCCATCAGGTTTTATTTTCTTTTTGAAAATCCATTTACATCCAATAGTTTTACTTCCGGGAGGAAGATCAACCAATTCCCATGTCTGATTACATATTATGGAATCTATTTCACTTTTAACAGCTTCTTTCCAAAAAGCAGAATCATTAGATTTCATAGCATCATTAAAAGTTAATGGATCATCTTCAATCAAATAAGATATATAGTCATCACCAAAAGATTTTTCGATCCTTATTCTTTTACTTCTTCTGGGCTCTATATCATCAGGTTGAGATTCAATAACTTTTGAGCCACTAGAAGAAGGAATAGAAGAGGAAGATTCTACTTCAACATGCAAGTTTGATTTGAAAGGAAAGATATTCTCAAAGAAAACAGCATCACCAAATTCACATATAGTGTTTTCAGAAATAGCAGAAATTTCAGACTTAATAATTAAGAATCTATATGCAGAACTATACTCTGCATAACCAATGAATACACCATCAACAGTTTTGGGGCCAATTTTTCTTTTCTTATTTTCAGGAATTTTAATTTTAGCCAAACAGCCCCAAACCTTCAAAAATTTATAATTCGGCTTCCTTTTAAACCACAATTCAAATGGTGATTTATCTTTTGATTTATGAGGAACACAATTTAGGACATAACACGCAGAGAGCAAAGCCTCTCCCCACATACTCTCAGGTAAACCTGAGCTGCACAACATGGAATTCACCATGTCTAACAAAGTCCTATTTTTCCTCTCAGCAACCCCATTAGATTCAGGAGAGTAAGGAGCCGTTAATTCATGAATAATGCCATTCTTATCACAAAAATCATGCAATGCATTAGAGGTATATTCACCTCCTCTATCAGATCTAAGCCTCTTAAGAACCATATCTGTTTGTTTTTCAGCAAGAGATTTATAAGTCATGAATTTATCAAGAGCTTCATCTTTAGTACTTATCAAATACAACAAACAAAATCTAGAAGCATCATCAATAAAAGTGATAAAATATCTTTTCCACCTCTGGTTAGGGAACCAGTCCCTTCACAAACATCGGAGTGTACTAACTCCAACACCGAGGTGTCCCTTTCAATAGATTTAAAAGGCTTCCTAGGTTGCTTCGCTTGAACACAAATTTGGCATTTATCTTTATTCTTAACATCAAACTTCGGAATCAAGTTTAAGTGCATCATCCTTTTCATGACATTCACATTAACATGACCAAGTCTCGCATGCCAAACATCACATGATTCAATATGAAAAGCAACAGAGGAGGAACTTTTATTTGAACAACTAGAACCAAGTACATTAAGAACAAATAATCCATCACACAAATAACCTTTTCCTACAAAGTTTCCATTTCTGGTAATTACAAATTTGTTGGATTCAAAAATAAGTCTAAAACCCTGCTGCACTAACAAAGATCCACTAATCAAGTTCCTCCTAATATCCGGCACATGCTGCACTCCATAGAGGTTTAACATTTTCCCTGAAGTGAGCTTCAAGTCAATGCGTCCCTCTCCTACTATTCGTGCAGCAGTGGAATTGCCCATTGTCACGCTCCTGGCACCGGTGCCCTGGTAAGAAGAGAACAAGCTTCTATCAGAGCAGACATGGACATTTGCACCTGTGTCTACCAACCATTCAGTTGGAAGACTTGCCACATGGATTTCAGGATTATAAGAGACAAACCTCTCCTGTGAGGTGGATCCAACTGTCAACATGTTGACAGCGGGTTCAGTAGCAGTGGGTTTCTTCTTCTTGTTCTTGTTGTTCTTGTCCTTTCTATCAAAGCATCTGTAGGCTTTGTGACCGGGTCTCCCACAGACATAGCAAGTAATATTTTCCGAGTCCTTCTGAATCTTTTTCTTCCCTTTAAATTTGTTGAATTTCTGGTGGGGTTTATAGGAAGTGGAAGTATGAGACTTGGATTTTTCAACAAGATTAGCTTTGGACTGGAATTCAGGGTCAGAGGGAGGAGGAGGAGGAGGGATCCTAGCCTTATTCCTATCCCTGTTCCTCTCTTCAACTTGAATGGCAGAGATCAATTGCTCAACATTCATCTCATCTCGTTTGTGTTGAAGAGATAGAGAAAAATCATTCCAGGATGTTGGAAGTTTGGTAATTAGTGCACACACCTGAAACTTCTCATCAATGGCCATCCCACAACGTTGGATGTCCAAAACAAGGGATTGGATCTCATGGGCTTGATCAACAATGGAGGTTCCCTCTACCATTTTGTAATCAAAATAATTAGCTACGATGATTTTATCTAGACCGGTGTCCTCAGAACCATATTTCTTCTCTAAAGAGTTCCAAAGCTCTCTAGCGGATTTTGCAGAACAATAAATGTCATAGAGCTTGTCAGAAAGGCACGACAATATACTACCAGTGCATAAATAGTCCTTTTCTTTAAACTTAGCTAAATCCACAGACCTAGCAGGTTCATTCTCATCCTCTGCAGGAGGATTAGATTCGATTACAGAAAACAAGGCCAGAGAGGTAAGCCAATAACGCATCTTCTGTTGCCAACGCTTAAAGAAATGACCAGAAAACTTTTCAGGACGGGCAACAATCTCCGGGGCCATCATGAAACTCGTCTGATAGAGAGAAACGACTCTAAATGTTGGAAAATAATTTCTTCACGGATGCACGATCGAGGGATTTCTCTATCAGGCGGATCAACAGAAAGAATATGGAATGAAGTTTAGAAAGATCAAACTCGGGTCGAAGCGCGATGTCGCTTTCTTTAGAGTCGTTTCGCCCCTACACGGTGCAATAGGCTCCACAGCGAAACTTCCCCCAAGATACGACGACCCAAACGATGGCGGCGCAAAGGTGCACTCCAAGTTGCGACGCCGGGGCGAACACCACTGTGACCACTTCGAGAACTTGCAGGAGAGAAAAATGACAGAGAGGAGAAGAAACGTGAGGAAGAACAGTTCGCTGCATATTCAACCCTCGGGAGAACTGCCTCCCTAAATAGACTCCCAACCAGAGTCTAAAACGGTCAAACACACGAACAAACCGACACTCCCGTTCGGGAGAGAATCCGAGGAGACGCGGAGGAAACCCAAGAGACGCTCGGTCAAACGGTTAAATAATAAAATAAAATAAAGGTCGAATATAATACACACGCACGCACGACACGGCATCGGCAAGGCAAGGCAATACACGCGCGTGTGTGATATAGAATAAGGCCCAAGGAGCCCACTGGCTCAGATGGCCCAACTACCATAGTATCCCCAAAGGAGTACACAAGGTAGTAAAGAGTCCCAACTAATAAGAAGATGAAAACTTTTTCAATCTTCCAATGTGGGACAAAACAACACAGGAAATCAAACTTTGATAATTTTTAAAGCACTAAATCCAACATTCGCCCACCACAAAAAAAAAATTTCAAAGTTTGAGATATGGAAATACAAGTACTCGAAGTGAAACACTATGCATAAGGGAAGGTGTCTTCCGACTTGAACCTTCACTTAGTGAAACACTTCCCTCTCTCCACAGGTCCAAGTGAACTTCGTCTTGAACTCAAACCTTTATGCAGAAAGTTCCATGCATCACACACAGTATTGGTCGATAGTGGTGTTCTCACGGGGCAGCACATTCTGGCCATGTGCTTTGTATCTTGTTTCATGAGCGCTCTAGAGATAGCCCAAGCATCTCATAGGTTGCGGCCACACAACCACACTCACATAGGCGAATCCTCCAAGGTGCACTGAAACGTATCTACACCTTGCCACTATGGCCTTTGGATTCATTAAGAACATTTAGTTCAACCTTTGTCGTTCCAGATAGAGCACTACATCATAGGGAGGGACAATGAGACACAAGTCTCCAACAATGTGCTCTCTACTAGTCACCCACTCAATTTGTTTTCCCATTGAACCTACTTCATGGGATCTCCAATCAATAGGTTGGGTTGCCATTGACGGTGTCTAAATAATGGGCTTCAGTCCCATCCCCCTCGATGTATCTTCAATCAATTTTCTGTTAAGTCCTTTGGTTAAAGGATCAGCAAGATTACTTGCAGATTTCACAAATTCCAAGGAAATAATTCCTTTGGTTAAGTACTCCCTTACAAACCTCAACTTGAGTCTTATATGAGTACCTAATTTATCATTTATTTTTTCACTCTTAGCCTTGGCTATCGCTGCCTGGCTATCACAATGTATAGAGATTGCAGGAATAGGCTTACTCAGCAGAGGTAGCTCAACCACTAGGTTCTTCAGCCAATCTGCCTCTCTACCAGTCATCTCAAGAGCTATAAGCTCAGATTCCATAGTGGATCGAGCTAATAAAGTCTGTTTGGTGGATTTCCAAGCGATTGCCCCTCCACCAAGCATGAAAACAAAGCCAGTGGTGCCCTTACCTTGGGCCTTTCCTGTCACCCAACTGGCATCACTGTACCCCTCTAGTACAGCAGGAAACCTCTCATAATGTAATGCAAGTGATAAGGTACCTTTCAAATACTTACATACTCTCTCAAGTGCATGCCAATGTGTTTTGTTAGGACACTGAGTATATCTACTAAGTCTATTCACAGCAAAGGAAATATCAGGTCTACTGCAGTTAGACAAGTACATCAAACTACCAATAAGCTGTGAATATCTAAGTTGATCAAAACTATCACCATTATTCTTCTTAAGAATGACACTAGGATCCAAAGGAGTACTAACTGGTTTGGAATCATAAAAACCAAATCTTCTTAATACTTTCTCAACATAATGAGCCTGGGATATTGCATATCCCTCACGTGATTTTAGAAGTCTAAGTCCTAAAATCACCTCTGCCTCTCCCAGATCCTTCATGTCAAATTTACTGTTAAGGAAATGTTTGGTTTCATTAATCAACATGATGCTACTACTAAGAATCAGAATGTCATCAACATATAAGCATAAAATAACACATGCATCATTAATCAACTTAACATACAGACATTTATCAGATTCACACATGGTAAAACCATTGGAAATAACAACATCATCAAATTTTTGATGCCATTGCTTAGGGGCTTGTTTTAACCCATACAGGGACTTCGTTAACTTGCACACTTTGTGCTCTTGGCCAGAAACTACAAATCCCTCAGGCTGATCCATATAGATTTCTTCTTCAAGTTCCCCATTTAAGAATGCAGTCTTGACATCCATTTGATGGACCTTTAAATCATATATGGACGCCATTGCAATAAGCACACGGATTGTGGTCATCCTAGCCACAGGAGAATAGGTATCAAAGAAATCTATTCCCTCTTTCTGCCTATACCCCTTAGCAACAAGTCTAGCTTTATATTTGTCAATAGAGCCATCAGGTTTTATTTTCTTTTTGAAAATCCATTTACATCCAATAGTTTTACTTCCGGGAGGAAGATCAACCAATTCCCATGTCTGATTACATATTATGGAATCTATTTCACTTTTAACAGCTTCTTTCCAAAAAGCAGAATCATTAGATTTCATAGCATCATTAAAAGTTAATGGATCATCTTCAATCAAATAAGATATATAGTCATCACCAAAAGATTTTTCGATCCTTATTCTTTTACTTCTTCTGGGCTCTATATCATCAGGTTGAGATTCAATAACTTTTGAGCCACTAGAAGAAGGAATAGAAGAGGAAGATTCTACTTCAACATGCAAGTTTGATTTGAAAGGAAAGATATTCTCAAAGAAAACAGCATCACCAAATTCACATATAGTGTTTTCAGAAATAGCAGAAATTTCAGACTTAATAATTAAGAATCTATATGCAGAACTATACTCTGCATAACCAATGAATACACCATCAACAGTTTTAGGGCCAATTTTTCTTTTCTTATTTTCAGGAATTTTAATTTTAGCCAAACAGCCCCAAACCTTCAAAAATTTATAATTCGGCTTCCTTTTAAACCACAATTCAAATGGTGATTTATCTTTTGATTTATGAGGAACACAATTAGGACATAACACGCAGAGAGCAAAGCCTCTCCCCACATACTCTCAGGTAAACCTGAGCTGCACAACATGGAATTCACCATGTCCAACAAAGTCCTATTTTTCCTCTCAGCAACCCCATTAGATTCAGGAGAGTAAGGAGCCGTTAATTCATGAATAATGCCATTCTTATCACAAAAATCATGCAATGCATTAGAGGTATATTCACCTCCTCTATCAGATCTAAGCCTCTTAAGAACCATATCTGTTTGTTTTTCAGCAAGAGATTTATAAGTCATGAATTTATCAAGAGCTTCATCTTTAGTACTTATCAAATACAACAAACAAAATCTAGAAGCATCATCAATAAAAGTGATAAAATATCTTTTCCCACCTCTGGTTAGGGAACCAGTCCCTTCACAAACATCGGAGTGTACTAACTCCAACACCGAGGTGTCCCTTTCAATAGATTTAAAAGGCTTCCTAGGTTGCTTCGCTTGAACACAAATTTGGCATTTATCTTTATTCTTAACATCAAACTTCGGAATCAAGTTTAAGTGCATCATCCTTTTCATGACATTCACATTAACATGACCAAGTCTCGCATGCCAAACATCACATGATTCAATATGAAAAGCAACAGAGGAGGAACTTTTATTTGAACAACTAGAACCAAGTACATTAAGAACAAATAAACCATCACACAAATAACCTTTTCCTACAAAGTTTCCATTTCTGGTAATTACAAATTTGTTGGATTCAAAAATAAGTCTAAAACCCTGCTGCACTAACAAAGATCCACTAATCAAGTTCCTCCTAATATCCGGCACATGCTGCACTCCATAGAGGTTTAACATTTTCCCTGAAGTGAGCTTCAAGTCAATGCGTCCCTCTCCTACTATTCGTGCAGCAGTGGAATTGCCCATTGTCACGCTCCTGGCACCGGTGCCCTGGTAAGAAGAGAACAAGCTTCTATCAGAGCAGACATGGACATTTGCACCTGTGTCTACCAACCATTCAGTTGGAAGACTTGCCACATGGATTTCAGGATTATAAGAGACAAACCTCTCCTGTGAGGTGGATCCAACTGTCAACATGTTGACAGCAGGTTCAGTAGCAGTGGGTTTCTTCTTCTTGTTCTTGTTGTTCTTGTCCTTTCTATCAAAGCATCTGTAGGCTTTGTGACCGGGTCTCCCACAGACATAGCAAGTAATATTTTCCGAGTCCTTCTGAATCTTTTTCTTCCCTTTAAATTTGTTGAATTTCTGGTGGGGTTTATAGGAAGTGGAAGTATGAGACTTGGATTTTTCAACAAGATTAGCTTTGGACTGGAATTCAGGGTCAGAGGGAGGAGGAGGAGGAGGGATCCTAGCCTTATTCCTATCCCTGTTCCTCTCTTCAACTTGAATGGCAGAGATCAATTGCTCAACATTCATCTCATCTCGTTTGTGTTGAAGAGATAGAGAAAAATCATTCCAGGATGTTGGAAGTTTGGTAATTAGTGCACACACCTGAAACTTCTCATCAATGGCCATCCCACAACGTTGGATGTCCAAAACAAGGGATTGGATCTCATGGGCTTGATCAACAATGGAGGTTCCCTCTACCATTTTGTAATCAAAATAATTAGCTACGATGATTTTATCTAGACCGGTGTCCTCAGAACCATATTTCTTCTCTAAAGAGTTCCAAAGCTCTCTAGCGGATTTTGCAGAACAATAAATGTCATAGAGCTTGTCAGAAAGGCACGACAATATACTACCAGTGCATAAATAGTCCTTTTCTTTAAACTTAGCTAAATCCACAGACCTAGCAGGTTCATTCTCATCCTCTGCAGGAGGATTAGATTCGATTACAGAAAACAAGGCCAGAGAGGTAAGCCAATAACGCATCTTCTGTTGCCAACGCTTAAAGAAATGACCAGAAAACTTTTCAGGACGGGCAACAATCTCCGGGGCCATCATGAAACTCGTCTGATAGAGAGAAACGACTCTAAATGTTGGAAAATAATTTCTTCACGGATGCACGATCGAGGGATTTCTCTATCAGGCGGATCAACAGAAAGAATATGGAATGAAGTTTAGAAAGATCAAACTCGGGTCGAAGCGCGATGTCGCTTTCTTTAGAGTCGTTTCGCCCCTACACGGTGCAATAGGCTCCACAGCGAAACTTCCCCCAAGATACGACGACCCAAACGATGGCGGCGCAAAGGTGCACTCCAAGTTGCGACGCCGGGGCGAACACCACTGTGACCACTTCGAGAACTTGCAGGAGAGAAAAATGACAGAGAGGAGAAGAAACGTGAGGAAGAACAGTTCGCTGCATATTCAACCCTCGGGAGAACTGCCTCCCTAAATAGACTCCCAACCAGAGTCTAAAACGGTCAAACACACGAACAAACCGACACTCCCGTTCGGGAGAGAATCCGAGGAGACGCGGAGGAAACCCAAGAGACGCTCGGTCAAACGGTTAAATAATAAAATAAAATAAAGGTCGAATATAATACACACGCACGCACGACACGGCATCGGCAAGGCAAGGCAATACACGCGCGTGTGTGATATAGAATAAGGCCCAAGGAGCCCACTGGCTCAGATGGCCCAACTACCATAGTATCCCCAAAGGAGTACACAAGGTAGTAAAGAGTCCCAACTAATAAGAAGATGAAAACTTTTTCAATCTTCCAATGTGGGACAAAACAACACAGGAAATCAAACTTTGATAATTTTTAAAGCACTAAATCCAACATTCGCCCACCACAAAAAAAAATTTCAAAGTTTGAGATATGGAAATACAAGTACTCGAAGTGAAACACTATGCATAAGGGAAGGTGTCTTCCGACTTGAACCTTCACTTAGTGAAACACTTCCCTCTCTCCACAGGTCCAAGTGAACTTCGTCTTGAACTCAAACCTTTATGCAGAAAGTTCCATGCATCACACACAGTATTGGTCGATAGTGGTGTTCTCACGGGGCAGCACATTCTGGCCATGTGCTTTGTATCTTGTTTCATGAGCGCTCTAGAGATAGCCCAAGCATCTCATAGGTTGCGGCCACACAACCACACTCACATAGGTGAATCCTCCAAGGTGCACTGAAACGTATCTACACCTTGCCACTATGGCCTTTGGATTCATTAAGAACATTTAGTTCAGCCTTTGTCGTTCCAGATAGAGCACTACATCATAGGGAGGGACAATGAGACACAAGTCTCCAACAATGTGCTCTCTACTAGTCACCCACTCAATTTGTTTTCCCATTGAACCTACTTCATGGGATCTCCAATCAATAGGTTGGGTTGCCATTGACGGTGTCTAAATAATGGGCTTCAGTCCCATCCCCCTCGATGTATCTTCAATCAATTTTCTGTTAAGTCCTTTGGTTAAAGGATCAGCAAGATTACTTGCAGATTTCACAAATTCCAAGGAAATAATTCCTTTGGTTAAGTACTCCCTTACAAACCTCAACTTGAGTCTTATATGAGTACCTAATTTATCATTTATTTTTTCACTCTTAGCCTTGGCTATCGCTGCCTGGCTATCACAATGTATAGAGATTGCAGGAATAGGCTTACTCAGCAGAGGTAGCTCAACCACTAGGTTCTTCAGCCAATCTGCCTCTCTACCAGTCATCTCAAGAGCTATAAGCTCAGATTCCATAGTGGATCGAGCTAATAAAGTCTGTTTGGTGGATTTCCAAGCGATTGCCCCTCCACCAAGCATGAAAACAAAGCCAGTGGTGCCCTTACCTTGGGCCTTTCCTGTCACCCAACTGGCATCACTGTACCCCTCTAGTACAGCAGGAAACCTCTCATAATGTAATGCAAGTGATAAGGTACCTTTCAAATACTTACATACTCTCTCAAGTGCATGCCAATGTGTTTTGTTAGGACACTGAGTATATCTACTAAGTCTATTCACAGCAAAGGAAATATCAGGTCTACTGCAGTTAGACAAGTACATCAAACTACCAATAAGCTGTGAATATCTAAGTTGATCAAAACTATCACCATTATTCTTCTTAAGAATGACACTAGGATCCAAAGGAGTACTAACTGGTTTGGAATCATAAAAACCAAATCTTCTTAATACTTTCTCAACATAATGAGCCTGGGATATTGCATATCCCTCACGTGATTTTAGAAGTCTAAGTCCTAAAATCACTTCTGCCTCTCCCAGATCCTTCATGTCAAATTTACTGTTAAGGAAATATTTGGTTTCATTAATCAACATGATGCTACTACTAAGAATCAGAATGTCATCAACATATAAGCATAAAATAACACATGCATCATTAATCAACTTAACATACAGACATTTATCAGATTCACACATGGTAAAACCATTGGAAATAACAACATCATCAAATTTTTGATGCCATTGCTTAGGGGCTTGTTTTAACCCATACAGGGACTTCGTTAACTTGCACACTTTGTGCTCTTGGCCAGAAACTACAAATCCCTCAGGCTGATCCATATAGATTTCTTCTTCAAGTTCCCCATTTAAGAATGCAGTCTTGACATCCATTTGATGGACCTTTAAATCATATATGGACGCCATTGCAATAAGCACACGGATTGTGGTCATCCTAGCCACAGGAGAATAGGTATCAAAGAAATCTATTCCCTCTTTCTGCCTATACCCCTTAGCAACAAGTCTAGCTTTATATTTGTCAATAGAGCCATCAGGTTTTATTTTCTTTTTGAAAATCCATTTACATCCAATAGTTTTACTTCCGGGAGGAAGATCAACCAATTCCCATGTCTGATTACATATTATGGAATCTATTTCACTTTTAACAGCTTCTTTCCAAAAAGCAGAATCATTAGATTTCATAGCATCATTAAAAGTTAATGGATCATCTTCAATCAAATAAGATATATAGTCATCACCAAAAGATTTTTCAATCCTTATTCTTTTACTTCTTCTGGGCTCTATATCATCAGGTTGAGATTCAATAACTTTTGAGCCACTAGAAGAAGGAATAGAAGAGGAAGATTCTACTTCAACATGCAAGTTTGATTTGAAAGGAAAGATATTCTCAAAGAAAACAGCATCACCAAATTCACATATAGTGTTTTCAGAAATAGCAGAAATTTCAGACTTAATAATTAAGAATCTATATGCAGAACTATACTCTGCATAACCAATGAATACACCATCAACAGTTTTAGGGCCAATTTTTCTTTTCTTATTTTCAGGAATTTTAATTTTAGCCAAACAGCCCCAAACCTTCAAAAATTTATAATTCGGCTTCCTTTTAAACCACAATTCAAATGGTGATTTATCTTTTGATTTATGAGGAACACAATTCAGGACATAACACGCAGAGAGCAAAGCCTCTCCCCACATACTCTCAGGTAAACCTGAGCTGCACAACATGGAATTCACCATGTCCAACAAAGTCCTATTTTTCCTCTCAGCAACCCCATTAGATTCAGGAGAGTAAGGAGCCGTTAATTCATGAATAATGCCATTCTTATCACAAAAATCATGCAATGCATTAGAGGTATATTCACCTCCTCTATCAGATCTAAGCCTCTTAAGAACCATATCTGTTTGTTTTTCAGCAAGAGATTTATAAGTCATGAATTTATCAAGAGCTTCATCTTTAGTACTTATCAAATACAACAAACAAAATCTAGAAGCATCATCAATAAAAGTGATAAAATATCTTTTCCCACCTCTGGTTAGGGAACCAGTCCCTTCACAAACATCGGAGTGTACTAACTCCAACACCGAGGTGTCCCTTTCAATAGATTTAAAAGGCTTCCTAGGTTGCTTCGCTTGAACACAAATTTGGCATTTATCTTTATTCTTAACATCAAACTTCGGAATCAAGTTTAAGTGCATCATCCTTTTCATGACATTCACATTAACATGACCAAGTCTCGCATGCCAAACATCACATGATTCAATATGAAAAGCAACAGAGGAGGAACTTTTATTTGAACAACTAGAACCAAGTACATTAAGAACAAATAAACCATCACACAAATAACCTTTTCCTACAAAGTTTCCATTTCTGGTAATTACAAATTTGTTGGATTCAAAAATAAGTCTAAAACCCTGCTGCACTAACAAAGATCCACTAATCAAGTTCCTCCTAATATCCGGCACATGCTGCACTCCATAGAGGTTTAACATTTTCCCTGAAGTGAGCTTCAAGTCAATGCGTCCCTCTCCTACTATTCGTGCAGCAGTGGAATTGCCCATTGTCACGCTCCTGGCACCGGTGCCCTGGTAAGAAGAGAACAAGCTTCTATCAGAGCAGACATGGACATTTGCACCTGTGTCTACCAACCATTCAGTTGGAAGACTTGCCACATGGATTTCAGGATTATAAGAGACAAACCTCTCCTGTGAGGTGGATCCAACTGTCAACATGTTGACAGCAGGTTCAGTAGCAGTGGGTTTCTTCTTCTTGTTCTTGTTGTTCTTGTCCTTTCTATCAAAGCATCTGTAGGCTTTGTGACCGGGTCTCCCACAGACATAGCAAGTAATATTTTCCGAGTCCTTCTGAATCTTTTTCTTCCCTTTAAATTTGTTGAATTTCTGGTGGGGTTTATAGGAAGTGGAAGTATGAGACTTGGATTTTTCAACAAGATTAGCTTTGGACTGGAATTCAGGGTCAGAGGGAGGAGGAGGAGGAGGGATCCTAGCCTTATTCCTATCCCTGTTCCTCTCTTCAACTTGAATGGCAGAGATCAATTGCTCAACATTCATCTCATCTCGTTTGTGTTGAAGAGATAGAGAAAAATCATTCCAGGATGTTGGAAGTTTGGTAATTAGTGCACACACCTGAAACTTCTCATCAATGGCCATCCCACAACGTTGGATGTCCAAAACAAGGGATTGGATCTCATGGGCTTGATCAACAATGGAGGTTCCCTCTACCATTTTGTAATCAAAATAATTAGCTACGATGATTTTATCTAGACCGGTGTCCTCAGAACCATATTTCTTCTCTAAAGAGTTCCAAAGCTCTCTAGCGGATTTTGCAGAACAATAAATGTCATAGAGCTTGTCAGAAAGGCACGACAATATACTACCAGTGCATAAATAGTCCTTTTCTTTAAACTTAGCTAAATCCACAGACCTAGCAGGTTCATTCTCATCCTCTGCAGGAGGATTAGATTCGATTACAGAAAACAAGGCCAGAGAGGTAAGCCAATAACGCATCTTCTGTTGCCAACGCTTAAAGAAATGACCAGAAAACTTTTCAGGACGGGCAACAATCTCCGGGGCCATCATGAAACTCGTCTGATAGAGAGAAACGACTCTAAATGTTGGAAAATAATTTCTTCACGGATGCACGATCGAGGGATTTCTCTATCAGGCGGATCAACAGAAAGAATATGGAATGAAGTTTAGAAAGATCAAACTCGGGTCGAAGCGCGATGTCGCTTTCTTTAGAGTCGTTTCGCCCCTACACGGTGCAATAGGCTCCACAGCGAAACTTCCCCAAGATACGACGACCCAAACGATGGCGGCGCAAAGGTGCACTCCAAGTTGCGACGCCGGGGCGAACACCACTGTGACCACTTCGAGAACTTGCAGGAGAGAAAAATGACAGAGAGGAGAAGAAACGTGAGGAAGAACAGTTCGCTGCATATTCAACCCTCGGGAGAACTGCCTCCCTAAATAGACTCCCAACCAGAGTCTAAAACGGTCAAACACACGAACAAACCGACACTCCCGTTCGGGAGAGAATCCGAGGAGACGCGGAGGAAACCCAAGAGACGCTCGGTCAAACGGTTAAATAATAAAATAAAATAAAGGTCGAATATAATACACACGCACGCACGACACGGCATCGGCAAGGCAAGGCAATACACGCGCGTGTGTGATATAGAATAAGGCCCAAGGAGCCCACTGGCTCAGATGGCCCAACTACCATAGTATCCCCAAAGGAGTACACAAGGTAGTAAAGAGTCCCAACTAATAAGAAGATGAAAACTTTTTCAATCTTCCAATGTGGGACAAAACAACACAGGAAATCAAACTTTGATAATTTTTAAAGCACTAAATCCAACATTCGCCCACCACAAAAAAAAATTTCAAAGTTTGAGATATGGAAATACAAGTACTCGAAGTGAAACACTATGCATAAGGGAAGGTGTCTTCCGACTTGAACCTTCACTTAGTGAAACACTTCCCTCTCTCCACAGGTCCAAGTGAACTTCGTCTTGAACTCAAACCTTTATGCAGAAAGTTCCATGCATCACACACAGTATTGGTCGATAGTGGTGTTCTCACGGGGCAGCACATTCTGGCCATGTGCTTTGTATCTTGTTTCATGAGCGCTCTAGAGATAGCCCAAGCATCTCATAGGTTGCGGCCACACAACCACACTCACATAGGTGAATCCTCCAAGGTGCACTGAAACGTATCTACACCTTGCCACTATGGCCTTTGGATTCATTAAGAACATTTAGTTCAGCCTTTGTCGTTCCAGATAGAGCACTACATCATAGGGAGGGACAATGAGACACAAGTCTCCAACAATGTGCTCTCTACTAGTCACCCACTCAATTTGTTTTCCCATTGAACCTACTTCATGGGATCTCCAATCAATAGGTTGGGTTGCCATTGACGGTGTCTAAATAATGGGCTTCAGTCCCATCCCCCTCGATGTATCTTCAATCAATTTTCTGTTAAGTCCTTTGGTTAAAGGATCAGCAAGATTACTTGCAGATTTCACAAATTCCAAGGAAATAATTCCTTTGGTTAAGTACTCCCTTACAAACCTCAACTTGAGTCTTATATGAGTACCTAATTTATCATTTATTTTTTCACTCTTAGCCTTGGCTATCGCTGCCTGGCTATCACAATGTATAGAGATTGCAGGAATAGGCTTACTCAGCAGAGGTAGCTCAACCACTAGGTTCTTCAGCCAATCTGCCTCTCTACCAGTCATCTCAAGAGCTATAAGCTCAGATTCCATAGTGGATCGAGCTAATAAAGTCTGTTTGGTGGATTTCCAAGCGATTGCCCCTCCACCAAGCATGAAAACAAAGCCAGTGGTGCCCTTACCTTGGGCCTTTCCTGTCACCCAACTGGCATCACTGTACCCCTCTAGTACAGCAGGAAACCTCTCATAATGTAATGCAAGTGATAAGGTACCTTTCAAATACTTACATACTCTCTCAAGTGCATGCCAATGTGTTTTGTTAGGACACTGAGTATATCTACTAAGTCTATTCACAGCAAAGGAAATATCAGGTCTACTGCAGTTAGACAAGTACATCAAACTACCAATAAGCTGTGAATATCTAAGTTGATCAAAACTATCACCATTATTCTTCTTAAGAATGACACTAGGATCCAAAGGAGTACTAACTGGTTTGGAATCATAAAAACCAAATCTTCTTAATACTTTCTCAACATAATGAGCCTGGGATATTGCATATCCCTCACGTGATTTTAGAAGTCTAAGTCCTAAAATCACTTCTGCCTCTCCCAGATCCTTCATGTCAAATTTACTGTTAAGGAAATATTTGGTTTCATTAATCAACATGATGCTACTACTAAGAATCAGAATGTCATCAACATATAAGCATAAAATAACACATGCATCATTAATCAACTTAACATACAGACATTTATCAGATTCACACATGGTAAAACCATTGGAAATAACAACATCATCAAATTTTTGATGCCATTGCTTAGGGGCTTGTTTTAACCCATACAGGGACTTCGTTAACTTGCACACTTTGTGCTCTTGGCCAGAAACTACAAATCCCTCAGGCTGATCCATATAGATTTCTTCTTCAAGTTCCCCATTTAAGAATGCAGTCTTGACATCCATTTGATGGACCTTTAAATCATATATGGACGCCATTGCAATAAGCACACGGATTGTGGTCATCCTAGCCACAGGAGAATAGGTATCAAAGAAATCTATTCCCTCTTTCTGCCTATACCCCTTAGCAACAAGTCTAGCTTTATATTTGTCAATAGAGCCATCAGGTTTTATTTTCTTTTTGAAAATCCATTTACATCCAATAGTTTTACTTCCGGGAGGAAGATCAACCAATTCCCATGTCTGATTACATATTATGGAATCTATTTCACTTTTAACAGCTTCTTTCCAAAAAGCAGAATCATTAGATTTCATAGCATCATTAAAAGTTAATGGATCATCTTCAATCAAATAAGATATATAGTCATCACCAAAAGATTTTTCAATCCTTATTCTTTTACTTCTTCTGGGCTCTATATCATCAGGTTGAGATTCAATAACTTTTGAGCCACTAGAAGAAGGAATAGAAGAGGAAGATTCTACTTCAACATGCAAGTTTGATTTGAAAGGAAAGATATTCTCAAAGAAAACAGCATCACCAAATTCACATATAGTGTTTTCAGAAATAGCAGAAATTTCAGACTTAATAATTAAGAATCTATATGCAGAACTATACTCTGCATAACCAATGAATACACCATCAACAGTTTTAGGGCCAATTTTTCTTTTCTTATTTTCAGGAATTTTAATTTTAGCCAAACAGCCCCAAACCTTCAAAAATTTATAATTCGGCTTCCTTTTAAACCACAATTCAAATGGTGATTTATCTTTTGATTTATGAGGAACACAATTCAGGACATAACACGCAGAGAGCAAAGCCTCTCCCCACATACTCTCAGGTAAACCTGAGCTGCACAACATGGAATTCACCATGTCCAACAAAGTCCTATTTTTCCTCTCAGCAACCCCATTAGATTCAGGAGAGTAAGGAGCCGTTAATTCATGAATAATGCCATTCTTATCACAAAAATCATGCAATGCATTAGAGGTATATTCACCTCCTCTATCAGATCTAAGCCTCTTAAGAACCATATCTGTTTGTTTTTCAGCAAGAGATTTATAAGTCATGAATTTATCAAGAGCTTCATCTTTAGTACTTATCAAATACAACAAACAAAATCTAGAAGCATCATCAATAAAAGTGATAAAATATCTTTTCCCACCTCTGGTTAGGGAACCAGTCCCTTCACAAACATCGGAGTGTACTAACTCCAACACCGAGGTGTCCCTTTCAATAGATTTAAAAGGCTTCCTAGGTTGCTTCGCTTGAACACAAATTTGGCATTTATCTTTATTCTTAACATCAAACTTCGGAATCAAGTTTAAGTGCATCATCCTTTTCATGACATTCACATTAACATGACCAAGTCTCGCATGCCAAACATCACATGATTCAATATGAAAAGCAACAGAGGAGGAACTTTTATTTGAACAACTAGAACCAAGTACATTAAGAACAAATAAACCATCACACAAATAACCTTTTCCTACAAAGTTTCCATTTCTGGTAATTACAAATTTGTTGGATTCAAAAATAAGTCTAAAACCCTGCTGCACTAACAAAGATCCACTAATCAAGTTCCTCCTAATATCCGGCACATGCTGCACTCCATAGAGGTTTAACATTTTCCCTGAAGTGAGCTTCAAGTCAATGCGTCCCTCTCCTACTATTCGTGCAGCAGTGGAATTGCCCATTGTCACGCTCCTGGCACCGGTGCCCTGGTAAGAAGAGAACAAGCTTCTATCAGAGCAGACATGGACATTTGCACCTGTGTCTACCAACCATTCAGTTGGAAGACTTGCCACATGGATTTCAGGATTATAAGAGACAAACCTCTCCTGTGAGGTGGATCCAACTGTCAACATGTTGACAGCAGGTTCAGTAGCAGTGGGTTTCTTCTTCTTGTTCTTGTTGTTCTTGTCCTTTCTATCAAAGCATCTGTAGGCTTTGTGACCGGGTCTCCCACAGACATAGCAAGTAATATTTTCCGAGTCCTTCTGAATCTTTTTCTTCCCTTTAAATTTGTTGAATTTCTGGTGGGGTTTATAGGAAGTGGAAGTATGAGACTTGGATTTTTCAACAAGATTAGCTTTGGACTGGAATTCAGGGTCAGAGGGAGGAGGAGGAGGAGGGATCCTAGCCTTATTCCTATCCCTGTTCCTCTCTTCAACTTGAATGGCAGAGATCAATTGCTCAACATTCATCTCATCTCGTTTGTGTTGAAGAGATAGAGAAAAATCATTCCAGGATGTTGGAAGTTTGGTAATTAGTGCACACACCTGAAACTTCTCATCAATGGCCATCCCACAACGTTGGATGTCCAAAACAAGGGATTGGATCTCATGGGCTTGATCAACAATGGAGGTTCCCTCTACCATTTTGTAATCAAAATAATTAGCTACGATGATTTTATCTAGACCGGTGTCCTCAGAACCATATTTCTTCTCTAAAGAGTTCCAAAGCTCTCTAGCGGATTTTGCAGAACAATAAATGTCATAGAGCTTGTCAGAAAGGCACGACAATATACTACCAGTGCATAAATAGTCCTTTTCTTTAAACTTAGCTAAATCCACAGACCTAGCAGGTTCATTCTCATCCTCTGCAGGAGGATTAGATTCGATTACAGAAAACAAGGCCAGAGAGGTAAGCCAATAACGCATCTTCTGTTGCCAACGCTTAAAGAAATGACCAGAAAACTTTTCAGGACGGGCAACAATCTCCGGGGCCATCATGAAACTCGTCTGATAGAGAGAAACGACTCTAAATGTTGGAAAATAATTTCTTCACGGATGCACGATCGAGGGATTTCTCTATCAGGCGGATCAACAGAAAGAATATGGAATGAAGTTTAGAAAGATCAAACTCGGGTCGAAGCGCGATGTCGCTTTCTTTAGAGTCGTTTCGCCCCTACACGGTGCAATAGGCTCCACAGCGAAACTTCCCCCAAGATACGACGACCCAAACGATGGCGGCGCAAAGGTGCACTCCAAGTTGCGACGCCGGGGCGAACACCACTGTGACCACTTCGAGAACTTGCAGGAGAGAAAAATGACAGAGAGGAGAAGAAACGTGAGGAAGAACAGATCGCTGCATATTCAACCCTCGGGAGAACTGCCTCCCTAAATAGACTCCCAACCAGAGTCTAAAACGGTCAAACACACGAACAAACCGACACTCCCGTTCGGGAGAGAATCCGAGGAGACGCGGAGGAAACCCAAGAGACGCTCGGTCAAACGGTTAAATAATAAAATAAAATAAAGGTCGAATATAATACACACGCACGCACGACACGGCATCGGCAAGGCAAGGCAATACACGCGCGTGTGTGATATAGAATAAGGCCCAAGGAGCCCACTGGCTCAGATGGCCCAACTACCATAGTATCCCCAAAGGAGTACACAAGGTAGTAAAGAGTCCCAACTAATAAGAAGATGAAAACTTTTTCAATCTTCCAATGTGGGACAAAACAACACAGGAAATCAAACTTTGATAATTTTTAAAGCACTAAATCCAACAGGGGATAATAAAAAAGAATTTGGTGACTAATATGCATGATCATTTATTTTAATTACCTAACTCAAATCCTTTATTTATGCGTTACCACCTGGCCGCTGGTCCATTTACCCATTCAATCAAGAACTCTGAAAAAAAGTGGACTTAATTAAGCAAGGGAAAAAAAAGTGTTTGTGGGCGCTGGTCGGACGTTCCAGTTCGAGAAATCACACTGGAAGGCCCATGTTCACTAATTAGTGGGCTGGAGTTTTCGAAGGCCCAAGTCAACGGATGTTAAAACATTAAGCCAGGCCCACGTTGCACCCTCGGCATCTCTCTTTCTCCCCCCCGCCCCCCCCTCTCTCTCTTTCTGAGTTCTCTGTTCCCTCTCTTTCTCGACACCTCTCCGGCGCCCTCGGCTCCTCCCTCCGCCACACCACCCCCGACTCCAACCATCTCCGTCCGGTCGGGCGCCGCAGCACTATCTGGGTGGCGGGATCCTCGGAACCGGAGGATTTCGAATCGTAGCAGACACAGAAGAAGTCGCCGCCGCCGCCGCCGCCGCCGCCGTTGCAGCCATGTTTGGGTCCACGAACCGTGCGTTTCTGCTCCTGCCCCCTCTCTCTCCCCCCCTGCTTGCTGTCAGGGATTCGGTGTTTTTCCTCGTTTTCTCCCCATCTTACATGCCTTTTCCTTTCGGTATTGATTTTGGGAGCGAGAAACCTACTCGAGGTCGATATTTGGAAGGGGATTGCTGCTCATATAATTAGTTAACGCGGATGTTGCTTATTTTTCCTCCTTTCGTGTAGGGTTTTTTCTCGGAAATCTTGTCTTCCGGGTGCAGTTCTAGGCCGCTAATCCTGACATATCTTTTCCTCCCCTTTGTGTGCTTTGTTTAGCTCGGGAGACTTTCTGATACTTGAAGTCTCGATCATATAGTAATCTTTCTTGGTTTCACCCCCTTTTTTTGTAACTTTTTGTTCGTCCTTTGGTGGGTGGGAGATGGACTAGGTTCTTCAGCTTTGCTGTGAGTAGGGCCTTTTCTTTTTCTTCCTCCCCCCCCCTTTCTGTGTTATCTCACCGATCCCCTTTCCTCTCTAGCTGTATCGTCATTTCTGTTTTACTGTTTGAGCAGCATTCGGGCAGTCGTCGGTGTTTGGGCAAACAAGCAGTGCGACCGGCAATCCTTTCAGTCCCAGGCCTTTTGGGAGCCCATTTGGTTCGCCTACTGGGAGTTCAATATTCGGTAGCAGCGCATCGACTGGTGTATTTGGGCAGCCATCTTCACCACTAACATCACCTGCCTTTGGGGCCTCATCAACGCCGGCTTTTGGGGCCGCATCCACTCCTGCATTTGGTGCTTCTTCATCTACCTTTGGCAGTAAGGACTCGTTCCCTTGCCCTGTCTGAGTCAGTTGGTGCCTGTTGGGTAGAATCATGTTTGTGTGCCTTATGTTTTGACATTGCAATTGAGCTTGTGGATTCTATCTGTCTCTGTGTACTCTTTTCCAACACGCAGGAAACTCCAGCTAGTTTACGGGAATACAATTACATGTACAAGTTGTGTCTTGATGTTTCTGCAAGATTCCTTCTTGTGCATGGGGCATTTCCAAGCTTTTCAAATTGTGGTTCATAAGACGGTTGCTGGTTTTGTGAAGCAGTACTAGGTCTTTGAATTATAAAGTTCTTGAGGGAATAGATGAAAAGTCAAACCTAATGATCAATTAGTTAGACTTGTATGTGGATTCATATTAAGAATTTTCTGTCCTTTATCGAACGTTGAATTCCCGAAAGTTGCAGCAAAATACTTTCCTAAGATTGACTAGAAGGGGTTGGAAAGGAATGACAATGATGAGTGTAAACTCTTTAAGTTATATTGCTGCCGGAGCAACAAAAAGAAAAGTGTTATAATGCAGAAGCTAAAATGCAAAGCTATAGTGTGTTTGCCAGTCATCTGACTGCACAAGACATTGAGACCATTAAAAGAGCATCAATCTTGTTAATCTGATGTCTTCCACAAGATAAGATATGGCAAGCTCCTTCCTTCTGATATCCCCTAGACAATTACATGCCTCGTTTGGGTGCTTTCAAATGGTTCTTTCACTCCAATGTTAGAAACAATTTTGGGACTTTGGAATGATTATGCAAGGCTTAGGAGGAAGATTTTATGGCTTTTATGTATATCTATGACTTGCCTTTTATTTTGACAATTTTTAGGATGACATAGCATGAGGAAGAGGTGGAACTGCTTTTCTTTTCTTTTTAACATTTCTAACCATTCTTTGAATTCCTCTAGAATCACTGTATAGATAGCATGCCAGAAAATGGTGAACTGTAGAGGAACCATTAGGCGTAGTATCATTGGTAGGAGCTGATGATGTAACATGTATGACTCCTACAAGACTATGGCAGTGATATGTTCAACTATCTTCACATAAGGGATCAGATAATCACACTACATTGCCGAAGTACACAATCAGATTAGTTCATTAATAGTCATATTATCTTCTTGAAATTCTTATAGTTATGTTCCTCTAATGTCAGGTTAACGTATTCCCTCCTCCTCTCAAATTTGACATTTGTTGTGATAGGGGGGAAAAGAAGCTATGTTTGGCTAACCAGGCCTATCTTCAGATCTATGCATCAGTGCCACATTGGTATTGGACAACAATTTCTGTTTTTACCCCTTAAAAATTGATATTAGCTATAAGCCCCTCTAATCCACCTATTTGTTATCAAGCCCCCCAATTCTTCAAACCCTTAGTAAAAAGCCCCTCGAGTTAACAACCATCTAAAAAATGGAATAGACCATCCCATTTTCAGGAATATTTCTTCCCCTCACTTCCATTAATTTTTTCCCTGTTTTACCCTCCCAGCTCTTTCTCTCTCTCTCTCACACACACATCACCACCGGCTCATGGAGCCCCCTTCGACGGAGGCGGAGTCCCTCCTCTTGGTCCGGAAGGACCCCTCCGGTGTCACCCATGTCATCATCAACCGGTCCTGCTCCCTCAACTCACTCACCTGCCCCATGATCTTCGACCTCGTCGAGGCCTTCCGTGCCCTTGATGTCGTCGATTCTGTGGGCACCATCAGTGCCTTCTGCTCTGGCTTCGATCCCCCCCTCTCCCTCTCTTGCAAACACTTTCCCCTCTTCTCTCTTTCTCTCATGTGACACTCCCTCTCAACCCCCAAGCCCCCTCTCTTCCTATCTTGCAAACACTACCCCCCCACCCTGTACCCCCGTCACCCCGGAACTCCCTTCTCTACCCTCTCTTGCTCTTGCCATCCCTTGCTATGCTGCCATCTCTCTCTCTCTCTCTATACGAATGGGGTGGGGGTGCTGGCGCCGGATGGGGAGACCGCCAATGATGCCCTCCCTCCCCCTCTCTCTCTCGGGTCCCCCCCTATGTAGTCTGAGGCGTGAGGCCCAGCGAGGCGACCAGGGGGGCGGCTCACGCCTCAAAGGCCTAGGCGATGGCCGAGGCGTTTGAGGCGAGAAATTAATAAAAAAATAAAATTAAAAGTATATGTCACAATATCACAAAAATATATATTTTTGAACAGTAAATATCATAAAACTGCATATACACTAAACAAGAAATATCATAAAACTGCATATACAACTAACAAGTGCAATATTATAACAAAACAAAAATAGTTAAACAACCAAACAAGTTAATTACATAATCCCATAACACAAAGTGTTTCAAATCTCTCTCAACTCTCAAGCCTCCTCATCATAAATCACTCATAAAAGAGGAGGAGCTATCACTTGGAAGCTCATTCTCATTCTCTGATTGTGTCCCCTCGGAATCAACATCTCTCACATTTATGGAGTGAGATGTGGCAGTGCTTTTTCCCTTTCCTAGATGACGCTTTTTGGTTCCCGCCCTTGTGCTTGGCCCTTCCTCTTCATTAACACCGGCAGCGATTTCAACATCTAGCCATGTGAGGTCCTCTCCTTCATCCACAAAATCTTCATTTTCTGGCGGATTAGCTATCCACTCATTGCAATCATCAATGTCATCCAAAGAAATAGGATCATAGTCACTTTGCTGAACACGTAAATGACGAGCATGGTGACGTTGATTATATTGCACAAAAACAAGATCGTTCAGCTTCTTTTGCTCCAACTTATTCCCTTTCTTTGTGTGCACCTACAAGTATATTAGGTGCAACCAATTAAACAAAAAACACTAATCTTTTATGTACTTGAATATGAAATTAGTCAACTAACCTGTTCAAATGTACTCCAATTGCGCTCACAACTAGATGCACTACATGTCAAACTTAAGATCCGAATGGCTATCTTTTGAAGGTTTGGTGTGGCGGTTCCAAAGTTCAACCACCATGTAACTACATCACAAAGAGATTACAATTCACATTTCACAATAATTCTTACTCCGCGATTGCAATGAAAATTAGACAAGAAATTGAGAAAAGCATCCATACCAGGAACCATAGAAGTGCGTTGCCTAATGGCCATTTCTCTCCCAAATAGCCCTTGAGCATACTGATAAGCTGCAAGCTCCTTGAAAATTGCATCTTGGCATGAGGGTTCTGGAACTAGCTTTTCAATGCAATCATATAGCCCTTGCTTAACTTCCTGATCATACTCAATTTAGAAATTAGAGAAATAAAGAGCTGGATTAAGATAAAGGCCAGCTGCATGTAAAGGACGGTGCATTTGAAAGTCCCATCGTCTATCAATGATTTCCCATATTGGACCATATTTGGCAAGCTTGTCATTTAATGCACTCTTAATACTCTCCTTTGCACGATCCATAGCCTCATAAATGTAGCCCATCGCTGGCTTTTCTCCATCAACCAACCGTAAAACCATAACAAGGGGCTTGTATATTTGCAACGAATATGTCACGCCATTTCAAAAAGAAGTCTTTAAGATTATGCCCTCTACCTTCTTCCCTTCAATTTTTTTGGCCCATCGATTATTACTAGCAAGTCAATCAGCAGATGTAAACATTCTTCTTAAGCCATCTTTGCAATCAAATAGACTCTGTAAATTTAAGTAGTTGGTGGCAAAGCGAGTGACAGCTGCACGTGCAAGATTTTTGTCATATGTATACTTTCTCATCATAGAAAGAATCCTTGTGTGCCCATAAATAAATGTAGTAACCAATTTGGCTCTACGAATGGTTTCTTTCATTGGAGACAATTTGGAAATGTCCTCCAACATCAAGTCTAAACAATGGGCAGCACATGGTGTCCAAAATAAATGAGGATGGGCTGCCATCAACATTTTCCCGGCTGCCACATAACTTGACTCATTGTCTGTCACAATTTGGATGACATGTTGAACACCAACTTCTTTAATAACCTTGTCCAATAAATCTGCCAACAATTTGGCATCTTTCACATGTGCAGAAGCATCAACTGATTTCAAGAAAACAGTCCCACCTAGAGAAAGAGAGTAAGACATAATGACATTGAGAGACATATGAAAAAGAAATAGAAAATATATTGAATAATCGATAGTGAGAGACAGAGAAAGAAAAATCTCACCTGGAGAGTTCACAAGAAAGTTGATCAGTGTCCGTCCCTTCCGATCTGTCCATGCATCGGACATGATGCTACAACCATATCTCACCCAATTTTCTTTTTGGGTTTCCACCAACTCTTGAGTTGATTTTATCTCCTTATGTAAAAGAGTCTCACGCATCTCATGATAGCTAGGCTCTTTATATCCCGGACCGTACTGTCCTACGGCTTCCAACATTGTTTGAAAGCTAGGTAGACGCACAGTATTGAATGGGATGCCAGCTTGATAAAACCATCTACCCACATATTGGGAAACCCTATCCCGATGTTCCTTTTCCCATTTTTTATCTCTTACTGACTTCACTTGTTCTGGATCAAGAGTGCAGAACTTGTCCAGAGGGCCCTCCATCCGTGGTGGCTTTGAAATAATGTCATCAAATATATTAACTTCCAGCGATTGAGATTGACATGAATCATTCAACAAATTATCTCTACCTTCCATCTCCCTCACCATTTGTAACTTCTCAACTTTAGCTTTCTTGGCATTTTGCATGTATTCCCGGATTTCTATCTCCACATCCACGGGAACCTTATGGCAAGCTGTCACATTTGTACCTAGGCCGCCTATATGTTGCTTCAGCCGATAAATCCCTCCTTTACACACTTTTTTACAAAAATTACATGTTATCTCATCTCTATTTTGTGGATTGGCAGATGTTCCATATTTCCACCCAATGTCCTTTGGTTTGCCCTTTTCTACATTGGGCCCTTGTGTGCTTGCATTTGACGATGCACCACCAGAAACAGACACAAAAGTAGGTGGTGTAGGCGTAGACATCTTTAAAAAAAATTAAACAACAAATTTAATTCATATTGCAATAATAAGTTAATAACTCAAAAAAAATAAATCAAACACCCAATTTTAAAAAAAATACTGACTATTTATTGCCAAATGTCGATTATCCTGCACGAATGAGTGTCCACTGCCAATTGTCGATTACCCTGCACAATAATAACATATATAAGCCTATTAAGCCCACTGCCACCCATGAGAGTGAGAGATCGGAGAGACAGAAAGACAGAGAGTGAGAGATCAGAGAGACAGTGGAGAGAGTGAGAGATCAGAGACAGTGAGAGATCGGAGAGAGTGAGAGACAGTGAGAGAGTGGAGAGAGTGAGAGAGTGAGAGACAATGAGAGAGTGAGAGTGAGAGATCGGAGAGAGTTAGAGAGTGGAGAGAGTGAGAATGAGAGATCGGAGAGAGAGAGAGAGATCGGAGAGAGTGAGAGTGAGAGTGAGAGAGTGGAGAGAGTGAGAGATCGGAGAGAGTGAGAGAGAGAGATCGGAGACAGTGAGAGAGTGGAGAGAGTGAGAGAGTGAGAGACAATGAGAGAGTGAGAGTGAGAGATCGGAGAGAGTTAGAGAGTGGAGAGAGTGAGAATGAGAGATCGGAGAGAGAGAGAGAGAGAGATCGGAGAGAGTGAGAGTGAGAGTGAGAGAGTGGAGAGAGTGAGAGATCGGAGAGAGTGAGAGAGAGAGATCGGAGAGAGTGGAGAGACAGTGAGAGATCGGAGACAGTGAGAGATCGGAGAGAGTGAGAGAGAGAGAGAGATTGGAGAGAGTGGAGAGACAGTGGGAGATCGGAGAGAGTGAGAGAGTGGACATACCGAGAGTGAGAGTGGCCGGAGGAAGCTGGAGCCGCTGCCGCACGCCGGACTGCCGCACGCCGGATGAAGCCGGAGGAAGCTGCTGCCGCTGCCGCACGCCGGAGGTAGCTGTCGCCGCTGCCGCTCGCCGCTGCCGCTCGCCGCTGCCGCTCGCCGGACGCCGGAGGGAGGACACTCGCAGTCGCCGCTGCCGCGGAGGTGGAAGCAGCGAAGGCAAAAAAATAAACCCACAGTCGAAACCCTCGGGGGGGGGGGGGAGTTAACCGGACGGACTCGCATATCTGGTCGTTGAGACCCGATACGCGGATCCGGTGAGCGGCAGAGCGGGCGAGCCGCGCGGGCGAGAGGGCGAGGCGTGCGGAGGCGGCCGACGCGTGCGAGGCGCTCGCCTCGGCGAGCCGGGACGGCGCGAGGCGGGCGACGGGCGCCTCGCCCCGCCTCACCGCCTAGGCGACCGCCTAGGCGCGTTTTCAACTACATAGGTCTCCCCACGTCGGGCCGGTGAGGATGGCCGGAGCCGGGCCTATCGCCATCACCCTCCATGGCCGCCGCCACCGGCTTGCGGCCTAGCCCGGCGTTGCCCCCCCTGATGCCCTCTCCCTGCACCTCTTTCTCTCTCTCTCTCTCTCCCCCTCCCCCCCCAAAAAAAGATGCTTGCCAGTCATCTGACTGCACAAGACATTGATACCATTAAAAGAGCATCAATCTTGTTAATCTGATGTCTTTTACAAGATAAGATATAGCAAGCTCCTTCCTTCTGATATCCCCTAGACAATTACATGCCTCGTTTGGGTGCTTTCAAATGGTTCTTTCACTCCAATGTTAGAAACAATTTTGGGACTTGGAATGATTATGCAAGGCTTAGGAGGAAGATTTTATGGCTTTTATGTATATCTATGACTTGCCTTTTATTTTGACAATTTTTAGGATGACATAGCATGAGGAAGAGGTGGAACTGCTTTTCTTTTCTTTTTAACATTTCTAACCATTCTTTGAATTCCTCTAGAATCACTGTATAGATAGCATGCCAGAAAATGGTGAACTGTAGAGGAACCATTAGGCGTAGTATCATTGGTAGGAGCTGATGATGTAACATGTATGACTCCTACAAGACTATGGCAGTGATTTGTTCAACTATCTTCACATAAGGGATCAGATAATCACACTACATTGCCGAAGTACACAATCAGATTAGTTCATTAATAGTCATATTATCTTCTTGAAATTCTTATAGTTATGTTCCTCTAATGTCAGGTTAACGTATTCCCTCCTCCTCTCAAATTTGACATTTGTTGTGATAGGGGGGAAAAGAAGCTATGTTTGGCTAACCAGGCCTATCTTCAGATCTATGCATCGGTGCCACATTGGTATTGGACAACAATTTCTGTTTTTACCCCTTAAAAATTGATATTAGCTATAAGCCCCTCTAATCCACCTATTTGTTATCAAGCCCCCCAATTCTTCAAACCCTTAGTAAAAAGCCCCTCGAGTTAACAACCATCTAAAAAATGGAATAGACCATCCCATTTTTAGGAATATTCCTTCCCCTCACTTCCATTAATTTTTTTTTCCTGTTTTACCCTCCCAGCTCTTTCTCTCTCTCTCTCTCTCACACACACACACACACACACACACACACACACACACACACACACACACACACATCACCACCGCCGCATGGAGCCCCTTCGACGGAGGCGGAGTCCCTCTTGGTCCGGAAGGACCCCTCCAGTGTCACCATGTCGTCATCAACCGGTCCTGCTCCCTCAACTCCCGCACCTGCCCCATGATCTTCGACCTCGTCGAGGCCTTCCGTGTCCTTGATGTCGTTGATTCTGTGGGCACCATCGTCCTTTCTGGCGCCGACCGTGCCTTCTGCTCCGGCTTTGACCCCCCTCTCTCCCTCTCTTGCAAACACTTTCCCCTCTTCTCTCTTTCTTTCCTGTGCCACTCCCTCTCAACCCCCAAGCACCCTCTCTTCCTATCTTGCAAACACTACCCCCCCACCCTGTACCCCCGTCACCCCGGAACTCCCTTCTCTAACCCGTCGATAACCCTCTCTCGCTGTTGCCATCTCTCTCTCTCTCTCCCCCCCCGAGTGGGGTGGGGGTGCTGGCGCCGAATGGGGAGACCGCCATTGATGCCCTCCCTCCCCCTCTATCTCTCGGGTCTCCCCACGTCTGGCCGGTGAGGAGGGCCAGAGCCGGGCCTATCGCCATCACCCTCCATGACCGCCGCCACCGGTTTGCGGCCTAGCCCGGCGATCCCCCTGATGCCCTCTCTCTCTCCCCCCCAAAAAAATGTTTGGCGGTCCCCCTCCTTTGATGCGCTCTCTCTCTCTCCCTCTGCACACAGCACACCCCACCTCACTGGGTGGGGGTGCGGGCGCCGGATGGGGTCTCCCCTTCCTCTTCCTCTCTCTCTATCTCTCTCTCTGGGTGGGGGTTATTGGAGGGGTTTTTTAGTCATTTCATCACCCTGGTTTAGCCTTAACAGTAGTTAGGTTAAATACTGGAGAGGGGGATTTCTGTAGCCCATCTAAGAGCAGCCAAACTAGGTCCATCAGGACCAAACGAGGCTCAGCTCATCCAAGTGACAGTTCCATAGGGCCCACTTAGGCTAAAAAGCCCAATAAGATTACTCGGGATCTCATCCTTCCTCGGCGGCCCTTAGGCTCGGAAGGCCCGAGCGACGGTCAGAACGGAGGAAGACCCATGCCCGAGTTATCCCCTCATCGGGATAGAGGCAAGCGCTCAGCGCCCACTCCGACCTATCTTCATCCGAACTATGCCTATCGCCCGGACAGGGTTGGCACCTTTTATGCTCGGACCGACCGACGACTGCTTATCCACGCTACCGTTGAGAGCCCTTTATGAGCAGGAGTTTATGAGGATAAGAGACCCATGATCCCTCAAGGCTATGAAGATCCCACGATGAGGACTTGAAGATCCCACGATGAGGACGTAACTCCCGCCTGAAACTCCTCAGCTTACGGGACTCATAAGGTGAGCACACTATATTAACCAGGGACTCCCTCCAGTGAAAGTTAAGGGCAATACACGCCTAAAATTCCCTGAGCAGGAACCACTTCACCATCTTGGTGTTGGGGGATCTCGTGCACCTCTTTCTACCTCTCTCCCTATCTTCCATTATTGCTCTACTGACTTAAGTATCGGAGGGTTTTCCCCAGGGAGCCATCCCTGGGCCCCCTGATCCGTTTCCCTTTCTCTACAGTTCACTGTTCGGTGATCATCCTCCCAGCTCAGGAGCCGCGCGAGATCACGCCCCTTCATCTGGCGCCGTCTGTGGGAAACGACCAAAGAGCCAGTATGGTGCGAAGAAGTTCAGGGAGGAGGTCCGCCGGCGACAGGGGAAAGGCCATGGTGGCGGCGGGGGAAGGCCCCTCTCAAGCCTCCCAAAACCCCCCCTCCGGTGCCAGCACTCCCGCCGACGGACCGCCCCCTCCCCCCGCGGTAGGGCTGCCGCCCCCCTCCCCTCGCGGCGGTAGGGCTGCCACTTAACGGCGGCACTGACGCCTTCCAAGCCCTCAACGCAAAACTGGACGTCCTCGTGGAACTCATGAGGACCCAGGCGGCCAGGGATGGAAGGTCACGCGCCCCTCCGGAGAGCCCTCCCCGCGAGAACATGTCCCAACACACCGCCGGAGGCCGCTTCACCCTCCGGGGCCGGCAGATCATCCGTAACAGGTCAGGAGGACCTTCACAAGCCCCCCCTCCAGAACAAGAAGCCTCGTCCACACCGAAGAGGGGAAAACCTGGGGCACGCCGTCCTAACCCAGAGGCCGAAGTCCCTGGGGAAGGCCAATACAGCCCCCCCAGCCGGACGGCGCAGCGGCAGCCGGAGCTATCCCTCCGACTGCGAGAATTCGAGAGGCGTTTCGCAGAGTAGGAGCGCGCCCTACGCGCCCAGCAGAAGGACTCCTCCGCGGAGGACGAGGAGAAATCCCCGTTCCCCGACTATATCTTGAAGGCAGAGGTATCTCCTAGAACCTCCATCCCGACCTTCAAGCTCTATGACGGCCAGGGCGACCCGGCCGATCACTTCGACAGCTTCGACGCCCTGATGACCCTTCATGGAGCGTCCGACGCCATCAAATGCCGAGCCTTTGTGACCACCTTGATCCAAGGCGCCCAAGCATGGTTCCGGGCCTTCGCCCCCGGATCCATCCGGGACTTCAAGCAATTCGGGCGAGTATTCAAGCAGCGGTTCCCCAAGGTCGGTAGCGGGGCTTTTGGCCCTCAAACAGGCGCAAGGGGAGAAACTTCGGGCTTACATTACCCGATTCAAATCGGAAGCCCTGAGGATCCCCCGCCTGGACGTCGCCTCGGCCATAACCGCGCTGACCGGGGGCACCCGCGACGAGAACCTCCGCCGCGAGTTTGTCCTCCACCCTCCCTTGACCCTTGCTGCGCTAGTGACTCTGACATTGCGCCATGTCGAGTGCGAAGAAGTGCACAGCGCATGCCGAGACGCAACCGGCTCGGGTCGGGAGGGGGACAAGAAGCGGGCACCTGAGCCAAACTCGGGTCCGGGGAAAAGGCGGAACCAAGACGGGGAACGCAAGGAATCGTCACGGAAGTACGAGCGGTACACCCCCTTAACCACTCCGGTTTACGAGATCTACGAGGACATCAAAGGCTCGGGCCTCCTCCGCCAACCCGAGCCAATGAGGTCGAAGAACCGCAGTCGCAGCAAGCATTGCCTGTTCCACAGCGACTACGGACATTACACCGGCGACTGCCATCAGCTCCAGGATGAGATCGAGCGTCTTATTCGTCAGGGGCACCTCTCCCGGTTCGTGGCCGGGCACAAAGAAGACCGAGGCGCCCCAGAGGAAATCGACAACTCCCCCCGAGGGGTCCACATCAACATCATCGCCGGAGGAGCTGCATCAGGAGGAGACAGCGGCCGAGGAAGGAGGCGTCATGCTGAGCGGGCGAGCTGAGCCATCGAGCCTCCCAGGGCCCCGCCGAGTGAGCCCCATGTCATAGTCTTCTCCGACCAAGACCTAGAAGGGCTAAGCACCCCGCATGACGACGCCCTGGTCATATCGGCCACAATAAACCATTGTAACGTAGACAGGATTCTAGTTGACAATGGAAGTCCCCCTGATGTATTATCATATGAATGTTTCCTTAAGATGGGGGATGATCCATCTAGACTCCGCCCGATCCGAACCCCTCTTTGCGGGTTCAATGGCCAGGCCACTTATCCCGAGGGAGCCCTAAGCCTGCCGGTTACTCTCGGCACCCCACCCAAAACCGTTACGGTCATGGTGGACTTCATAGTGATCAAAGGTGTGATGGCGTACAACGCAATCTTCGGCCGGGGAATCCCCAGCCGAACGAAAGCGGTGCCTTCTACCTATCACCAAAAGATGAAGTTCCCCACCAAAAATGGGTTGGGGGAAGTCTGAGGCAACCAGGCTATGGCCAGAAGGTGCTACAATATCTCGGTTGAAGCCACAAGGCCGGACGGGAAGAACAAGGGCCCCCGGGAAGTCGAGGAAAAATCCGCAACCGCCGAGTCTGGAGGCGAATTGCTAGCGGTTTTCCTAAACGACGACCCGACCCTAGGAGTAAAGATCGGAGCCGACCTAACATCTGGAGTCCAACAGCAATACAAAGAGTTTCTTTCCGCGTACATCCGGGTCTTCGCATGGTCTGATGATGAACTCCCTGGGATACCGGAAGAAACGGTGATGCATAAGCTCAACCTCGACCCAACTATGAAGTCCGTACAACAACGCAGAAGGAAGCACGCGTCAGAGATGCAGGCGATTATTAAGGAGCAAGTCACCAAGGGGCAAAAGACTGGTCTTTTTCGATCGGTCCTGTACCCGACGTGGCTGGCTAACGTCGTCCTGGTGCCAAAAGCTTCGGGAAAGTGGCGAATGTGCGTGGACTTCACCGACTTGAACAAGGCTACTCCAAAGGACTGCTATCCATTACCGAGCATCGACCAATTGGTTGACTAAATCTCGGGCAACGAGATACTCAGCTTCTTGGATACCTATTCAGGTTACCATCAGATCAGAATGCACCCCGAAGACATCGAGAAGACCGCCTTTATCACCGACTTCGGCGTACACTGCTACACCCGGATGCCTTTCGGGTTGAAGAACGCTGGAGCCACGTACCAGAGGCTGGTCAATCATATGTTCGAGGGACAGCTCAGTCGGAACGTCGAGGCCTATATTGACGACATGCTCGTGAAGACCCCCAAGGCTGAGGACCACTTCGCCGACCTAGCGGAAACCTTCGACATCCTCCTGAAGTACAACATGAAGCTCAATCCTGCCAAGTGCGCCTTCAGAGTAAGGTCCGGGAAATTCTTGGGCTTCTTAGTCACCCAGCGTGGGATCGAGGCCAACCCCGACAAGGTCCGGGCCATCCTGGACATGCGTCCACCCACCTGCATCAAAGATGTTCAACGCTTTACCGGACGCATTGCCGCGCTCAGCAGATTCCTGTCCCGCGCGGCTGAACGATGCCTACCCTTCTTCAAACTGTTGAGGGGGCCTAAAATGGCATCTGCTACATTCGCGTGGGACGAGGAATGCCAAAAAGCGTTCGCCGAGCTTAAGGAGTTCCTGGCTTCGCCACCGGTGCTTTCCAAGCCCGTATCAGGCGAAACCTTGCATCTCTATCTCTCGGCGACTCCATCTACAGTTCGCTCGGTCCTAGTCAGAAATGACTCGGGAGTCGAGAGACCGGTCTACTACACCAGCAAGGTGCTCAACGAGGCCGAAAGAAGGTACCCCGCAACCGAGAGACTCGTGCTAGCGTTGGTTACCTCGGCTAAGCGCCTCCGACCCTATTTCCAAGGGCACTCCATCACCGTGCTGACCGGCGAACCGTTGAAGAGGATCCTCGCTCACCCTGAAGTCTTGGGACGTCTCGTCAAGTGGGCCATCATGCTCGGGGCCTACGATATATCGTATCGGCCTCGCTCGGCTATCAAAGGCTAGGCGCTCGCTGACTTCATCGCCGAGAGCACCATCCCGACTGAAGAAAGATCTCCGTCCGCGCCCGGGCCGACCTGGGAACTGTTCGTCGACGGATCCTCCAACTCAGCCGGGAGCGGCGCCGGGATCCTCCTGAAGTCCTCCGAAGGAGCAGAGTTACAGTACGCCCTGACGTTCAACTTCCAAGCATCTAAGAACGCTTCCGAGTATGAGGCCCTCATATCGGGAGCCCGCATGGCCTGGCGGTTAGGGGCTGAGCGAGTCAGGATTCACACTGACTCCCAATTGGTCGCTAGCCAGGTCAACGGCAGTTATGAAGCTCGAGAAGCACCGATGATCAAATACCTCCAGCTGGTCAAGACCGTGGCACAACTGTGGCGACCCGGATGCCGGATACCAGGCATACCCGGTAGGACTATCGAATACACGTGATACCACTTGGAACCCGCGAGGCCTCCCAAGAGCGGTAAAGCTCCGAAGGGAAAAAGGATTGTCGTGTAGTATATTGAACTGACAGATATAACAGCAAGCAATTAAATTTGGTTAGAACGGGCTGCTAAAGTAGCAGAAATAAAATTACAATTTTAATTAACAGATTACAATTAACAATTAAATACCCAGAGTCAAGTCCAAAGCTAAAAATAGCAGTCTAGCAGTACAGTCGATAGAAAGAAAAGACGTACCGGAAAGTCGGGAAAAGCCCGACCGAGGTACCAGCTGGCAGCTACAACACGAACACCAGGACCCGCGGAAGCAGAACGAACACATCACCCCACCTGAAAAGCAGGGGTGAGCCTCGTGTCACTGGCTCAGTAGGGGTCACGCGGATCCCCACTGAAAAACACGCAGTAACACAGAACAACAGGAACAGCAGCGAGAAACAACACTAGAAAGCTGCAAAAGAAAGGGAAGCAGGAGTAGGGAACATGTATGGACGAGGGGAATAACCCGAACAGGCAAGCAGGCCTAGAGAGGGAAAGAGGAGTAGGGAGCAACGAGGAAAAGGGGAAAAGCCACGCACAAACGCCCCACCCTACACCTACAACAGGCATGCAAAAGAAAGTCTAGAAAAGACCAAGACAATCACAGACAACACGAGCGGAGCGTCGTGCACAGGACAAGACACAGACCTCGAGTGTAGCCACGGAAAGGCCAACCCGGACAGGTCGCAACACAGGAAGAGCACGGGAGTCGCGAGCCACGCGACGGAAAAACCCCGCACCGGGAGAACGGTCAGATGCGTCCACTGACGTCTTACACTGCACCAGAACACCCACCACAAGTGTCTCGACTACCCACCGTCGCGGCCTACGCGAGCCCGGCCGAGTCGCAGACCCACACGGAAACACAGGTACAAGTACTAGTCAGGGTCACGCCCGTCGGCGTCAGTCCTCAGCCCCTGACCACGTGTGCACACACCGGCTCCTGCCTAGAGCCAGGCCTCTAGCTAGTTTTCTCCCCCCGTTGGACGCTACGGTAACCGCAGGAGCCGACGAAAACTAGCTTACAAACCGTATATCGGGGTCACCTTTCGACTGCTGCACGTCTAGGGCGACGCAAGGACGAAGCTCGAAACGCGGCGCTGAAGTACAGACAGTCGAACATGCACTGTCACCCGTACCTCAAACACCCAAGGCAGCACAAGAAGCCGCCGACAAACCGGGAAACGTAGTCCTAGCCTTCATAGGAACATCGATCGATGTCCACGGGGAAAGCGGCCAGACCACGGGAACGACAGACATCACCCTAACATAGACACACACACACACAGACACGCCACAAAACAACCTCGAACGATACCTAGAACGGACCCACAACACACGACTACACACCAAAAAGCCCAACGGCCATAACGGCCACAGCAGGACTGTAACGGCCTAGCACAGGCGCGTTACACGGGCCTGACGCACCAGGGCGGGCGCGTCAGAGCCAACAGACACGAGAACACAACGCGAGCCACGTAACGCACCAGGGCAGGCGCGTTACAAAGGCCCAACGCACGAGCGCAGACGCGTTACGCCCACCAAACGCGTGAGGACAGGCGCGTTACGCTAACCGACCCAAAACAAACAAAACAGGGTGTAACGGCCTGGGACAGGCGCGTTACACAGCCTGACGCACCAAGGCAGGCGCGTCAGGGGAACCGACTCACCCAAAACGCTAGACGACAAAACAGGCGTGACGCATCAGCCCGGACGCGTCTCAGAGAGCTGTGACGCGCCACCCCTAGGCCGTCACACTCCTAAAATCACGAAGAACTAAAAACGCCCAGGCGCTGTGACGGTCTGTCGTAGGGCCGTCAGAGACATGTGACGGTCTCTGAAAGGACCGCTATACCGGTCACGGCGGGAAAACAGTAGAAATGTCGAATCGGGCCGTTCCACGCCCCATTCACGCCGAAGCGCAGGGGAAACAAACCTAGACGACGAAAAACAATCCTAGGATGCTCAAAAGCCCACATGCAAGCCCTAAAACGAGAGATCGGGGCGATTTCATCAAATCGACCCAAAGTGGGTCACCGAGGTTCCCGGACTCCTACCGGCCTCGAATGACAACCGATCGACACGAAACTTACGTGAATGGGATCCAGACATCCCAACGGTCAGTTTGACACTAACCACATCACAATTGGTTGCCGTTTTCCGGCGAACCCTGAAAACTCCAAAAATGACGGTTTTCACTAAACCGGTCCGATCTCCCCCGATCGAGCACCAAACAACGCACAGAAGCAGGGAAAACGTGCAGAAGGAAGTGGCGGTCCATCTCCCTACCTCCACCGAAGAAACCGTGCCCCGAAGGGACTAAATCACGCCGAAAACCACCGAATCACGAACGACGCCCTCTCGGAATCTACCGAGGGATCGCGCCCACCACGCTCCATCCGCTGCTCCTTCCCGCGAACCGATCACCCGAGCACGTCCACGCCTCAGCCAGCTCCGCAACGGTGCTCGCCCCGCGCCGAACGGACCAGAGACGGGAGAGAACGGAGTGAGATAGCGTGAAGTTGAAAATGAGCAGGAGAGATAGTGGAATTGAATTTATAGAAAGAAATTAGGAATTTTCCTAATTTTCGAAAAATCTGATTTTTGGCCCGAACTCAGAAAAATACACAAAAATAGTCAAAACGATCGGCTCGAAGAGTACATCGCCACTGTATCGTCCACGAGTCGATGAATTGAGAAATAAACTCACCGCAGGGTTCCGTAACTAGTACGAGAGAAAAATCCACACGGATCGTAAAACTCAACTCGGGAGCTACAAAAGCGATCCGAAACTCTCCGAAAAGGATCCGAAAGACCCAATAAAGATCCAGGACATTACATCCTCCCCTCCTTTAAGAAATTTCGTCCTCGAAATTTAAAGACTAGCAAGGGTAAGCAGGGAAGAACAACCCGACAACCTAGCTACGAAACGAACAGATACCAAGAAACAAAACGACCGACACATCAGGGAGCAGCTTAAACAAGGAAACACAGTCCTCTCAGCTGACAGCCTGACCACATCATCGGCTCCAGTGCCAAAGGCGACAGGGAACACCTGGCACACAGGACACCAACGACAGCAATAAACGAGAATTACGAAACCTAACGCCAGCTGAAGACTGTACTGGACTTAGCGACTCTGGAAACTGTATATCTGAGATTCCCATGTACTTCACACAACAACGCTCTGATACCAACTGTGGCGACCTGGATCCTGGATACCAGGCATACCCGGTAGGACTACCGAATACACGTGATATCACTTGGAACCCGCGAGGCCTCCCAAGAGAGGTAAATCTCCGAAGGGAAAAATGATTGTCGTGTAGTACATTGAACTGACAGATATAACAGCAAGCAATTAAATTTGGTTAGAACGGGCTGCTAAAGTAGCAGAAATAAAATTATAATTTTAATTAATAGATTACAATTAACAATTAAATACCCAAAGTCAAGTCCAAAGCTAAAGATAGCAGTCTAGCAGTACAGTCGACAGAAAGAAAAGACGTACCGGAAAGTCGGGGAAAGCCCGACCGAGGTACCAGCTGGCAGCTACAACACGAACACCAGGACCCGCGGAAGCAGAACGAACACATCACCCCACCTGAAAAGCAGGGGTGAGCCTCGTGTCGCTGGCTCAGTAGGGGTCACGCGGATCCCCACTGAAAAACACGCAGTAACACAGAACAACAGGAACAGCAGCGAGAAACAACACTAGAAAGCTGCAAAAGAAAGGGAAGCAGGAGTAGGGAACAGGTATGGACGAGGGGAATAACCCGAACAGGCAAGCAGGCCTAGAGAGGGAAAGAGGAGTAGGGAGCAACGAGGAAAAGGGGAAAAGCCACGAACAAACGCCCCACCCTACACCTACAACAGGCATGCAAAAGAAAGTCTAGAAAAGACCTAGACAAGCACAGACAACACGACCGGAGCGTCGTGCACAGGACAAGACACAGACCTCGAGTGTAGCCACGGAAAGGCCAACCCGGACAGGTCGCAACACAGGAAGAGCACGGGAGTCGCGTGCCACGCGACGGAAAAACCCCGCACCGGGAGAACGGTCAGATGCGTCCACTGACGTCTTACACTGCACCAGAACACCCACCACAAGTGTCTCGACTACCCACCGTCGCGGCTCACGCGAGCCCGGCCGAGTCGCAGACCCACACGGAAACACAGGTACAAGTACTAGTCAGGGTCACGCCTGTCGGCGTCAGTCCTCAGCCCCTGACCACGTGTGCACACACCGGCTCCTGTCTAGAGCCAGGCCTCTAGCTAGTTTTCTCCCCCCGTTGGACGCTACGGTAACCGCAAGAGCCGACGAAAACTAGCTTACAAACCGTATATCGGGGTCACCTTTCGACTGCTGCACGTCTAGGGCGACGCAAGGAGGAAGCTCGAAACGCGGCGCTGAAGTACAGACAGTCGAACATGCACTGTCACCCGTACCTCAAACACCCAAGGCAGCACAAGAAGCCGTCGACAAACCGGGAAACGTAGTCCTAGCCTTCATAGGGGCATCGACCGATGTCCACGGGGAAAGCGGCCAGACCACGGGAACGACAGACATCACCCTAACATAGACAGACAGACACACAGACACGCCACAAAACAACCCCTAACGATACCTAGAACGGACCCACAACACACGACCACACACCAAAAAGCCCAACGGCCATCACGGCCACAACAGGACTGTAACGGCCTAGCACAGGCGCGTTACACGGGCCTGACGCACCAGGGCGGGCGCGTCAGAGCCAACAGACACGAGAACACAACGCGAGCCACGTAACGCACCAGGGCAGGCGCGTTACAACGGCTGAACGCACGAGCGCAGACGCGTTACGCCCACCTAACGCGTGAGGACAGGCGCGTTACGCCAACCGACCCAAAACAAACAAAACAGGGTGTAACGGCCTGGGGCAGGCGCCTTACATAGCATGACGCACCAGGGCAGGCGCGTCAGGGGAACCGACTCACCCAAAATGATAGACGACAAAACTGGCGTGACGCATCAGCCCAGACGCGTCAGAGACCTGTGACGCGCCACCCCTAGGGCGACGCAAGGAGGAAGCTCGAAACGCGGCGCTGAAGTACAGACAGTCGAACATGCACTGTCACCCGAATACACAAAAATAGTCAAAACGATCGGCTCGAAGAGTACATCGCCACTGTATCGTCCACGAGTCGATGAATTGAGAAATAAACTCACTGCAGGGTTCCGTAACTAGTACGAGAGAAAAACCCACACGGATCGTAAAACTCAACTCGGGAGCTACAAAAGCGATCCGAAACTCTCCGAAAAGGATCCGAAAGACCCAATAAAGATCCAACAAAGATCCAGGACATTACATCCTCCCCTCCTTTAAGAAATTTCGTCCTCGAAATTTAAAGACTAGCAAGGGTAAGCAGGGAAGAACAACCCGACAACCTAGCTACGAAACGAACAAATACCAAGAAACAAAACGACCGACACATCAGGGAGCAGCTTAAACAAGGAAACACAGTCCTCTCAGCTGACAACCTGACCACATCATCGGCTCCAGTGCCAAAGGCGACAGGGAACGTCTGGCACACAGGACACCAACGACAGCAATAAACGAGAATTACGAAACCTAACGCCAGCTGAAGACTGTACTGGACTTAGCGACTCTGGAAACTGTATATCTGAGATTCCCATGTACTTCACACAACAACGCTCTGATACCAACTGTGGCGACCCGGATCCCGGATACCAGGCATACCCGGTAGGACTACCGAATACACGTGATATCACTTGGAACCCGCGAGGCCTCCCAAGAGCGGTAAAGCTCCGAAGGGAAAAAGGATTGTCGTGTAGTACATTGAACTGACAGATATAACAGCAAGCAATTAAATTTGGTTAGAACGGGCTGCTAAAGTAGCAGAAATAAAATTATAATTTTAATTAACAGATTACAATTAACAATTAAATACCCAGAGTCAAGTCCAAAGTTAAAGACAGCAGTCTAGCAGTACAGTCGACAGAAAGAAAAGACGTACCGGAAAGTCGGGGAAAGCCCGACTGAGGTACCAGCTGGCAGCTACAACACGAACACCAGGACCCGCGGAAGCAGAACGAACACATCACCCCACCTGAAAAGCAGGGGTGAGCCTCGTGTCGCTGGCTCAGTAGGGGTCACGCGGATCCCCACTGAAAAACACGCAGTAACACAGAACAACAGGAACAGCAGCGAGAAACAACACTAGAAAGCTGCAAAAGAAAGGGAAGCAGGAGTAGAAACGCGGCGCTGAAGTACAGACAGTCGAACATGCACTGTCACCCGTACCTCAAACACCCAAGGCAGCACAAGAAGCCGCCGACAAACCGGGAACCATAGTCCTAGCCTTCATAGGAGCATCGACCGATGTCCACGGGGAAAGCGGCCAGACCACGGGAACGACAGACATCACCCTAACATAGACAGACACACACACAGACACGCCACAAAACAACCCCTAACGATACCTAGAACGGACCCACAACACACGACCACACACCAAAAAGCCCAACGGCCATAACGGCCACAGCAGGACTGTAACGGCCTAGCACAGGCGCGTTACACGGGCCTGACGCACCAGGGCGGGCGCGTCAGAGCCAACAGACACGAGAACACAACGCGAGCCACGTAACGCACCAGGGCAGGCGCGTTACAACGGCCTAACGCACGAGCGCAGACGCGTTACGCCCACCTAACGCGTGAGGACAGGCGCGTTACACAGCCTGACGCACCAAGGCAGGCGCGTCAGGGGAACCGACTCACCCAAAACGCTAGACGACAAAGCAGACGTGACGCATCAGCCCGGACGCGTCAGAGAGCTGTGACGCGCCACCCCTAGGCCGTCACACTCCCAAAATCACGAAGAACTAAAAACGCCCAGACGCTGTGACGGTCTGTCGTAGGGCCGTCAGAGACATGTGACGGTCTCTGAAACGATCGCTATACCGGTCACGGCGGGAAAACAGTAGAAACATCAAATCGGGCCGTTCCACGCCCCATTCACGCCGAAGCGCAGGGGAAACAAACCTAGACGACGAAAAACAATCCTAGGAGGCTCAAAAGCCCACATGCAAGCCCTAAAACGAGAGATCGGGGCGATTTCATCAAATCGACCCAAAGTGGGTCACCGAGGTTCCCGGACTCCTCCGATCGACACGAAATTTACGTGAATGGGATCCAGACATCCCAACGGTCAGTTTGACACTAACCACATCACAACTGGTTGCCGTTTTTCGGCGAACCCTGAAAACTCTAAAAATGACGGTTTTCACTAAACCGGCCCGATCTCCCCCGATCGAGCACCAAACAACGCACAGAAGCAGGGAAAACGTGCAGAAGGAAGTGGCGGTCCATCTCCCTACCTCCACCGAAGAAACCGTGCCCCGAAGGGACTAAATCACGCCGAAAACTACCGAATCACGAACGACGCCCTCTCGGAATCCACCGAGGGATCGTGCCCACCACGCTCCATCCGCTGCTCCTTCTCGCGAACCGATCACCTGAGCACGTCCACGCCTCAGCCAGCTCCGCAACGGTGCGCGCCTCGCGTCGAACGGACCAGAGACGGGAGAGAACGGAGTGAGATAGCGTGAAGTTGAAAATGAGCAGGAGAGATAGTGGAATTGAATTTATAGAAAGAAATTAGGAATTTTCCTAATTTCCGAAAAATCTGATTTTTGGCCCGAACTCAGAAAAATACACAAAAATAGTCAAAACGATCGGCTCGAAGAGTACATCGTCACTGTATCGTCCACGAGTCGATGAATTGAGAAATAAACTCACCGCAGGGTTCTGTAACTAGTACGAGAGAAAAATCCACACGGATCGTAAAACTCAACTCGGGAGCTACAAAAGCGATCCGAAACTCTCCGAAAAGGATCCGAAAGACCCAATAAAGATCCAACAAAGATCCAGGACATTACAACAACAGTTCGAGAGTTTTGAGGTAGTCCGAATAGCTCGGGAGGAAAACTCCCGAGCGGACGTCCTCTCTCGGCTGGCCTCCTCTCTTGACCCCGAGGGCACTCGATCGGTCCTTCTCAAAGAGCTAGAGCGGCCGAGCATTGATTCGGAGCTCCTAGCTGTTGACTCGGCCTCCCCAAGCGACTGGCGTACCCCCTATCTGTCGTGGCTTCAAGACTCTCAGGAGCCTCCCGACCCTCAGGAAGCCCGAAGATTGAAGTACCAAGCTCGGCGGTTTGTCACTCTGGATGGCGCTCTCTACCGGAGATCCTTCTCCGGTCCTCTCTTGAAGTGTCTCAGCACCGACGAAGCCAACCGAGCGATCGAAGAAGTTCACGAAGGTCTGTGCGGAGCGCATTTAGGAGGTAGGTCGCTCGCCAGGATCTTGCTACGGCTTGGTTACTGGTGGCCCACTCTGCAGCGCGACTGCTCGACCTACACACAACACTGTGACCGGTGGCAGCGATTTGACCACTTGGTCCATCAGCCAACAACGGAGCTCGTCACCCTAGCCGAGCCTTATCCTTTCGCTCGCTGGGGAATCGACATCCTCGGGCCATTCCCCACGGCCCAGGCCCAGAAGAAGTTCATTATCGTCGCCATCGATTACTTCACTAAGTGGATCGAGGCCGAAGCCACAGCAAGGATCACCGAGACAGTCGTCTGGAATTTCGTCTGGAAGTCGATCATTTGTCGTTTCGGCATCTCCCGGGTGATAGTGAGCGATAATGGTCGGCAATTTGATTCTCGTTATTTCCGAGACAGATGTGTCGACCTAGGCATTCGCAATCACTTCACCTCGGTCGCCCACCCTCAGGCTAACGGGCTGATCGAAAATGCCAATAAGACTATCTTAAAAGGCATCAAGACTAGGCTCGACAAAGCCAAGGGCAGCTGGCTTGAGGAATTGCCGAACGTACTTTGGTCACACAGAACGACTCCCAGAACGGCAACCGGTGAAAGCCCCTTTCAGCTGGTATACGGTACCGAGGCCGTGATATCGTTGGAGATTGGCAACCCCTCCCTCCGAGTCATCTGCTTCTCGTCCGAGGCAAACGACCAGAAACTGCTCGAAAATCTCGACCTAGTAGATGAAGTCCGAGAGATTGCCAGCATCCGAGCAACGGAATACCGACGCCGCCTCACTCGATACTACAACGCCAAGGTCCGAGGTAGACACTTTCAACCGGGAGACTTCGTCCTCAGGAAAGCCGAAGCCTCTCGACCACTTGAGGCGGTGGGCAAGTTATCCCCTAGTTGGGAAGGCCCCTACCGAGTGGTCGAGACGCTCGGAAAAGGAGCATACCGTCTATCCACGATGGAAGGAGAGCTCATCCCTCGGACCTGGAACGTGACTACATTACGCAAGTTCTACTTCTGAATATTGAGCATTGTGCAAACGACATGAGATAAAACAAAAGGCTCCTTTCTTTTATTCAAACAACCCGCTTGTACATCAGGAAGGCCGAAGCCAGGAAAATACATGTCAAAAAAGCAAAAAATCCATCTGGCGTCGCCGTATGAGCCCATCGCTCGGCTGACTCGGATGACCTTCCTGCGTCTAGCCACTGACTCTGCCTCGTGTAGAAACTGGCTCGGATAAAGGATAGTCGACCCCGTTGGCTCGGGCAGCTCGGGACAAAGGTGACAGAGGGATTAGGAAGGAGAAGGCTACCTTCCAAGTTGAACTTGGAAGAGAAGGGGGAGAGGGAATACATATGAAAGCATCCTTCCTGCCAACCTACCAACTCTTTGGAAGAAAGAGAGTGCAGGCACCCTCCGAAGAGTGAAAGAAAGGAGAAGCAGAGCAGAAGAGGGAAAAAGAGGCTGCGGGGGGGAGAAAGAAACCAGCAGAGCTGGACGAGGAGGCAGGGGAAAGCCCAGAAAGGAGGGAGCTTAATTGGCTTCCTCCTCCCCTCCGTGGAGCGAGCAGGAAGGGACGGGCAGCAGGGATGCCTGATGCCCTCATCCGTCCACCATCTCGCCCCCCTACAAGCGCCGCCGGAACTGATAAAAAGAAGACGACGTGCCTCCACACGGCGAACCCTCTTTAAGTCTGTCCGTCGGCCGTCGAACCCTTTTTAAACCCGAAGCATCGAGAACTCTCTGCCTCCCCGTCGTCGACAACCTCATCTCCCGGCGCGTCTTCCATGCTCCAAGTACAATGGCACAACGCTACGTGAAGAAAGAATGAGGAAAGACTGTCAGGGAAACCCCTAAGCGGTGGAGAGGAAGGGACGCCCTTCAGACCTTTTATAGGCGAAGGGAGGCTATTTGCCTTAAATGATTCTCTCCTCGAAAACACGCCAAAGGGATCTCTCCCTACGAACGGTCACCTCAAACTTCTCATTTTCCGCCCCAGCGGGATACACGAAGCGGCCAGGCATTCAAAGCATGAGAAAACGGAAAGACACCCTGTCAGACGCTCACCCAACCATCAGGCGAGATCCACGCAGAAAGTATCGGCTCTTTCCAACCACTGCAGATGCGCTGAACAAAATACGGCAATGGCGATACGGAACAGATAAGTCTTCGTCGTAACGCTATTGCCTTATCTATTTTTCTACACAAAAGAGGAAGTTTTTTTTCTTCAAAAAGGAAAAAGACATACAAAAAGAGGAAGCAAAGCAGATACATCAGGCCTCCGGCCCACCTTGAAGCTCGGAAGTGGAGGGCTCAAACGGTCTGCCCCCGGCATCTTCGGTGACGGCCGACCCTGGCACTACCCCACCGGCGTGGGAACTGCCTCGGTTGCGTGCCCTCCCGAGGCATCCGGAGTTGGCGACCCCTCGAACGATGAGCCCCCGTGATCCTCTTCATCTTGTGCCGAAGCAGAGGAACTGGAGGATGACAAGTCCGAGTCATAACGTTGCCCGGACGGGAAGTCAACTACTCCGGACGCCTGCTCCTCGGCGTAAGAGACGGCCCGGTCGTAGCCTTGCTTGAACCCCTTGCGGATGCCCCGGCGAAGTCCTAACTCGTAGTAGGGGAGGGCAGCCTCCTTAAGGTCGACCCGGTAGGCCTCTGAGCTTTTGTACTGCTCGAGAGCCTCCGCCCCAGCCGATCCCACCCTACCAGCGAGCTCGGCCTTCTCCCGCTCCGCCTCGGTTGACTTCCGCTCGGCCTCAGCCGTCCGCTCTTCGGCCTCCGCCGCCTGCTTCTCCGCCTCGGCCCGATCAGCCTCGGCCTCCCGCCGAAGGCGCTCGGCTTCCTCCGCTCGGTCTACCAGCTCTGCACGTTCGGTCTCCCACCGGCCATCCAGCTCAACGCGTGCAAGGCGCTCCTCTTCAAGAAGCATGTTCTTCCTCTCGAGCGATTCGCGGGCCTTGGCTAGCTGCTCAGTTAGCGCCCAGGTCTCCACCTGGCTCGACCGCACTAGCTCCCTGATTGAGGAAAGCTTCTGCCGAAGCCCATCACGCTCCTCGGCAAGCCGAGCCAACCTCCTGTCAGACCCACCAAGGGTCCAGGCCAGGTTCGCTCGCTCCCACTCTGACCGAGCGTACGCTTCTGCCAGAGCAGCCTCCATCTGGGCCAGGGCCAGGCCGCCCTCCATAACCCCAGCGAGGGCCACGGATGGAGAGTACTGCCTACCTCTCCCCCTCACCTTCGCGGTTATACCGCGGCATACCTAGTGCAGAGGGCCCGAGATACCAAGCCTCTCCAAGGCCGCCGGAACGGAGAACCCCCCATCGCCCGGCGCCCCACCGAGTGGCTCGGACCGAGCCCCAGCCTCGATCGCCTCTCGTGCCTCGGCCGGATTTTCTTGCGGCCCCCCAACCTGGACCGGCTCGGCACCTGCACCACCACCTTAAGCGCCTGCCTCGGCCACGGCCCCAGCATCCCCCGCCTCGGCCACGGCCCCCTCGGCTTCTACCGAGGGGAGAACCGGGCCGGCACCGTTGCCAGTCGCAAGAACAGCTCCGGCCCCCTCGGCTCCGACCGAAGGAAGAGCCGAGCCCGCATCGTCGCCGCCCGCAGGAGCAGCCCCAACCTCCTCGGCCCCCTCTTGCTCAGCGGGTGGGAGAGCTCGCCCGATAGGGTCGGCCCCATCATGCTCGGCGGAGGGGCGAGCCGCGGCAAGGTCGCCTTCGACTGCGGGTACGACCCCGGCCTTCTTGGCCCGCTTCCTAGCCCTCGCGGCGGCCCAGATCATGCCTTCCACGGGGTCCTTGCGCTTGGACCCCCGCGGCCTGGAGGATTCGCCCTGGGCCGCCCCCTTGCCCTTATCTCTGGTTCGGGAGCGACCCGGGGGAGCAGCCGATTCATCAGCAGCCGAATCATCGCCAAGCTCGATCACCTCTGCGGCCTCCTTCAAAGTCTCCCGCCTGGTGTCTGCACGAAGAGGAAGACATATTCAGGAAAAGAAAAATGACCCCCACATCCAAAGGAGAGCCTAGTTTGTGGCACTGAGCCCGACGGATGCAGCCGCGTAAGAAGACACCGCTCAATATTCTCTGGAGTAACCAGCTCTTCGGTGGATTGGCGGTGCTTCAGCAAGATGGCCACATATTTCTCCACATGTGGAGGGAACTCATCCTGCCTGGGAGGGATATTCGGGTGGAAATTGGGGATTACTAGACACCTCCAAGTTTCTCCACTGAACAAATCCCCACCTAGAAGAATTGAGTTTTCCACCCCTTATGCGAAGAATCCTTCACCGCCAAGGAGATACAGCTCCTATTCCGCCTCGTCTGGATGAAATAGAAGCCTTTCCCGGCCGAAGGATGTGCTTTCAACTCAAAGAAATAGTGAAAGAGGTCCAAGAAAGGAGGAACTCCACACTGGCGGCAGAGAATGCGGAAGGCGGAAAGTAGAAGATAAGAGTTGGCTACCAACTGAATGGACGCCAACGGAAAAAAATTGAGAAGCTGAAGAACGAAAGGTTCGAAGGGAAGACGGAACCCACCCTTCCACGACAGAAGGAAAGTACAGATGTGGCTTGTACGAGAGTCCAGGCTCGTCTCGTGTGGGGAAGCTGCGACAAAGCGGAACTTGTGGGGCAGGCGATACTGGTGCTCCAGTCTTCTCACATCCGCCTCCCCCAGTTCACTGCAGTTTGGAACCGGCGCCTTCACCACTGGCTCGTCCTCCCACTCCTCAGCATCAGAGCGCTGGTCCGCCATGGAACCCGGAGAAGACTCTGAGGAAAGGCGATCTCGGGACCCCGAAGATTCCGGGGGGAGAGGAAGCCGCCGGACTGCCTCCGCGGTTATCTCCGCCAACTCCACGAACGCCGCTGCAAGCCTCTGCTCTCCCGTCGTGTCCTCACGACGCATCGAAGAGCCCAAAAGCAAGAACGGAGGAGAGCCAAAACCCTAAAGACGGAGGAAATCTGGAATGACAGCAAGCGCCCAACGCCTATATCCCCACGCGGGAGGCGGCGCGTCGTTCCGACCTCCGAGAAAAGGGGGCCCCTTCAGTTCAAATCCGTCAGGATCATCATTATTACGGGCCCAGGTGACCACGGCACGTGGCTTCCTAACACCGTCAGATCTCCACCCACCTGAGCCACGCTGGTCTAAAACTCCAACAGCTACTCTTCCGAGCTTACTAAAGCTCGAGAGTAGGAGGGGGACAAGTGGAGAGGGGGATTTCTGTAGCCCATCTAAGAGCAGCCAAACTAGGTCCATCAGGACCAAACGAGGCTCAGCTCATCCAAGTGACAGCCCCATAGGGCCCACTTAGGCTAAAAAGCCCAATAAGATTACTCGGGATCTCATCCTTCCTCGGCGGCCCTTAGGCTCGGAAGGCCCGAGCGACGGTCAGAACGGAGGAAGACCCATGCCCAAGTTATCCCCTCATCGGGATAGAGGCAAGCGCTCAGCGCCCACTCCGACCTATCTTCATCCGAGCTATGCCTATCGCCCGGACAGGGTTGGCACCTTTTATGCTCGGACCGACCGACGACTGCTTATCCACGCTGCCGTTGAGAGCCCTTTATGAGCAGGAGTTTACGAGGATAAGAGACCCATGATCCCTCAAGGTATGAAGATCTCACGATGAGGATTTGAAGATCTCACGATGAGGACGTAACTTCCGCCTGAAACTCCTCAGCTTACGAGACTCAAAAGGTGAGCACACTATATAAACCAGGGACTCCCTCCAGTGAAAGTTAAGGGCAATACACGCCTAAAATCGCCTGAGCAGGAACCACTTCACCACCTTGGTGTTGGGGGATCTCGTGCACCTCTTTCTACCTCCCTCCCTATCTTCCACCATTGCTCTACTGACTTAAGCATCAGAGGGTTTTCTCCAGGGAACCATCCCTGGGTCCCCTGATCCGTTTCCCTTTCTCTACAGTTCACTGTTCGGTGATCATCCTCCCAGCTCAGGAGCCGCGCGAGATCACGCCCCTTCAAATACTGTTCATGAAATGGCCGGCGGGGGCTTTTTCATGTAACGGACAAGAATTAGGGGGCTTAATAATAAATAGGTGGATTAGGGAGCTTATTCCTAATATCAATTTTTAAGGGGTAAAAAATAAAAAGCCCGTTATTTTCCCCAAATAGTTATAATTATGGGTGACTACTAAAATATGTAGATCTGTACTAGTAACTTTGTCATCAGAAAGGTGAACTTACAATGGTAGCAGATACAACAACTTATTGCCATTACCAATTGCTCACTGTCATTTCAAATGTTGCAGCAGGTCTTTTGGCCAGGGACGGGGTTGTCTGCTCATCAACAGACTGCTGTAGTTTAACTACTCTGCCTGTTTTAGATATTTTGCTTGTGGCCTCTAAATTTTGTTTGTTTTAATTTCTTGGATTTTTCCATAGATTGATGACATTGTTAGATAGAGTTTCTTGTTCTCAGTTTGAGAACTAATTTGCAATCGGACAAATGGAGCTTTCATTACCAATTCTATCAGTATTTTGGTATTTCATTTGCTTTTCTTCCATTGAAGTAAACCCTAAACCCTAAATAACTCTTATGATTTTATGTGTTCTCTTTTGCAGCCCAATCCTCCTCCTAATGGTTTGATTTCCTCCTCTTATCAAAATCCATTTCTATCTTATTTGTCATTCTGCTAGCTTCCTAGTATGCAGAGCAGTCTTTTATCCCGATGAAAAGGGAATCTGTATCTATGATGGTCATCTCAACAGCTGCTCCTGATGCATCACATCATATGATACTGATGATTTAGTCTCACATGAAAGTTCATACTTTATTTTGGTGTATACTTTTTTGTTTTTAATAATTCAGGCTATGCAAAGAGATATATACATGATATTGAGGATCTTAAGAGTGAGAAGTTTTTCTATCCCGACTAATGGTTTTGGTTGCCTGTAGCTAGGTGATTGGTGCAGGTTCCAACGTGAATTTAACAATTTTTTGATAAAAAGTGTATAACTGATGAGAAATTATGGTTTGCATGTATCTTGACAAGTGATTTTACTTGCCTTTTGTGTAAGGTGGTGAGAACAGGCTTCAAGGTTGTAAAGAAATGCACAATCCTTGAGGAATTCCATATTCTGATAATGCATATATCCATCATGCTAGGGTTTTTCTGACCTTTTCCCTAAGGATTCTTGATTGATATAAAAGAGTGTTGTTTGTTGGGCATCTTTTGGAGAAAATTGGGATTGCATGCCAATTCTACTGATTGACAGTGAATATATCATTAAGGTCAAAAGGTCAAAAACTTGAAAAGGAAGACAAGGTCTCTTCTTTACATTTCCCAATGTGGGTTCTGTTGCTGTACAAAATGAGAAAGCCAAAACTCCATCTATCTAATGCAGGACAAGGATGGCGAGTTATATTCTGTTATTTCTCCTTTAGTTGTTAATATTCGGATTTTGATCCAATGCCAGGGGTTTGTCTGAAACTGAGCCAGCATAAGAGTCGTTGAGATTAGAATTAGTGTCCGAAAAGTGGGCGACCTGATTCGATAAGATGGATAGCAGTTGACATGCTTGGGTTTTTCTTGGTTGGTTGCAACAAGTGTCATGTGTCAAGAAGCTGATGTTATGACCTTGTCGGGTTCCACTGGCTATGAAGTCCGGAGTCAGGTTTCTGCTGATCAGGTTCTGCCTGAACTTTGAGGATAAAAGACTATGACATTATGGGTCATGTATGGTCATGTGGTCTCACTCATTTTTGAGATCTGCGTGGACTGTGGATATTGAGTCTTTGATGGTTGTCTTACAGTTTGTATTGGTTTTTGAAATTGGTTTAGTATTGAGCACTGTGTAAGAGGAGTCTGTTTAGGGTGATATTTTTCCTCTCCATGTACTCAAAGATGTGTACCACAAAAGATTATTGGAAAGAAGAAAAAGAGTGAAAAGAAGAGACAAAGAAGCATGGTAAAGAGGTAACTGTATGTGAAATAAAGGGTAAATGGGGTTGAGCAACATTGAAGGACAGAGATATAAAGGATGGATGTGTTAAAGGAAAAGAAGGAATGAAAGAGAATGGAAAGAAAAAAAGATAGTGGAGTTGATAGAAGAAAAAAGTGGGTCTGTCACGTCAAAGGATACCAAAAATTGAAAGAAGGAAAAGAGTGGAAGCAAAGAAGGAAAACAAAAGGACGAGTTTAACACCAGAGTGGAAAGAAAGTGGGGAAAAAGAAGAGTTAACATCTGAAAAAGAGATGTAGAAATGGTACCATGGAGATAGAAAAAGGAGAGATAGAGAAAAAGCAAAAAATAGGGAAAACAATATATAAAGAAGGGAGAGGAGCACTTTCCCCAACAAATGATGAATGAAAGCATTGTAGGAACTGATTTTAGAAGCGTGTAAGAAACAAGAAGACATACTTGCAAGTATAGGATTTCTCTTTGCATGAAAATATTGTCTGGCAGTTTGTATGGTTCCCACTTTTTACAGGTTCTCTTAGGTAGATTGATGGCGTACTTTATTTTTTTTTTGAAAGTGGGTCATACAACTGTTGTATTAAATAAAGAGAGGGATTTACAAGTATAGTCAATCCAAACCCAAAAAACCCCTATACAAAAGAAGGCCACACTAAGACAGTGTGTAGCACTCTAACCCTCTAGCAAAACAAAAAGAGTAGAGTTGAGGGACTTCACATTACAAAGAAGCAGCCTATTCCCTCACTCCATCACAAACAAAATTAACAATTGTGTCCGGCGGCTCGTGAAAATGCGGTTGTTTCTTTCCCCCCATAGCATCCACAGAGTGGCATGGAGAATGAGCCACCAAACCGTCCTGTCACCCCTAAGGGATCAGCTCCTGCCCCAATGTTCAATCAAGTGGTGCACACCCCTCTATCAGTCGAAGGTACTACCTGTCCTCCTAGCAAGCTCTCTCCACACCCTCTGTGAGTAGGTGCATCCTACAAACAGGTGGTCAAGGGTCTCGTCGTCGACCCCACAAAGACAACAAGTCAAGTGGATACCCGAAAGAAAGTGAAGTAGTTTGTCCCGAGTAGGAAGTCTTCCATGGGAGATTCTCCAGGTGAGGATCTTCACCCTCAGCGGACTCTTTGGTCTCTAGACCTGAGAAAAGAGGTTGTGGCGAGTACCTCCATTAGAAATAATGGCGTAGGTCGATCTCACCGAGAAGAAGCCCTTTCTATCCCACCGCCACATCCACTTATCCTCCATGTCAGGCAGAGGGTGGAAGAGGAGGAAGGAGAGGAGATGCTAGAGCTGCACCGTTTGGCCTGAGATCCCTCCTGAAGGTCGGGGCCGTCGGGCCCAGGTGCCTCTTGAAAGGAGGGGCTCAAAAGCTTTTGAGATCACTCCTAGAGGGTTTGCAATAATTGCGAAGAGGTTAGGGAACAAAGTCTCCAGTGGGAAGTCACCACACCATCTGTCCTTCCAGAAAATACTCTGGTCACCTTTTCCTAGTCGGACCTGGACCCCGGAAGCGATAACATCCCTGCAAGACAAGATATCACGCTACAGTGGTGAAGTCCTGTGACGTGGAGGCAGTGTCAAATCCCATACTCTCCTTCTGCGATAGTATCTCTGCTTGATCACATGTGTCCACAACCCATCATCACCTTTCCCCAACCTCCACAGCCACTTACATAGAAGTGCTAAGTTGAAGCCCCTGACATCCTTGATCCCCAGACCTCCCTCCTCCCTGCTAGAGGCAATCTTCCCCATGCTATGTCATGCCAACCCTTGGATCTCCCTCCACTGCCGTGTCAAAAGAACCTACTCTAGATCGAGTCAATCTTCTTTGTCACCATCTTCGGGAACCAGAACATAGAAAGGAAATAGATAGGGAGACTATCCAACACTGATCTACACAAAACTAATCTTCCTTCGTAAGATAACACTTCTTTCAACCAGCCAACTGAGACTCGTATCTCTGGATAATAGGAAGCCAGTCAGAACAATGAAGGGAGCCTAGGGTAAGTGGGAAACCTAGGTAGGAAATAGGAAAGTCTCCAATCTTACACCCCAACAAGCAGGCCGCCCTCTGAAGACTCTACTCCTCTATATTCACTACTACCAACAAGCTCTTATTGAAATTCACTTTCAAATTAGTGACGACCTCCAATAATTCCAACAATAGCCTGACTATCAAAACCTGCTATCCATCCTCCGCCACAAACAGGATAGTGTCATCTACATACTACAAGTGAGTAATTGAAGACCCTGGAAGCCCCTAATCAGCCCGGTACCCTCAGCTCTCAGTCATATCTTGCTCAGAACACTAGCCACAAGCACAAAGGGGAGAGGGGGCATAGGGTCTCCTTGACGAAGCCCCCTACCACTGTGGAGCCACGGGGACAGCTTTCCATTGACAAGAACTGCAAAGAAAGTCGAAGAAATGCAGCCCCTGACTCAGCCAATCCATCTCTTCCCCAAGCCCATCATCTCTAACACATAAAGCAAGCACTGCCAATTCATCCTATCGTAAGCCTTCTCGAAGTCCAGCGTCAGGACCATCCCTTTCTTCATCTGCGATTTCATAGCAAATAAATACTCATGGGCTACCAAGAAGTTTTCCTGGATATGTCTCCCCTTAATGAAGGCACCTTGGTAGCTGCTGACATGCTTATCGATAACACTGACCAATCTCCCTGCTAATAGCTTAGTGATGATCTTGTACGTCCCATTCAAGAAGCTAATGGGTCTAAAGTCTCGAAAATCTTGAGCACCTGTCTTCTTAGGGATGAGGACTAGAAGGGTTTTATTAAATATCCTCCAAATGGCCCCTACTCTCCTGGAACTCCCTCATAGCCGCCACTAGGTCATCCTTGATGACCTCTTAACACTTCTGAAAGAAGGCCAGCGGGGAGCCATCCGGCCCTGGAGCTTTGTCCTCTGCAAAAGAAAAGATAGCGTGGTGGACCTTGTCCTCTGAGAAGGATTGGGAGATAGCATCCCTCTCCTCCGGGAAGAGATGGGGGAGAAGGTTATTTGCGATCCTCGGCCTGCAGTACTCGACCTCTATTTACATTTTGGAGTAGAATCTCTCGCCTATCCCCTAATCTCCTCATCGGAGGAGAAGAGAGGCCACCCACCCTAATACAGGTGATGGTGTTGACCCTCCTCCTCCCTGACGCTATATGTTGAGAATACATGATGTTCCTGTCCCCTTCTGTGATCCTCCTATCTCTCGCTCTCTGCCCCCAATAGATTTCTTTTCTAGATAGAATCTCATCAAAGTGGCCCCTCAGGATATCCCTGAGTCTCCTGTCATCATCATCCATAAGCCCTGCTTTCTCCAAGGAATCCAAACCCTCGATCTGTTGGAGAATTATGTCCTTTGTTATCCTCCTTGGAAGTGTTTTATCAGCTCCCAAGGCTTGAGCACCTGACCAGTGTGCTTCAATCTTCTCACCAGAGTAGTCATAGCAGAGGTACCCACTCCTTGCTCATGCCAAGCACCTGTGACAATCTCTATAAATTCAATCTCTCTAAATCAAAACTTCTCGAGCCTAAACTTGTAACTCTTGTCGTGCACACGGTTGGTCTTTAGAAGGATGGGCTTACGATCCAAGACAGATCTCGCTAGAGGCCACACTTGCAAATAAGGGAAGTGGTCCTCCCAATCAACAAAAAATAATTTGTCTAGTCTAGATCAAGAAGCATTCGCTCGCAGGTTGGACCAAGTGAATTGGCCATGTGCCATGCCAACATCAACTCGAGCTACCTCCTAGGTGAAATATGAGAAGTCCTCCATATCACCAGCAAATAAGCTATCTCCTGTCCTCTCTCACGTGGTGGCCATCGCGTTGAAGTCTCCACCAACACACCAAGGCCACCCAGAGGAGAGGTGATGGCAAGTCAAGTCATCCCACAACCGCCGCTTCTCTTCCCTGGATTGAGGTGCATACACCCCACTGAAATCCCGGGAGAACCCATCTCTAATGCTCCTGAAATGTAAAGAGATGGCCCATTTGTCAATCACTCTGTTCTGGTCCTCCTCCACCTCAAAAGGATTTCAGAAGATCATGATCCCCTCAGACCTGCCCACCGTTGGGGAAGCAACCCCCGAGGAAAGACGGGCACCTCTATTCTCCCTCAAGAGGGAGACACCCTCCCCCTCACACTTGGTCTCCTGGATGCAGAGAATATCTATCTTGCATCTCCTGATCAGCTCCTTCACTGCTCTCTTCTTCTCTCCTCCCCCTAACCCTCCCACATTCCATGAGACAATCTCATTAAGACGATAGGATGTCACCCTCCTTCCCCTCCTCCTCTCATCCCCTTTCCTTCCTCACCGAAGATCTTTCTGCCCCTAGGATACTCGCATCCCATCTCTTGTTAATTCTGGGGAAGGTTCCCCTCACATCTTTCTCCGCAACCGAAAAGCAAATGCTCATCTTGCCTGCCACCACCCTCACCTGCTCAGCTGTCACTTTCTCCACCTCCTTTCTGCATAACCTCCTTCTACCCCTCAACACCTCCCTCTCTGGATGCAGGTCTCCACCCCCTCCGCCCTCACCTTCCGCCAGTAGCAACTGCATCCCATCAAGATAGCCCTCCTGGTACGAATTAGCTTCAGCCCGGTCGTCCCCCGATTCCCAAGAGGAAGCTGCTGGGGTCAGTATCATCAACAGGGAGGGCTAGCCCTCCTCGGACACTTCCGCCTGCTGACAGGTCCCGACAATCGAGACAACCGCAAGGGGTTTTACGTCCCGACTCCCCTCCTTGAGGAAGTCTAGGGCAAGGGCCTTAAAGGACCCAACAACAAGCCTCCGCTTCGACGAGCCTTGTGGGAGCTCCCCAACCCCCTTGGCCAGAGCGCGTTCTTATGGTAGGAGCGCTCTCTTCTCCTTCCGACGAGAGGTGCTAGGTAACTGGAAAATAGGTCATTCGCCTCGCTTGTCCTCAGGTCTGCTCCCTCCACTGCTTCTTGAAGTTGCAGACGATGCTGCACAGAGCCCCCATTGGAGGTACAGGCGCCTAGGAGTTGACTGGGGGGCTCAGCAGCATTTGAAGAGAGATTCCTCCCGTCGGGGGACAAATTTGGGTCATTGCTGGTGGTCGGCACGCCGGGGTGAGCTGTGACGGGGGGGGGGTTGCCGGTAGCAACCTGGCACCACTGTGATTGACGCAAGGGACCGCTGTAGCAACCGGGCGAGGAAGACGCAGGCTATTGGGTCCCTCGTGCCCAAAGCCACCGAGACTTTGGGTCTCAAGTCACGGGTAATAAGGCCAGAGGACCAACCCAAAGCAACGCCCTATGAGGCCCAGCTCGGAGGCACCACCCCAGGCCCAAGACAACCAGGCTGGGGGGTCGAATTGGGCCCATGGCCCATCGGCCCAGCAACCAGCCCGCCTTGGTTTGAATTTGAACCATGGCCTCCACACTCGACACGTACCCCTCTACCTTCTTCCTCTTCCCGCCTGGGGCAAGGATGCACTAACACCTAGCGTTGTCGCCCTGCAACTCCCGGTATCACCCACACGCTGGCCGCAAACTGCCTCCCCTCGACGGTGAAGCAGATCACTTGAGGCACCGCTAATTAGATCACCGTGAGGGACTTCATCGAGAAAAACATGTAGGTACTCGGGACCACCGATCCCCCAAAGCCCCGCACCAGGGTCTCCACCCCCTCCTCAGTGCTTAGGAAAAACGGAAGGCCCTCGATGGAGATCCCCACCTCCAAGCATTTGGGGTTTGGGAAAGTGCCCCTATCGATGTCTCAGCCTCGAATCTTTTGAAGGGTCCCTTCCCCCACTACGTAACCTGCCACCACAGCTGCCTCAGCAGACTCCTCCATCCAGCCGATCGCCATGAAGCCCGAGAGAGGTTGACTCGACGAACCTCCCAGCCATCTCCTCACGAGGCCAGCAAACGAAGGACCTTCTCCTCCTCCACCTGACCGTCGACTGTTGCCACCCACAGACATCGCCGCAACCAGCAGACACAGTCAAGGACCATCTCACTTGGGATCTGGCCGATGTCGCTGCCTCCCTGCACTGGCTAGGCGGACTCCGGACATTCAAACAGACTACTTCAGCGTATGACCGGGCTAGAGGAGCCGGTCTCCCAGTACCCACCCCCTCCGGTAGCTGGACCCTGCAGACCCTCCGGACATGGCCTTGTCTCCCGCAACGAAAGCACACCACAATCCTATTGCCAGCCTGCCCACAAAAAACCCCACTCTCACACCGGGGGGGGGGGGACTGTTCCGGCGACCATAGGAGGTCGAGCTCTAAGGACACCCTTGGAAGGGCGAACCTTGTTCACCAGAGCTTCTCACTCTAGATGGCTCCTTACAAATATTTCAGGATTTTCAAGGTAAAGAAATCATGCTCTAATTTTCTTGTGAAAATTTCTTTATGTTTGGAATTGGATGGTGACACATGAATTTTATCAAATCTTGAGTGCATCATCCTCGGGAAAAAATGTAAGGTTCTGCCTCTTCTAACATATTTATCTAATCTTGGCCTACACGAGAATGAGAATCTAGGTTTGATAGGCTGCGCACCTTTGCCTGCTGAAGTATGTGAATGAACTTTGTGAAACATGAGCAAATCCGTTTACCAATCCCTCGTGCATAAATTTTCGTCAACCTATCAGAGTCATCTATTTGCTAACTGCTAAGATCTGCAGAGTTCCTAGTGTTATGGCTTTGGTATCTTGGCAGAAACTTTGTTCTTAATATCTCCGACCAAGTATTAGACTTTTTTTTCCCATTCGACGTCTTTGCCTCAAAATTTTTGGTAGTTCGATGGTTTAGTATGTTTCATTGGGTTGCTGATATTTGATTAGCAGATGGACATAGAACTTGACATACAATCTTGGATTGTAATCTAGGTCCAGATTCATTCTTTTTGAGTGAACTAATCCAGATTGCTAAAGCTTGTGGATCAGTGGGAGGAGGCTTTCATGCTTATGATCATACATTCCTACACTGTACCCTTTGATTTACGATCACAAATGGGCACTAGCTTGTATGAAATGTTACTTCAAGACACACATTTGTTACTTTGTACGAGTTATCCATGTGCTCATATACTCCTCTTGTTGTTGTGTCTTGTCTTTTGGATTTTGTCATGTAGGTGTGTTATCAATGTCAGCCATATCATAGTTTATCTTCAAACTTTGGGGGCCCTGTTGCATTTATCATTAGATGCAGATGCTATAAACTTGTTTTCTTTTTCAAAGTGTCCATTTGTTATACAACTAATAATACAAGGAAATGCCTCATCCCAAGTGAAAAGCTTCTTGTCTGTTCTGTCCAACTGCATAGCACTGTGCATATATGCCCCTCGGGATGGGAGAGTTGGATAAAGCACTTCACAGGTAACTGTGAGGTCACAGTATCAACTCTCACCATAGATAGAAATGGAGGGAGGGTACCAAACTGGGGTTCATGTGGGTTCTGACCTCACGGACTTCGCCAGGCCTAGGGGCTTCACTGTCCAAGAGACGTTTGGCCTGCCCACAGTTCGGGATACTGGTGATTTGGGCTTGATCCTGGGCAGGTGGGTTTACTCTTGGTATTAAAAAAAATGAACTATATATATATATATTTATTTATTTATTCCAAACAAAAACATCTAAAACAGGCAAATGTAGACAACTGTTTTTTCAACTTTTTTTTCTGGCACAATTTTCATACTTGTTTTCTCATCATAAAGGTTTTCTATATTTTGGGTGTTGATGATATTTTGGTCCATTTAGGTTCATCTATTTTTGGGGCTAAGCCCAATTTTGGAGGTTTTGGTTCTTCTACTCCTAGCCAGACAAGTCCTTTTGGTGGTACACTTCAGCAAACACAGCCGGCATTTGGAAGCAGCTTATTTGGTTCGACAACAACTTTTGGAGCAAGTCAACCTGCATTTGGTGCCACCAGTACTCCAGCTTTTGGTTCGACAACCAGCCCTGCATTCGGTGCAACTAGTACCCCTGCATTCGGGGCCACCAGTACCCCTGCATTTGGTGCCACAACAATGCCTGCGTTTGGTGCTACTAGTACCCCAGCATTTGGATCTACAAGTTCTCCACTCTTTGGTGGTACAGGAACAGCATTTGGGGTTTCTAGTGCACCAGCATTTGGTTCCACACCAGCCTTTGGAGCTTCATCTACCTCAATTTTTGGATCTTCCAGTACTCCAGCATTTGGTGCAGCTAGCACACCTGCATTTGGATCATCTAGTGCTCCTGCTTTTGGTGCATCAAGTACACCTAGCTTTGGTTTTAGTTCGATGCCTGCCTTTGGACAGTCAACATCTGCATTCGGTAGCACACCATTTGGTTCAACTTCTCCATTTGGTGCACAGAGTTCTCCTTTTGGTAAGCATTTCTTTCTTTTGTCTGGATGGTAGTAAACATTAGTTTATTGTTATCCAACTATTGGCACTTGAGACTGGGCTCCAAGTATTTTAATTTGTGTTATTAAAAAACTAATTTTATTGGTGGATTATGAAGAAGCATGTTCATAGCTCATCCTTTTGTCTTGTTTATTTGTTTATTCTTTTTATATTCTTAAACATCATTCATTTGTAATTCATTTCAGGAGCCCAGACGACAACACCCACATTTGGATCACCTGGTTTTGGTCAACAAGCATTTGGTGGCCAGCAAGGAGGAAGTAGGGTAACACCATACACACCCACACCTGAGGTCGATGGTGGCACTGGTACACAGGCTGCTGGAAAGCTAGAGTCAATTTCGGCAATGCCTGTGTACAAAGATAAGAGCCATGAGGAGTTGAGATGGGAAGATTATCAACGAGGAGATAAAGGTTTTTCCATGTTTTTTTTCCCTAGAAGAAAATTGCTGCTTATACCTTTGTTTCCCTCTTTGCACTTTTATCTGCTTATACCCTTGTCCATGGTTGCAGATGAAACACCTACTTATGCCTGATTGATTGTTTCAACAGTGACCTTAGCAGGGCAATGCCCAAGTGGCCAGGGGTGTCTAATAGTCTTGCCAGACCACCTTCTTACCTAGGCAATTGCACTTGACGGCATAGGTTCATTCATATCTTTTGCAGTAATAAAAAAAACAGAGAATTATCCACGATCCTATGAAAGTTTCCTTTCTTTTTTGTGACATTGTTCTATGAAATATCTATGTTAGCAAGTGTTTTAGGTGCCTTATTTCATACTTCATGAGGCCCATTCAACAGTTTTATTAGTGTAATTTGGGGTCCTTTCACATCCTTTTTTCTTTGCAAATGGTCATTTAAATGGGGTGGAAAAGGACTCAGTTTTGTAACATTAGGCTGTTGCAGTAGACTTTTCCATGGTCTCTAGATGAGCCATGTGGAAATGTAGAGGGTGCAAATCTTTTATGGGCACTTTTTTTTAGACAAAATGTGTGGCTTTTACCACCAATTTTATTGCAAAGAGAGGTAGTAGCAGTACAACCAGTAGGTGTAGAGGAGAGGTTCCTTTACCTGCAATCTTTTATGGGTGCTTAACCATGCACATGATGATCTGAACAATGCCCTGAGTTATAATCCTGGAAAAAAAAGTAATAGTTTCTTGAACATGTATAATTGTTCAGAGAATTTTATCAATGAAACTGGTAGCTGCTAAGATTGCTGCACTCTGCGAAATTCCTTTGAGATGCCATGTCACATGTTTGCATTCTTTGTTTGTGTTTACATTTTCTGAATGACATTCTATTGTTTGCTCAGATTATCATGTTTGCAACATGATTATTATCTATCTATGTTTTTCAGGGGGGCCCAGCCCAACTGGTCAAGCCACAGGTGCTTTTAGCTTTCCTTCAGCACAGACGAGCCCTTTTGGCTCAACTAGTACTTTTGGCCAGACACCTGCATTTTCCAGTGTAGCAACCAATCCCTTTGGTCAAAAGCCAACTTTTGGTTCAACTGGCTTTGGTGCCTCATCCACACCATCATTCAGCTCACCATTTGGTGTATCCTCATCAAGCCCCTTTGGTTCCACAACTGCCTCCACAACTCCATCTCTTTTTGGAAGTTCCACTCCTGCCTTTGGTGCCACATCGAATCCTGCATTTGGTGTCAGTTCGACTCCTGCATTTGGTGCTAGTTCGACTCCCACGTTTGGCGCCAGTTCAACTCCTGCATTTGGTGCCGGTTCTATTCCTGCATTCGGCGCCAGCTCAACTCCAGCATTTGGCGCCAGCTCAACTCCTGCATTTGGCGCAATCTCTACTCCTGCATTTGGTGCTAGTTCAACTCCTTCTTTATTTGGTGGATCGACAACGTCTGTTTTTGGTTCTTCACCATTTGGTTCTTCCTCAGCAGCAGCAACCACCCCAGCATTTGGCTCTAGCTTGACCTTTGGTGGTACTCAATCATCTGGACTGTTCCAGTCTTCTCCATCTTTTGGACAGACACCATCTCTTTTTGGACAGCCAAGCACTGGATTTGGACAGACGACCTCTGCCTTTGGTTCAAGTCTCTTCGGCACCCCATCAACTGGATTTGGAGGGGGCTTATTCAGCAGTTCAGCATCATCACTGGTTCCTTCTAGCAGCCCTTTGGGTTTTGGTCCATCAGCTGTAAGTAATCCTTCAAAAAATGATGATATGTTCGAGTATTTTTGGCTTCTGGAATTATATAACCTGCTTTTCTATTGTGTAATTGATGAGATTCTGTTTAATTTTCACATGAGCTTGTCATACATATAAGTTCACCAGAGTTTGTCAACTGTTCACCAAAATATCATTCTTGCTTGCCACCCGCAGCCTTCTCTCTCAAGCCATTTCCAGCCAGCTGCACCTGCTCAGACACTAGGTACCTTCTCATTTGGTGGTTTTGGTCAGACACAACCAGGTATTTTGAGTTGTGGTCTACATGTTTTCTTCCTTTCTTTTAGTCATTGTTTCAGTTTTTTCATCTCTGAGCTATTTTATGTAGGTACAAGTGGCTTTGGCAGCATGTCAAATGTTTTTGGTCAGGGCATCTTGGGGCAATCGTACGTTTAATTCTTCCCTTGTTTTTTAACTTCTCAAGGACAGGAGCTGGTTATTGAGATTTGAAGTTGCTTTTCTCTGCATCACGACCATTTAAAACTTAATTTCAAATGGAACTAAAATTGGTATATCTTCATATGCTCTACTTGCTTTGACAATATCCTAACAGGGATGGCAATGAACCATGCTGCCCTTGAACTGCTCAAGCTCAGCTTGCTTAACCAAACCAAACTTGAGCATTGAGTCCAGCTTGTTTGGCTAAATGTGCCAAGCTAGGGCCCGGTGAAGCTTATTTGGGTCTTTAGCTATTTTGGTAATTACAACCATATTATTTATATATGACATGATATGGTATGATTTGGCACAATGTAATGTGTGTTGCACTATAATATTTTGTTATTTTTGGTGGGCTCATTTGTGCTTGATTAGGCTCGAACTTGAGCTTAGTTGGGTTTTTGGGTCCCTTTGGAGCTTGGGACCAGTTAGGATCTGGCGCTGCTGAGGTCAAGCCTGTATTTCTTTGTTTGTTTAATATTTAAGGCTTGCGTCGAGTTCAAGGCTAATGTATCCTTCCCTCCCTGTGCATGTACTTTGAGCCTTTAAAAGTTCAGCTTGTCTTCAGTCTTCACTTTCAAAAAACAGAAGTTCATCTTGTCTTGGCTTGTTTTAATTTCTACATACTAGTTGGCCAATAAAGTGTTATGTTTATATTTTAGCCATTTGCAATATATCTATGGTTAAATTATACATTGTCTCAGATTCACAGAAAGTGCTTGATGCCTAATATTTGTGTTTATCTCTTCTTGCATTCTGCTTTTGTGTAGAATGTTTTGGTCTCCCCCCACCCTATTTTCCCCTTGTTGCTTAACTGCAACAAGTATGTTTCCTTTTTGAGGCCATGACTGTTTATTTTAAATTGATTTTATAGTGCTGTCGCTCAGACTAGTATGGTGATGCAACCTGCACCTGTTACAAGTCCTTTTGGTACACTTCCTGCTATGCCTCAAATGTCCATTGGTCGTGTGGGTTCTGCCCCTTCAGTTCAGTATGGAATTTCTAGCATGCCTGTAAGTGTCTGGTTCTCCTGTACTTATTGTGGATATGTAGCTTTCTTCCGTTGCCTTTTGCATTACTTGGGCTTCTGTTCTTTTTTATTCATGATTTGGGCTATCCTTGAATGTGTGGCTGCCCATGCGATATTTGTCACATAAACTTCTCTAATGAAGAAATTCACATTTCTTCCTAGCAGGTTGCTGAGAAGCCAGTTCCAGTTAGAATTTCTTCGTTATTAACTCCTAGGCATATGACCCAGAGGAGAATTAAGTTGCCTCCTAGGAAATATCATCCTAAAACTGATGGCCCACTGGTGAGTTAGTCTCGTAGGGATAATTTGTTGTAATCTTTACTATAGATTTCTTTAGGACAAGTCTTTTTAATTCTTTGGTGATGAAATCAATTGTGTGTATGCAGGTACCATTTTTCTGTGAAGATGAAGAAGGAACATCTACTCCAAAGGCAGATGCACTTTTCATTCCTAGAGAAAATCCAAGAGCCTTGATTGTTCATCCAATTGAGAAGTGGCCTCCACGTGCCAGCACAATGAAACAGTCTCTGTCAAAAGATGAATCTGCTCCTGCTCGTGAAAATGGTAAATTTTGATTACATGCATTCTTGATATTGATTAATCATTGCTGCTGGGCAGGAGTTATTTTTTGATTTTTGATTTTACTTGAACCACTCCTCACTTTTATCATGGAAACCTTTGTACTCTATTCCATTTTAGTCCATACAAATGCATCATTTATCAAGTCCTTGAACATTTTTGAGAAAGTTCAAGAAGTTTCTTATATGTTTTTAAGTAATCTCATGCTACCGAATCACAAGCAGGCAAGTTAAGGATCCTTGTTGATCCATTTGTTGACGTTCTAGGCTTTCAGTTGACTTGGAGGACATGGAGCTGCTTCCAAAGAAATAAGATCTTGTATATCCAGTGATCTGCCAAAAGAAACACCCAGACAATTGTTTAAAGAAATCTCAAAGAAATATGCATTCCAGCACATCTCCTAACATGGTTATTAATTCTCTCAAGAAATAGTTCAAAAATGGAAAACTGATGTCAGATTTCATGGTAATGTTTTTCCCAGATTGGTTACAAGAACTAGCCAAAAGAGGATGTCTTTTATACTTTATAGTGTGCAAAAGCAAACGGCCCTGAGGTGGAGCTGTGTGGCAATGGCATGGAACTAACCTTGTTATGCAGAGCAAAATAGCCAAATGGTGGTAGTGAATCTAAACCTTTCTGGGTAAGGATAACCTTGTTATTGTCATGGAACTAACGAATGAGCGTGCCTATAAAAGGGAGCAAAAGTTGAAACCAGTGACAGAGATAAAGAATTGGCCTTGAGGACAATCAGTCATAATACTCTATACATGTGAGAAATATAAGAATGAAGTGTTTTATTAGACCAAAGTTTAGGGGTTTTGCATGCACCCGTTATCCTCTGTGTGTTTGAAGAATGAGAAGAATTCATATACACATGCCACTCCCATTGCATCATTGTATATCCCCTCACCCCCTTTCCATTAGTCAACTATCTGTTTAATCAGATGCCATATTGGGAATATTTTTGCATGACGTGCAACAAGTAGGAAATTTCTTGTAGAAGGATACTTTTGGGGTTTACATGTATTAAAATTTGAAATTTTGGTTAACGTGGTGTGACATTGTAAGATAATCAGCTTTTGTTCTGAAAGAATCAAAGCATCTATTCACATGTCATTCATGTACAGTTAATGCATTGAATACAAAGAAAATATCTTTTGTGGACAATATATAAAAAGGACTCCTTAGAACCATGATATGAAGCAAAAGGATTGATCATTAAGATACAAAATATGAAAAGTTTTTATTCAAAAAGGAAGTACTCATGAAGAAAACAGACTTCTCAAGTAGTCTGCCATGCACCTTAAGAAGAGAAAATTTGGAAAACTCAAAATTTGGATATTTGTGGCTCAACGTGTGGTAACCGGAATGTAAATGAACTCTATTGGCAACTAATATTATATGAGAAACATTTGGTCCTTCTGTAACCATGGCTGAGTGTAACTTTGAAGTTACTTCACAGAGATGTTATTTCAGCATTCATTGTATATCATACATTGAGATGAATAACATTACGTTATCATGGCTCTCACTAAAGGAATGTTCATCTGATGGTGCATTAGCCTGGAAGTGTCTGAGATGAGTTTTTTTTCTTTTCCCTCCAGGTAAAGCCGCTGGTGAGCCCTCTGCTCCTGCCAGAAATGGGTCTGCTGCAGAGAATCATGATGGTAAGCTTGTCATCTATTTTTTTCTTTTTTTTTTGTTAACTTGTGGCCATTTCTTTCTTAAAAGAGACTTTTGTGGGAGAGATTTTTGGCAGGAGCAAAACCTAAAAGTTTTGCTATGTATATGGCATTTGCCAAGTATGTGGCCCTGAATACACCCCCAAGGATGATTTCAATGATGGTCGTTTTACATAAGCAATTAAGATAGACACTGATTGCCATTTTGCTCATGGTCGACTGCTGTAAATCACAATGAGTCTGTATTTGTGATTCTCAAGAGAAGAAAAATTTGTGCATCATGCACTGAGCTTGACTAGGAAACTCATTGTCAAAATCTCCAAACTTGTATTTGATCAGCACAGAATATGCTAACTTTGATCCGATTAGATGGGACTTGTAGATACATGGTGTAGCGGACCTAGGGTCACTAGATTAGTCCCACATCGGATGTTGAGAAAAGCAACCGAGTGCTTATAAGGCAGGTCTTCACCTCCTATCCCAAGAGGGCCCTTTTACAAGGACAAAACCCTAGCCGCCCTCCGGCGTGGCGGGGACAATACCTCTTGGGGGCACCAAAAAGGTTTATCTCGCATCTACAAAGTGGCGCCGTCTGTGGGAACCCTGAGCTCTCGCGCACTCGCTTGCCTTCTCAAGGGGGGACTTGTGTAGCGGACCTAGGGTCACTGGATTAGTCTCACATCGGATGTTGAGAAAAGCAACCGAGTGCTTATAAGACAGGTCTTCACCTCCTATCTCAAGAGGGCCCTTTTACAAGGACAAAATCTTAGCCGCCCTCCGACGTGGCGGGGACAATACCTCTTGGGGGCACCAAAAAAGTTTATCTCGCATCTACACATGGTATTTGAAATCCTGAATTTTCTCCCTCTTCTGGTGAGGTGCTTTTCTGTAGCTGTTATTCTTAAAAGGAACACAATCATTGTTTTCAAATCATCTAACATGGGTACTTTGCATGAGTTTTTAATGTTTGCTGAGTTTCTTTTATCATCTTTACACCTATGGACCTTGTCGCTTCATGAGCTAGATGGACTACACTAGTGATAATCAGTTGCTTGTTCCACATTTATTTTTTCTGATCTAGTTTTTGTTTTCTTCTTTTCCTCTGTTGATTTACTGACATCGGACACTTGTGGCTGTGAAGTTACTCAGGTTGAGAATGGCTATGGTAGGGAGCAAGATGCTGCTTCCTCTCTGCGACAACTGGAGAGACGAGGTGCCCTCCCTGATGACCGTGCCCAGAACGGTAAGGAATCCTCGTACAATGTAATATCTGGACATAGGGCCGGTGAAGCTGCAGTTGTCTATGAACATGGTGCAGACATTGAGGCTATCATGCCTAAGCTACGCCATCCCGAGTATTATACAGAACCGCCAATTCAGGAGCTGGCCGCCAAGGAGCGAGCTCATCCTGGATTCTGTTGTCATGTGAGGGATTTTGTGGTGGGCAGGCGTGGATATGGCAGCATAAAGTTTGACGGGGAGACTGATGTGAGGAGGCTCGATCTCGAGTCCATCATCCAGTTCAACCACCGTGAGGTGGTTGTATACAAAGACGAGAGCAAGAAGCCTCTTGTTGGGCAGGGACTCAACAAGCCGGCTGAAGTAACACTGCTGAACATCAAGTGCATCAACAAGAAGACGGGGCAGCAGTATACTGATGGGCCAAAGGTGGACAGATACAAGGAGATGCTTATGAAGAAAGCCGAGGAACAAGGTGCTGAGTTTGTGTCCTACGATGCATCAAAGGGGGAGTGGAAGTTCAGGGTCAACCATTTCAGCCGGTACGAGCTTGGTGGTGAAGAAGATCAGGATGTTTATCTCTAGTGAACTTGTACTGTGAAAATTGCCGTCATCGAGTTGATCCAACGTTCTGTACAGAGCCAATTGCTTCGGGGTCTCAGCTTTCTAGTCTAGTGCTTGCGGGTGTGGTGGAGGGTTTATCGGTGTTTTAGTCTGTGAGCTGCTCCTGTTCGGAATTTCACGCTCATGGCTTTTGTTTACCCCTTCCACCACCTTTTTGTTCTACCCTTTTTTTTTTTTACTCTCCTGTTCCGTAACCTCCTCCTTTTGGGTTCAAAGACTGGTAATTGTAACAAAGAATGCTGTTCTATTCTTTCTCCTTTGGAATATCCTCGTCTTTGAACTCAATGCTCGGTTTTCCTCTCCTTTTTCGATGTACCACTTAAGACTCAGCAGTGTTGGTGTCATATTGTTTACCACTTTTTGTCATTGTCATCTTTAGATGGTTGAGATATGGAAGTTGAGTAATACTTTAACTACACCCTCTGGTGTGCAGTAAATCCTAGTCACACAAAAGTGTTGGCTTTTCATTGAATCACGTGGCAGTGGATGGAACTCAGCTGATAAATGCACATGTGATTTAGTGAAATGTATGAGATATGGATTGAAAAATGCAGATGTGGATCGGAATACAATTTTCAGTTAAGCTCATGTTTTAAAGTCCAAACTTGTATATTTTATTAGAACATCTGTTTTTCAGTCCAATGCTCTCTCTTTCATTTTTTTTTATGGTCTACTTTGAATTGTACGCGCTATTTTTTAGTCGGACAGATGAGCTTGTTTTCTGACACATCACAAGGAGTTTATCGACGAGGTCCCACCCATTTGTCACTGCCACAATGGGCCAATGAAAAGCCGGCGCATGGTGTGGTTGGGATTTTAACGTACACCAAAAGGAGTGCAGCAAACATTGCTCATAGGAGTTTAAAAGTTTGATGCTTCTGAAACTTTTCTTGTTGTTTGATTTGTACGGCAAAAAGGGTGCAGCAATCAGGGTGATTAAAATTTGTGACACCGCAATATTACTATAAAAAAAGATTTGGCATGGATTGTGAACACGTCAATGTCAGTGCGCCCTTGCATCTCACGTGCCGAGTGCTTGCCCTGCACATGTCCGTTTGGGCACGTGAAAACTGTAACAAACATAGATCCTTGGTTGGGAGGAAAGAAGCGGAAAAACAAAAAATAAAAAAACGCCTAAAGAGGGTGTCCTGATCGAGTATCCATGTTCTTGCGGTGAGGCCGAATTACTTATTAGACAACCGGTGTCGCTCCAGTTTCGATTAGAAAAATGTTTTAAATGTTCTCAAAACTTTCGTGGATAAATAAATTTCTGTTTACAGGAAACTTGATATTAACAATATAAAAGTGTTAGCATATTAGTACATTAGTTTTTACAAATTAACACGATATAATTCAAATGAAAGTTTTTTTTCGGGGCGGTAATTGTGTGGAAATACTAGTTTAAAGGATTTTTTACATAAATACTTCTCTAACTATCAGTTATATCAAATACGTCTCTTATTTGAGCATATTATCAAACATATCTTCCAAATACGTCGAAAGATTGCGATTATATCTCCACGATTTATTGCCATCCACGCGTAACGAATACTCTAAGAAATATTCGACGTAAAATGTCAGAGTATATGAAATACTCAAAACATCCCGATTATTACTATATGTGTGTGAGAGAGAGAGAGAGAAAGAGAGAGAAGGAGAGGAGGGGGGCGCCAGGTTAGGGGTCTCCCCCTTCGGCGGCTGGCCCCCTCCCCATTAGAACTCCCACCCCCACCCTCGAAACCCCCCTTCCCACTGGAACCCTATCCCCCACCCTGGAAGAACCCCCCTCCTTGTAGGAAGCCCCACCTCCACACTTTGGAACCCCCCGCACCCCCCACCCCATCAGAGACCCCCTCCCCCTCACCTTGGAACCTCCCTAGAACCCCCATGCCCCCTACTCTAGAACAGGGGAAAAGCATCCCCTTCCTCGTCGAAAAGCCCACTCGGATGTCCCCCTTTTCTGACTATCATCTTGGAACCCTCACCCCACACCTCCACGCCTATAGCACAAATCACACGTCGGTGTGCGACCTCAAAGCCAGGCTCACCACCTAGATGTCCCTGGTCATAGTGCTACTCTCTCCTTCGACCTAGAGGAGGAGCCCCACGCTGCCGATGTCCCGCGCCTGCGACCGTCATGCCTCCCATTGCTCCATGTCACCGACACGTTGCAATCCCTTCTCCCAATTGCCCCCTCCTCAACCCTAGGGTTTTCATAGACGGATCCATGGCAGAGTTAGGGCGTTCTCCGTAAGCGACGCGTTATATCGGAACCCGGATGGAATGACAAGTGAGCAAGGGATAGCTATGGCATTCCCCGTAAGCGACGCGCCGCAATGGCGCCCGATTGCGGTGTCAAATAGGCAATAGTTCTCGTGTGGGGTTGGACGCACACGGGTAAAGAAGGAAGTCCAAAAATATAGGATCCGTCTAGAATTAGTTAAGTTAATGAAGGACATGAGGGTTAACATAGCTTGCCTACAAGAAACTAGGTGAAAAGGACATAAAACTAAAGATATTGATGGATATAAAATTTGGTATACGGGTAATAATAACTCTAGAAATGGTGTTGGTATAATAATAGATAAAAACTTAAAAGACATAGTTGTAGAAGTAAATAGATTGGGGGATAGACTAATGTTAATTAAACTTATCTTAGGTGATGATATTTTGAATATAATTAGTGCATATGCACCTCAAGTAGGATTAGAAGAGAGCATTAAAAAGTAATTTTGAGAGACTATTGATAGTTTGATCCAAAATATCCCTAGTGAAGGGAGAATCTTTATTGGAGGAGATCTTAATGGTCAGGTGGGTATAGATAATAGAGACTATGAGAGGATTCATAGAGGGCTTGATTTTGGCAATAGAAATGATATGGGTAACACTATTCTTGATTTTGCTATAGCCTATGATCTAGCAATTACTAATACATTCTTTAAGAAGCGGGACGAACACTTAATAACATACAAGAGTGGAACACATAAAAGTCAAATTGACAATTTTCTCATTAGGAAGGTCGATAGAGTTTTATGTAAAGATTGCAAAGTTATTCCTGGTGAGAGTCTAGCCCCTCAACATAGGTTGTTAGTAATGGATGTCACTATCTCTAAATTCAAAAGAAAGATCATTATAAATAATTATTCCAAAATTAAATGGTGGAATTTAAAAAGTAAAAGTTTAGAAACATTTAAAAATCATCTATTAAAGGAAAATATTTAGAATTTAGAACAAGAAACTAATGTAATGTGGAATAATATTACAAATTGTATAACGAGGGTTGCAAAACAACTCTTAGGCGAATCTAAAGGTAAAAAGAATTTATAAAAAGAGACTTGGTGGTGGAGTGAGGAAATCCAAAATACCATTAGAGTAAAAAAGGAATGCTTTAAAGTTTGGCAAACTAACAAAAATGATCAAAACCTAGAAGCTTATAAAATCGCTAAAAAGAGAGCTAAGAAAATAGTTAGCGAAGCTAAATCAAAGGCATTTGAAGATTTATATAATAAATTAGGAACCCGAGAGGGTGAAAAGGACATATTTAAACTTGTTAAATTAAGAGAAAGGAAAACTAGAGACTTAGATCATGTTCGGTGCATTAAAGGTGAAGCTCAAAGGGTTTTAACTAAGGATCTTGAGATTAAAGGGAGGTGGCGTAGCTATTTTCAGAAGTTACTTAATGGAGATTCCATCAAAGATTTATCTTTAGAAGGTATCCAAGAGTCCATAATATTTGATAAATATCAATATTTCAGGCATATGAAGATGTCAGAAGTAGAGGATGCTTTAAGGAAAATGAAAGTGGGCAAGACCTTAGGACTAGATGACTTACCTATTGAAGTATGGAAATGCCTAAGAGATATTGGTATTCAGTGGCTAACTAAATTTTTTAATAAAATTTTAAAGGAACGGAGAATGCCAGAAGTTTGGAGAAAAAGTGTTGTAGTTCCTTTCTATAAAAACAAATGAGATATGCAAAGTTGTAACAATTATCGTAGAATTAAGCTTATGAGTCATACTATGAAACTTTGGGAAAGAGTACTTGAAAAACGCCTCCGATGTATGACTACTGTATCGGAAAATCAGTTTGGTTTTATGCCAAATAGATCTACTACAGAAGCTATTTTCTTACTACGGCAGGTAATGGAGAAGTATAGAGAGATGAGAAAAGATTTGTATATAGTTTTTCTTGATTTAGAGAAGGCGTACGATCGAGTACCGAGAGAATTGATTTGGTGGATATTAAGAAAGAAAGGAATCTCTCAAGGATATGTTGATTTGATTAAGGATATGTACGGCGGTGCTATTACTAGTGTTCGAACTATTGCTGGGGAGACTGGTGAATTTCCCGTTTCTATAGGCTATGCATCAAGGTTCTGCACTAAGTCCGTATCTCTTTGCCTTAGTTATGGATGAAGTAACTAAATAATTGCATGAGGATATCCCTTGGTGTATGCTATTTGCAGACGATATTATTTTAATTGATGAGAGTATTTGTAATATCTCAGATTTTTTGGATCCTTCTTCGCGAGTTTCGGATCTGGCTTCTCGGAGTGTCCAACTCCGTTGTGTCTGAAATTTTGTTTCAGACATCTTTCATGTTCGGATCGGCGCGATCCGGAGTTGTTTCGGAGGCCCGGAGTGTGTCCGCGGCTTTTCCGCATGTGTTTTCTGATTTTCGGTGTGTGTTTCGGTAATTCCTTCGGAACCTCGTTGCGGGTGAACCGGGTCGTTCACCTGGGCGTGAGTGGTACCGTTGCGATCGGTGCGTTCCGAGAATCGCAGAAGCGTGATTTTCTATTTTTCAATATTTTCTGAAATTTCTAGATTTTCTATAAATTCCCATTTCTTTTCTTTTTTATTTCCTTCTTTCTCTTTCTTCTTCCCCCTCTTCTTCTTCCTCCCGAGAGAACCGCCCCTCTTCCTCTCTCTCCCATTCGATGCGACGGGCCTCTCTCCGGCTGCAAATGACGACGGGGCGACGGAGCGGCGACGTGGGCGACGGTGAGGCGATCTCGTGGGCGTGCGGTGTTCGTGGGAAGCGTGAAGGAACGGGGTTTCTAGCAGCGTTCTTCATGGTTTGAGCTCGATTCGGCGCGTCTCGACGCGGAGCGAAGGTAGGGTGACGATCCCTAGTCTCTTGCATTCCTTCCCCGCGATTTGTAGGCCGAGGCGAGGTCGAGAGTGGATTTTATCGTGCCGGGAAGGGTTGAGCATGCCGCGGTGAGTGACCGCCCGATCTATCGTTTTAGCCCGCGATTCCACGTTTTAGGGGCGTAGAATCATGCTAGGGGGCATGGGGGTCGATTTCCTTTCGTTTCCACCTCTTAGGGGCTCGTTTGGGGCCGGAAATGGCGAATCCCGGCGAGTTCGCCGTTTTCACGCCGGCAAGGGATAAACGGCCAAACCAGGGCCCGTTTATCCCCATGCGCGGCCCAGACGTGTGACCGTTCTTCCCCATGAGCGGCCCAAGGCCAACCGTTCATCCCGTGGTTTTTGACCGTTGGCTTGTGACCGTTGCACAATGTCTTGGGGTCAGCGGCTAGGGGCTAGCCGTATGTCCTCATGAGCAGCCAGGGGCTGGCCGTTCATCACTTGGGCTGTTGGTGGGATATGCGGCCTGGGTGGGTATGCTCATCCACTTGAGCGGCGAGGTTCTAGCCGCCCTTCCCTTGAGCGGCTAGGGGTTAGCCACCCATGTTTTGCACCGTTGGGACGATGAACGGCAGGAGTGGACCGTCCATCCCCCATGAGCGGCTAAGGCTTAGCCGTTCTTTTGTTTGAGCGGCTATAGAGTGGCCGTTCTATTCCATTTGGACCAGGGGTAGCGCGGTCCTATGTCGGCCGTCCATCCCCTGGAGCGGCCCGTTCTTGGCCGCGTGTCTCTTGTGCGGCCCCGGGTGGTCCGTTCAATGAGTTTGTCTAGCCGGTGTTTCTTTCTTGGCCGATTTGAGTCCCGGGGGCGTGGGCCTCGATCCACGTGTCGACCCGCGGTCTGACAGATGCTGGGCATCGTGTCGAGGCCAGGTGTGGTGGTGCGGTGTAGCCCTAGGAGGCGTTGTGTTTCGCTCGCATCACCGTGAGACAGTGTCGGTGCGAGGGGCAGTCCTCGTATCCTGCCCGGTTCGGACGTTGTTTTACATTGACTTGAGAGTCTACTCCGTGGTGACCCTCCACTAGTCGTAGCCCACCAGTACGCGTGTGCTGGTCTCACCTGGGAGTAGGTGTACGGGCTTACCCTGATGATGGTTTTTAGATTGGTTTCCGTCAGGCCCCACGTCTGTAGCCAGAGTCCGGCTACGGGAAAAACCAGTCAGAGGCCAGACCTAGGATGCATGGTCTGTGTGTGCACACGCGGTTAGGGGCAGTGGACACGCGCTGACGAGTGTGACCCCAGCTAGTCACTTGCTTTGCGGTTACTTGTGCGGTGTCCGTGCCTTTGGTAGGCGCTACCACGTCAGGCAGTTCACTCGCGGTGCGATATAAGACGTCAGGGGACGCTACCAACTGTGCTTCTAGTGCGAGGTACTCCTATCGAGTCGGGAGTGGCGGACTGTCAGTCGTTGCGACTTCGACCTTTGGGTTTTGTCGTGTTAACCGTTGTGTTCCGGTCATTTCGCCGTGGCACGTATGTTGGTGTTCGTGCCGTAAGATCGGTGTTTTGTAGATGGCATGGCTTTCCTTTCCGAGGTACTCGCTTACTACTAGCGTAGCGGTTTCTTCGTTTGCGAGGTAGGGTTCGAGTGATCCCTACTGAGTCTTGTTCCGAGACTCATTCCCTGCGTGTTTTCACCGTGTTTCAGGCGAGACGCGGCTTCAGGGGAGCACGTCTGAGACTCAACGTGGTTCAGGTGCCCAGCGTTAGTGCCAGAGGTCAGAGCCGGGGTATGCCCCGTGTAGTTGTACTTTTCTTTCTTATCTCTGTACTAGTTGTGGACTACTGTTGTTATTTTATTGTTATCTTGTGGTCCATGTATTAATTAAAATGTTGTGTATTTCCTTCTTAATTATATAAACTATTTAATTTCTGTAATTATTTGTGATACTTGTGTAGTTCCCACACCATCCTTCTAACCCTTCCGAGTCTTCGAACTCGTGGGTGGCGGTGCGAGTCTCGGGTTATCGGGCCTTCCCGATAATCGGATTCTCGGGTCGTTACAGTATTGATGCTCTAAATGCTAAGTTAGAGCATTGGAGACTTGCCTTGGAGTCTAAAGGTTTTAAAATTAGCAGGAGTAAGTCAGAGTTTATGCACTATAATTTTAGTAATGGGAGAGTGGTTCAGGAAGACATGGTTCAAAGTGATGGACATAACATTCCGAAGAGTAGTAACTTTAGATACTTAGGGTCTATCATACAAGAGAATGGGGAGATTTATGAGGACGTTACATGTGACGACCCGGATTCCGGATACCAGATATACCCGGTAGGACTACCGAATACGCCTGATACCACTTGGAACCCGCGAGGCCTCCCAAGAGCTGTAAAGCTCCGAAGGGAAAAAGGATTGTCGTGTAGAACATTGAACTGACAGATGTAACAGCAAGCAATTAAATTTCATTAGATCGGGTTGCTAAAGTAGCAGAAATAAAATTATATTTTAATTAACAGATTTTAAACAATTATATACCAGAGTCAAGTCCAAAGCTAAAGACGGCAGTCTAGCAGTACAGTCGACAGAAAGAAAAGACGTACCGAGAAGTCGGGGGAAGCCCGACGGAGGTACCAGCTGGCAACTACGACTCGAACTCCAGGACCCGCGGAAGCAGAACGAACACGTCACCCCACCTAAAAAGCAGGGGTGAGCCTCGTGTCACTGGCTCAGTAGGGGTCACGCGGATCCCCACTAAAAAACACGCAGTAACACGGAACAAGGGAAACAGCCCGAGGAACAGCAGGAAAGCTATACTAGAAAGCTGTAAAAGAAAGGGAAGCAGGAGTAGGGAACAGGTAAGGACGAGCGGAATAAGAGGAAAGCCGAACTAACCTCGGCCCCCAAACTACGCCTAGCAACAGTAGAAGGGAACAGAACGGGGAACAAGAATATGGAGCAGCAAGGAAAAAGGGGGAAAGCCAAACAAGCACCCTAATCTACACATACAACAAGCATGCAAAAGAAAGTCTAGAAAAGGCCTAGACAGACGCAGACGACACGACCGGAGTGTCGTGCAGGACAACACACAGACCTCGAGTCTAGCCACAGGAAGGCCAACCCGGACAGGTCACAACATAGGAAAGGTACGGAAGTCGCACGCCACGCGACGTAGAACCCCCGCACCAGGAGAACGGCTAGATGCGTCCGCTGACGTCTTACACTGCACCATAACACACACCACAAGTGTCTCGACTACCAACCGATCACGTCGACGCGAGTGCGGCCGAGTCGCAGACCCACGCGGAACCACAGTAACAAGTACTAGTCAGGGTCACGCCCGCGGCGTCAGTCCTCAGCCCCTGACCACGTGTGCACACACTGGCTTTTACCTGAGCCAGGTCTCTAGCTAGTTTTCTCCCCCCGTAGGACGCTACAGTGCAGCCGGGAGCCGACGGAGACTAGCTTACAAACCGTATACCGGAAAGTGCCCCGCTCCGCGAGCTGTCACAAAGAGTCTGTGATGAAAGGCAACGACACGAGAAGATCACGAAACACGGAGCTGAAGTACAGACAGTCAAACATGCACTGTCACCCGTACCTCAAACACTGAAGGTAGCATAAGAAACTACCGACAGACTCGGAAACGTAGTCTCGGCCATCATAGGACTGTCAACCGACACCCACGGGGAAGGCGGCCAGACCACGAGAACGACAGACATCAGCCTAAAACGGACCAGCAAACACACGGCCGCACACCGAAAAGCCCAACGGCCATCACGGCCATAACAGGGCCGTAACGCACCACCAGGCGCGTTACCTGCTCTGACGCACCAAGGCAGGGCCGTCAGAGCCAACAAACCCACGTCCGAAACCTGGACGAACAGCATGTGACGGTCCAACGTGGACGAGTTACAGCACCGTGACGCATGAGGGAACGACCGCTACGCGAACGACTGACTCGAACCTCAAGAAAACGAAATGACTGTGACGCACCAACCTGGATGCGTCAGAGGGCTGTGACGCACCAACCTGGATGCGTCAGAAGGCTATGACACACCAGTGGTGGACCGTCACACTCCCACATCCACGAACGGTCTAAAACGCCTAAGAGCTGTGGTGGTCTATCGTAGGGCCGTCAGAGACTGTGACGGTCTCTGAAACGACCGCTATACCGGTCACGGCGGGAAAATAGTGGAAACGCCGAATCAGTCCGTTCCACGCCCCATTCACGCCAAAGCGCAGGGGAAACGAAGGCAAATGACGAAAAACAAGTTCTGGAGGCTAAAAAGCCCACATGCACGCATTAAAACGAGAGATCGGGGCGATTCTGACGAATCGACCCTAAACGAGTCACCGAGGTTCCCGGACTCCTACTGGCCCCGAATGATGACCGAACACGATAAAACTTACGTGAATGGGATCCAGACATCTGTGGACGTCGAAAAATGTCGATGCGGATCATATGTCATGCATGTCTCGACACTCGAGAGCAACCCGAAGACGGAAATGCCGAATAAACCACATGCCTCGCCCGATCAGGACGAGAACTCGCTTGGTGGTCCGCTACCCGTTAAAGAAGCCCCCCAGGCGGAAGATACGGCTACAACTCTCCGACCGGCCATGCCGAGAGCATAATCAGAGAAAAGTTTGGAACTCCGGCACAGTCTCGGCATGCACCGAAAGTCACGCAAAGTCTGGGACCGAGCCCCAGAAACTACGAACGGCACATTGAGGAGGCCGTGCATCGCAACTAAAACATTCTGGGGATGCCACCATTCATATAAATAACCGCGACTTCGAAAAGAATTCATTCGGTGTTTAAACGGCGCCCCCTTGCTTTTCTTAACACGACGCGCTCCATTGCCATGACACCCTTGCAAAGCTTTAATCCGGTGCGCCCCCGACCACGCCGTTTTAACCGAAGGGCCCGTCATGCCATTTTTAAAAGCCCTTTCCTTCAAATACTCAACTCGGCATGATCATGTTGAAGACCAATATGGCTATTCCGGCGCGGTTACTATTCCCCCGCGCCGGATTAAATGATGCAAACAAGCCATTCTCTGAAGCATTTTTCCGACGCGCAAACAAGCCATCCCATCTACACTCCGATGCTCTGTTCTGCACCATACGCTACGCAGAGAACATTTAATGTTTGAAGTCGTGCCTACACCCCCGGTCGACAGCAAAGCGGCAGCGATGGCAGCAGCAGTAGATCCTCCCGGCAAATCCGTGAACATCCCATCCTCGGACGAATGACAACGTACGGTGCCAATTACCGGATGCCAACATAGAAGCCAACCCTGTTCGTCTGGCGGACGAACGCAGTGGCGGGAGCTTTCTTCCGTTCGAGAAAGGAAAGGCAACCCCACTATATATATGCTCTGCATGCTCCCTGAATAAAACCCCCGGCTCGCCCGTCGCAGAGAGGGCCTGGAAGAGGAGCAAAAGAAAGAAAGCTCAGTGAGGGAGGAAGCCCAGTGAAGAGAGAAGGCCCCCCGAAGAGAAGAAGAGTCTCATCCTCGCACCTGTGAGTGAAAGAGTGAGAGTGAGTGAGGGTGAGGGGTGGTTCCGAGGGGGAGAAGCCCGTGCTCTCTCTCTTCCGCCCCTGTCAATGTATTCTCCCTCTTTTCCCTTGCAATGTTCCCTTTTTTTTCCCTTGAGGATGAATGAGAAGAATGGGTTCTCTAAGCATGCATAGTCTTCCACTGTTGTGATCTCATCCCCTTCCTCTCGCTTTTCTTATCATCCAGGGACCTCGGAGGTCTGCCTCTCCGTGGCATGACCTTCGGGGAGCCCGTCCGTGGGATGAAGAGCTACAACCTTCTATGGCGAACATCTAAATCATCGCCCGTGAGTCGTGGTCGCTCTCGTAGGCTGGCCCTCGAGCGTTCCACACTCACACTTGGGCTAACGGACCGCCGTGAGGCCGTTCCGCATTTTGAGAGTTTACTCGGGAGTAATCCGTGTGGTGGCTTTCGCTTCTCTCTGGCAAGTCCCGGTCCGGGGGAGGTGCTGCCTGATTTTCGCCAGGGTCAAAAACATACAAGAACACCAAGAACAATGAATAAACGCATCATAAAACTTGCCCACGGGTGAAAGAAAAGAGACACACAGTGAACCCTCTGTGAATTAACCCCCCTAAAATCTTACACAATAAACTCCTCCAAACAAATCGCTTAAACCCCACCTCATTACCTACTTAATCTACCAAATGGATGAACAAACGGATCATAAAACCCACCTACGGGTGAAAGAAAAGAAAAGAAACACACAATCAATCCCTGTGAAACAAATCCTCGGGAGAGGCTAATCCGGCGCGGTTACTGTTCCACCGCGCCGGTTTAACCCTCCTCTCAAGAACCCCAATCTCCCCATTGAACCTTAAAACGGCGCGCCCCCCCCCTCTTTGCACCCTTAACCGGCGTGCCCATCTCGCCCCCATGGTATTCTTATTAAATCGGCGCCCCCCCTTGAACACCATTAAACCGGCGCGCCCCACTTTTGCAACCCATAATCGGCGCGCCTCCTCTTCTTGAGCCTATTACGGCGCGCCCATCTCCATCTTGTTGCATTAAAACGGCGTGGCCCCTATAGTCTTCTTAACACGGCGCGCCCCTTGCCCATTCTTAATACGGCGCCCTTCTTGAGGTTCCATACCCGGCGCGCTCCCTTGCCATCCTAATCCGGCGTGCCTTCTGTAAAAAAACACAATTAACTAAATGGAAGAAAAGCTTAAAACTCATAAATAAATTAAAAGAAAGGATCCAAACAAATGAATGAAATAAAAGACTATGAACCACTCTCATGAGAACAAACACCATAACCTTTCTATAATTAAATTTTTGTTCCGGGGGCGTTGCCCCCGGAAACCCCCGCAAGGGGCGATGCCCCCTTGAACCCCGTGACCTGACCGCGCAGGTCGATCCACGTGCGAGGCCGCACGTTGGCGAGTTTGGGCTTCACACTTAACAATTCACTCCCCCGGACTGGGTGCAAAGAGAAAATCAATGATGCCTTGTGGTATCGGACGTGGATCTCGGAACCCCCGACATGGTCATGATCCGAACACATCTCGGGCCAATAGTTCGTTAACTCGACCCGCTTCTCCCGGGATCTAATCCCGCAACCCCACATTAAACTTGTCGTGTCTACGCCATACATTTGCACGGTTTTATCGTCATCTTCGATGCTTCAAACGTGGACTTGCGTCCGAACAATGAATGGCCCGACCGTGACCGACATGCACGCATACCTTGGAACCTTCGTTTCCCCGGACTGTGTGTGAAGAGAAAAGCAATGACGCCCCATGGCATCGGACGTGGACCTCGGGAACCCCGTTATGGCCATAGTCTGAAACCATCTCGGGCCGATAGTTCATCAGCTTGACCTATCTCTATCGGGATCCAATCCCGCATCCACATTAAACTTGACGTATCCACGGTAGATATCTGTACAGCTTTGTCGTTATCTTCGATGCCTCAAATGTGGACTCTCGTCCGAACAGTGTATGGTCCGTTAGTGACCGACATATATCCCGGGATCTAATCCCGCGCTTGCATTAAACTTGCCGTACTCACGGCAGACATTTGTACGGGTTTATTTCCGTTTACGTCTTCAATACGGATCTTTGTCCGAACATAAAATGGTCCATGAATGACCAACAAAATCTGAATGGAACGAGACGGCTCTTGTCTTCCCCAAACCCTACGTGTGGGAATATCAATAAGACCTTCGTGAGTCACGTCTGGACCTTGGGTTCACCCCAACCATGGTCATCGCCTGACCCACGTCTAGGCCTATAGCCAGCTATCTCTGTATACGTCTTTGTTTTGGAATCTAGTCCCGGGACACTTTCCTGCTGCCCCTCGGCACCGGAAACATTGACGATGCCCACGCAATATGGTCGTAGCTTGATCTTGCACCGGGCCAACAAACTTATTGGTTTCCGACCCCTCTAACTGGGATTTAACTGAATATTTACCGTTTCTCCGAACAACAAATTTGTCGCATCGCGACATACATATGCTCTGATTTTCCCATGATGATTACGCGTTTCTCAAGCCGGACGCTCGTCCGAATATCAAAATGGTCCCTTGAGTGACCGACATATATTTCGAATGCTTGCCCCCCCTAGACATCGGGCTTTCCGACTGATTCGAGACCACTATCGACTTGTTTCTCTCGATATAGTTTCCTGGCCATGAGGCCCCTGATCTCCGGCGATTAATCAAGGGTGTTCCCCTCTCCGAGGGGATGTAAATGATGCCGTGACCTTTACGGCACGGCGGGTTTTGGTCCCGACACGAACCACACAATCGTCTGCTTAATCAGATCGAGCGCACCATGGGCTTCCGTGAAGCCCGAATAAATCGTCACTTTGTGACTGGCACGTCCACGTACTTAATAAACGAATAAACCTACCGAATAAACCGACTTAAAGAAAACAAACAAACGAGCGTGTCGAAAAGTGCGTCCACAACATCCCAGTGGTCATTTTGACACTAACCACGCCGCAAATGGTTGCTGTTTTTCGGCGAACCCTGAAAACCCCAAAAATGACGGTTTTCACTAAGCTGGCTCGATCTCCCCCGATCGAGCACCAAACTACGCACAGAAGTAGGGAAAACATGCAGAATGAAGTGGCGGTCCGTCTCCCTACCTCCACCGAAGAAACCAAGCGTCGAAGTGACTAAACCACGCCGAAAATCGTGCCACGAACCGAACCGTCGGCTTTGAATCCACCGTAGGGATCGCGCCCAAACCGCACCGATCCTCTCTCCACCACGCGCTTCAGAAGCTCCCCGACGTCGCCACCTCGCCCACGGTCGCCTCCGTCTGCAGCCGGAGCCGAGAGGGTGAGAGAACGAGAGAGAACAGGAGATAGAGGGAGAGAAACGTGAGAGAGGAGAGAGAGAGGGGTGGGTTTTATATAAGGGTCCAGGGCATTACATTACACATAGGATTAAGGCAGACTGGTTAAGATGGATAAGTGCATCATGTGTCCTTTGTGATCGTCGTATGTCTGTGAAACTCAAAGGGAGATTTTATAGAATGGTTGTGAGACCTGCTTTGTTATATGGTACCGAGTGTTGGACAGTACGAAAGGAACACATCCACAAAATGTGCGTAGCAGAGATGAGGATATTGAGATGGATGTGTGGCAAGACTAAGAAAGACAATATTAGGAATGAGCACATCCGTAAGGACTTAGGGATAGCTCTAATTGATAGTAAAATGAGAGAAAATAGACTCGGGTGGTTTGGACATGTGTTTCGTCGCCCTAACTCAGCGCCGGTTAAAAGATGTGACCAAATCTTAGTGGATGCTAGTAAAAGAGCTCGAGGAAGGCCTAAAATGAGATGGTGCGATGTTATTAGGAAGGACATTAGTTCCTTGAGTTTAAATATGAATATTGTACTTGATAAAAATCTTTGGCGGAACAAGATTCATGTAGCCGACCCCAATTAATTGGGATAAGACTCTGATAATATATATATATATATATATATATATATATATATATATATATATATATATAATATAAAGATAGGTTGATAATTCTATCTTTTAACTCGTGCTTAACCCAAGTTAAATCAATCCAAATTATGACATAGGTATAATCACAACCATTAAAAGTAAATGAATGATACTTTTGATAATATACTCAAATGAGAGTTATATTTGGTATAATCGATGTTTATAAGAGTATTTATGTAAAAAAAGTATTTTAAATTATTGAGCACACACACCGTGGATCGCAGCTCAACGACCAACAAGTTGACATTTTATTGAAAAGGAAACTTATAAAAATAGTCTTCTTACATGCATGTGTCGTTATAAACATGTACGTACCTAGGATTTGCACCCATAATAAGGTTACATTTGGGAATTATACACTTCCAAATGCACCTCCAGAGAGAGTTCAACTCGAGAATGGGAAAATGACGTACTGTACACTCAACTGTGTTGCACATCTTAGAGATATAAAATTTTTAATTTTTTAAAGTGGCTCCTAAAATACTTTAAGTTGAGATGTAAGTTATGTCGCCATTCGATTATCTAAAAAAATTAAAATAAAATGAGTTAATTTTGAATCGAGGAGAGTTGATACGCACGCGCATAATATGTGTAAGAAATGCTATGATCCATCGTTGCACTGTCACTTTCCCATGCCATGCATGCTGTAATAATTAATTGGTCTATCCGGTGTGAGTCCGGCACTTGGTTAATTATTTCATATTTTTATTAATTATTAATTATTATTGTTTGTTTAATTTATGAGTTGGAAAATAAAAAGATTATGCATTAATCGATATATAGGATGTAAAAGAAATTATGAATATTGGAAGTGAGACCCACACCTGGATCATGACTAGGGCTGTCAATGGGCCTGGTCGGCCCGACAGGTCCGCGGGCTTGGCCTGATTTCGGGCCGGGCCGCAAGGTCTTTTTCGGTCCGCGGGTTTTTAGTCGGGCCTAAAAGCCCGGCCCGACTAGACTCGCGGGCCGGGCTCGGGCTTTGAGTTCAGCCCTCGGGCCGGCCCGACCCGATCCCTTTTTTTATTCTCACTTCAAATTTTAAAAACTATTTAGTCAACCTTATGTTATTTTACTTAATTAGAAATTTTAAAATTCTCTTTTCACACAAATTATGTAATTAATATCAAAATTTTAATTTATTTAGTGAGATTATAAGTTTTATAGTATTAAATCTATTATTTTTTATTATTTCTATTATTTTATTTAAGTAGTCGGGCCGAGCCGGGCCTTAGTCGGGCTTTGAATTTTTTACATAATGTCGGACCCGACCCGACCCGGCCCGACATAGATCGGGCCCGGACCGGGCTCGGGCCTTACTCTTGATAAGTCGGGCCCGGGCTGGGCCGACCTAAGCCCGGCCCTGGCCCGGCCAATTGACAGCCCTAATCATGACTAATCACCAATGCATGGCAAGGGAGAGAGTGGCAATTAATGCAGAGATGCATCCGAGCATCTCTCTCTCTCTCTCTCTCTATATATATATATATATATATATATGAGAAATAATGCTATATATATGATGCATCTATGCACTACCACTCTCCTTTACCAGATACTACAATGATAGGTCCATCAGGTGTGGATCCCGTCCTCATTCATTATTTCACACATTATTAATTATTAATTATTTATCTTTTTATCTAAATCCATTTGTTCTGTTCGGGTGCGCGCTGTGGGTTTGATGATTTATTTGGAGTGAGGTGGCTGTACGTGTGACTGTGTTAAGAACGTTTAATCGCAATCATTTTTTTCATGCTGAACCGTTTTATATTCACAATCAATTTTTCCTGTTATTACGTACGTACTGATCGGGAAGCTAGATAATCAAACAACGAGGCCATTTATTCATGTACGTCGGAGCTCCTCTCCCACATCTAACACTTCCATATATATATATATGTATATACACTCGTACGTTGTAGTACTAACGATCTTGCTATTTATTCATGAATCTATTACGTGCAAATCATCACGATCGATGATCATCCGCATGCATGCTTGAGCATCCTGCAGCTAGCAACAGGAACTAATTAATTGATTAGCAGTATACGTATCATCCCACAAACAAACTCATCGATCTGGATCACTGAAGATTAATCCATGCATCTGCAGCACCGCTCAATTTTGATCACGGCCCGGCCCGATCAGTACTTGATCACTTACTTGGGTGCCAGCCCGGACTAACTTGATCTTCTGCACCTCCTCGATCGTCGGTGCTGATCTGGAAGGCCTTAATTGGTGATCACGTTAATTGGTCGGCACCGGCGGGGTGGAAGCTAGCGGATTACAGAGTGGCGGCGATGGACTGCATGTGTCCCCGGGAGCTGGCTGGCTGTTATCACCGCGGCGGGGACGTTGCCGTTGCTCTCCTGGAAGTGGACGAGGCCTCGGGGGAAGACGAAGACGGTTGGGTAGCACGTCGTTGTTGGTGGCGCCGGGGTTGGCCAGCACGTCGGAGAAGAAGTCGGTATGCATATATCTTTAAAAGTCATACTACTACTCCACACGGTACTGCTTCTATAGATGTCGCGTACCTATATATATATATATATATATATCTTTAAGCTTCCACCAATATTGCGTGTTAATATCTTTTAACCTTCCCAACACATACGTAGGTATGCATATACACGTGTGCATATATATATATATATATAATCAAAGTAAATAGATAAGTATATGTGACATATATATAATATTTGCCAAAAAGGGAGGATCACATCAGGACAGTGTTGGTTGGGTGGATATTTTTAATTAATGCACACGATTAATCTAAAGGATCTCCTTCCCATCCTATCATCTACTTAATTAATTTTACGTGTCGATATGTATTTCCTATATATATGTATATATATATATATCTGTGAACTACTATCTATATACATACGTGTTAACAGGGTCATCTGGGCTAGAAATTAAAAAACGGTAAACCTCATTAATTATATATATAATAAGACATGGAAACCACTTTAATTAGTTTCGCCCATGCATGGTTTGCTTGGTGATGATAGACTTGGAGGGAGTTCACCAAATTAATATATATATGGGAATTAAGTGACAGCATCATTCGATCCCCTCCATCTCGTTGAGTTGGGGGGGGGGGGGGGAGTTTATACGTACTCTTGTCAACTAACTCTCTACGTACCACTAACCCTCCCTCCCTCCCAAAGTCCCCAACACTAACTAACTAATGTTAATTAATCATATGAGGGTAAGCGACTAGAAGCATATGGGATTAATTAGATGGCCTTAACGTAACTATCGTTATTCATCATCCTTGATCACGATTCAAATGCTGCGCACATGATAACTAATCTGGAGTTGCATGAGGTGCATGGCTGTTTGAGATCATCTCATCCCACTTTTTTCTACTCTTCTCTATATATTATGGAGCACCACCTAAGAATGGAATATCTGAGACGTGTCAGCTCGATCCTGCATGCTCCCCATCACAGGGAGGGAGCGGGGTCACCCTGCCCTGAATTATTAATTTGCAAACGTTAGATTGTTAGTTAGTTGGATCACTCGCTCCCGAATTATTTGTAGATCCTGTCCCAAATTATTTGCAGACGTCGTGTTATTAATTAGCGAGATCACCTATATATATATGCCCCCGAATAGCTAGAGTGAGGTAGCTATGCGGCGTACGGAGATACATATGACTATATAACTGTTGAAAAATTCAGTTCGGACCAAAGAAAGAAAATCTTGTTATTATATGTATACTCTTGATTTTCACATATTATCATAAATGCTCTTAATATCATCAAAAAGGTTTCACTTATATTCTTCTTATCAAAACAATGTCAATTACAACTGAATCGCCCAAAATAATTCTAATATTTTTGCATATCTATTCTTAAATTCATCAAAATCGCTACCAAAAAAGACACAATTAGAGACGAAATTTTACGATGAATTTTTTCTATCATTAATTAGCGACACATTAATGGCGAAAACAATATCTATTGTTAATGAAGATGAATAACTTTTTATTAAAATATTATGCCAAGTTAGAGTCCAATTAACGATGTAATATTCTGTTTCAAAAATTCCGTCGCAATTTAGAGATCGATGTGCGATAGAATTTCAGTGCAATGGAAAGTAATTCCGCCGTAATAATAAATAATCAGTTACAATTTAGAGATGAATTTATGACGTAAAAATTTTATGTCACGATAATAAATAATTTTACTATGAATTTTTTCCATCACAATATCCGTCATAAAATTAGAGACATATTTGAGATGGATCCCACTTTGTCGCCCTTTACGTCGCAATAATACGACGAAATTTCTATTGTAATGCATGCCAAAATTTTAGAAATAGAATAACGACAGATATTGATCCATCACAAATTTAGAGACAAAATGTCACAATAAGGCTGCACTTATATTATTCTTACCAAAATATTACTGTCAAGTCAACTCCGGCGGAATCTTCCATAAAATTCTAATATTTTTACACATATATTTTTAAATTCATCAAAATTTTGCATATGCACACTAACTTCGTCAAAATTTATGCTGTTGATCTTCTTGCAATATTAGGTTGAAATTAACGTCATTTGACACAAGGGTATAATTATAATCTCTTTGAAGATACCAGGGATATTGATGACAATGAGAGAAAATCAGGGATATATATATATATATATATATATAGACAGTTTATAAAGGTATAATTGTAAAAAAAATCCAAAAATAGAAAAGATTGAAAAATACAGTGAAAATCCGTTGTCCTTTAAGAATTTATGACTATAATCACCAGCATCATCGATCGTAATTTGCACGAAACCAATAACAAGGGGAATTAAACCAGCCAATCATGATGCATGCCATCCCCACCAGGAAATTAGACTTGGCCAAATCATCCATCACCACCCAATTACTAGCTAGCTAGCTAGGCGCAACAACGACGTCGATGCAACGACGACGACCACCGGCGGTCGAACATGTGTCCCGGCCCGGTGATGTCGCCCGTCAAAAGGGGGCGGCCTAATTATCACTTCAGTTCTTCGGCGCCAGCCGAGACTTGATCTTCTCCACCTCTTTGGTGCCCACCTGGAAAGCCTTGGTGAGCACGTTGTCCGGCACCGGCGGGTTGGAAGCGAACAGCGTGGCGGCGATGGACTGCGTCCCCGGGAGCTGGCTGTTGAAGGCGGCGATCACCGCCGCGGGGACGTCGCCGTTGTTCTTCTGGAAGTGGACGAGGCCGCGGGGGAAGACGAAGACGTCGCCGGCCTTGATGGTCTTGGCGACGAGGGCGTTGGCGGTGGTGACGAAGCCGACGTCGAGCTGGCCCTGGAGGACGAAGACCATCTCGGTGGCGCGGGGGTGGGTGTGCGGGGGGTTGAGGCCGCCGGGGGCGTAGTCGATGCGGCTGAGGGAGACGCCGAGGGTGTTGAGGCCGGGGACCTTCTGGACGTTGGCGCCGGTGACGAGGGAGCCTAGCGTGTTGTTGGTGTTGCCGGGTTTAGCCAACACGTCGGAGGAGAAGTCGTCGGCGTCCAACTTGTCCTTGCATGGGAACCCGTTCACCTTCACCGCTGCAGAGAACGTAACAGAAGGGGGAATTGAGGGAGGCCAGGGAAGATGTCCAAATCATTAATCACAGAAACCCTCTCTTCAAAAATTTGTGGGGAACATTGGGGAGGGATATCGAGAGGGGGCCGGGTAGGTGTTCAGACAGCATGCATTTGGGTCGACTTCTTCTTAATTTGTTTTGTTTGCTTGTTTTTCTTTTCCTATTATTGAGACTTACTTGCATTCAGATCGGCAACACAGATGTCCTGCAGCATGTCGGGATCAGTGGCAGAGGATGTGGACATGAACACTAAGAAGGCAATCAGGGCAAGCATCTGGTAAGTCCTCATGCCTGCGTGGCCCCTCTAACACACACACAGAGAGAGAGAGAGAGAGAGAGACGTGGAGATGTGGAGAAATGGAGATGAAGTTGATGCGTTTTTATAATAAGAGGAGGTGGGATGTGGAAACCGGAACCCGGGAGAAGAGGAGGAGGAAGGTGAGACAGGTAGGAGAGTGACGTGAGAACCAACGGGCCTTTGAAACCAAGAAACGTTGCTGGGCTCACCGACACAAGTAATAATACATGTCTTCCACGTAACTTTATGAAAAGGATAATATAACAACCAATAAGGTTTGACCCACCCTGTCCGGTATCTTATATATCTCTCTCTCAGGTATCGAATCGTACCCGTATCAGTCGGAGATTGACACGTCTGATGATGCATAATACTCCATTGATACATTAATTATGTATTTTAATTTTTAAACATTATATTTTATATTTTACATCGAAGTTGATTATTGACTTAGTTTGTTGGTTGTATCAAGGCGTATGTGCGAGCGTTTGGGTGGAGACTCACACACGTCTTACTTTTTTTTGTTATTTTTTATCATTCCTTTTTAATCCTTAAAAATTTTAAACTATTTTTATTTTAAAATTCAAATCGCAATCTTAATGATTATTTTTAAATATATTTATACATAATTATAATATATTTTATTAATAAAATCTAAAATAATTTAAGCATTATTACAATATCCTAACACTATTCATTTCTATCTCATTTATTTTTAAATTATTTTTATTAGATTTATTAAGTAAATATATTATGGTTAGTTTAAAAATATATTTAAAATAGTATTAAAGTTGTTAATCAAAATTTGAAAGTGAGCAAATTAATCATTTCTATTAAGTGAAAGAATTTTTTATAAGAATAAAAAATAATGACTCGTGTCGCCTGCGGCAATGGAGAAGAATTGGCCAATGTTGCCAGTGGAGAGAAGAGAGAGTGATCGAGTACATACCGCGACAGGAAAATCTTAATTTATGGCGAGAGGTGATGAAGATTTTAAGATTTGTAAAAAATAACAAGAAATTAATACGTAAAACCTTCCAAAGTATAATTTTTGTTATTTAAAATTTAATTTATTTTAATTAAAATTTTAGTTAAAACCTTCCTAAAAACTTTCAAATAATAAAACAAGTAATAAAAAATGACATTTATAGGTTTTGAACACAAGACCTATAAAAATTACACAAAACACTCTAATTACCAATTGAGGCACACTTGAACTTTTATCATGTATTTATTATAGATTTTTACATAAAAATCAATGTTAGAGGTGAATTTGTAAAAGAAATATTCTTAAAAATATATTGACAGACATATTATTGTGTTAATTCAAATAGTGCATAACTACCATTTAAATATGACTTTTTTGTAAATTTTTGACAAAAAGAAGTGATATGTCTACAAATAAAAATGACATTTTACATAATTAAAATTTATATATTGACATATCTGCTAATATATTTTCAAGAATAATTTTATATAAAGTTTTGGTTAAGAATAATTTTTATGAATTTTTTTTATTATAATATAGATTTATAAAAATATTTTTTCCTTGACACATAATGATACCATACGCTATGATTTCATACCGTATCATATTACTTAAAGATCGATACGATCCGTACAAATGATATGACAAATTTTCTGATAAACTTGTATTTGTCCAAGGTAGAGTGTATTGTGGAACTGCCCCTTTTTCCATCTATCCTTTTTGTTTTAAGAGATAATGATCACTCCTTGTACAGAGAGGATCTCCCCTTCTATATATATATATATAGCCTTAAGTTCTTTTCCTTTGTTTTTTCCCCCTATCTCTATCTTTAATTTGTATCCTACTGAACATAGGACATCGGCTGCTGGCCTTGCCCACTCTCTTAATTTTGGGACTCTTGCACTCGTACATGTTGAGTAGAGTACGAGAGGAGAGGCTCAATTATTTAATGACCCTCCGTTAACATCTCTTGAGTAAATGATCTCCTCTCTCTCACTCTCTCTTCGACACATCCTTAAAAGAAAAGAAAAAAGATATGACAAATCTAGATCTAACTTTCAGAAACTCGTCACAATAGAAATAAGAATTATAGAGAAAGAATAAAAAATAAAAATAAAAAAACTCAAAAAAAGGAAAACTATGCTATGCATCTGTTTTTTAAACCGGCCGGCCTGCATGTGTATGGGAGAGAGAGATGAAGGTGTAAACGGATATACGGTACATTCACAACGGTCATAATTAAGAGTTCAAAACATTTTGACGCAAGTTGCGGACGTTCGCTTGTGTTCGGAACGGACATTCAATTCGCCGCGGCCTTAATTTACAGGCTTTTAAATTATAATCACCTGTCTTTAAAGCGCCGCATTTAATTACAAGAACTTCCATTCCATTCCATGCTGTGTACAGCGCGTCCGGCATCGCCGCCATGACGCATGCCTCTCTCAATTTGCAACTCCGGCCGGTGGTCTCTGGGGAAGGAGTACGCGGTGAAGGTCGACGAGCCACCGAGTTGGTCAGCGTAGGACGCCGCGCAGTGGGGCGGCCGCACACCATGTCCAGCATGTAGGACGGCATGGTGAAAAGGTGATTGATGTTGGCGTGGTAGGACACGGCTGGTCCCTCCTAATTAAGTCGATCGATCGCCTCCTCCCGTTTTGCCCGATCCATTGCAGGTGATCTGCAGGTACAGCGTCCTCCCCTCGCCTCCCATCTCGTTCCTGAATACGATCTCGTCGCCCAAGCCCTGCATGCAGCAGATGGCAAGCAGTACTGCAACGAAGGTACGTAGTGATGGCAGTACCAGTATAGGAGGACTATGTACTATTAGATAAGCCATGGCCGTGCCCAGGCTAGCTAGCTAGGTGTCTCTTATCCTGCTGCTGCTGCTGCTTCCTTGTGCATTCTGTACCTACGTGTTTCTCTGAACCAGTTGCAACCGATGATATCCCCTTCTTATATATACAAAATGCAAATACTGTGACCCCTTCCAACATTGCTCTTGAGTTACGTTTTCCAGGGGCATGCAGTTTCACGATCGAGAACTTCAATGAACGAATACCATATAAATATTTAGGATTATATATATATATATCTAAAATTTCATATTATTAATATCTCTCACTCGTTTAATCCTACTATCCTGAATATCCTCCAAATAGACGAAATATTACAGTTATGTCTCTAAATATTATGTGGAATATTACATCTACCACCGTTAAGATACGTGAAATATTCAAAATAATCTCTCTCTCACACACACACATAGAGAGAGAGATGTTACTCCGCCCTCCTCCCACCTCCTGCTCCCCCCCCCCCCCCCCACCTCCATCAAGCCCCCCATCCACTTCCTGCTCCACCCCCCTCCCACTGCCCCACCATCCCTCTCTCTGCCACTCTCCCCCCCCCCCCCCCACCCCACTCCCCCTCCTATCGCTGGTAGCTAGGCTACCCCTCTCCCTGTTACTCTGCCCCCCCACCCCCTTCCCATTGTCGACGAGACCCCTCTCCTCCTCTCCATGCTACTCCTCCCCCCCCCCATCCTTCCCACATCCGACAAGGCCCCCCCTCTCCCGACCCTACATCTCCCTGCTGCTTCGTCTCCCTCCCCCTCCCACTACCGGCAGAAGAGGTCATCCAAGCCGGGGTCATTCCCCTTGCTACACAGACCCTCCTCCCCCCCACACCCTCCCACCCCCCTATCCCCCTGCACAGAAGCCCCCTCCCTGCTACACAGACCACCCCCCCACCCCACGCACACACATCCAGTGTGCCCCCCTCCCCCCTACTGCACAGACTCCACTTCCCATGCACAGACGCCCTCTCCCCCTCCCTGCTACACAAACCCCTCCCCCACACAAACACATCCAACGAGCCCTCCCTCCCCCTTGCTGCACAAACACCCCTCCCAACCCCCACTCTCCCTACATAGATCCCCCTCCCTACTAAACAGACCCCCCCCCCACACACACACACATCCAGTGAGCCTCCCACATACACACACATCTGGTGAGCCCCCCCTATCTCGTGCTGCACAAACCCCCCTCCCAACCCCTACTCCCCTTGCATAGACCCCCCTCCGGCCCCCTCCCTGCTAACAGAACCCCCCCCCCCCCCCCCCCCATATACACATCCGGTGAGCCCCCCGCCCCCTTGCTACACAAACCCCGCTATCGATCCTCACTCCCCCTTGCTACATAAATCTCGCTCTTGATCCCCACTCCCCCTACACAGATGCCCCCTCCCTATTACACAAACCCCCCCACCACACCCACAGAGACCGTCACGGTGCCCTCTCCCCCTCCGGCAAGATCCCCAAGTGGCGAGAGACCCTCCCACCCCTCCAGGGAGTAACTTTTCCCTCGAGAGAGATCGAGAGAGAGAGAGAGAGAGAGAGGACTAATTAAGAGTAAGCTGATCATTTTTTATCTTAACCCAAATTTCATACTAGTCAAATAGACGGAGGTTACGACGTAGACATAATCAAAATCATTCAAACTATATCGAGGGTATTTTTGGTAATATGTCTGAACGAGGGATTTATTTGACAATACAAATATTTATAGTGATATATATACAGAAAATTTAAATATTTAATGTGAGATATTTTAATTTCATAAAAATGAAACCGACGGCATTTTCAAATGTTCTTCGGTTCAAGTGAAGTTGATGATGCAATATTGCCTTTTGACAATAAATAAATAAACATTAATCTCTGTAAGTGCTCATAAATTGTACTTCAATTCGCCTTTTCCATAGGTTTTAAGATCCAAGATCGCATACAATACCCCCATTACCTTGTCTGGAAAAGGAATACCTGCAGGATCCAAGTACTCGTCTAAGTTGGATATATAAGTTTACACGAAATTATTTACATACAGATCTCCAGCTCTCATGCGCTCCAAAAACTAAAAATGTAAACACATCATATCTCATGGTAGCACACCCGCCACTATACATATGTCTACTAATCATGGAAAGTGTTTCATCGAGCAAGGTTTGGATGCATCGCCACTCTGTAGGCTCCTTTGCCGAACTATCCTCGTTGGTCCATAGGGTGTGACATTTCGAAGGAAATTTTAATAAAATGATCGTGAGATCTATTTTGTTGTTGAGTGACTGAGTGTTGGATAATAATAAAAGAACACGTTCATAAAATATGTGTGATATAGGTCAATGTTGAGATAGATAATGTGATAAAATTAAGATAGATAAGATAAAAAATGAACATATATATACACGAGGACTCGAGTGTAAATTCAATTGATGATAAAATAAAAAAATAGGCTCAAATAATTTAGATACGTACATCGTCGTCTTATCTCAATGTCAGTTTAAAGGTGCGACTAAATTAATCTTAATAATTATTAATAAAAAAACTCCTGAAAGAATTTAAAATGAGATAGTGTTATGTTATTAGAAGGGACATTAATTTTTTGAGATCCCTTGAAGATTTTAAAATGAGAAGACGTGATGTTATTAGAAAGGATATTAATTTTGTGAGTCTAAATATAATTATAACAATTGATGGGAATTAATTCTTTGACAGAATACAATTAATCGTGTGGCGATCCCAAATAATGGGACGAAGATGATGGTGGTGATTCAGTTAATTCTCTCCTCTGACATCATCACGATGTCTGTGAGTCTCACGTCTAATTCATTATTATATATATATATATATATTTATATATATATATCTTTTAATGGGACGTGAGGCCCACACCTTTGGACCAAGGATCAAGATGGCATGGCAGGAGAGAATGGCAAACCGGCGATACATCGATCCCAGCATTAATTCCCCCGGTTTCATCCGAGGACATGATACGGCACACATTCTCTTCAAGCGTCCAGTAAAAGCGTCTAATATATAATTAAGATCCCTCCACGACCAGGCGGCTTTTGGGTGACAGCCACTTAAATCTCTTCTTCTCAAGATCTTGATGAAGACAAGCTGATCGATCGATCTTAATCTGTGCACCAGATACGGTATTCATTAATAATTCTTATAATATTACTACTATTCTGATCAAATTAAGCCTCGCGATGAGGTACGTGGTGTAGTATATATATATATATATATATATATATATATATATATATATATATATATACCCTTTTGTAACTTGAACTCAAGGTTACTAGTTATCAGAACAAGATTCGAACATCGTGCAGCCGACCACCTCGCGGAGCTCAAACCTTGGTCCAACGCAGATTGACCTTCACAATGAATTGTTGGGTGAGGTCAGACCGCAAGCACACACACATATATATCAGGTGGATTTGAAGTGGGATCAGTCTTGGAACCACCACACATTAATTAAAGATGGGTCTGCATGTGGTGGTGTAGGGTCAAGTTCTCTTCTCCACTACAACCGTACGTCTTTATTTGGGGGCATCAATTGGGCCCAGCTCCTCCATTTGCCATCTAACTAACTGACTAAATAAATAAATATTAGTCAACAAGCGTTAGTTAGGGTCACATGCAATTAAGTTCCTGATCGCTAATGCCCAGAACTGATCGAGTCACCAGCTATACTATACTTAATGAAAACATCGCATGTCCACTCTGTGACCATCCTCATTTTTTGAGGTCTTTTAGTAATATCATGTCCGAGTTTCCACTCTGTTCCTCGCAAAAGAATTGGGAAAATGAAGTCAACTGATGCTTGGTCAACGGATCCATGTCATGTCCTAACCTTATCCTGCTGTACCTAAAACCAGAGAGAGAGAGAGAGAGAGAGAGAGAGAGAATCTTTGCCTTATAAGAGAAGCCAACCTGGCAAAAGCCACGATGTCTTGGGATTTCGCTTATAATCAGATCTAGATAGAGATGAAATATAGTAATGTTCTTGGGGAGTATCACAATGAGTTGATGTTGTATGCTTGGATTATTTACAGTCCCCCGCCAAATCCACCAACGTTGGATGGGTAACCTAATTAACCGGATCAAATATATATATATATATATGTATGGTAATGTTCTTACGCTTTCTGGATGTTCATGAGACAGAGAGAGAGAGCAAATTAGCCACGATGTCTTGGGAGTTCGCTTATAATCACATCTAGATAGAGATGAAATATAGTAATGTTCTTGAGGAGTATCACAATGAGTTGATGTTGTATGCTTGGATCATTTACAGTCCCCCGCCAAATCCACCATCGTTGGATGGGCAACCTAATCAACCGGATCAAATATATATATATGTATGGTAATGTTCTTACGCTTTCTGGATGTTCATGAGACAGAGAGAGAGCAAATTAGCTACGATGTCTTGGGAGTTCGCTTATAATCAGATCTAGATAGAGATGAAATATAGTAATGTTCTTGGGGAGTATCACAATGAATTGATGCTGTATGCTTGGATTATTTACAGTCCCCCGCCAAATCCACCAACGTTGGATGGGTAACCTAATTAACCGGATCAAATATATATATATGTATGGTAATGTTCTTACGCTTTCTGGATATGTGTGTGTGTGTGTGTGTGTGTGTGTGTGTGTGTGTGTGTGTGTGTGTGTGAGAGAGAGAGAGAGAGAGAGAGAGAGCAGCATGATTTGATTTGATTTGATTTGAAGAGAATTTTTTTGAAATTAAACTGAACTATTGAGCTGAATTAAAACTTCAACTTGAATCAAATCAAATTAAATTAAACTAAATCGAATTAATTCGATTTGATTTAATTTAATTCAGTTTGAATCATATTCATCTCCTATTTTAAAAATTAGATTGGATTCAAATAATAATAGAGAAATATAAAATAAAAATTTTCTACCAAATAATGTAAATATTAAAAATAGTACATAAAAAATTTTAACTTGTAAGAACAAACTCTATAATATTTTTACATAAAAAATTAAGAACTTAAGTTACAGTAAAATAGAAGGTGATTTGAAACATATTTTACAGAGTTAAAAATTTCGTCACGATGGCGGGGATTAGACTGTTTAAATTAAAATTTATAGTTACATATACACTTATATTAACTTGACAAAAATATCTTTAAATTTAGATTATTCGGTTCGATTTAATTTTTTAAATTTTAAAATCAAATTAAATTAAATTTTTTAATACGATTCGATTTGAACTCAAATCGAATTTTTTTAAAATTTAATTCAAATCAAATCGAACCAAATCTATTAATTCAATTTAATTTTCAATTTGAATCTGAATAATAATCACCCCTAACCTTATAAGAGAAGCCAACCTGGCAAAAGCAACGACGTTTTGAGAGTTCGCTTATAATCTGATTATAGAGATGTAATATAATAATGTTATTGAAGAGTATCACAATGAGTTGATGTTGTATGCTCGGATTATTTACAGTTCCCCGCCAAATCCACCGACGTTGGATGGGTAACCTAATTAACCGGATCAAATATATATATATATATATATATATATATATATATATATATATGTATGGTAATTTTCTTACGCTTTCTGGATGTTCATGTGGTCACTTCGTGCGAGTTTTCCGCTTCCTTCTAGTCTTTTTCTGCCTACCAACTCGAAGGGGAGGGGAAGGTGAGTAGCGGGTACGGTGTTGCTATCCTCACTCCTCCCGAAGACCCGAAGTTTGCGGTACAAGGCAAAACATTAAAATAAAAGTAAATATTATAACAAAAGAGCATGAAGAAATTAAGGAGATAAAGAAAATATTAAGAGAAAGACAAAGTTAGCAGCCCCAAGGGCATATTATATATATATATTAAAGATAGAAGTGGAGCCAATATGGGCCACATGTGGTGTCAGTGCCAACTGAAGCCGAGTCCGGAGATGTGGAGGAACATGGTACATGATCCGGCCCATCCGATCAGATCCACATGTATTAATATTATTACACGATGTCTGGTGGATTTTGGGCAGGAAACAAGGATGACCAAAAGGGAGGCATAGATAGAAAAAAAGCCCTTTTTATAATAAAAAAACCCGTCATCTGGGTGACAATCGTGACTCATCAGGTGCTAATTAAATTCGACCAACTGAATGAACACCACAACTGCCTTGCTTAAATTTATTGAAGAGAATAAATATATCACAGTTTCTTATTTAAAAAAAATAGACAAATCATACAAGCAAGGACTGTCGTGCCGCCTCTACACGAGTTGTGATTAGTCGGCCATCTTTGTATTATTTGTAAGCCAACATTTTTCTTGGCGTTGCCTTCAATTAAAAGGCCTGTTTCATGCCTTCCCCTCACACATCACCACGACCCCCCCCCCCCCGCCACACCTGTCTGCCTGTCTGTCTATCTGCATCTTCTTCCGCGTCCCAGATCCCCCCAAACCCCAGACCCACCTCCCCCTGCCCGGCCACACTATAAAGACCCAAACTAACTCTCCGGCTTTGCCAACACCTCGACATCCCCCTTTCCTTGTTCCTTCCTCTCTCTCTCTCTCTCGTCCACCAGTACCGAGTCTACCCCCCCAACCCCCACCCTCCCCCAAGCCCTGACTCTCTCTGCTACGGGGGACCAGGCAACCATGAGGACTTACCAGCTGCTTGCGCTCTCCGCCTTCTTGGCCTTCATCTCGGCCGCCTCCGCCAACGATCCCGACATGCTGCAGGACGTCTGTGTTGCCGATCTCAACTCAGGTAATTAGTCTCCTCCCTTCTTCATCTCTCTCTCTCTCTCTCTGTCCCTCCCTTTCCCCCAAGAAATAAAGAAAGAACCCAACTTTGTTGCCAACCAATCTGCAGTCGCCTTCCTCCACTCTCATATTTTGCTGGTTTTCTGAAATCCCCCATGATCTGGTGGGTCTTCTGTGAATGAACTGGGGCATAAAGAACCCAACTTTGCCGGAACATCGTGCCGTCTGCGCGGTCATATTTTTTCCTCTTGAAATCTCTCATCTTGTGGGTCTTTCTTCTGTGAATTATAATTAATTGGGCATAGTATGCACATTCTTCCTTGGCCTCTCCCTCTCCCCCTTTCTTTAATTCGTCATTCCTTCTCTGCAGCGGTGAAGGTGAACGGGTTCCCCTGTAAGGACAAGTTCGATGCCACCGACTTCTTCTCCGACGTGCTGGCCAAGCCCGGCGCCACCAACAACACGCTGGGCTCCCTCGTGACCGCCGCCAACGTCCAGAAGGTCCCCGGACTCAACACCCTCGGCATCTCCCTCAGCCGCATCGACTACGCCCCCGGCGGCCTCAACACCCCGCACACCCACCCCCGCGCCACCGAGATGATCTTCGTCCTCCAGGGCCAGCTCGACGTCGGCTTCATCACCACCGCCAACGCCCTCGTCGCCAAGACCATCAAGGCCGGCGACGTGTTCGTCTTCCCCCGCGGCCTCCTCCACTTCCAGAAGAACAACGGCAACGTCCCCGCCGCGGTGATCGCCGCCTTCAACAGCCAGCTCCCCGGGACACTGTCCATCCCCGCCGCTCTGTTCGCTTCCACCCCGCCGGTGCCGAACAACGTGCTCACCAAGGCCTTCCAGATCGGCACCAAGGAGGTGGAGAAGATCAAGTCCAGGTTGGCACCCAAGTAAGTGATCAAGTTGTTGATGTGCTCAGCCCCCATTGACGTATGGTGGTGATGGATTTGGTGGAAAGGTGTGTGTCGTTGGGACGATGGCTTAATTATCTCTTCTCGCTGCTTCCTTACGGATTCTGAGGATGTTGTTGATGCTCCTGCTGATGATGATGGTGATGATGATTGTATCTATCCAGGAAATAATAATTCATTCTTGAACAACAAAAGGAATTGTTAGGTTAGATGTCATACTTCCCTTCCGTATCATGTATGTTTCCCTTTCCTTCCCTTCCCCTCCAATGTAATGTGTGTATGAATGGAGTTAATGTTGTACCGCTGCTGCTGCTACTCCTTTTTCTTCTCGATTTGTCCCTGGTTTTAAGGAACACGGAATTTTAAGAGGGAGATCAGATGATCTCAACGGTCACCTCATGTACTCGAATGGATAGCTGCTTCAAGAGTTATTGTCTAATCATATGGATCTCAATGCTAATGTGTGCCATGATTACCCGTAACCGGGGGACTTGAATTAATTAGATAGTCTGGTCAGCTTCCGGGCGTTGAGCTGCCCCCTCTCAGCATCATCACCAAACAAGCATTGGGTCTAAAGTAGTTTAGAATTAGAGTAGCCTATCTCAAAGGATTCCTGCGCTTGGGGTGGGAAAAAAAAACATTTTTTTTCTTACCCCTAAGAATCCGGGGCACACGCACACCATGACGTCTACCACCTGTAAAAGAGAGGGGGATGGGCAAAATTTGAAGGGCCAAGGGGGTGGGGGTGTGTCTGCGTGTGCGTGTGCGCGTTTCACCATTAATTTGGTTCCTCTGGTTCTCCCACTGGAAAAGCCTATGTTATGCGATAATGGGGTTTCTCAGTCCGAAATCTGGCAGGCAGACCTCGTAGCCGGAGAATTCGTCCGGCAGAAGTTTCTCTTTGAGTCCGCAGTGCATATGCTGGCTTCCTTCCACTGCCCACAAATTAAGGATGGGACGCGTGCGGGGGCGCACGTGTTCCCCCATATTGGCAACAGCTTTCTCCTCGTAGAATCATGGTGTATATGATTTCTAAGAAACATTTCTGAGTAAATAAAATTCTACAAAAAAAATAAATATCAATGTAAAATGTTCCACTTCGACTTCTCTGCTCCTCCAAACTTGAGAGAACTTCCTACTTTTGGGTTTAGATAGAAATAGATGTCTAAACCCCCAAAGAAATGGGGAGGGACTCTTCTTTCTTGGTGCCCCTCTCTCTCTCTCTCTCTCTCTCTCTCTCTCTCTCTCTCTCTCTCTCTCGGGTTACCATGCCATCCATATCATGTGCATGCATAATCTGGGCATTTCAGCTTTGGACTTTGACATATACATATTGTAAAGGGGAATTAAGTGCTTTGTAAGAGCACCGTTAAGGGGGCGTGTGGGGTCCCAGCGGAGGTGCCACTGCTGAGCAGTTCGACTGTCGGAACAGCCCTAAAAGCTACCTGAGGATCCATCATGAACTCGTCCCTCCTGTAATCGGGGGATGGATCAACAGTGGTACGGGAGCAAGTGGCAGTACTGGATCAAGTGGCTGCTTATCATTAGATCACCGAGACTTGTAAGTGGGGTGGAAGAGGCAACAAATAAATATATAAATGTATAAATACGCATATACATATATATATATATATATATGTTTGTAAAATTGTAATGTTAATCTAGCTAGATTAATAAGGTGGATCCTCCCGGTTGAAAAGTTTTGGTGACTGCAGCATGGCGCGCAGCTCGATCATCTGATCCAATGTTTGAAGAGGACCCCCGCCTTCTTCGAAGAGCGTGTGAACTGCGCGTCAAATCCAAGGTGGACTGCCCTCTTGAGTTGTATCAGGGTCATTTCGTGTCTAGTGGGTGCGTGGAAGAGGTCAATACACGTGCCGCGACTAAGGCCGCGTTTGGAAACGCCGGGCAACTTCAAAAAATTTCAAAATCCACGGGCATGTTAAAGATTTTTTAAAAATTTTAAAATCTCATTTGGGTGATACTATTAGGGATGTCAATGGGTCGGATCGGTCGGATAGATCCACGGGTCTGACTCAATTTTGGGTTAGGTCGTAATATCTTTTTCGGCCCGTGAACTCTTAGTCTGACTTAAAAGCCCAACTCGATTAGGCTCACGGGTCGGACTCGGACTTTAAGTTCGGCCCGCGAGCCGGCCCGGTCCTTTCTCTTTTTTTTTCTTTCAAATTTTGAAAATTACTTGCTAAAATTATATTATTTTACTTAATTAAAAAAATTTAAAACTCTATTTTTGTATAATTTATGTAATTAAATTCAAAAGTTTAGTTAATTTAATGAGATTATAAGTTTTATATTATTAAATATATTAATTTTCTTATTTTTTATTTAAGTTGTCGGGCCGGGCCTTAGTTGGGCTTTACACTTTTTTAATAATATCGGGCCCGATCCGGCCTGACATAGCTCGGGCCCGAGTCGAGCTCGGGCCTTAATATTGATAAGTCAGGCCCGGGCCGAATCGACCTAAACCTGGCCCGGATCCGGCCCATTGACAACCCTAGAGATGAGACAATTCTGAGATTTTTTTGGGTGTGAGATATAATTACTTTTTTACCCTCTCATTTAACTATTTTATTCAATGAACAGTGTTATAGGAATGCTACAGTAGATACTGTAGCAAATATCGCGACACTATAGTGGCACTATTCATCTTCTTCCTCCAGCGACGTCGCGAACTTCTACGGCTCCGACAGACACAGCGGCAAGGGTGACGTCGGCCGGTGACAAAGGTGACGTCGACAGATGCGGCAGCGATGTTGGCGAGCATGAGGGTGACATCAGCGGTGGACTTCTTGGCGACCGGTGCGACGGCGTCTACGAGGGCAAATGGCGGGAGCTCACTGCGTTTGCGAGCAAATGCAGCGGCCTGGCTTCTATAGGTAGACAGTTGGGATGGAGAAGATGAGGGTATATATGACATTTGACCTTTAAAATCACTGGCAGGGTCGCCCGAAGCTGATCTCTCCAAGATTTTGAGAATTCCGGAGAATAAAGACTCTAATTTTTCTCCCCTCTCAAATCCCTCGTGCACGCAAGCCTAAGCCAATTTGGGCCGTTTGAAAACTCGTTCGCCCTATCAGAGATTCCAATAATTGAAATATAGGGTGAAGACGTTTCCAAATGCACCCTAACAAACACAGATAGATCTATGCGTAGAAAGGGTGCTAAGAATATAATTTCTAACGTCATCGAGTAGAGACTTTTCTCGGTTTCAGGGGTGTCCTTGATTGATTAGATGTAGCAAAGAGAGATGTAAAGACGTGGTAGGAGAACGGACATATGTGTGGTGGAAGGAATACCAGGCGCCTTCGAAGGTGAAGGAGGAAGGTCTCTCGATGGAGGCAAAGTCAAGAACCTCCTCGTGGAACTTTACGGACTGTCTCACCGATGGGACCACGAACGAGACGTGGTTCAACTTGATCAATGGCATCTCAAGAGCAGTCGCTCTCTTGACTCAAACCCATCTCTTTCTATCTACACCCGCTAAGGCTATCGGTGCACGGGCACGGCGACACTGGTTAGAAAATTTTAAGAGGTTTCTAGATAAATTCCATAGAGATAGAGGTATAAAGATAATTTGATATTTTCAAGAGTATATCCGTAACTTTCCGTTTGTAGAACTACTAGAACTGCTCACAGTTTAGATTCTGAAATAGAGGCGTATGCCGTGTAAGAATAGCAATAGCATTATCAACACACCCCCCCCCCTCCCACACACACACAGATACATATGCTCGTAAGACAGTCATCACTGGCCCGTTCTACTTTGCTCTGTTTCGCCGCTGAGTGCTGATCATTTTTGGATGTCGGGACGTTTCGCAGTAGCAAAAGGATTACAAATCGAGCATTTAGCTAATCAGCCTACTTGAGGTCAAGAACCATAGTTGTTAGGGGACACAGGCAACTTCTTGGTACTGCAGGTTTAGAAGTGTTTCATGGGAAGAAGGCTAAAGTTCGGGGGTTTGACCTAGGAAAGTCAAAACTTGAGAGAACTCTGAAGCATGGTCTGTTGACTCACGTTGACTCGGGTTGACTCGGACATATCGTACCGTATCTGAAAAAATCTAATACGTTGTAAATCACCCTCAAGATCAGTCGACTCGGGCCGAGTCACGATGAGAGAGAGAGAGAGAGGGGGAGAGGAAGGAGATGATACATATCAAGTTAAATCGAGTTGATTATAACTCGAACGTACCGTACCAAATCAGAGAAGATTCGATCCGATACAGATCATCGAGTCGACGAATCTTGCTCTGAAAGAGGGTGACAACCACCGGATGTTGTGTGAGGGTAGTCCTTCAAAACAAAATACACGAGCTATTATATATTATATGGTTCTCTTCTGTCAGAAGGCAACATAAAATTAAGGTGGTGGAAACAGAGTGACCTCAGGTTATTGTTTGTGTCAGGTGGGATGGGATGAAGTCTCAATCCCCTATAATTAAGAAACCAGGTGTAGTTGTTACAAATTCTTCTATTTTGTTGAAAACAGTCAAGAGATCAGGTCTACTTGGCTTGACCACCTCCGTGGATTTTAGACTTGGGTGGGGGGTCGGTCTGTCTGTCTAAACACAGACTAAACTCAACCAAGAAAAGAGGATGCAAGGAGGATTTTAAGATGTTATTGTTTGACTCCTGAAATCTGGCTAAGCTCCCTATGATTTTGTTCAATCTTGGCCACCTACGTGAGGTTCCCTCCACTTCAAACACAGCTCAATATGCTTCCGCCCCTCATTGTGTTCAAATCTTGACCGACCAGTTAATCTCCACAAATGAAGCATCTTCTCCTCTCTCCACCGAGTAATTAAGCTCCACAACTAAATAAATCACGAGCTGGTTTTCTCTCTGTGCTTCCCTCGCCTGATGGATACTTCTTGAGCAACCTAGCTAGGTTTTAAGACAATCAATCCAAAGACAAACAAACTAGCAGACATGCGCATGAAGCACCCCACAACAACTCCGACCCAACCAAACCAAGAAAATAATAATAATAAAGGGAAGGGAAAGATATAAAAAAGGATGATCGAAGAGAAACAAGGTGCAGGCTTTTTCCTGCGAACGCATTCTAACACAGCGTAGCTAATAACATCATCCATCACACACACACACATATATATAAATATAATTATATATAAGCAACATCAGAACCACATAATAATAACCAATCTATGCAACGACACAGCATGAGTGATTGCTCCCCATGAAGAAGCACCGCACCGGGCTAAACGACGAGGACAGGTGGTGCTGCCCCGCTGGGAAGAGGACCCTGAACAACCTGCAACCCAACCTCCTGGGAGACAGAGAGACCCTGCTGGCTACCCCTCGGAGCACGGCCATGGCCTCCACGCTGAGCTCCCGCATCGCCCTCGCCATCCTCTTCCCGAAGCTCTCCCGGATGGAGAACTGATAGCTCGTCAGGAAGGCCCGCCTGACGGCATAGTCGCGGCGAGGCCTGTACAACTCGACGCCTACCTGCAGGTGAGCAGCTGAACCCGGCGGCGGCAAGAGGCTCCAGGTGTCGGAAAGAATATTGTCCGGCCAGCTTTGGTCGGCCATGGGGCGGACCCTGCTCACCGTGGGGGTGGGTGTGGGCATGGGCACGGGCATGGCCGAGGGGAAGATGGATCGAAGCCCCTTAAACAATTTTCAGCCACACCCACCACCAACAAAATGGATTGGATACATGGTGGTGATCAGGATCCACGGTGACGTATAATTAGACGAGGGCGGGTTATCAGTAAGGCAAGTAGGTTTCATTCAGATGGGAAAAAAAGGAGGCGGCGGCCCCAGTGGGTGCACCCAACGGGGTTAAAGTTAAAAAGGAAGGAAGGAAGGGAGGGAAGGAAGGGGGGGTTCTAGGTTAATTTGGTGCCTGCCTGAGTGCATCCCCTTGCACCATCCCACCTCCCTTGCCTGCCTCTGCCTCTACCTCTGCCTGTGACTGTGACTGTGATTACTTATTATACATATAGTGGAGTTACACCACCACCACCACCACCACCACGACGGAGGATTCAATATTCGACGCCATCTCCTGTGCTCGGTGACATATGCTAAACCAGATCTTTGCATCTGTTCTAAAGTGTGGTGGCCGTCGTGCCCATGCTCTCTGTCTGTCTCAATCACACGCAGACACATGCACAAGCAGTGGGTGAGATAAGGGGCCGGACCAAGCAGTGGACATGGCTTACAAAAATTTGTTTTAAAACCCCTTACCCTATACAAACGTTTTCTTGTTCTGATAAAAATTAAAGATGCTGTATTCTATCTGAATAGCTTCGGACAAGTATCAGAAACCCTTGTTCATACCATAACTTTTTTCTAGTATACTTATTTATGTAAGTAATTTTGCTTCTATATACGTACGTCCTACAACTGCAACAAGCAATAAATAAGTCTTTGCATCTCGTGTCAAAGCCTTTACCCATTTTAACAATAAGCTCGTCTACAAGATGAGAGTACTCACAGAATATAATTCACATAGAGAGAGAGAGAGAGAGAGAGAGAGAGAGAGAGAATCCACCTCTACAAGGGGGTTGGGGGAGGGGGAGGGAGAGAGAGGTGTGTGTCCACCCACTTCTTCCAACAACTAGTCATCACGAGAAGAATACCGAGAGTTCCAGGATATATTGCTTCCCATATATATATATATATATATATGGCCGGTGATTGCCTAAAAACTTTCAGGTAATGACAGGTTATGCAAATCGTGGGGAGGAACGAACGTCGGGTGATGACTCGGGCGGACTCTCCTCCCATGCATGCTAATCAATCACACACAGCTGAAACGTACAATTTTTAAGATTTCACAGCCAACCAGTCGTATACATATATATGGCCGAGGGTTACCATCACCACTCAGTCTACTCCTCCAAATTAAGTGTTTCATCGGATATCAAACGAAAATGCCAGTCAACATGCTGGAGAGCTAACAGCTGCTTAGTCCATTTATTATTAGAGAACAACACGTGTACGTACTTGTAACACTGGAACGTACTAAATAAATAAATAAATAAATACGAAGGAGACGAAGCCTTCTCAAGGGTAAATAATTACAAGGAGAATGGAACGATGCTCAACTCATCCAATATGATGACTTCTTGGCATTCATTCTTTCCATTTAAAATCTCACTCCCACTTGTTTCAACGTCGTAATCTCTACAAACATGCAACCTCATATCATTCGCGAAGTTCCATCAACTTCAGCTCAGAAGACGGTCCACCACCACCACACCTCGACCCGGGGGGAGGGGGGGGGGGGGGGGGCATGTGCCCCTGCCGGTGGGAAGGCATAATGTGACCCAATAATGATGGCTATGATGGATGATATGAGGCACAGGTCTTAATTAAGGAAAAATAATTTGAAGGCAGGACTCGATCCTGCTGCGACAATCAGGCATATCCTTTTTTGAGTGGCGGCTTTGAGAGATTTCCCGCTTTTGTTGTTTAGAACTGGTCCTCGTCTCTATTTGCCGTGATCCTTGTTATTGTTTATTACTACTGCCAACCTGGGAATGAGATAGCAAGTGCCATGTCAAGAAAGACTTGGAAGGAGAACCTAAAGCTTTTATACAAAGGGGCACTTTAAAAGTTCAGATGGTGGGCTTCCTTATATATATATCAACAGGGTCGGGTTTTCATTTACCGACAGCTTATATTTTTGTACCTTCCTCGCGCTTTGCTTGGAGTTTATCTCATAATTATCTACACTTTAACTTAAATTTAAAAGTCATTTTAATTTGATGGGAGCATATTTAGATAATCCATTTAAGATTTACTTAATCCGACTTAAACTTTAACCAGGTGAGATAACTCAATCTGATGTCATGTCAAAATAAAAAATATATAAATAAATAAATAAATTCACTTTAACTTTAATCGAATTATCTTTAACCCCGAACCAAAGCTGGGAAAGCAGCCCGCCTCTTCCCGTTTGAAAGGCTCCCGTCTGACGTACCACGGAAGCTGCGGTGGAAATCGACTAAAGAGTTCGGGGCGTTGCCCCGCCCATCTTATCTTCCTCCCACTAGCTGAGTAGCTTCCATGTGCATGCTAACAGCACGGTGATGGCGATGGCATGGAACTCGACAGACTAGTGAATGAATGAATGAATAATGAACAATGTGTCGATTGCCATGGCTTCAGGCGATGGCCACGCATGAGAAAGATGTCCTAGAGGAGCCAGAAAGATGTCTTAGAGGAGCCAACTCGAGAAATCTCTTCAGAACGAGTAAAAAGAACAACACAATTTTCCCCGGGATGATAAAAGCATTGTATCTCCCAAGGCTTCAGATATAAGGCGGATAATGAATATCTAACCGTGAGAGAACCTCGACAGAGACAGTACTGAACAGAGGAGAGGAGCCCGATCAAAAGGTGACGTGAAAGGGAAAGAAGAGGACGACGGGCAGTCAAGATCAGACTTTTTTTACCCTGTGAAGGGTGCTTCAAGGGTGCTTCCTATTCAGTAGTAGTAGTGTCTAACGCATTCTTCAATGTATACCGAGTCTGCTAAGCCTCCCCACTTCCCCCCCAAAAAATGGAGGAAGTAAGGATGTTTTTCACCAACAACTACTCCCCACTTGCCGCAAAGATAACATGCAGGCAAAATTCCCCTTTGGCAGGTAACAACAAAACTTAAATCAAATGGAACCTTAAGACATGACTCCCCGTTAGACATTAACTTTACGAAGTTAAAGCATGCAGAACAAAAAGAAACTAGAAGATTAATGTCAATGCCGAGAGAAAACTTGGAATTTGCCCAGGTTCCTTCATTGCACGGTGTGCAAGACCTTTAATTTTTTATTTAAAAAAAATAAAATAACCTCTAAAATGTCCTAACTTAGAGTGCAATTCACACCACCATAAGATTATCCAAAAAAAAATAGATCAAATGAATAGTCTCAGATCTATTCTTTTAAAAATTGATCCATTTTATTTTTATTTTTTTTGAATAATCAGACGGTGACGTGACTTACACCCCGAGTTAAAATACTTTAGAAATCACTTCAACAAAATAAAAAAAACTTAAAACACTGCATAACCAAAGTGTGCAACACACCTAGGTGTGCTGCAAGCCAAACTCGGTTCCTGTTCCTTCACGTTGAACCAAACATGTGCTATTGATCAACTTTGACCAGTGATCCGAAATGCCAGGAACCCCACAATTCCTTCACTCTTCACTTTAGAGTTCCCTCTCGAGTCTACACCTGTGGTCCACTCTGATCTGCCAATTCCTGCACGGTCACGTTCACCCAACTACACATTGGAGTATCGGCTTGTTCATCGACACTTGATCTATGTCAGCATGCAACCGCGTGTTTGATTCAATTGGAAGCATCTTCGGACATCCACAACTCTTCAGTTCAATTGTTTTGGGGGAAGACATCTTGAAGGCATTTAGTGTCTAACTAAAAACCTTCGAATGGAGTCCCTAGATGGAGAAAGAAATGGGCTGATGGGCAAGAAAATTGACTGGAGAGACTAACCAAAAACACTCGGATCCATCCTTTTCTTCTTTTACCACAATTACGAAAAACTAAGGAAAAAAACCCACCAATTTTAACATTTCCTAATATGAAAACCCTCCACCCTTCCCCACCAAAAACAGAATCTTTTCATGCAACCCTCAAACTAGAAAAGGGCCCCAACAAAAGATAAGCATCCCCAAATGCAAAAGCCAACCAGAAGCCCCACTCATCACAGGAGTCCCCAGAAGAAATCAAGAGGCCTTTTGATTAATTGACCCTCAGGCTTTCCAAAGCGCCTGGGTTGTTCCTCTTATCCTCTGGCTAACCCTTCATCTTGTGATCTGCAGAGGAACCAGTGGTCTTTGTCCTTGTTCGAGCCTTTAGCAGCCATTTGTTGGATATGTTTGCCAGGTCCATCCAGGCAAATCCCAGCAATCCAAGAGCTTTCAGCTCCCCACTGTAGCTTCACCGACACCAATGTCTACTATCATTGCCTCATCTATATCCATAGCTTCAGACAATTTTTTCAGCCGAGTTGTGCAAGATAAGCCCAACTCTAAATACACTGCCACAGAATCTGACCCTCAATCTCCTGGCTCCCTTCAATCTGACCCTCAATCTACTGGCCGGAAGTAAATAGGAGGCTTCCCCCCTCTCCCCATTCTTACTCTTTCCAATTTGTCATCATCACATCTGGAGCAAGAGAGCCTGCGACGGTAACCTTTCGCACCTGCAAAGGTCAGCAGCTGGAAAGGGAGACTCACCCGAGTGTTGAGGGCCTCATCCACTCACTTAAATCCACTCTTACCTGAGATAGTTTTCAAACTGAAGGTGAAAGACAAAAAGTAATATCCGATAAAAGGATTGCACCGAACAAATCTTAAAATTTTCTCAGTTCATTTAAACAAAATTCCTCCCTCCACAACCCCCACCCAAAAAGGAAAACCCACAAGCGGGGCAGCAGACCACCTGTACAGAACAGGTTTGTCTTTTGGTAAGTGGGAGACTAGACACCGTCCACACTTTCATTATGAAAAATGAGAATCAATGTATTTAACATTATATATATCTCATACAAAATCAGATTGAAAGTTCAAACTAATGCACGTCTCATACACCAGATTAATGAGTTACCAATGTCTACAAGACAAATTCAGTTTCAAGCAATAAAACAGTAACCAAGGCAAGAGCTTGTCGCAGTACAGGTAAACTGACCTGACAACAAGGTATCAAGGGCATGAGATGGACACATGATGTAACAGACAAGCAAATTTGTTTGTAACTACAAGGGAACAAAATTTGTTAAAAGGTTCAAAATTTGCTACAACCAACCGCAATATTAACTTGTCTGACGGAGAATCTTTAAGATCAATAATTTAAAAACAACAGAATCCAGTTTCCGAAAGGTACTTAAAGCTCAGAGTGACTGGGAATGGAATCAAACTTTTGACGGATCCAGTCAATGAAAAAAAAATCAAACATGTATTCATAAGATGAAACATAACACACTCCACAAGCAAGGAATGATGCGATGCATTATCAATTCAGAAGAATCAAATGACAGAAAAATAAAATGCATCAACATATACCGTGAAAACCATCATAACCATATGACAGGAGCAGGTAAGTTCCAGGCATTCACTCATGAAACAAACAAGGGGAAGGGTTGTTGGGAGAAACTGGAGAACATGTGAAATAAGAAATCAAACTTCCTATTTGATTTCAATCTTATAAAACACAGTGAGTAGGGACCTTGAAAACTCCACCAGGAAATTTGAGCTCCTCATCCATAAATTCACGTCGATTGTGAAGAAATATATAAATAAATAAAATATGTATAGCAATTTGTAACTTGAAAGAAGGATTCTATAATTATTTAATCATTTCATTTTCTTTCCCCTGCTATACACAACTTCTCTTTCACATAGGGGTATACCATGTTTGTGGCATTACCATGTGTTGCTTGGCCATTGATTTGACAACCTTCTATATGAAATATTCTCAAATATCATAACATCTGGAGGCCCACACAAAACATTAGCTTGATGGAAACAAAGGTATATGATGAGTTAATGGAAGACTATTGGTTAGCATGATGCAACTGAAACCAAGCCCTTCATCAACACCAAACCATTTATGCACACAACATGCGGAAGCTCAGATGACCAAGAAGACCATGTAAGAGTTGAATAATTTTGAATTATAATCAATAACTTCAAACCATATTTAAGTGGAATAGTAGTATCAACAGCTTCCAGCTTTCTCTTAATTCAATCTGACAACTCTAATGCCTCAATTGATACCAAGTTGTTCAAGAAATTATGCAAACAAAACATATCCAAGAACAGCACAGAGCACTCACAATGCAAATCTTAGATGGATATCATAATTGCAGATGTAGTAGCATCACCCAACAACTGATGGAGTTCCCCGAGTTTTCCCCTTGCACTCAACAATTAACTTTTTAATCAGCTGAGAATCCTTGGATAAAATGTATTGCATTTCAATTTGGCGTTTTTATCTCTATGGAATGATCCGAAATGCAAATGATATAAACATAGATCCAAACTTTCATAAAAATCTGAAGCTAGATAATAAAACAATAGGCTTACAACTGACTCTAAGAACCATTTAAAAAGTGAAGGATCCTTGCCTTAGATAGCTTTCTTTTATAACTTTATTATCCACTTGCCCTCTCCCACCAAGAGGTATATATGGAAATTCATTCATTCCTTTGCCTAATAACTCCTATTTCAGAGAAAATTGACTTCCCTAGATTCTTTCTCTTGCACTTGTAGTGGTTCTTATATCTGATGATAGAGGCCAAGTGTCTGGATGCATGCTTTTTGTCGGAAGAAAAAGAAAAGAAGATAGAGAGACAGAACACCTATCATTATCTGGTCATGTTCAGTGTTGGAGACTTAACCTCTCAAATGTTCATATCCAAGGAATTCAATGGTGACCATGACAAAGGGATTTCTAGCAGCTTTTCTTATTCAACCTTAACAGGAAGCAATGGGAAAGAAGCCGTGGCAATTGTCTTATCAAAAACGAGTTTCACATGTACTGTCAGAAAGAATCTCATATAGGGAAAAAATCCTATGACATTCATAAATGTTTACACCCATATGAACATTGAATGCTCTATCACTCGTATCAGTAAGCAACTGTAATTCTAAGGCTCCAAGCAGATATCATGACAGACCATGGGATTCTCGCGCAACATGTAACTTTAAGGAAGAAAGGTCTACACATGCTAACATTTTAAGTTTTCATTTATAAGCAAATCTTTAGGATCCTACCAAAAGATCCAGGAAAAAGTAAGAACATAATGAAGCTCTAAAGTATATATATTAGTAATATTGCATTCAGCTGGCTCCTTTTGGCGTCAAAAGCATGGAAAAAAATCATTGTGATGCATTTGATTTAGTTTTTCTATGACCTTCTTACGATATGACTGAAGCTTCTTTTAGTGCTTAAGGCATTACGAAAATAGAGAAAAATCCACATGTACAAGGTATCAGTTCTCATTCTATCTGAAGGTCTTCTCAGCAACAGAAAAAGGCAAGCACAAAGGAGAGAGAAATTTTCACTCTTGAGCTTTTGCAGGCATATTTATTATGTTCATTTAGATGTCTTTCAGAATAATAAAGATAAAGGAGGAAGATGATATAGGATAGATTACAAAGCGGAGACCACTTCCAACCTAAATTAAGTGCAGGCATGTAGATAATAGATGTAGGAACTTAAGGAAGTCCCTGTACAAACTGAAGGGTATTTTTCGCAATCACCCATCTAAACACCCTATTTGAAAGATGCAGGCATTCTAGATGTTCATGTACCAAATACATGCATGTTGGTCAACCAGTAAAATATTACACATTAGGTAGCACTGAATGCGCATATCTTCTGTTAAAAATGAAGCAAAAATGTAAAGTTTTGTCTGAGAGGTATAAATATTGACTACAAATAAAGAGCCTTTGTCATTTACAACATATTAATGGAGCAGCACTGATTGAGGTATTCATGCATAGTTGAGAGTATATCTAGTCGCAGACGGACTGTTTGGAGATTCCATATCCATCGTCACTGTTCTCAGTTTTTGTGTTTACTATAATCTTGTATATTTTCTCTATGTCCTCCACCTTGCATATTTCAAAAGGTGTCAACCATGATGATAAGCACATGATTGAAATAAACAAACAACTTTATGCAAAAAATTTAGAGTGTACATTCAAATAGGATGCAGAGGACAAATCGGAAGGAGCAGGGGATCAAATCTAATGACCTGTAATCTTACATTAGTGATCAGAAACGTTCTCCGTTGCATGCTCATCGAGAAAACCACTTGCTTCAACACACTACATTCGTGATCAATAGTTTTTTAATCAATTTTGCACACAATTCTGGGCAAGGATTTCCACATGAAGTATATAATGACAGGGAAGATGAGCTGACAGAAACTAGCAGGGACCACCCAATTGGGGGTCAGGACATGTCCTGCGGGGGGTGGGGGTGGAGCTCAAATAGTGTACCAAATGTATAAGAAGGATGAAATTTGCACTTCAATCTGCCACAAAATATCTGCACCTCATACCGGCAGTGCATCCATCTGTAAGGTCCTCCCATTGCCAGGAGCAAAAGGACTCACTGTAGGCAAGGAAAGGTCTTGAACAAGCTCGATCTCAATAAAGCTGAAGTCAAATGCTCCACTACGCTTTAGACTTAATACAAAGACAAGGATTGTCCACCCAAGCATCGAGATGGCCCAGTAATTACTCATCCCATGGATCAGACCCCATGCAATGGAGTATCCAACAATGATTCCGGAAAGATGACCGACAAAGCTTGCTTGTGGAACAATTATAGAAGTGAAGATCAGGGACTCAAATGGGGCAAAACTAATAGGTAGCGAAAGAACTCCAAACAGATTTAACTTTGAGGAGGGCTGTTTCACTGAAAGAATAGTCATCCAACCAAATACAACAGCAGAGTATCCAACGGCAGTCACTCTCCTGAAATACTCCAATTTGAACTTCTGGATCAGAACATGGTATGACCCCAATACCAACAAACCAGACAAAATGACCAGAACAAGAGTATATTGAAGATAGAACTCCACGCCAAGTCCCATGTGGCCCAGCTGTTCTATGACGCCAAGGCTCCAAAGTGCACTCATGTTGAAAACCAAGTGAAGCACACTGATATGGGAAAATGCAGAAGTGATAAGCCTCCAGTAATGTCCTTCAACTGCAGTGTCATAACTTAATCCTACATTCGCATAGCCAATATTTTTCTTCTGTATGTAAAACCAAATTGCAGAGCATATTCCTATGATACAACTCGTGGCAGGTTTTTGCCAAATTTCATATACAAGGGGTTTTCCCATCTTTCCAAGTGGGTCGAAATTTGACAATAAGTGAGAAAAAGATGACCAAACCAACCTAAGATTCTTAGATTTCCACTGCAATCTACCAACAATGTGCACCGAGCAGAGAGCAAACCTTCGCACCAGGATATCCCTTGGCCTGTTTGAAGAGTCTGAATTTGAAGTTCAAAGGTGTCCTGACACTAGTAGGTGAACATTGCATCAAGTGGAAACTTCAGACACCAAACCACTGAACATTAATCAAGCACCCAGCGCACCTTCAAGCACTTGATTTATTATTATTTGAGACTGATAATCCAACAGACCCTGAAATCCAAACCCCAAGTTCATTTGAATTGTTAGGCTGTAAAAGAAAAAAATAGGTAAATGAAAATATCCCATGAAAGATTAAGTAACAAAGATTAGATTTTTAACATAGACAAACGGATGATCTAATTCAGCCAAATTCCATCCATCAATACGGAAGATCTACAATGAGGTTGTCCGTCACATTCAGTGCTAGAACAAACAAGGTACGGGGAACGAAAGCAGACGAAAACAGGGAGATGCATGGCGTTCGCACGGGGTTATCATCCATCCGAAAACGAGGGGAAGAAAAGCTCGAATCTTTTGACAAGTGACCGAGAGAATCAACCAAATATCTAAAGGTTCGACCCTAGTGTGTCAAAAGAATGAGAAACCGAAGGCATACATACGTCGGCAACACAAACTGGGGGCAACCTCACCACCGATTTCCAATGGAAGCGGGGCCTAGGTTTGGATTAAGGGTTAGACAGAGGGATACACTGCGAAGCAGAAGGTGTCAGTGTGAGAACTCCACCTGGGCGGACCTCCAAACTCGCCACCTCCCGGTGGGGGGCGCCCGGGATCGGCCCACCCGGATGTGCGGTTCCTCTTCCACAGCTCTGCTGCTGCCGCTGCCCCTCTTTCTCTTCCCTTCTCTCCTGTAAATTATTTGCACTTTCATTGCTTCCGCCCACATCCGATCGGACGGTATTTAAAACGTCGAATTTGTTTCTTTGGTTTGTTTGTAATCACAACAATACCCTTGTAAGTTTATGTATAATTTGCTAAGGAGAGGGGCTGGTAGTTTGCTGTTAGTTAAGAATTCAAGGGGTATTATGTCTGAAAATCACTTTCTACTCTCCAAAAAAGAAGTGATTAAAGAATGGTTAATGGATAGTTAGCGATCACAAGAGTATATACACACACCTGACAGTTGAAATGCAAACTAATTTTGTCAAATCAAAATTAAACTTAGAAGGAGAAGATTATAACCCTTACAATAAAAATATAAATATATTCGAAGTTAAATTCCCCCTTCATCACGAGCTACACACCATCCTTAAAAGAGACGATGAAACAACAGAGTTGTAACAACTAACAAGTAAAATGATGATTGTAAATTAGCATTCTTAATTTGTCCCTGATCTAGCTATGCCATCTTGTTGTCTCTCCTTTCATCTTTCACACAATAAAATTTGCATAAAAAAACAAAAAATGTGATAAATCGAGAATTAAATATCACTTTTATTTTTAAAATATTATAATATAAAAATATCTTATCATGATTGAGGTAGAAATGATTACGATAGGTTGTTCATCTATCTCATCTTCAACGGTAACTTGAGAAGAGAGTAATAACCCTATTCACTATTTGATAATGCAAAGTGTACAGATGGGAAAGTGTTCCCTAAGTCTAGTATCACACCTTTCAATTTTATTTGTTGGGGAAGTGCAGTAGGTTACCTTAGAAAATTTACAATCACTAGATAACGACATCAGAAGGAGTCCACTCTCCAATACTCAAATCATAACTATACGAGAGTCAAGAAGAAAGATGAAAAGAGAAGGGGTTGAAGTGGGGGAAAGAGGAGATCATGTAACGTGGAGACAATGTTGGGAGAGTGCTTGGAGTGTGTTCGGAGAGACTAAAAGAGAAGAATCGGGAGAGCACCACTCTCTCACTACTATCCTGTTGGCGACGTGGTCTCGGTCTCTTTTTCCCTCTTGCATTGTTTATGTTCTCTCTATCTTCTAACCTTTTTTTCGGTGTATCTGTGTTTATCCTCCCTTGTTTTCCTCCCCTTCTAGGTCTCACTGGGAATCTGTTTATACGGAACACAATGGTGACGTTGGCCGTTCTCCGGTTGGGAAATGACGAAGATCGTGGAATAACGTCTCCTTGATCATAGGGGTTGCCCGTTACACGCTCGCCCGTTCCTCGAAGAGAGGCTTCGTGGTGAGGATCTCGAAGACATGGGTTTGACTTGATCCACACCAAGGAAAGTCATGTGATGGCGGTGACAACGTTCGTCCGTTGATGAGTTCTGCGACGTTTGGATCCTACACGCACAGTAATTCCATCCGTGAGTTGGCGGAATTTCCTTAGATCTCAGCTGGGCTACACTGAATGGGTCAGATGTCGGTGAGTTAATCCGTCACTGAGTCAATCGATCTGGGTCAAAACGGACCTAACGATATCGGGCTGTGGTGGGTCTGACGAATTTTACTCTCCTCACAAAGAATATATGAATATTTAAGGCATGGACTAATAAGGGGACTAAAGCAACACTTAACCAGTTAAGTTATAATACTAATAACATATATATATATATATGCAATATTTTAATAATAGTTACCAAGACTATTTTCCCGTATTTGCTATGAAAATGGATTTATTATCCATATTCATTAGTTTATCAAGGAAAAAATGACTATTCATTTACTATTTATTAAGTTAATAAATTATATAAATTATTTATTACCATTGACATCCCTATATCAATTGTTTTACAAAATGACATTTATGATAAGAGGGAACCACAACCAACACCAAGAGGGGTAACCACTGAACCAGCATCAAATGAACCAGCATCAAGTGGACGTCGAGCCTTCGTCGAGAGGTTGTAAGTGAGTTACAAGTTTCTTATCACTTTTATTAGTTTAATTCTTTATTAAATATTTTAAAATAATAGATTTTTTTTAAAATTAAAATATATTTTTATGTAAAATTTATCGATCCAATCGTACTGGTTATATTAATATTTTTTAATACAATATGATATGATAGCACATCGTACTGAATCGTCGTACAATAAAAGTATGATAAAAATTTATATGTAACTCAGTTTGTTAAGAAACACATTATTTAAATGTTAAATAGATAGTACACTTCCAATTAACTCACCTATCAAGATAATTTAAAATAATATAAAATATAATATATTTAAAATAATATGAGTAACGTATCGATTGTGTTACATGAGGTACACAACGTCAGACTATCTTTCTATGTAACTCATTTATTTCTACTAATCTAAAACACTAGAGACAACTTTGATAAAAAAATTAGAATAAGTTAGGTGGGTTAGGGTGAGCTGTTGGTTGAGGGCCTCTTTGATATTCGGTTAGGTTAGTCTTAACCGATGAACGAGATCATGTGAGCCCATGCCTATCTCTCACAAACAAAAACGTTAGTCGGGTGGGATAACTTATTCGAGTCAAATAACTTAAATAAGTTAATCTCACTCCGATATCAAAGAGGTATGAGTTTTCAAACTTTTGATTTGATAGTTTACCTTAATCAGGGTCAGGTAGTGCATTCTGTGTGAGAGGCTCTAATGAATGAACCTCATAATAAGATACTTAAATTTAATTTTCGTTTAGTTTTGAGTTTCTGACGACATGGGAGCTCTGATGGTGCTGAAGGCCAAGGAGACATTTTCCAAGATCATGCGAAATTCAGCAAGTGTGAGCTAGGAGATTCCTGAGTGGTAATTCTCACCTCGAAAGAGCAAGGTGAATTGCGAATCTCCTTATTGGTCTATGATCCCCGATGGTCAAGTTTGCCAGGTGAAAATTGGGCCGTAGATCATGGACCATAAACTCCAGACATGATAATTTTACTATCAAACTCGATTAAGGACAAGTATAAGGAATAACTCACGTTGACTCTTATTCGATTATTGAAGTCACCCTCGTTATGTCCTAGTATCTATGTTTAATTAAATAATCAAATTTGACCTCGTGAAAATTAGTTACACACTACCGAATGCTAAAATTGACTTCTGAAAGGTAAATTACAAGTAACTAAAATATCACAATTTGAGTTGTCGTATCGTGTAACTCACCGTGATGAATTCACCTCCAACGAAAGGGGGGCCAACTCGTGAGTGATTTAGACTGTGATTTTGATGGATTTTAAAGTCCATAGTAAATCGCGGAGGATTTTAAAGTTACTCGTCAGTAGTAAAAATACACTGTGTTTTAGATTTTAAATCCTGACTCAAATTTCACTGGGATTGTTCAAAAAAAGTGCATATTTCAAAACATATCTTAATGATTAGATATATATTCTCAAATTCATTTTTGGGTCTCCTCTCCTCTTAAAATCTTACCCCAATTACAATTTAAAATGACTATGATTCTGAATTGCACAATATCCAGTGAAGTTTGAAATATTGTATTTTTAAAAATGATTATATATTTTAAAATTATTTAAATTTTATTTAAATCACATATATATATATATTTAAAAAATCTACCATTCTAAAATCACTGATGATTGTCCCCTCCTAAGCGGGCAACTTACAAACAACTAAGGGCACCTTAAAGGTTAACTACACACAAAGGTCGTCTTTCCCAAAGGGATAGGAAAATCCAAATCAATTGATACATGGGTAAGGTATTCCTATTTTCTACAATTTTATTTAAAAAATTATCTAAACTAGTCGATATTGAATAGTTAATTATAATATTTTACTCGAATCAATTATTCGACACCTTAACAAAATTAACGTTAAGAAATTCTACCTATCTTATCAAAGACTTTTCTCATTTATTTGGCTAGTAATCGGTCAGTGAAGGGGAAAGAGAAGAGTGTGGCGGTGCGGGGGGAGGCGCGAGCGTGTGCGGATACCGGCCTGGGCGCGACGATGGCGACGTCGGCGTCATACCCGCCACCGCCGCCGTTCTATCGGCTCTACGGGGACTACTTGCGGGACCCGAAGTCCGCGCCGGAGCCGCCGCCGCCTGTGCAGGGCACCTACCCCCTCTTCGGCGCCACCTACAGCGTGAGCCCCTCAACCTCATCTCTCATTCACCCGCTCTAGGGTTTCTTCTTCCTCTTCAACCGCCACCTCCAGTGTTGCTCCTTCTTCTCCTTCCGATTCTTCCGCTTCTTTTCTTCTGTGATACACTTTTCTATCTTGGTTTTTCTTGTAAAGATCCGTTCTTTCCTGGTATTGCACGATGATACTTAGATTAAAAGTTTTTCTGGCAATTAATGAAAATGCGGATGCTTCAGACGGAGGACGTCCTACCCAGCTTAGAGGATCAGGGGGTCCGGCAGCTCTACCCCAAGGGCCCTAACATAGGTATGGGAACAGAGAACTCTGTCTTCCCCAACTTCTTATTGTTAAGATGGTCGACAAAACGATTGGTTTATGTTACTTTATCTTCTTCTTTTTCTTTTTTTCTGGGAGGGACGGCCGATTCGTAGGTGTTTAAACTGATAACCGTTGTTTTCATATTTATTGTGTTTTTCAAGAAAATTCCCTTTTTGATTTACTCTTCTCTAATGTTGGATGCTGCTGCTTTGGTCGCCATTACCGAGGAAAGACTACAAGAAGGAATTGAAGGCATTGAACCGCGAGCTGCAGCTTCACCTGCTGGAGCTGGCAGATGTCCTAGTGGAGCGCCCTTCTCAGTATGCCCGTCGTGTTGAGGAAATTTCCCTCATCTTTAAGAATTTGCACCACCTCCTCAACTCACTTCGCCCCCACCAGGTGCGTGACATCTTTTTTTCCTTTTTCTTTCTGCAAATGGTGTCGCCATCATTTACACGGCTTGTTCATTGGCAATAGTCTGAAAATGCAGGCTTTGCAACCCCCCACCTCACACCCAAAAAAAAGTGATTGACGAGTTTGCTTTTTCGTTATAGGCAAGGGCTACATTGATTCACATTCTAGAGCTCCAGATACAACGTCGAAAGCAAGCCATAGAAGATGTAAAGAAGTACATGTTCTTTTCCTCCCTTCTCCACTCCCCTCCAAAGGAATTGATGATTATATGTGCTTAAACATTCCTATTGTTTTTTAATCTTAAACCCTTGATGCAGAGATGCTCATGCTCTTTTCTCTTTTGCAGCATTTATAAAGACATTGGTTGATTATGCACATTTATTATTCTTGTTGTCTTTTAGTCCTAGTTAATGGAATGTCTTTTGAATAGAAAAGAATAAACACAGTTGCACAGGGATTGCAAGGAAGGTATAAATAACGTTAAAATCTATTCTTTTTGTCCATTCTTTGATCTTTTATGGTCATTAGAAACAATGTTTGATGGATCAGTCCGATCTGCTATGTACTGCATGTGCCGGATCATGCCAGTGTGGAACCGGCACGGCGGCATGGCGGTATGGGCACGGTACGGTGTCAAAGGTTGCCGGTGGCCCGGCAGAGGTGGAGGAGGAGGTGGCGGCGGCCACGGAGAAGCCGGCTTGAGAGACAGAGAGACGTGGAGCTGCTGGGCGGAGGCCGGTGGAGGGTGCTCCGAGGTGGAGGCCGTGGAGCCGCTGGGTGGAGGCGGGGGGAGGGTGCTGCGAGCCTGAGAGGGCGGTGCCGTTGCAGAGGGGGTGGGCCAGGAGGAGGAGCAGCAGCCATGATCGGCGCGGGGGAGGGCCGAGGCTGTCGTCCGGCAGCTTGTGGGAGGGGTGGAACTGTGGAGGGAAGAAGAAGAAGAAATGGGGTGGGGGAGGGCGGCAACTCGGAGCAAGGGGGGGTTGCGATGTACGGTTTGACTTGTAAGGTGGAAAATTGTACAAGCTATCCTATAGATTGCAGTTTTTGTTAGTTAAAGCTCAATTTGCTTTTATTGTTTTTTTACCAAAAAAAATTGTTCTCAATCTGGTATGGCACCATACCGTACCAGATCGTACCTACAAAAAGCCGGCACAGCGGATTGGATCGATCCGCAAACCTTGATTAGAAATGGCTGAAAGACTGGTGCTTTTAAGAGAAGCTTCAAATAAAATGGTAGCTTGTTATTTCTTCTCTGATACGATCGGCAATATCTGATGAGTTCTGACTTGCAAAAAAATATCTGATGAATTCTGGTGGTTGCATAAGCTACAGAATGATGGTATTCTGTATTAAGAGAATTAGGAATATGAACTATCTAATGTTGGGAAACATGAAAGTTCGAAGAGATCAAGAGGATGGCTGTCCCAGTTATTCCAGTCCTTCATGACATCAATAGCCTACCATTTCTCTTATGCATGCCTTCATTCCTTTTTCTTGTCTTCTAGTTTTGATTTTTTTATCATTCCATTTTAATATTAACATCCCTATTGTTTATCCTTGGTCCATTATGTCAACCTCCTTATTAGGTGCTCCAACTTTCTTGGCCTATTTAACGTTAGATTAGTTACTGAAGTTCCCATTTCTTCCCAATGCCTACCTGTCACAATGTCAAGAACCCCTTTTCCTCAGCCATATCCTTTCAAATGGGCTTATGGTTATTCTGAATAAGCAGGTAGAGACTATCCATAAAAAATGATCACTCCACCCTAGTGAAACTATGATCTGGTCAAGCTTGCACAGGTATGTGCCTCTCGGAATTTTGACCAGGTATACATTGTGTGCATTAGGAAATGTTGTTGAACATTATTCCTCAATAGGACTGCTATGCTATCTTTTCCACTTCTTCCTTATGTATGGCCAGAAGTGCCTATAAGGTTCCATGCAAGCTCAACCTCAAGGCACCTAAAGCTGATAAATATGGGTATCTGTCGGATGATATACTTTGATCGCCAAGCACATAGCATCCCTTAATCTCCTTGACCATTTCTTTGAAATTATTGATCTTTATCTCCGGCAAACATATGAAATGTTTGCTCTGCGCTTCCATACAAGATGTCTATCATGTCACTTTTGTTTGTCCTTCTTAACCCCTTTCAGATTCAAATGACATGTCACCATAAACTTTTTACTACTCCATCCATACAGATTCTTAATCCATCATTATGACAAATTCTCAGTTACAATTTTCTTCCTCCGCCCATCCTTTTCCTTTCCCTATTAACATCATTACTATTTTTCTGATCCACCAAAAGTCTCTTCCATCTCCATCCCAATTAGGATCTCTACTATTTTTTAGATCTCTAGTGCCTTCTTGGTTAGGAATCCCTTCCTCATCACTACAGATCTGATTGCAAAACCACATTTCCTAACCTCCCAGAACTTCTCAGTAGGGACCTATTATATATGTATTTACACACACAAGCGCATGCATGCTTACTCAAACATAACTGTCAACTGCATACCCGCCACCCAACCTCCACAACATGTGCACGCATACACATGCACGGACACACAGGGACACACTTGTGTGCACATGTGCATGCACACACAAATCTACCTATGATTCCTCTTTCCTTCTTTTGTGGTTCCCCCTCCCCTTTTTCACTTGCATACTTCCCCCAAGGATCAGAACTCCCTGTTCTTCTCTGCTTCTATCGGTGTTTATACTTCATCTGTGGAACATTCATCTTCCCCTACTTTCTTTGATTGTTGCATGGTGTTAACTCATTGACTTGGTTGTCGTTCCATAAAGTTTGGTCCATGCATACCACATGGCCCCCCATTGCACTGTAGGTAAGGAAACGGCACCATTTTGTTCAACCTGAAAAAAATGGACAAATAAAATTCAGTTTTAGTTTAATTTAAAGAGTTTTGGTTTAGTTTGGTGTCTAAAATGGTAGAAGCCTATTTAAGCCCAGCTCCTGACTACGCTGTCAGGCCACTGTATAGGAACCCCGCCATAGTTTAACACCAGTCCCAAGACATATTTAGGCAGAGCTAGTCAATTTGGGCTGCAAGACTAGTTGTCTGCCTCCACTGCACCTCTTGCTCTCCCCGCCATCCAGTGTCCTGAAGGTTTTGCACATTACATTGTCTTGCTCCAATTCATGCCAGTGTTGTTAACCCCCTACCTCAAACTGCTGATGTTCAGCCCCTTTCCTCCACCTCTCTCCAACTACTTCCAACTCACGTACATGATTTCAGAAACTACAATATTGAAAACCCTCCCCCGCAAATGCAATTATAGAAATAGCTCCTTGGATATTGGACGGTTGCCCTAAATAGCTTCCAAAAAATCCCAGTTCTGCAACTCTTACTGGAGATAAGCTTCTTATCATTTGAGTAGCTACTTTGCTTTTTAAGATTATGCATGGAGTAGGTTAAAACAGTGTTCAAACAAATGAAAATTTTGGATTCATTTGGAAAGTTCAGTTGCAATTTTAGTTTCAAGTTTTGCAGGGTCCTTAAAGATTGTTTCATGAATGGAAGAAACATGTGATTGGGTCATTGGTGATAATTTCACTGTTTTTTCCCTCTTCATCTTTTGTCATCAATTCTTTCACATGTGCACTTATGTGTCTTTCTTATTGTAGGTGTTCTCTGTCGCTGAATATCATCTACATTTCCTTTAACTGTCCTTGTTTTTGTCCAGGAGGAGGGAGGAGGCACAGAGACTTCTCAAGGAGTCGCTCCAGATTCTGGATGGGCATTCAATTTGAGATTCAGACCTCTGATGTGATAATACAAGGGATTCTAGCAGGTTAATGACTTAGTATTCACAAATACATCATGCGAAAGATGAGATAATATCATCAGTTGTTTCCCTTTGGCTTGGTGAAGCAAAAGGGGAACTATTTTTTACGGGAGTCACGTGCATCCTCATGACGACACCCAAATCAAGGAAAGACTGGGTGTGGATTAATGCATGAAGTGAGAAAAACCGGGTTACGTTTGTAAGAAAAGCTGCCGTTTGAAAGATTCACTTGTAATTGGCAGCCATCAAACTCACGTTGGGCAGGAGTTTTATCTAGACACAAAAAGTAAGTTTGTTTTATGACAATGTTCTGCATCTGCAAATTCCATCTCAAGGAGCTCTCTGGGCTGCATGCGGTTTTCTGGTCAGAAGAAAGATGCAGATGTTCCGTGCAATTTCATGCCGAGTGGTAATGGAAAAACCGGAAAAATAAAAAAGGTGGGGAGGGGGGGGGGAGTCACACATGCAGCCCTGCTTTTCCCCGAGTTTTTGGTTTATAAATCACCTTGCTTGCCTCTAAATCCTCCATGTTCTCTGGGTATTGGCATCTGCCTCCACGTTTATTCACCATTCTTGAGGCTTAACCAGTCGGGTTAACTCGGACGGTACCCACGGAATGACGCTGCCTTTCCTGATGAGTAAATTTTCACTTGTTATTTTCTTATCCTTTATTTAAAGAACGGGGAACCAGGATGTTCCAGAGACGTAGTCTTTATAAATGGGTGGGATTCCTCGCAGGTGGCCCGCAACCTCGTTGTGTGCATACTTGTTCCCATGACGTCCGCAGGTGGCCTGCATGGCTTCGAGTAGACCATCGCAACATCAATCGCTACCGTACCTCCGAAAAATAGGTATATAATGTTAGTAGAGTAGGGCTTACGATCAATTAGAAAGGGAGAGAAAAAATAGTGTAGCTCTTTCCCCATGATCCAAGCATCATGTTTTGATGGCCCTCAAAGGATACAAAAAAGATCGATGAGCGGTACTTAATTTGATGGCAGCAGCAGCAGCAGCAATCAATCGAAAGAGTTAAAACTTACTTGACCTCAAGAGGATTCACTTGAGTAATTGGGTAAGCCCCCTGATGAAACAAGTAATTGAATTTATTCGCTGCCACATTCCTTTGAAACTGAAGTTCTACCTTAATTTGGACTAAACGAAATTAACATGACTCCTTCCCGGATAATTATTAACTTTGCCTAATATTATTGTCCTTCATGGTGTCCCTGTTTTTAACTTGCACCGTTAAATCTACTCTCTCTTTAATCAGTGTGTTCCTCGTATCTAAGTGGAGGTGGGGGTTTAATTAGGCATATCCATGCAATTCACGTTAAATTAGAAGCAAACATATACGTCAAGGAAAATAAGGCCCATGTCTCACGGTAGAGAGATCCCAAATCCGACTCTAGCTCAAAAGAGAGAAGGGAATCTTTTAAAAATAGAGGAGAGAATCTTTGATGCGTGTGAACCGTACGTACGTCGCGCACTCTATGTATACCCAAATATCGCATAAAAATATACATAGACACACGCCATGAAAATCCTGCTACTTATCACATGCGTATTTATTGCGTCTATCTCCTCCTTGCGAGTGATATTCGAATTATTCAAAGCTAGGGCGGTGACGATGGAAATTCCAAATCGAGTAATATAATTCCAAATCGAGTAATATATATATATATGAATGAGCGGGCTTCATCGATCTAAACGAGTTAAGGTAATTAGACACGAGGATATTCATATATATAAACGATATATATCATCATCACCCAGCCGGTTGGTATTTATCAAACCTTTCAACTTATATATAGTTGAAAAAAAACAAATTAAAGACCTTACTAATTAAACATACTCTAAATAGAGTTTTGTTAGGTGTAAAAAATAATAATGGGACACGGCGTGACGACAGTTGCACCCTTACAAGCTAGGCAAAAAAGAGAAATTAAGAGGAATAAGCAAAACAGCCAGCCACTAATTAGACAAAAACCCTAACTAGTGGAAGTAGATATGAACAGGGAAGGACACAGCCCCGTCACCGCTGCCGACCTCCACCTTGTGTTCCCCCGCCGGCAGAACATTGTAGCCTGTCTCCTCTACGATGCCGAGCATCTGGCAGGCCGGCACCAAGAATGTCACCGTCCTACTCTTCCCTGCCGGCACAAACACTCTCTCGAAGGCCACTAGTTGCTTGATATGTGTTCCCATGATGTCGGCGGGTGGCTTCGAGTAGACCATCACCACGTCACTACCGTCCCTCTTGCCAGTGTTCGTGAGTTGGACTTCGAATTGGACCTCCTCCTTGCAGGGGATGTCATCGATGACCACCGCCGGGCATGGCGGCATGTAGGCATCCGGCTGGTAGGGCAATTGCTGGCAGTGCTGGTGTTCGGCCAGCTTCACCTTGACCGAACTTACGGAGGACATGAGCTTATATTCGAATTGGGTGTAGCTGAGGCCGTAGCCGAAGGGGAAGACGGCGCTGCCGTTGAAGAACTTGTAGGTCCTCCCTGGGTAGCCCACGGTGTCGTTGGGGCGGAGAGGCATCGACGTCATCGGCAGCAAGTCGGTGTAGTTGGATTGATACCATGTGATGGGGAGCCTTCCACCTGAACAAACGCCATCAGAAAACCAAACTACACATGCGTGCGTGCATGCATGCATGCATGCAGATCGACAGATGCCCACCCCTTATAATTGTCTCAGAGCGAGAACTACTGGCCGGGTGATCCTGCCAGTCCATCGATGGGGAACATAGATATATATAGTGTGATATGGCTCGGCGTGGAGCTAGTGATCAAGAGTAGTTGCAATGCTAGCTTACTGGGGTTGTGACGTCCGAAGATGATGTCGGCGATGGCACGGGAGCCCTCAGCGCCGGGGTAGCCCGCCCAGACGATGGCGTCGATGTTAGGGTTGTCCTTGGCGAAGGAGATGTCGATGCCCCCGGCCGAGAAGATGACGAGAATGACAGGGCCGGTGGCCTCCTCGGCCACCTGGTTGATCATCTGGACCTGGTAGCCCGGGAGGAGGAGGTCGGTCCGGTCCAGGCTCTCGGCCTCGACGCTCAGGTCGATCCCGGCGAAGATGAGGGTGGCGTCCGCCTTCTTGGCCGCAATCATCGCCGGGAAGATCTGGCTGTCGTTCCTGCACTGCAAGTCGTCGCAGCCGGCCTTGTAGTCGACGACGGGGACCTGGGTGGAGAACACGTCCAGCGGCGACAGTAGACTGCAGGGCACGCCTTCGTAGTTACCGATCATGACGCGGGTGGCGTTGGCGTGGGGGCCGACGAGGGCGATCCTGTGGAGCTTGTGCCTGTTCAAAGGCAGGGTGGTGGCGTTGTGCTTGAGGAGGACGATGCCTTGCCTGGCGGCGTCGGCGGCAAGCTCCATGTTCTCCCGCGTGCAGATGTCAGCCGTGCCGAGGTGCTCGTACATGGGCATGCCGTCGAAGAAGCCGAGCCTCATGAGCACCATGTAGAGGTTGTTGAGGGCCTTGTCGACGTCCCGCTGCCCAACCTGACCCTGTTGGATGGCCGACTGCGTGTGGTTCTGGTAGTACCACCCACAGTCCAAGTCTAGGCCTGGAACAAATTGACGTACGTGTTAATTAACGGCAGGGCCATGCCGGGTTATGTCTATACCATATATATACTTGGTTGGAGAACAATATATAACAGCAACAAAATCAACAATCAAACTAATATATAAGAAGACGACGACGACGACGATGGCAACATATATAGATGGTGATGATGATGATGATCGATATATATGGAGCTGGCTGATCACCTGCTCGGAGGGCTTGAGAAACGGCATCCTCGGGCGTGTGATGGAGCCACTTGTGGCCCTTAACCATGACATCGATGGAGTCGCAGTCGGAGACGATGTACCTTCGTGGAGACGTCCGGCCAGGTTAGGAGCTATCAGCTAATTATTAGCCCGGAAACAATATATATCACCCGAATATATATAGAGACCAGAGGAAGATGCTCTCTCTATATCATGGTTTGTCGACTCGGTGCGGGTCGTCTCGACCCGACCTGACCCGACCCGATCCAGGTCGTTTGCGGGACAATTGGGTCGTGGGTCGTAATCGGGTCGTCACATTAATTTAATAATATATTATATATAATATATTTTTTTATTTTATTCTATTATTATATGTATATATTATATATATAAAGTCTTTTTTATTTAGATATGAGGCGAGACGGATCGAGATAGACCAGTCGAGAGCGACCCGATCCGACCCAAGTCGAGACCGAGTCGACCGGGTCACACGGGTCGACAAACCTTACTCTATATATGTATATATATAAGTACCGTTACTTTTCATTTCATATATATATATATATATATATATATATATATATATATATATATATATGTATATATCATGTATTACGTACGTACCCATGGAGGCCCCAGTCGCCGCGGATGGTCTGGGAGAGGAGCCTGGGGTCGGCGCAGGCGGGGATGCCGTTGATTCGGTTGTAGGAGCACATTACCGAACTTACGTCGCCGTCCTTGACGCACATCTCGAACGGCCGCAGGAACGTCTCCTTCATGTCTTGCTCCCTCACCTTAATCCACCATTAATTATTTAATTGCTACCAAGATAATTTTCACACACACACACATATATATATATACTTAATTAATTTGTGAGAGATATATATATACGTAACGTACCCTGGCATCGAAGCTGTAGCGGTCGACACCCTTTCAGGCGTCAACATCGTAGGCAGCGTAGTGCTTGCAGCAGGAGGACACCTTGAGGGGCCTGGTGTTGAGATCAGAGGCGGCCTCGTGACCCTTGACGTCCTGCAGGCCCCTCACGAACTCGACGGCGTAGCGGCCGACGGTGAAGGGATCCTCTCCGGGGGTCTCCAGGGTCCGTCCCCACCGTGGGTCTCGGACCACGTTGATGTTGGGGCTCCAGAAGGTGAGGCCCGCGTACCCCAGGTTGTACATCGCCCTTGCCTCCGTAGATACCACCTGTTCATATATGTGTATATATTACATATATATATATATATATATATATATATATATATTATATTATATTATATATACAAACCTACATCTCGATGCCATGCAAAAAAAAAAAAAAAAAGAAGAAGAAGAACTTGGACGTGCTCCCACAAAAAGGTTGCATGGTGATGCTTAAATAAATATGTACCTGGCCGATGGCGTTCCAGAGAGACGCGTTGAAAGAGGCCGCCGAGACGATGACAGTGGGGAAGCTCGTGGCGGCGGGGACGACATCGCCGAAGCGGGTGCCATGGCCGACGTAGGAGACACCGTGAAGAGCCTCCGACCACCAGTTGTACTTGGGGAGACCGATCCTGTCGACGCCCGGCGCCTGGTCGCCGAGCTGTCCGACCTTCTCCACCAGCGTCATCCTGTCCACCAGATCCTTCACCCGGACGGCATAGGGCAGGGCCTTGTCGCAGTAGGCGAACTCCGTCATGTCCAGACCCATGGCGGCGAATCTGGCCGGGTCGCACACGCGGGTGTAGTTCTTCCCTTCGGTGAGGATGGGGCCGGGGACCGAGGCCGTGTTGGGTGAGGACAAGAGGCGGCGGTCATGGAGGGCGGGCCTGGAGGCAGAGGTGGGCACGACGACGAGGGTGGAGGAGAGGAGGACGACGAGAAGAAGGAAGTACAGGCCGTGAGGCATCCCCATAGATCGAGTTTGTCATGGCTGGACGTACAGGAAAGGAAGACGGAGGACAGAGGACGTTCCGACGTGCATGCCGGCTCACTCGAGGTTCTAGTATAGAATTTGTATTTATAAGCATTGAGAGATCGATGGAACTAGCTAGAATGGAAAAGGAAATGGTGTATGACACAAAGAGAGACACACAAATACAGAGAGAGAGAGATGGAAGAGGGTTAATGTGACAAATGGTAATCACGTGGGAACTGTGGAGATGGACATAGAGTGGCAACTGTGGAGATGGAGATAGAGTGTGGGTGGGGCCGGAAAAAGGGGGTTGAGAGTTTGGATTGGGGGCGGGTAGCCAGGCCAAAGCCCTGGCAACTTGCGGTCGTACAACTAACAAGGACTCCGCTTATTTTAGATAGGTAGCTTAATTATCGGATACGATTAATTTGCCAGGGATAAAACAACCATAAACCTGATCAGGAAAAGGCCTAACTAGTTCATTAATATTAATGTGCTTGATTAGTTGGACATGCATGTGGTGGATCGACTTGAACATATATATATATATATATCTCGATCGCACTCCCCATATAGACCCAAATTAATTAATTAATTAAACACCAGTACTGACTTAAGATTTTGGTCGTCAAAAATATATAACAAAAGAGTACTTAAGAAGATGAGTCATTAAAAAAGTGATCAACCTGCATTCGACACGTCATGATCAGTAGATGCACTGATCGAGAAGATACGTACGTAGGTACGCTCTCATGTAAAATGATTACTGCAAATTACGACATATAGTTGGCCTCTCCCAGCTCGATTGATTAATAGTCTGTCTAGCTACTTTGCAGGATTCAAAGACCAGAGGACAGAGAGGGAAAACATGTGTGCGCCATTTATGCAATGATGATGGGGATTCATAGGAGGTAATCCATATAATCCTCTACCCTCGGGAGTAAAATTTTGATTAGATTCAGCTACGTAGATTGAAAGTTCCACATCACGGAACACCAGATCCGCATCGCCGGCTTGCATGACATGCATATGATTTCATGTATTTACTATACATACGGCTACAGAGGCCACCGCATTATTTGTGAATACCACCGAATGCTACGGAAGACTGAATATCCCTCGGGATAAAAACAAAAAATGGTTGCGAAGCAAACGCAACACCTGCCCTCAGCTGACTTGGCCTCCGAAGCAAAGGATAGATGCACGAACTAGTGATCCAACCCATCCTTGAACCGCTCCACAGTTCTGCAGGAGAAGATAATCACGCTGGCATGTGATCAGAGTCGACACACTCTAGTCCTCCACCTCCAAGCCCATGATTGAAATATCTATATAATGGTCCCATCTGGAATCGTCGCATTCTTCATCACCACAGTAATTCCAGAACGAATGTAGAAGCCTTCTGATGGTCTCTCTGCCTCTTCCACATTCTGCATTCAAATCCACAAGAAACAGCATCAAACCTCCCCAAGAGGTGGCAACCAATGTGTAATAATAACAGGCATCAGTTGTTCCATGATCAAGGGAGGGAGGGCTTCCTGAGGCACTTCGAAACATGGCAATGCAAACCAGCCTCAGCAAGTGACAAGCAGCCCTATTAAGGTAAATTTGCCTGGGTTCATGGTCCAATTGGCCATGCTACACATGTGACCAAATATTCAGATTAGTATATCTCCACACACTCTCAGCAGGAAGATGCGGATGATAAGAAGGGAGAAAGGGAGACATTTCAGTCTCCATGTGCAGCAACAACAGCAGCTCACAAGGAGAAAAGCAGGCAGCAGGTAGAAGGAAAACTCTTAAGGATGAAGATATGTACGAGGAAAAGGGAAGGGAATAACCGAGAAGATGAGGGCAGGGTGTCATGGCTCAATGGTGATCACCACCAACTATTGTTTTAAAAAAATAAAAGTAAATGGAAATTTCATATTTACTTTACTTCTAACATGATTTTGCCTTTTTCCCTCTGATTTTCTTACCTATTTTCATCCTTCATAGAACCTTGCTTGTTATTTTGAGATTGTGAATTTCATTTTGTAAACAAGATGGCAAACAAAAGGAAAAGAGAGAATACGTCCACCAGATGTGAAAGTACAACATTGCTTCACACATCAGCTCCAAAATGAAATTAAGACCTTTTGTCTTTTAAAAGTGGAAAGCATGGTGAAGCATAACAGTTTCAACAGTAACTTACATCTGCATTTGCAATCACAACATCTTTTCCTATCTTAGCATTTTTGTCGATGATGCAGTTCCTGTTGGAAAGGATAATGTTAACGTATTTTCCAAAACTTAGGCAATTCACCGTCACAGATACTCCAATATCTCTACCTGATCTTGGTGTTTCTTCCAACACCAACTGGAACTTTCCCTTCAGCCAGAATGGATGCTATCTCGGCTTCAGTTTGGTAATAATCTGCTCCCATCATCATGGTATCCTGAAAAATACAAACAAAGCGTTTTAGAGAAATCTCACCAAGGGATTCTAGGAAAATGCCACAGCTTCTACAACAAATAACATCTGAAGTCTGCACTTTCTTGAGAAATCTCAAAGAGGTATTTCAGACCAACGCAATGGGTTTTACACCAAACAAAATTCAAGGTTTGCTGCCAGAGGATTTCTAAACTACCCCGGTAATATGTGACTAAGAAAATGGGATATAAACTTAGCTATGCCTTTAGAACAACCCCAGAAGTAGAGCACACCCACCCACTGATTCCAGAAGTTTTTGTAACATGTCCCACCCAACCATTTTTGTATATCATCCAAGCGTTATATCATCAAAGAATCTCAGCTATGATTTATAGCTAATCAGAAGTTCATTCCCAAGAGAACAGTGGTACTGCACATAGAATGTCCATATGCAACTGTGACAGGAAATTTATTCCCAGAAATGTAACGTAAGTGCTGCAAAATTGATGAGAATGAACTGCTCACCACAAGCTCTGTACCACGCTCTAATCTTGAACGAACACCAACAATAGAATGTTCAACAGTGCATTCCCTTAGAAAGCATCCATGTGAAACTATAGAGTTCAAAACCTGCATGAATCTGAAGTTAGGGGTTGTACACCAGTGATGAGAAAACAACTACGATGTCACAAAATGACACATGCAGATGGTTGTACCCGGGATCTTTCTATTTTTGAAGAAGGCAGAAAACGAGGAGATGTGAAGATTGGTTTTGATGGATCATAAAAGTGAAACTTCGCAGGCTGCACAAAGAGCAATTGGTGATATAAGTTCAGCCATCCTTCGCATGGTTAGAACTGAGCAAGGATGGCAGTTTCAATTTCGGTTTCGGTTTCAGATGGGTCCGAAACCGAAACAGTATCGGTTTCGGTTTCGACCCGAAACCAAATAAAATATTATTTTTTTGCAGGAGAGTTGGTGTCCGGTTTCGTCTGGTTTCGCCCAGTTGGTTTCGGATCGTCCAGGGCCGAAACCGATACATTTCGGCCGAAACGTATCGGTTTTGACCGAAACTGCCATCCATGGAACTGAGCAAGAATAGGAAATTTTCGAAAAAAATGGTTACCTGATCAGCAAGAGCCAAGTTTGCATCAAAGAATGATTTTATTGTCCCGATGTCTTCCCAATACCCATTGAATAAATATGCCTGTCATTTGATGAACTTATTAGGAATCCCTTTTTTAATTCACTTACTTAGAAAGGGTTAAACAAAGTTGAAGATTTTTTATTCTTAGGAACAACAAGATGGTTATTCCATCTGGATAAATACGAAGTAACATGAGCAGCAAGCACTTGTCAGAAAAGAAAATAATTGCAATAAATACCATAAACATGTATATAGTGCCTGTGCTGGACATACTAGGGTAAAGCTAGACACTTGGTAAACTAGACTAACACTAAACCATTGCTAAATCATGTCACCTGCACATTATACTCTTGAGAAGCCTTTGGGATAATCTCTGATCCAAAATCATTTGAATGAGGATATCGCCATCTGAAATGAGTCATGCAAATTGTTTATCTTTTGATGAACAGAAAAAAAACCTCAAATATGAGTTACGTACAAAATATATGCCCAATAGTTGTTCATGATTTTTCTTGGAAAAAATTAGATGTTTGAGGGTTGTGTTCTTTTAGAAGCGAAACAAGAATGGCAGAAGTATCAATGCTTTCCTCAGACAATAAAATCATCATCATCATCATCCACTCCCCGTTTGGATAATCATATATGTTATCTCGAAATCTTACTCAAGTTTATGAAATATTGTAAATGTTACCTTAAAATCTCATTCAAGCTTATACAGCACGATAATAATAGATATGTCACTGAAATAAGCCCCTAACAAGGCCATCAGAGAACCAGGCCAGCATTTTTGTCTTTCAGGCTTGGCAAGATTCAGGACTGATCCTCAGGCTTCTTTCAGCCTATAAGAGGTTGTGGCTTTTCTTTTCTTTTCTTTTCTTTCTTTCTTCAGGGTGGATGGGGGGGGGTGTTGAAATATAACCCAACTCGAAGATGGTCCTGTTTCGGGCCCTGAATGCCATCCCATTGTCTGTTGACAAATCCCCCTTTTTGGGCCCTCTGTGATCTCCATGCCCAAAGGCACAGGGGTAACACTAAGGGAGAGGCCACATGGTGAGAACACTGGTTTGGTCTGGAGGTAAAACCATGTACGTCAACAAATGGACCTTACTCGTACACGATGTTACGACGAAGGCATAGCAAAAGACGATCATTAGGCATAGTGGAGTCATTTTATTTTATTATGTATTTTCACTTCGTTCTGTAGTTCTTTGATTTATTTTAGTGGGTCTACTCCTAGTTGTGTTCAAATGGGCCATACATGTTAGCAGGCCCATCTTTGTATTTAGGGAGTAGTGATCTTTTGTTATTTTGACAGGGATAGAAGTATTGTCCCTATAAAAGGGACCTCTCCTCTAATATTGAAAACAATGAGTGGAAAAAAAATGGGGAAGTCCTGGTGGAAAAATCACAGCTGGAGGAAGCACCGCCCACACCCTACCCTGAGGAAGATCACAGCTGGAGGAAGCACCGAACCAATCCCTATCCCCCCCTCTCCGATTGACCGACGTCATCCTCCCTTCCTTCCCCATCATCTTATTCCTCTCTCTGTGAAACCGCCGTCGGACACCCACACTTCCCTGCTGAGAGCTGCTGCGGTCCTCCGCCGCCGTCATTTGTGGCCACCGCAGGGGCTCTGCCCTGTTGAAGCCCTGAGATCGTGACCGGCCCACTTGGCCACCTTCAGCTTGACACCTCCAACCACCGTTGCTGGATCTCCGCCTTCGCTTCCTCACCTTATTCCTCTTCCCCGTCATGATCCCACCCCTCTTCCTAGACCCGAGCAGCCAAACCACCGCCTCCACCTCTCCTTCCCCTCACTCTCAGCCGCAGCAGCAGGGAGAACCCGCCACCAGTCGCACCGGATCTGGACGCTCCTCGCACCGCCAGCAGCCTACACCTGTCAGCCGCTGCCGTCTGTCCCGTGCCGTTTGCAAGCCACTCGTGACCCTCTCTCTTCCTCTCCATCCGGAAGTGGCAGCAACAGCCAGAGCAGCAGCAGCCAAGCTAGCAAGGGCCCCCTGCCTGTGCTGACACCACCGCAGGCCGATAACAGCAGCAGTGTGGCCCAGCACTGGACCTCCCCTTTGCCCCATGCCCAGGACCACACGGCCTGGGCCATTGAGACCTCGTTATGGGCTGATGGAAGTCTTGGCCCAACTAGGGCCAGCAGCACCCAAGTAAGGACCAATTCAGCCCACAACAGATCCATCATCGTCCTGGGTCACCCCAGGGCCATCTGAGGCCCTTGAGCACCAGCAAGTTTATCGCTTGTGAGGCAAGTGTCATGCATTCAGGTAAAAGAAAAGGCCCCCGTACTTCTGTAGGTGCTGGGGGATGCCCATAGCAGCATTTGCTGATACGGCATTAAAATCCCCAGTGCATAGGACTGACATCCCAGCAGGCCAGTGTCTGTCACACAAAGTCATTTTGTCCCAATCAGCATATGTCAATACGGGAATCCTCACCACCCATAACAGGCCCCAGGTGCTCTGCCCCTCGCCCACTGCCTGTGTGCATGGGGGATAAATGATAATGATGATGAGGAGGAGGAGGAGGATATGGCCACTTTGATCGATGGGGGTGGGCTCATCCTAGGCCCAAGGATTTTGGGAATGCATCATGCCTGACCTGGCCCAAAATTTTATCACTTGGTTGGACCAAGCTCAGGCTTCAATTTGAGAGCATTTGGCTCAAGTAGGGGTGGAGGCCTCAGACCATCCCACTGGCAACCTTACCACCTATTGTTATGGAAGGTTTTCATGCTGTCAATGTCATCTTATGGCTCCTTGGTTTTCATTGTCTCTCTGTCAACAGGCTGCGGTCCAGTCTGTCTATCTGTCCTCACAGTCCAATTGACGGGATTCTGCATGCTAAATAAACATGGAACTGAGTAAAAGATTACCTCAGAAGCTTCAGTAGAACATCTGTCTTGAACAAATATATACCCATCGATGCAATGTATGGAAAATTCTTTGCATCTTCTGGAGATAACCCAAGAACTGTTGTGTCCACTTTCTGCGACATCAAAGAGACCAACTATCACTTATGTGAAGGATCACTACTGGAGATAATCCAATAACTTGCTTGCTTTATTTAGTTTTCTTAACTTAGAAATACTAATAATTCAAAGGCCCTAGATGAAACAGCAGAAGATATGCACATACCATGGTTTTCAAGCTTTCTCCCTTGGGTTTCTCAAGGAACTGATGAATACGACCCGTTCCATCAATCTTTAACAATCCATAATCGGAAGCACGACTGCATGAAGATGCACAATGAAAGGGATTGTACAGGTACCAAAGCATATAAAAAAAAATGCAGCAATAGAATTATTCAGGCATCTAGACCACAAGTTAGAAATCATGACAGAACAGAGATACCCGTCATCCACTGGTACACAAGAGACTGATATGTCAGCACCAGTTGCAATATGCTTCTGCATGTAGAATAAAGTCTCTGGATCAGTAGGTGTAGATCATAAATCATCAATTCTCTCATTAAAAATTGTGCAAGTTCACTATCACAAACCTGCAAAAAGTCCATGTAATCCATTCTATATAGATGGTCCCCAGATAATATCAGAATATTCTCTATATGTCTAAGCTTGGCATCCTGCACAAATTAGTTATTAAAATCAGATAATTTGGTAGAGGAGTGCAACCAAAGAGATTTTATGGATACAGTCAGCAATTTCTCATAACCAATTACACATGGCATTCTGAGTCTGTGGGCCAGGGTGGTACACTAATGCCTAGACAAACCCCTAAGATGTCTGACTCATCATGCCTAAGGTGGTATCTTTTTTCTATCAATTTTGTTCCTTTTAAGCTTTGTATATATGCACTTTAAAAATAATGGTAACATTTTAGACAAGTTTTATAATGTGACATAATAACGGAAAATGCAATAAAAAAGTGAACCATGAGACTATAAAAATTTTAAATATACAGAAACAAGAATATTGCTGTTATTAGTCTCAATATATGCTTCATCATCCTTCATAGCTATATTTAAGACATAACATAAAAATGTCAATAATAAGCAAAATCTTAGTTCATCATCATCATCATCAGAGCCTTATCCCAATTATTTGGGGTCAGCTACATGAATCCTGTTCCGCCAAAGATTTCTATCAAGTGCAATATTCATATTTAAACCCAAGAAACTAATGTCCTTCCTAATAACATCGCACCATCTCATTTTAGGTCTTCCTCGAGCTCTTTTACTAACATCCACTAAGATTCGGTCACATCTTTTAACCGGCGCTGAGTAACACATATCTAAACCACTCGAGTCTATTTTCTCTCATTTTACTATCAATTGGGGCTATCCCTAAGTCCTTACGGATGCGCTCATTCCTAATCTTGTCTTTCTTAGTCTTGCCACACATCTATCTCAACATCCTCATCTCTGCTACACACATTTTGTGGATGTGTTCCTTTCGTACTGCCCAACACTCAGTACCATATAACAAAGCAGGTCTCACAGCCGTTCTATAAAACCTCCCTTTGAGTTTCACAGGCATACAACGATCACAAAGGACTCCTGATGCACTTCTCCATCTTAACCAGCCTGCCTTAATCCTATGTGTAACGTCATCGTAAATCTCCCCAGTCTCTTGTATGATAGACCCTAAGTATCGAAAGCTACTACTCTTCGGAATGTTATGTCCATCAATTAGAACCATATCTTCTTGAGCCACTCTCCCATTACTAAAATTACAATGCATAAACTCTGACTTCTACTAATTTTAAAACCTTTAGACTCCAAGGCAAGTCTCCAACGCTCTAACTTAGCATTTAGAGCATCAATACTCTCATCAATTAAAACAATATCATCTGTAAATAACATACGCCAAGGGATATCCTCATGTAATTGTTTAGTTATTTCATCCATAACTAAGCAAAATCTTAGTTAATATAGAATAATATTAGATGTACAAGGATGAAATGGCTCAGACAGAGAAAATCATTAAATTAGATCAAAAAGAAAAGGCTAACAAAAAATGAATCGGGAATAGATAACAAGATGACTCCTCATGCATAAGGTGGGCTTTCTTTTCTATATTTTTCTTCATCTTTTAAGCCTTGTATTTAAAACATAACGCTAATATTTCCTACAAATTTTATAATGTGATTATTTACAAAATTTTAAAATATAAAAAAAGAAAGGCTAGAATGAAACAGAAAAAATAATCAAACATGACCCTACAAATTTCTAAAATATAAAAAAATATTGATGCACTTTGATTCAAAAATAATCTCTTTCGTTTGTTATATTTAAGACATAACACAAATCATCAATGATAAGAAACTTTTAAGTAATATAGAAAACATATTACACATAGAAGGCAGCACATGGAAGAGGCAGAGGAAGTCATCAAATTGATTTAAAAAGAAAAGCTAATAGAAAATGAATCTGGAATAGATGTATGGAGTGAAAATAGCCTATGCATCGGAGCCCTCCTAGGGATCTAGGCAGGTGCCTTTACAAACAATGTATGATCTCCTGGCTTGGTTTCTTACGAATGTCAGAAGCAAAATTTTCAGGTAATAGTACAGACAATCAGCAAGGCTACCTCCCAGTATCCAGGTAATGATGCCTAAAAACACATATAATAATGTTTAACAACTGGTTAAAGAAGGCTGAAGGTAATGAGGTAATGAAAAGGAGAACAGCAGAACAATCCCAAGTAATATTCAAAATCAAAGGCACAATTTACCAATGTATCTTTAACTAATCTTGAGATAAGTATAACACACACCTCAAAAAGCCATACAAACTGCCTCACTGCATCTGCTGTACCCTGAAACCATTTTTTGCCATCTTCTCCAGGTGTTTGAGTTGCTGCGAGTACCTATGTATAGCAAATAAAAAATGGAAATATAAGCACACAACAGTAAAGAATACAATTGTCATGCATAAAAAATAGAACATACCTCAACAAATCCATCTCCAAAATTAACGCCATTCCCCAAATTATAAGTCCGAGCAAGATGGCGATTAAGGGATTGAGAATTGAACTGTGTTAGGACATAAATTTTGTTTATTCCACTGTTAATACAGTTGCTCATTGGGACATCAATAAGCCTGTAACAGCCACCGATAGGTACCTAAGAGAACCCAAAAGAATGTAAGGTCTACATGCCCAAGCCAGGTCGTTCTCATGCAACACAAATTTGAAATGCATTTTTAATCACATCTTATGTAAAGAAGAGAAAACAAAGGATGCAAGGACAGACGTGGATGAATGCAAAACAGTCTGGTAGTTCCTACATTGTCTTAAACACATTTCCAAATCAATTAAAACAGAAAGGAGAAAATGTTTCATGATTATTAGCTAGATGTAGAGAAAAAAGGGTGGAAGAAAGGACACGTCAATTACAATGAATTTGGATAAACTTGTTAAACAACCTCTTGGATATCTATGCATACAAAAAGTAATATCACATATATCCCCCAAGGTTCAAATTTTCTCTCATCTATAGCTTGAGAAATTGTAAAGTTTCCTTCCTCAACCATAATTGACACCATTAACCAGAAAATTATGCATTTCTTATAAGATGCTTGAAAATGGTAAAGTACATAGAATATGGATTGAAAAAAAAGAATAACTTCCAGAACTGTCCTCGAAGAATTTCGAAGTCCGTTGTTTAATCAAAAGAGCAAGTGGGATAGATTGCTCAATGATTATTGATTCCTTCATGTCATCATAAATGTGGTGTAAGAAAGAATGCACCAATCATCCCAAACAGATTTTGATAAAAACATTGTAAGGACTAATTGGATGCTGGAAAAGACAGACCAAGTTTGTTAAACAAAATATCAGCCATTATTCTAGCTGTTTTCTCATCCTATAGAAATACTTGTTTTTGTTCTCAGACAGAGAGGAGCTTCTCTGTCCAGTGTTGTCTAAGTCAACATCCCTAAAATTGAAATGATGCAGAAGTTCTTTTTTTCCATTTGAATATTGTTGGACCCTGAAATTTTCTTCACAAAAAAAAAGAAAAAAGAAAAAAGAGAGAAAAAGAAAATGAGAAAAGAAGAAATAAACAAAAGAGAAAGAGGATGGGCCCAGCAGCAGGGGTTCAGTCTCCCTCCTTGATGCCCGGTGGCACCTCCGGGATCCCGCCCTCAGTAGCATGCCCGGAGAGGTTCGATGGGGCCTTGATGCTCCTGCAATGCCCGGAGGGGCCCTGCGGCACCTCATGCCTGGAAAAAGGAGAGGGCTCCACCTGCTCGCATGACGTGGAAGCCTAGAGGGAGCCCCGGCCGCGTAATGAAGCCAGGAGGGATTCCAATCCCTGCCGCCCGACAATGCCCGGAGGCCGGGGGGATGCCGCTGCTACCTCCCCCTCTTCCTCTGCCCTGCCATCCTTCCTCTCCCGCCTCTTCTGCTACAATGAGCTTCTCCTCGCCAGCCGCTGGTTGCTGCCAGGGGGGGGGGGATGCCCGGGGGGCCCTGCGAGGGAGGGGCGAGCCTTCCTCCCCACACCTCTCTCCTTTCCGATGCCAGGGGGAAAACGGGGTTGTGGTTGCCTTTTTCTTCTTTCTTTTGCCCCATGGAAACTCAGCTCCGTCGTCAATGCCCGGAGGAACCCACCTCTGCCCTGTCGCGAAGAAGAAGCCCGGAGGAATCCCTGCTCACTGCTATGCCCGGGGGAATCTCTGCTGCACACGATGCCCGGGGGGATCACAAGGGAAGGGCGACGGCGAGCTTTCCTCCCCACACATCTCTCCTTTGAGCCTTTCTGCTGGCTGCCAGGGGGAAAACGGGTCTCTCTCTCCCTCTGCCTCTGTTGCACGAAAAGGGCAGGAGAAATGCAAAGAAAAAGGGAGGAGGGAAAGAGTAGCCCGGAGGAGTTAAAAGCCCTTTCCTCTTGGTTCCCCAATGCCCGGAGGAGTTCAAAAGTAACCCAACTTTTCCTCTCCATTCCCGGGGGACCTCAAGATACCTCCTCTCTTCTCCCTTCAATGCCCGGGGGGGAGTGTTGAACCCCACAATGGTCATTGCACATATTTCTGATTAATTTCATATCTAAGAAAGTTAAGAAAATTCAATCCTCATGACAGCACAAAGTGAGGTGAACTACGGCCGTCACACGCGGATTAAGTCTAAACGCCCTTGGCATTCCGTTGGGCGAAGTTCTAAACAAGAACTAGTGTGTTTTTAACACACAATTATTCCATCAAACATCTAGTGGGCGGTGTTAAAATTCTGTACCCACACAAAAGAAAGTCAAAAATATGAGATTCTCAGAGTTCAAGGATCTTCCTCAAAGTGCCACAAGGTTCTCTTTACTCCAGCGACAAGGACAGCAATACGGCATCTGAGAAGTCAACAAAATTAAGAAAAAAAGCCACCCGATGTCCTGTTCTGCTGAGAGGAGCAGAAGTCTTCCAAAAGTGGGGGGAAAAGGATAGCACTTGGGGCTTCTATATTTTTTTAAGTGGGAGACCAGGGGGGACTGCCACCCTCTCCCTTTTTTCCTCTTTGTGGCGCGGCAGCAGGCTACCCGGAGGGACTCCCTCCGGGTGTTGCAGAGCCGGAGGTAGCCCCTCCGGGGCATGCAGCACCCGGAGGTGGCACCTCCGGGCTGCATGCCCAAGAAACGGGGGGCCACCGGCCTCTCCCCCTCTTGTTCTGCTGTGCGGCGGCTAGAGAAAAAAAAACAGAAAAAAAAGAAGCAAGACCAAGAGGAAGGGCCCCCGGGCCTGCAGACCCGGTGGTGCCTCCTCCGCCTCCTTGTCTTTCTCTCTCACATATGTGCAGTAAAAAAAAAAGAAGAAAAAAGGAGACCAAGGGGCAGGAAATACCTGGAGTTCTTACCTCCGCGTTTGCTTCTCCCACTCCTATAAATAGGAGCCTAAAGCCAAGAGGAAGAGAGGTCGGAAGAAGAGAACACTTGGAGCATTCGAAGCTTGGAGCAGTCTAGGAGCACTCCAGCGCACAGGGAGTAGGTGGAGGCCTCTCTTGGAGTTGTTTTCTCTTGTTTAAATCCTATTTTGTGTAAAAAACACTCACTTAAAGTCCTAGTTTGAGGGAAAAAATGCAAATGAACCCCTTTTAAAAGAAAAATTGCAACTAAGCCCCTCCAAAAAGGAAAATTACAAATAAACCCCTCCTAAAGAGAAAATTATAAATAAACCCTCATGTGAAGGGAAAATTGCAATAATGCTCCTACCCTAAGGCAAGGGAATTCTCCCTAGGATTAAAATCTTCATCGCAGTTGGTACCGTAAGGGCAAAGAACATCTTAAACAGTTAATCAAAAGTGTTCGAACTTGGTCCAATGTAAATTAACACTGACTCCGGTCGGTGGAGAAAGGTCCCGTACACGAACCCTAAATTGTCTGATAAGTCACGCGAGTGGATATTATAATATGCATATTAATTAGCCTAAATATGTGCATATTTTTCCAAATTATTTTGCGCGCGTGTAAACAGGGAGTTTAAAAGAACCCAACTTTACAACCCATGCCCGGGGGAAAATGTGAGGAACACTTCCTTCCTTTGATGCTCGGGAGTGTTTCAAAAGACACCCACCCTTCCAAACTCCTATAAATAGTACGGTTGCACAAGAAGGAAAGGGACTTGAAAAAACTTTGGGAGCTTGGCTTTGAAGCTTTTCTGTTGTAACAAGTTGGAGCTTCGAGGAGCGACCATCCCACTTGAAGACCCGGAGGAGGCAAGTGTTGAGCAGGAGTTTATTTTGTTAAAGAATATACTAGTGAATATGCCTCTTCTATGAAGGATATGCTCATATGCCTAAAAAAATACAAAAAGGGCCGAAAGAATGTAAAGAAATCAGATGTAAATAGCATTTGTATCAGAGGATGCGATTTTGAAACACGTCCATGGAAGATGACACAATTCGAAAAGATGTCCAGAGAAGATGACGTGTTTCTGTAAATGATTTCTGTTAACGACATCCTGCTAACGTGACGCGCCTCACAATATGCATCTACATAGGTAGACGTGATTCAGCAAAAAACCCAGAAAATTCTGAAATGCGTCTAGAGAAGGTGAGGCGTCTCTGTAAATGAATATGTTAAACACGTCCCGTTCACAAGACGCATCTTGAAACATACGTCTATTTATGTGGACGCGATTTAGAGCGAGAAAACCCCATTTTGTTCAAGAATTATAGAAATTATAGTTTTATCCTGCAACCCTCAAAAATTGCAGAAATACTCCCAATCATGGGGAAATTATAGAAATGTCCCTACTTACGGAAAAGTTGCAGACAAGCCCATGGTAGACATCCCTCAAGGACCAATGGTCAAGAAAAGCACCCACTAAAGATCAAGCATCCAAGGAAAGGCGTCCACCAAGGATCAAGCATGAAGACTCGTGCGTGCTCGTGCCCAAGATTGTCAAGAAATGACAATAATGCCCGAGATTGACCAAAAATTGTGAATATACCCCTTTCCTTATGCGGAAATGTCCTTTATGGACATCAAGTCAAATCAAGGGTCCAATCACATTCAAACAACGTTGTCAAGGCGTCTAAGGTGACTAAGGCGGTGGCCCACCACCTTATTGCTTAGGCGACAAGGTAAGGCGTCTAAGGTGACTAAGGCGGTGGCCCACCACCTTATTGCTTAGGCGACAAGGTAAGGCGCCTAGGCGAAGCCTAGTTTATATAACTAAGTACATTGCAAGAGAACTAATATATATTTTCTACATGTAAGTTCTATCTTTAGTTCATAGAAAATATTATATCCACAAAACTTCAACATATACCAATATTTTAAAAATCAAAAATAGAATAAATGGCAAACAATAACAAATTAATAAAGAGAAAACTACTCAGAATTTGTGAATACATGTCAATCAATATAACAAATTTAATCTAAAATTTGGTATTCAAATAGTTATTCTCTATATTAAAAGGAAGTATAAATATGACATATTCCTAAATAAATTATAAGCACATCAACATAATAATTTCATAATTTTTCACTTGTGAATTATCAAAAAGAACACAAAAATGATAATAGGTTTAAAAAATGCACCATGCAAATATGAATCAATACTCTTAAGAGGAGGGAAGAGGAATCGACAGGGAGAAGAATCCGAGAGCAAAGGGAAAGAGAAATGAAAATCTTATCTTCTCTTTTCAAGATTGACATATCATTTGTCAATTTTGCAAAATTACCCCTGAAGTTTTGCCCAAATATTAAAACAAACATCAAATCAAGGAGTGGATGTCCTGTTAAGACAGGCTAGGCAGGCCCAAGGTGGCCTATGTGCACCAAGGCAACCAGGTGAGTGCCTTAATGGGCTGCTCGCCTAGGCACCTGGTCGTCTTGGGCGCCTTGGAGCCTTGAAAACAATGCAATCAAAAGATCGGCCATGATTAATAAGCAACTCAGATAGTCATCATGTTAGCGATCCAACGGACTGATCGTGAGGAAGTTGGTCAGATGCCGATCTGGAGTCAATCCAACAGTCAAATTGTGATCCAAAGTGAATTCAACAACCAGGTCGAGAGTTAGGAACCAATCCAACGACCAAATCTTGATCTAAAGTAAATTTAACGGTCAGATATCAACCAAGAACGAATCTGATGGTTAGATTGTGACTGGAAGTAAATCCGGCGGACCCATAGTGATCATCTTGGCGATCCAACAGTCCGATCGTGATGAAATTCAAATTCAACTGTCCGATAACGACAGAAGCAAATTCAAAGGTCTAAAGGCAGGTTGAAGCGAATCCAGAGGTCAAGTCATGATCGGATGTAAACCTGATGACCCAATTACAAGATCGGAACCAAATGTAAACTTGTAAAGGTCTTGAAAGACCAATTGTAATCCAAATTACGTATATTCCAAGAATAAAATGTCTTCAAACTTTCTTGCAAGAGTGTGTACCATAATAGGAGACCATCAAGATCACTAATATCACAACGGATGGAAGCTAAAAGTTTCTTTGACAATTAATCGAGGGTATTCAAACTTTATGTCGTTATAAATAAACACTGACTGCGATCGGTGGAGAAATGTCTAGTACCCGAACCCTTAATCGTCTGATAAATCAAATCTCGTGGGATTAAAGGGGTGCATGCTATTTACGCATGCCCGTTCAATTAATGAACTAATTTATATTTTATCCCCCTTTTATGAATTAATTTCCCGGCATATGTTAAACAAATATCCAAGATCCTATTCCTGTCAATTGCACAGAAGGAGGTCTTCTTGATAGTAAGCTGCTGTTTGCGTAGGACGCATCAGATACATCTACACGGTTCCAAATCTAGATTTTTTCTTAAGCCCAAGATCAGTACTGATAATAACATTGACAAGATAAACAGAACATACAATGGATGAAATTATACAAGCAATCCATGCAATCTGGAAAAGTAAGATGATCATAGCTCTATGCATGAATTAGGCAAAAAGCAATCAAAACTTACGGCTGGCTTAGCCCTCATCCGTGTAAGAGGAAAAAGTCTTGTTCCGGCACCACCACCCAAGATGATTGAGGCCACAGTTTTGGGGTTTGCTACTGGTTTTGGAGGATCCTGCGATTGAAGTGTCTGCACAAGTTGCAAAATGGAACAAATTATGCACCTTGATCATTCAGAACTCACACGATAAAATCTACAATCAATGTTGCAAAATGTACAAGTGAAAACAAAATCTACGATTAATGTTGCAAAAGAGGACGTAGATGCCATAGAATGCGGAAAAGCAACCTAGGAGCATAGTTATCAAAGTCATATTGTTCGAAATAGTCAATTCAAACAGATTTCACTACACACATGCGCCCTCCCCCCCCCCCTCCAAAAAAAAATAGCTAGGTATTAGGACCGGTAGGCTTCACAAGTGAAAACAAAATCGACAATCATCGATGCAAAACAAAAACAGGACGTACAAACCATAGAATACGGAGAAGTAACCAAAGAGTTCCGTTCGTATTGTTCTTATGAACCGCTGAAGTACTACAGCGACTCTCTCACTCTCCCTCTCTCCCTAACAATAACAAAACCGAAAATGAAAGATTCCACAAAAAAGGTGACCCCATCAGTTTCCTGATAATTGAATTTTTAAATCAAGAGCAACTATCAAGGATTTAACCAAACGTAAGAGATAAGAGTATGAATGAAGAAAGTTGGATAAAGGGCTCAATAGTTAAGCACGTATATTCATAAACTGCTAACAGCGGGAGCCAAGATAAAGGTCACCCATGACAGAGCAGGGAGAAGAAAAAAAGTATAGAAAGAGCCAACTGCGGTGTTTAACAGCAAGGCAGAACCTAAATACAATGGCTTGCGGTAGCCAAACAACATGGGAAGCAGAACTAGGAACGGCGGGTCGACTCGTTGACCAGGTGACGTTGTGATCACGAGGTTCTCCTTTTGGATTCAGAGGGTGAGCGAGTACAATATCAATCGTCAAGATCACATTTTTAACCAACCAACAGCAAAACTGTCCCACTTCCAAGTGGCACATACATTAACATATATAAAGCAAGAGCCTTTATACCATAAAATCATTGGCGACGTCAGTGAGAAGAGAGTTTATAACGGTGGTGAAGCTCCTGGAATCAACATCTCTGGCCATACTTGCGTAGCGCTTCCCCCAGATATCCCGGCAGAGTAGGTCACCGAAGAAGGACGACGAAGAGGCGGCAGCGGACGCGAAGGAGAGGGACGCCACGCCCCGTCTCCGCTGCAGCGGACGCGACGACCCATCGTCATGGGAAACCAGCAGAGACGAGGGGTGAGATCGCAGTGTTGCCGCCATGGACGAGTTCCTCCTTACGCTTACAGCTCCTGGTGAACTCAACAGGGGGATTCTTCACAGCCCAGAGATGGGAAAGGTGGGGAGGTTGGGGGGGAATGAGAAAGAATGGCGTGGTCCGGACTCCGGAGAAGAAGACTGCAGCAAGGAAAGAATGGTAGGAGGGAGGGGGGGAGAGAGAGAGAGACGAGATCCGCTACAATGGGGCAGGATGCCTGTGGACTCGGTGGGGTCACGGGCCCCGTTTGGCTTTTTCCTCGACCACCCCCACACCCACGAGAGAGAGAGAGAGGGGGGGGGCGGCGGCGGGGGAGGTGCCAAGTGCCCAGACGAACATGTCGGTATCTCAACCTTTCGAATTGGTGGTAGTTGCAGTAGGAGTGGTCGAGGAGGGGCCGGTCGAGTTCTTCATCATTTCTTTCTTTTTGGGGTGGTTTATACTGTATTCCTTTTTTTGCTAACATTCAATCGACATCACAGCTATTGATTGAGCAATTATGGAGATTTCCCACCAACCGTGGAAGCTCCATTACTTACTGTAACTCAAGACTGCATAAACTATTTAAAATCCTCTCAAGCACCGGTGAAATGCACCCACAATCACAGATCTGTAAATATATTGGCCCATAAATTAACAAAAGAGACTCTCTGTATCAAGACCAGCAAGTCTTGATCTTTTCCTTATATTTCTTATTATTATTATATTTTTGATGTTGTAAATCCGACTCTAATACTAACGAATATCTAATTCTGTCGTTCCAAAAAAAAATTGCACATGAAAACGCTCAAAGAGAAAGCTCAACATGTAAAAAAAGAGGGGGAAAAAAAAGAGGGAATAAACGAAGACCACCACCGCCAAGCCGCCAACCCCCCTCCCCAAAAGCGCTGCAAGGTTGCAAAATAAAAAAATATATATAGGTCCATTAAATAATCCCCATCAAACAACAAATGAAGACACGTCACATTAATTGATGGTAAGGGTAGATGAGAGAGTTGCGAGGAGGGGCTGCGCGGGGTGGAGCCACGTGACGCTACGCCGTATTGAATTGACGGACGAAACACACGCAAACAAGCGGGCGGTCACATCAAACATGGTTAAACTGAGAGATACATGCACATATATATATATATATATATATTATAAAAGCTTCGCAAAGTGCTGAGCCACGTGAGGGCAAGCCGATTTGACGGATAGAAACACACGCAAAGGAGCGGGACGTCACATCAAAAAAATGATTAAACTGAGAGATTATATATATATATATATTGCTGAGAAATCTTGCCCACGGGGATTCGCGCCCGATTGTTGGCATCATTTCGAATCCCGGGTGGCATTGCCTGTGGGGTGGCACTGGCATCAATTGGACGGAGGGACGGACGGGCGGACCCCCACTTCTGCGTCCCAACCGACCGTGGTCGCCGAATCCCGGATGTGGGCCGGTATCTTGACGCGTCGGAGATTCATGGAGGCTCGCCCGTATCTGCTTTTTATTAATGTGACTTATTACTTTAAAAGGTATCGTCTTTAATAAATCTCTTTAAATTAAATGCTTTTTTTAAAAAAATTAAGATTATATATATATTGTATATTATAAATGATGATACCTATTTCGTACGGTTATGCACAACTTATGTTTTGGAAGAAAGTAAGAAGACTGCGTGCACTTCAACACCGTGTTCTTGACTCCCATGTATCATCAATTCACCTATGGATGGATCAATGAAAATAGAGTATGTTATAAATTATTATACACACCCAGTGGTCAGCCTAATCCACGTGTCCTTACTGTATTGCTCGTATAACTCAACAAACATTTGCGCCTAAACTCTTTGAGCCATAAAACTTGTGAAGCACTTGCCTCAAAAGCATGTGGAATTTGGGTCTAATTGGTTGTTGGACCAGCGGGACCTCCCTAATGGTAGGTAGCACAAGATAAATTGGCTACAAGTAATTACCAATGATTTTAGGGATTTTTTTTTAAAAAAAAAACTTATACAATGAAAGATATAATAGGATGTTTGGTTGTAATTTTACCTTTTTTTTTGAAAATAAAAACTATATATGTATATTGTAATTTTTATCTCGTTATAATTTCTTTTAAAATAAAATTAAATCTTTTCATATTTTATTAAGATAACTGCAGCATATCTCTCTCTCTCCCATCCTCTGCTTCCTCCCTCCTCTCCCCTCCGGTGCTCTCTCTCTCTCTCTCTCTCCCACCGCCGTTCGTCTTCCTCTTCGTCGTCCACGGTCCTTCATGCGAGCGCAAACCCCCGGAGAGCACGTGACGCCACCAGCCCCCATCCGACCATCCTCGTCATCGGGGTCTGCCGGCCACGCCCGACCCCGCCGCCGCCGTCGGATTCCTCCCGGGCCCTCCCTGCTCCCACCGTAGACGCCCTGCGAGCAGGGCAACCGGCCTCGCCGGCCACGCCCGACCACGCCGCAGCGCTAGCGGGTCGCCACCCCGCAGGCTTCCGCTCTGTCGCCGCCCCTTGCAACGCACCACCCTCCGGCTGCCGCCCTGCCCTGCGGCCCTCACCGCCGTCGTGACCGCCGCCGCCACCCTCCGCGGTCCCTGTGCGCGGCGTGCACCCACCTGCGAATAGGCCGTGTGGCCTCGCCGGCTACCCGTGACCACCACCGGCAGCGGGAGAAGAGAAGAGAGAGAGGGTCTGCCGGTGCGAACAAAGGCGCCGGAGGAGGGAGAGTAGAGAAGGGAGAGAGGAGAAGAGAAAGGGATTGGGGGGAGGAAGAGAAGGGAGCACAGGGGCTCCGGTGCTATGGAGGGAAAAGAGCGAGAGAAGGAGATAAAGAGAAGAGGAGAGGGAGCTCGCGGCGGGGAGAGCAGAAGAGAAAGAGAGAGGGTGCAGGAGAGGGAGAGAGAGAGCCTGCGGCGGGGAGTTGAACAGGGAGAGAGAGGAGGGAGAGGGAAGAAGAGAGGGTGAGAAGAGAAGAAGAAGAAGAAGAGAGGACGTCCGCGGGAAAGAAGAGGAAGAGAAAGAGGGAGAGAACGAGAAAGGGAGAAGGACCTGTGGAGACGTGATTTTAGACAAATGGATTCACACGAAATTTAAAAATTATGATATTTTTATTAAATAAATAGTTATTTATTTTTAATAATGTTAAAAATTAAATTAAAATTTGACATAATACATTTTTTTAATAGAATTTTTTTAAAAGTGCTCTCAAACATCCTATAAAATGGCAAGAAAGAGACGGTAGAAACATGAAATGCATGGTGCCCAAATCTTAATTAAACCATATGCAAAGGATTCATCTAAAGATCAAACAGAGATTTATAGTTTCTATTGGTATCGACATCGTTTTTGGCAGAGGGAAACTTGGCTAAAAAGCCCGACATATTAAAAGAAGGAGAAGGCGGGTGTGTGCAATTAAATTCATCATCTCCTCCTGAATGTCAGCCAGCAATAACTAACTCTCTGATCGTCGTCGTCGTCGTCACCATCACGAGGACAAAATAACATCAACTTCTTCCCCCCCCCCCCCAAAAAAAAAAAAAATCAGATCGCCATGACTACTGTACTGTGTGTGTAGGAAACGAAACAACAGCACACTCAATTTTCGCCGCAGCCCTTTTCATCGAACATATGGTGGTGTTATAAAGGATGAGAGTTCGCACATTCATACACAAAGAACAGAACAACAAAGAGCAGAAGATGTAACGTCCTCACCTTGTTCCTTTGCATCTCGATTCCTCCTCATCTTCCCTCCTCCACGACATTGTTGGCAGCTGGTACTACTCCCTCCCCAGGAACCTCACCCATGGCCGCCGCCGCCGCCTTCTTCACGCCCTTCTTCAAAAGCCGAGTCCTTGGCCTCACCGTCTTCCCGGCCAGGTGCGCTCTCTGGAGGCCGACCATGGCACGAAGCACCGATAACAGCACTCCCTCCACATCCGCCCCCTCCCCCCCGTCACGGGGCTCCAGCAACCCTAGAGCCCGGGCCACCGCCTCCATTGTGCTAAGGCAGCCCCGGGAGGGCTCCTTCCTCACCGCCAACTCCGATTCGAACATGCTCTCCCCATCGGCAGCCCAATCGCGTCCCCCGGCCAGCGAGACCCGCCGGGCAAAGCAACACAGGAACGGCAGGCTCGCCCTCACCATCTCACCGGCGTGCTTCCACGTGCCGTCGAACACTATTAACACCCTGCACCTCCCTCTGTACCCAGAGAGTTCTTCTTCGTCGTCCGCAGAAGCGCCGCCACCGACGTTGCTGGGGAAGAGGAAGAGCGCGGCGGGGTCGGACACGCCCTCCCCGCCGGCGGTGGAACTGTGGAGGTGATGGAGGGAGTCCAGGAGGGGGTGGGAGCCGAATTGGAGGCGGCGGCCGGGGACGAGGTGGCAGTTGAGAAGGCAGAGAGGGAAGAGGGGAGAGGTGGAGAGGCGACGCCGGAGCTCGTGCGGGTGCTGGAGGACGACGACGGCGGTGGAGGTGGGGACGGGCGACGGCGGGAGGTAGGGGCAGAGGCAGACCCGCCGAGGCCGGCCGCAGCCATCCCGGCACACCGCACGAGACGACGGCGGCGCCTCCTCCTCCTCCTCTTGCTTGCTCTCTGAGGCTGTGGCGGCCGCCTCCTCTTCCTCCTCCTCGCCGCCGCCAATATGTACGCTTACTCTCCGTTGTGGAGAGGGCGGCGCGCCTTCGAACTCCATCGCGGGCTCCTTGTGGCTTCCAAATGGTAAAGCGCTTCTTTCTCCCCATAAAAAGGCATTTTTGGAATTGGAAAGGAAGCGTTCTTCGTCTGTTTGTGGCGTTAATTAATTAATCTACTCCATGAAAAGGTTTCAGCACACCTCCATCGAATCCAATTTGACTATTTAAGCTAAGGCTTTTTTCATTAAAAAATTATTAAAATAAAATTTATAAAAAATATTTCTAAAAATATGGATATTATTTTATAAATCTATATTATGTAAAAATACCATCTTTATAACCTCCCCATGAAATTAATCATAATAAAATTTAACTAAAAATATTAATAATATCCATAGTTAAGAAAAATAAGACTTGCCTTCCTCCCTACTTCATCTTCCTCCAAATCCTAATCAACTGGGGAAGAGGGGGGCGTTATGGAAGGGAGGCTACTGAGAGGAGGGGGTGTACCGAAGGGGTATCCGCAGCATCATTGTCGAGAGGAGGGGGCATATCGGTGTGGCTTTCTCCTCTTGCACCATCGCTGGGGTGGGGTTTGACTGGAGGGGGTTCCCTGGGGAGAGGGGTGTACAGGAGGGGGATGGGGGGCGAGGGATATGGAGGAGCAAGGGGCCTTTCGTGAGGGGGATCATCATATTTTTTGGGAGGGGGGGGCTAATATTTGAAGCAGGAATTTCTGTCACTAGGGAGTGTTGGTATTCTTTTGGTATCATATTTTCTATTAAATTTTGCACATTTGGCTAATTAGAGTTGTATTTGCAGTATTCTGCAATCAATTATCAATCTTGTGACCTCTTTAATTTATTGATCTTGCAGAGTAGTTCATGTTTTCTTATGGTGGGGGTGGCATTTGGATGGCAATATGGGCAGTCTTTTACTGTTTCCTCTGCTTTCTTTGGTGGAAGTTTTATGTGGAATCATGTTTTCACATAAAAGCTTCCATCAAGGGTCATGGAGTTTTATGTTTTCACATAACCACAAGTGCCATTGGAACTCTTTTGCATCTGTCCTCTTATAGGCCTCGATGTTGTTATCACACATTTCCAAGATGTCATGTATCTGACATGCATCCTATTTCTTTCCCACCAATAGTTTTACCTGCGATGACAAACACAATAGCACCCCCCCGGATCGGTCAGCCAAACACATAAAACAAATGTCGAGTTGTTGTTGTCTTGAGGTGCAGTCTGATCACTGTATGAATGATTTGGTGGGACTGATTTTTTGTTCTTCTTAAAAGTATCCAATATGCCCATCAAAGAATTTCAAGATTTCTGTTGGCTTTCATCCTCTGTGTGTATTTGGCTGTGAACTATTATGCCCTCAGGATAAATCGAAGTGCTTGCCTTTTCCGTACCACTATTCTTGAATGTGTTTCAATCGTATTATTTATTCAACTTATACATGACAAACACTCTAAACATTACCTCGGGGAAATAGGAAACAAGAAACTTGTCTTACACCAAACATCAGCTACGAGAAACAGAAAGATATGTTCTGCATGAGAAGAAAACATTCATAATCAGGAAAGGGAGAAGAAAATTCGATGGACCATGCTTAAGACAACCAAATGGGATTGTTGAACTCCTTTGTAAGTTTTAACCTTTTCATGCATGCAAATATTTCCACTGGACCCCATATCAAAATGACATCTCATGGGTTGCAGCCCTTTGTCAAATATGTGGTTCACAAGAAGAAGTCTGTTTTGCAGTCGTATGGCTTGGCTCATTACCACCTTCAAAAGATCATAAAGTCGGTGGATGAAAGTAGGCACTCTAGGAAAGTTGATCCCTTTATTTGTTAGCAGTGAGGCTCTTTAACACTAGATGTGGAGATTTTCTGAAACGAAAGATTAGTACTCTAGGAGATTGTATGTAGCCCAACTCTTTGGCAAATGCTCTATTCTTTTGTATGACGTTAGTTCTCACTTCAACAAGATTAAAAAGATTCATCATAGCTAAAGATTCAACTCGTTTTTCTGGGTGGGAATGTACTGTTTGTTTGAGTCTATATGGGATCATTCATTGTTTGTCTCATATGTCTTTGAATTTTAGGAGACTTAGTCTCTGCGTCTACATTCTTGGCATGCAAATTATTTTATGTATATGCTTATTTTGTCTGTTATATATGCGATGGACAATTATTATTTTGATCCCGAGCTAAGCTTTAGGGAACGGCAATTGAGACTTTGTCTATTCCACAGAGCACATGATAGAATAGATTCTCCATAGATTAGGCGTTGTATAGGGACAAAATGAGACAGGGATAACTAACAGTTTGCCGGAACTACTGGCAATCATAGTGCATGTCTGCCCATGGTACTAAAAACCGTCCAAACTAGATTGGGGTCAGCTGATCCAATACGGAGGAAACTGGGGGTACTGGCCAAATCTGGCCAGAACTGGAACCAGAAGCAGCCCCATCCAGTTCTGGTCCCAGAAACAGTTACTAGGAAATTGTGTCTGCCCTTAGTTCTTAATGTAAATTTAATATAAGTAGATGCTACAAAGAGGGGTAGCTTGTCTTTTAGAAGTATGTATGTCAGGTGGGCATTGTTCTTTCTGCAGCATGATGCCAGATTTTGTAGTGGGCATTTACAAATGTCACGGAAATTTGTCATTTAAACAAATTTTCTGCAATTCATCGCAGATCTTCCTGGTTCACTTGAGGAACACATTTGTGTCGCACATGAAGTCTGAATCTCAAGTTAGATAAGCATCTGAGAAATATTTTATTCCCATCTTCAACAAATTTGTCATATAAACAAAATTTTCTGTGTAGGGCATCAGAGATATATGCAATCCTTCTAGAACTCCCTCTTTAGACTAATTATGTCTTTCTGGGAAAGGATGGCTTGAGGTTATGATCACTTAATTGGATATATACTTGTACCATGTCTTCTGTTTTTTCTTAAAGATGATTTTGGGGCCTTATCATCGCTTTAGTGCTATTTAATTTTCTTTTGATATAGATTTGACAATACTCTAACTTAGCCTCTTTTAGTACTTCTCTTTGGTAGCACCATCCAGAAGTGCATGGGATTTTTATGGTATTTAAGTACTGTGATAAGTAACATAGCATAACATATGGGAAGGTTGTTTCAGAGAAATGAGGAACTTAGGTAATCATGAAGCCTTTGTCCTGCCAATTTGTGATGAAATTTAATGGGTTTAATAAGAGTCATATCTGGAAGTTGATTGCATATTGAAAGGAACTTTTACAATTAATGGTCTCCCTGGCAAGAGTCATACAATGGAAGTCTTGTACAAGGTGATTCCACGGGAAGATTTTTTTTTTTCATGTAGGGAATTTTTTTTTTCTCACATCAAGCAAGTGATCAAGCGGTTCAACAATAGATGTGTGGAGTCTGGATATCCTCAGCTGTGCCAGATGGAGGCAAAGGATTATGGACTAGAGACTTCTTGGAGAACAGAAACTTTGGCCCTTTTTTGGTGGAAAACTTATGCCATATGAATGAGAATAGCGGTGATGAATTATTATTAATACGGGACATGATGGGGAGATCACTGATTCACTGCCATCGTAATGGCCACCTTGACTTCACCCACCGCTTGATGGTCACCTGAGTTCTATTGTCGTCCATCTTCATGGTTATGATCTTTTCTCACCGTGGCCATGTGGATTTTTCATTTTCTTATTTGTTTTAGCATTTCCCTTGTTTCTTATGACCACTGGATGAACTCACATCTAATGGCGCGTCTTTGATCTATGTTGTCTTTGGTTGCATCCCGCTTATATTTTGTAACACTTTTCAACCCCATGGCTAGGCAAACATTCTGGAGAAAGAAATAGCTTTCTTTCTCTTCAGGGCACTGCTGTTAGTCTGGAGGAGGTATTACATGATGTGGGGAGGTTTCTTTCTTGTGGTGTTATGTCTGCCCAAGAGGCTGTCTTCATTAGGTTATTGTGATATTTGGCTTTTCCTTGATCTCTTCTAGTGTATGAACCGAGAAAGTTTGTGCAGGGATCCTTTAACATCATCAAAGCTGAATTCTGGTGCCGAGGATTATGTCTGGTTTATCCTACTACGTCTACCTTCTGTGGATGCATTTATGTGCTGACCCCCCAATCTTTTGCTTAATTCCCTATTATTATGGGTACTGTATTGGCTTGGATTTATCAAATCGGCCGACGCATTCAAGGCCGCAGGAGGAGGGGTGGCCTAGCCTAGCCTAGCCAGTGGGGTTGGCCAGCTGAAGGGGCTGGGGGGCGGCACCACCACCAATCAGCGGGGCCTCCCTCCCCCTCGTGAGGGAGGTCTAGATCTCAAACTGCATCTTTCACGGTGCTGGGGGAAGGAAGGGAGTGGTGGAGATTTTTTCACTAGGACAAATTTATGGGAATTTAATGTATGATGAAAGCAGTCTCTGCGGGCGGGCGGGCGGACACACGTGTGGAATGTTAACTCTCTACGGAAGAATATATAGTTGGAGTTGCACGCTCAATAAAATCGACCACTCCAGTGGTACGGACCTACGGGGAAACTTTTTTCTTCTATTTTTTAAGGGGAATAGTTGAGGATGTAGTACGGGATTGAGCTCTTCCGACCAGAGGATGATTAAGAAGTGCTTATTAGTCAAGAGAAAACTAAAAAAACTAAAAAAGTTTATTAACCATGTTATTTTTCTTTCCCCGACGATAATTTGCATGGCATGGGTTTTTTTCTACATAATTTCACCGATGACATCTCAATGTCTCGGTGAGTCTGTGGTCATTGCCGCTCAATAAGTAGGGGTGAGCACGATTTAGTTTGGTGTGATTTGAAGAGAATTTTTTTTAAATTAAATCGAACTGAATTAAGACTTCAACTTGAATCAAATCAAACTAAACTATTTTGAAACCAAATCCATTTGAACTATATTTATCTCCCATTTTAAAATTTAGATTAGATTCAAACAATAATAGAGAAAGGTAGGATAAAAGAATTTCTATCAAATAAAATAAATATTAAAAAAATAACATAAAAAGTTATAACTTGTAAGAACAAACTCTATAATATTTCACATAAAAAATTAAGAATTTTAATTACAGTAAAATAGAAGGTGATTTGAAACATATTTCATAAAATCGGAAACCCTATTAGGATGACGAGAAATGAATTTTTTGAATTAGGATTTATAGTTACATATACATTTATATTAATTTGATAAAAATATTCTTAAATTCGGGTTATTTGGTTCGATTTGATTTTGTTCGGTTTTTTGAATTTTAAAATCAAATCAAATTAAAATATTTAATACGGTTCTGTTTGAATCCAAATCAAATTTTTTTAAAATTTCAATTCAAATTAAATTGAATCAAATCTATCGATTCGATTTGATTTTCAGATTGAATTCGAATAATGATCACCCTTACGCTCAAGGACGGGAGGCCTCCGTCGGTGCCATTTTTGTGGTTGATTTTAGCGACTAATATCATCACGTTCAAATGAAAAAATAATAATCGAAGATAGATTTTAGAAGAAAATTGGACACGAGAGAGGGAGGGAGTGAGAGAGAGAAGTGCAACCCTTGGCCGGTTGGTCTCGCCAATGTTGCCATCTTCATCTGGCGCCAGTGTCCAACAAGGGTGGCTCCTTGGGCGGGTGTCCAAAGGAGGTGTAGCAGTAATAATAGTGGTGTTACTGCAAATGATGAAATGACGGGTTTTTTTTCTTTTTTTGTCTGATCTAAGATTAAGGTAAAAACAAATGATGGGTGATGATACGCCGATAAGTGAAAAATTCTCTCTCTCTCCCCCCTTTACGCATTGGAATGTCAGGTTTGTTTTTTTTGTTTAATAAGGTATTTTTGGACAAGAATGTTTTTCGATCACAATATTATAACTTTTTATTTCTTCTGTTGTGTGCATTTAAGTGGAGTTATTTAAGATAGTGTAAAAATATGTGCGGCAATTGACATTATTTGTAGGCAAAATTATGAAATGGACACCAGAGTTTTACTATAGTTTGAAGAAAAATGTACCTTTTAGTGTACATTTGAAATCGATGTCGTTATTGAATCGACGTCTCATAATTTATTAAAAGGGTAAAATTCAGATATCTATTTTGAATTTTCGGGAAAAGTGAATTGATAATATGACGTAAAGATCTTGTCTATGTGATTTATTTTTAAAAATAAATCTTGTCTATGTGGTTTGTTTTTAAAAATAAATGAGAGAAAATTAAAAGATAAATTATTCATGAGTCTAGAATTTTTCCACTATACATGTGAGAGATTTGAGTCTATGACATGGAATTAGAGTATGATTTACCTATTGGATCAATACGTGGGCATTTGATCTCACACAAGTTGATTCGGTGCGAATGGTGTGCTGTGATTTATTCTCATTTGTGTTACTTTGACTATAGTTACCAAAGCTCGAGTATACGTGTTAAAAGTGTACACAAGATTGTAAAAATTATCTGCTTGAAATTAGACGGAAGAAATTGCTAGTTTCAAACAAACTTAAAGGTACGAACAAAAGGGTGGCATGTTAGCTTTGGTGCTTCAAATTTTCATATTCTCTGACCTTGATAAGGGACATATAAGACCACTTGGTGTTAGAAAATAAATAAAATTAAATTTGAGCTGGCTCAAATTAAGCATTCTGTTTTTGTACGTATGATGTAAAAACAATTAAAAATAAAATAAAAATGAACTTTGCTATACAATTTTTTAAAAATAAAAAATCAAATACACGGTCTGCAGGTGGGGAAAGTATATTAAACATTATTGCTCTTGTGAAAAATATAATCGATTCTCCCAACAAACGACTCGGTCGGTGGGGGAGTCAACTCAAGACTCGTGGATCGGGGAAATTCGGCCATCCAAACTTCCAGATCCGGGCACGCTCTTCTTCAAACTCGTCCATCCGACGGGTGCGGTTGCACCGCCCAAATCATCGAGGGTTTTAGGGTTGCCGCCCAATATCTCTTTGTAAGCCCACCCCCCGTCGTCCTCAAACGACGCCTCTCCACGGCTCTCATGGCGGCGACGGCGTCCTCCTTCGCGGGCAGCACGAGGTGCCGTTAGGTAAAGCCAGTCGTTCTTATTTTCCTTGTCTGATCAGTCCTCTGCAATGGTGTGGGCACGAACCTGAGTGGTTCTGTTGTTCTTCCCGCGTGTTCACCTCGTTTTTTCTGTTCGGTTTTCGCCGCTGCGCGTGCGCAACCCCGGGCTGCTCCGACAAGATCATGTGGGGATGCCTGGCCCCAATGCCCGCGCGAGAGCCATCTTCGGCCGTCTTGTGTTGCAGATCTGTTGGCACCTCCGTTCTTCGGGGTCTTGTCTGGTCTGTGTCAAATCGGCGGCTACATCTTTGCCCAACTCGCTCCCCTCTCCCAGCCTCCCTTCCCTTCCTCGGTCTATCCTACTTTCCTATGTTGTTGCGATCGCTTACGAGATACGGAGATAGGATTTTGGATCACTAGTAGTGCATGGTAGAATACCTATTCATATGAGACATCTAATTTGTAATTTCCTTGCGTTTGTATTTACATAATTTGCATTTAGATTTGCAAGTTTGTTTAAGACTACGGTAGTTTTGTGATCTGGTTAAAATTTTTAAAACTTATCAGGTGGATGGAATGCACTTCTAGTGTATCAATCAAGTAAACAAACAAACACATCGAATGTGGCGGGTTTCCTCAATCGAATCAAAGGATGATCCAAACACGGTTTGAAAATCAAATCTAATCCGATTAATATGCATGGTCGAATTTGAATTCGGCAATGGGAGGTTTTACAATACAAGAAGCGTATTATTTATTTTATCTCGAGAATCGTGAGAGATCAGACCGACCGGCGGTAGTTAAGTATAGGAATCTCCGATCAAGGGAGGATTGGATTGGAGCAGCTCCAACATCTCATATCCCGCACCGAATGGCGTTATATGATCAAAATTCACAGAAGGTATATGTATCCAGATAAAGATTTTAGAAATTTATTCGTAAAATCTCAAGGAAGTTCGTCGGTCTACGCCCTCAAGTTCTTCTCTCTCTGCCTGTCAGCCGCAGTTCGAGAGACATCGACGAGAAGAAGAGTTGGGTGAGAATGATGGTGGAGAAGAGGGGTCTGCGGTGAGAGGAAGAGGTAGGGGTTCTACTCTACTATTAGGAAAGAAGGAAGATGTGAATCTTTTTGGAGGTAGGTTTCTCCTTCGATGATCGGTTGTTGCTACTCCTGTCGACGACGCCCTTTCAATGGTCGTGGTCTTTGCGGCTATTTAACAACCCGCTTGGGTTGAGAACGAGATGTCGGTCCTCGTATGAGTGATTAATGTGCCTACAAATATGATCCATATCTTATAGAGGAGATGGATTAGACCCCTTTGGTCTCAAGATGGGCCCAGACTGTTGGAATCAGATTTGTAGGCTCACTAATCACTCCTACGAGGGCTAACGTTCCATTCCCAACCCAAGTGCGTTGTTAAATGGCCGTAAAGACCATGACTGTTGAAATAGCGTCGTTGGCAGGAGCAACTGCAGCAGTCAATCATTAGAGGAGGAGCCTACCTCCAAAAAGATCCACATATTACTTCTTTCTTGATAGTAGAGTAGCACCTCCGCCTCTTCCTCCTCTGCATCGTCATTCCTACCAAGCTCTTCTCGTCGGCGTCTCTCGAAATGTGGGTGGCATGCAGAGAGAGAAGAGTTTGAGGGCGTAGATCGAGGAGCTTTCTTGTGATTTTACAGACAATTTTTTGAAATCTTGGTCTGCATACATGTACCTTCTGTGGATTTTGGCCCTATACCATCATTCACTTCGGGATATGAGGTGTTGGAGTTGCTCTGATCAAATCCTTCCTTGATCGGAGATCTCTAGGGTTGCATGTCGTAGGTCGGTCTAATCTTTCACCGTTTTCGATATAAAATAAATAATACGCTTCTTGTTTTGTAGATTCTCCCGTTGCTGAGTTTGAGTTCGGCCATCTATATTAGTCGAGTTAGATTTGATTCCCAAGTCGTGCTTGAACCGTCCTTTGATTCGACTGGGGAAATCCCCTGCGTTCAATGTGTTTGTTTGCTTGATTGATACACTAGAAGTGGATTCCATCCATCTGTCTGGGAAAGGATGGCTTGAGATTATGATCACTTAATTGGATATATACTTGTACCATGCCTTGTGTTTTCTCTTAAAGGTGATTTTGGGTCCTTATCATCGCTTTAGTGCTATTTAATTTTCTTTTGATATAGATTTGACAATACTCTAACTTAGCCTCTTTTAGTACTTCTCTTTGGTAGCACCATCCAGAAGTGCATGGGATTTTTATGGTATTTAAGTACTGTGATAAGTAACATAGCATAACATATGGGAAGGTTGTTTCAGAGAAATGAGGAACTTAGGTAATCATGAAGCCTTTGTCCTGCCAATTTGTGATGAAATTTAATGGGTTTAATAAGAGTCAGATCTGGAAGTTGATTGCATATTGAAAGGAACTTTTACAATTAATGGTCTCCCTGGCAAGAGTCATACAATGGAAGTCTTGTACAAGGTGATTCCACGGGAAGATTTTTTTTTTTCATGTAGGGAATTTTTTTTTTCTCACATCAAGCAAGTGATCAAGCGGTTCAACAATAGATGTGTGGAGTCTGGATATCCTCAGCTGTGCCAGATGGAGGCAAAGGATTATGGACTAGAGACTTCTTGGAGAACAGAAACTTTGGCCCTTTTTTGGTGGAAAACTTATGCCATATGAATGAGAATAGCGGTGATGAATTATTATTAATACGGGACATGATGGGGAGATCACTGATTCACTGCCATCGTAATGGCCACCTTGACTTCACCCACCGCTTGATGGTCACCTGAGTTCTATTGTCGTCCATCTTCATGGTTATGATCTTTTCTCACCGTGGCCATGTGGATTTTTCATTTTCTTATTTGTTTTAGCATTTTCCTTGTTTCTTATGACCACTGGATGAACTCACATCTAATGGCGTGTCTTTGATCTATGTTGCATACCACAGAACCAAATAGGTAAACAACAGTATATTTTTTTTCACCTACAAAGCTGCAGGCAAGTTCTGCCGTATCCAATGGAATGAGAGTCTCAATTAACTGGTCATTGTGGTGACAGACAGACAGACAGACAGACAGACTAATAAAGTTAAAAGTTCATTAGACGGTAGAAAGTTTGTTGCTTTGTGCTGCTTTCTTTACAAGCATGCCCCTTGCTATCCTCATGATTTTGTGGTCTAGGTCCACTAGCGCTTACAGTTGCTACCAAGCTCTCTTCTTGGCCCTTTTCTTATCCAATGCCTGGAACAATGCTTTGCATTTATTTATCTTATCTGCTTAATATGGATGGTCGGTGCAAAAGATTGATAATTGCATGGTTATTATATATGGTTACTGTAATGTACGTAGATATTTGGTTTTCCTGTTTGGAATGCTGGGACTAATAAAAATCAAATGGACGCAAACCACACAGCCTGTCTGTGCGGTTGACTGCCACTTGTCAACAATTGAAGTACGGACGGTGAGTGTTATCCTCTTATCATCTTTCTGGAATTCCCGATGATTATTTTGTAAAATGAAGTATACAGAATCCCAATCTGATGAATTGCGCCCTTCCCCTTCTCCCGGCCTCAGTGATAGGGAGGGAGTGAGAGAGAGAAGTGCAACCCTTGGCCGGTTGGTCTTGCCAATGTTACCATCTTCATCTGGCGCCAGTGTCCGACAAGGGTGGCTCCTTGGGCGGGTGTCCAAAGGAGGTGTAGTAGTAATAATAGTGGTGTTACTGCAATGCATCCCCCCCCCACCGGGGGGTGTTTAAAAAAAAATGTATGGATCATCGGATCGTTGGTTTGTCTTTTTCTTTTTTTGATTGAGTTGTGTTTCTTCTTCTTATTATACCTCGGTGTAAAATTATCCTAACCGTTGGACTACAAACGCGAGTTGTAACGTCTGGTTAGGTTTTTTATATGACTATAATAATATGAATCTAGGCGTTTGAGTAACGAGTTTTTTTTTGTCTGCTCTAAGATTAAGGTAAAATCAAATGATCGGTGATGGTATGTCGACAAGTGAAAATCTTTCTCTCTCTCTCTCCCCTTTATGCATTGGAATGTCGGGTTTATTTTTTTTGGGTTAATAGGGTATTCTTGGACAAGAATGTATTTCGATCACAATATTATAATTTTTTAGTTCTTCTGTCGTGTGCATTTAAGTGATGTTATTTAAGATAACGTAAAAATATGTGCGGCAATTGACATTGTTTGTAAGTAAAATCATGAAATGGACATAGAAATTTACTATTGTTTGAAGAAAAAAATGTATCTTTTAGTATACATTTGAAATCGATGTCGTTGCGATTAACAATGTCTCATAACTTATTAAAAGGGTAAAAATTAGATATCTACTTTGAAATTTCAGGAAAAGTGATTTGATAACATAAGGATCTTTGTCTACGTGGTTTGTTTTTAAAAATAAATGAGAGAAAATTAAAAGATAAAATATTCATGAGCTTAGAGTCTTGTCACTATACATATGGGAGATTTGGATCTCTGAAATGGAATTAGAGTATGGTTTACCCAGGATAAATGTGTGGACATTCTTCGCGATGGAGGCTGCTGCCTTCCAGGATCGACAGCGTCCGTTGATGGGATCTTTTGCCCTGTACACTAATTACATACACAGTATAGCTAGCATTTGATCATTAAGGCCGTCTTTGACAACGGCTTGGTCCCTCGGTTAGCCGACACCGGTTAATCGATGGGCCCCGCCTCTGCTCGCCCTCCCCCTCACAGAAGCTGGTAACCGACCTCGGGTATCTCAATCGACCCTTCAGGGTCGGTTAGCCGCCGCCCCCCCCTTACCCCGATATCAAAGTCGCCCTAATTGAGTTGACTTGAGCCTGACAAGTTGTTCACTTCACTACTTGTGTTATGAGTTCACATACAAATCCATTGTCGTCAATCCGTACGTGATATCATATATTAAGGTTAGGATTAGGGATGTCAATGGATCTCTGCTCGAGTAGATCAATATCATATCTTATCCGTAAAAATTTTACTAATATTATATCCGGATAATATCTTATTATTTTCGCGGGTATGGATACGAGTATATTTGTCACGGGTATGGATATATTCGCAGATATCCGTATCCGTCTATAAAGTATGAGTCTACATTCACATCTAAAGAAATATGAGATTTATGAGAATTAGAAAAAAAGAAATTCGGTCAATTCTTTCGTTTCTAAAGTAATTTTTATGTTTTATAAAAATGATCTTATAATTTTAACAAGAAGTCTAAATTCACAAATTCAACAAGACGGGCAACGGATTAGGTTCATGTCAAAATCATAGGTCTAATTTACACAATAAGTTATTAGGAGCGGGTTTAGATCGGGTACGGGTTTGGGTGTACTAAATTCATACCCTATCCGAATATGAAACATATATTTTATATGTATCCGAATTCGAATCCATATCCGTTTATTCGGGTATTATCCGACCCATCACAGGTCGGGTAATGCGGATAATCGAGTTTACAGATATTTTTGACATCCCTAATTAGGATATACATAGGAGCGGTTGAGAAATGGTAACTTAATTTTTCATTTACCTTTTTAATAATTTATTTTTTGAGACTGGGAGGCTCATCGTTAAAAGACTTCCAATCATGCAAGGAATTTAGGAACGAGTCTTAGGAGTTAGTTCATGAGATAACTCTTTGACGATCAAATCGGGTAACATTAGAGAGGGAGGAGAGCGTTTGGGAGAGTGAGAGACTTAGAATGGGAGAGCTCTATAGAAACTTTCTTACATATTTTCTGACTGTTGGGTCAGTATCTTACTTATACTATCGCTGCGAGAATTAGTCATTGAGTTGTCGTGATCGGGAGAGACATGAGTTGTCTAACTCGCATGTTTTGACGAGACAGAGAGATACGAGTGTTGACTCATCGTCTCTCATCGGGAGGTAGCCATGTCATTAATGCGATAGGGACACCAATCATTAATGAGATATGGCTCGTGGAAGAGGGGATGAGACTGCATTGACAGGGGGAGTGACGCGGACAACGTCCCGATCTTATCACCAGACTGAAGTGTCGTTCATTATTAATGCACAGTAGCTATCGTGTTTCGAGGCCGCTGTCGAAGAAGATGCATGCGGATATGATCCATGCAATGGATCTGTATTGGGACATGGGACGTATCGGACTGTCGAGACAGCATAATGGACTTAGAGAGTCGGGTCATTGTGATGAACTAGAGAACATACGTTATTAGGTTGACGAGATATATAGTCACTCCTCATGTAGTGCGACATTTTTTTTGTCACATGCATCTTTGTCTGTGCGTACTCTTATTGTGGTTATTTGATCATGAGATCCAATGGTCAAATGGAATTAACTTGAAACTAAAGTTTGATCCTATAACTTAGGAGCATTAGTATTTGAGCACACACTTTAAAAGGAAGATCGATGGCGCGGAAATAGAGATGAGAAATGATTAGATGAAAAAAAATAAACGTTCTTCTAATGTATAATTAATCACGTACGTACCTATACAAAGGTTACATGATCACATCTCTAATTCTTCTTACATATCGTAAAGTCTTGTACGTAATTATTATTATTATTTTTGAACATGAGTACTACCACTGGTTTATAAAATAAAAAAAAAAGATATACATGTTAAGTGTGAGAGTGCTCCCAAAAGACTCCACAAAACAAATGCGGCAGACCCCTCTCTGTCTCGAGAGCCAAAACAAAAGACGACCACAATCACCTACTCGCTTAGCTCCTAGACCCTTTCTGTGCCTACTCCTCAACCGACTGTGGCCCTCCTCTCCTACTAGCCGTATTCACCTTCGTCTTCCTAGTTATGTTCGTCTGACATCTATGTTTGATCAAACATATATATATATATATATATATATATATATATATATATATATATATATATATATAGGGTGGATGGATCTACAAGTCATTATCCACGCTCACATTGGATACGCTGATCAGTAATTAATCATATAAAGATGATAAATCATTTAAGTCTAATTAATTATATTACTGGACTTGTGCTAATTAGAGTTGAGCAGCTCAATCAGATTTGAACTTGGAGGTTTGTTGGACCTAGTTATTTTGTCATGCCCTAGAGTACTCAAACCGACCGATATATATATATATATATATATATATATATATGGAAGAGCTGGATCCGGCTGTATACACACGTAAGCTAGATCCATGCATGTCTTTTTTCTGGAGCTGAATCCAAGTTAGCCTGAAGGAAATTCTGGTCGACGTACGCATGTTTGGTTTTGACCAGGCATATTATATATATATATAGATAGATAATGCTCAACTTTTAGAAACAATTAAGCGCCCTCCAGAGATGACCCGGCAGTCTATAAATATATATATATATATATTCGAGTCTCCGGATCTGCAGTGAAAATCGTAAGCTTAATTATGATCAATTTGAACGGTACTGTAGCCTCATCTGTTCTAGACTGTACGCAATCTAGATCAAGCGGTGAGTCCGACGACGTCGACGGTCAGGCCGTGTCTGTTCGCCTAGACTTTTAAGAATATTATATATATATATATATATTATTATTATTATTGACGTGATGGAGGGCTTATCCCGTTTCGGCTCCATCAGCAACCGCCCTCCGTCGTTAGCTGATGACGCCGCATCTCATCTATTTAATTGAATTAAATTAACTGCGCGGTGTTATTCATGCTAGAATAATAAGAAGAAGAAGAAATTCGTTTCATTTTTATAAACTAAACATGAGATTCTTAACAATTAGGACTCTCTCTCTCTCTGTTTCTCTCTCTCTCTCTATTTCTCTCTGTTCGGGGAGCGATTTCCTTGACGTGATGATGACACGTTCTCCCGATTAAGTGTACTTTTGAAGGGAAAAAAATCTATATTTATTTTAAATAATAATAATAATAATAATAATTAGTTTTAATCAAACATATGATCGAACGGATAAAATGGAAGATACGGACATAGTCGTACGAGCTAATTCAATTCCCAGAGAGGAGGAGGAGGAAGACAAGACACGGCATCGGCATCGGCAGGCAGCGGGAGGGGAGGTCCCACTGTGGTTCAACCCACGCGCAGTGGTTGGCCTCCTGCTGACGTTTCCACTTTCTGTTGTTCCCCTTCCCCCTCCCTCCCTCCCTCCCGCTTGTGCCTCAAGCCTTCCTCTCTCTCTCTCTTCTCTCTCTAGCTTTCTTAATGCGCTTGTGTTCTTCTTTGCCCTGCCAAAAGAAAGCACGGGGAACGGGGAAGGTGGTTTGAACAGTGGGGTGCCCGAACGCGACCCACCGCGCACCGAGACTCGCAAGAAAAGAAGGGGAGGGGGGGGGAAGGGTCTCCCCTCCCCTCTTCTCTTCCTGTCCAGAGCTCCGCGCCGCAGGCCGCCTTCTTCCCTATAGGTTGCGATCCCTGTTGAAGGTTTGTCGGGGAGGAGAGCAGAGGGGGTGTTTGCATCCTCCTCCTGTTCTTCTGGTTTGTGGGGGATTGGGGAGAGGTGTGTGGGCGTCCCCTCCCCTATTCTACTGGCTCCGAGGGTCCTCGGAGACCAGCTGTGGCTCCCCCAGGTACCATAAAGTTCTGTTCTTTCTGCTCAAAGCATGGTGCTTTCGATTTGTTTCTACCTGTTTTTTTTTTTTTAACACTTGGGGTCCATTCGCAGAACACTGCTTCACAACTGTGTTTGTTTGCGTCTAGTGTCTTTTATCCTGACTCGCTGCTTCTTTTGTGACTCTCACGTGGGCACCTGTGTGGTATCTTCTGTTTGTCCATTTAAGTTTTGCGCTTGTCTATTCACTTTCACATCTCACTTTTAGGCCCTTATTTTCCCCGGTTTCGCCTAGGAAACCGATGTTTTCTGTTTAAATTGCTAGCTGTTATCTTCCAAGCATGAGACTTTAGGTCGGCCTTGATGACTGAAGCATTGTACAAGGTCCAGGAAAGAAAGTGTTCGGTTTGGGGTTTCATTGACAAAAAAATTCATGGGTCCCAGGCGGTGTTTTCTGGTTATGCTGTTACGATCGAAAATTGCGGTGAATCTTCATGGTTCTGATCATCGGATTGCCCTAACACTGAAAGGATTCTGCTTTACTCCATTTCCTTTGGTGTCAGGGGTGTTGGTTGAATAGGGATCCACTTGGATATAGGTCGTCTGTAAATTATCCGATGGATGTGTATGACAAACTCATGTGGATTGGGTAAAGAATAGGAAGATGACTGGAGTCGAAAATGGCAAAAAAAAACAGCATGAAATCATTTCTATATGCTAATATAGTATTCGTGCTAAGTGATGAATGATGTTTCAGGACGTAAGAATGGCACACATCTGGCAGCATGGCAGAGAAATGAATAATCATGTGCTTTCAAATACTAATAAAATCAAAGAGATTCAGATCCATTTTCTTTGTATCTTTTTGCAATTCTTGATTCTTAATTACTGTGTCAGCTGCTATGGCATGACAGAATTGAGGATTACAATGTATGCTCTCTCTTCAATTTCTTCATATTGACTTCTGTGAGTGCTTAGAAACCTGAAGTTTTGATGGACCTATTTATGGTGTAAAGTGATATATTGTTGAAGTGATTTTACTCATCAAGGTCACAGTGGAATCTACTTCTCATTATCAATGGTAGGGAGGGATTGCAGATTGTGAGAGGAATCAAATAAGACATTAAACCTAGGGAAGGGTTGATGTGGGACAAGAATGTGCTGGTCAGGCAAATGGGTGAAATTTCAGTTGAGACCCAAATAGGAGAGCCAGTGGGCTGCAAAGTAGAAAGAACTTCAGGTATAAATTTATAGGATAGAGTTCATATGGTTCATATAAATTTCTGCTTCATTTTTGGGAAGCTGATTTCTTAGACGTTGGTCTTCAGCTAATGTAACATTTGGCAAGTGCATGGACAGCAGCATTGACCCTACCTGATGCCTAGCAAATTGAGGTAGACAAATTGATTCTTAACACTAACCCCCCCAAACCCCCCCCAAAAAAAAGAAGGTGAAAAAATGGAAAACGAAAACAAATGGTGGTTTTCAACTAATGTAACTATGACAAGTGTGTAGACAGCAGCATTGTGCTACCTGGCAAATATCATCGAGAAACTGACAGGCAGAAATTCTAGTTTTGTTCTTCCTCATTCTTTTCCAGTATCAGGTCTCTACTGTTTCTCCTTCAAATACATCTACACAAGCCAGCCATAACTTTGCCTTATAATATGGCCTTCCATTCTGCATGATATGGTTTGACATAAGAACTGGATTTTCACAGGGTGAAGATTGTTTTGCTTAATGATAAGAGTTCCTTCATATTTTATGACTCTTTAAAAGAATCAATTGATCATCTTTCAATTGCCTGTGACATTGTTTGGAACAGTTTTGGCAACCATTTTTCGATTACTCAAGTTGGAATGGAGGAACTTCAACAAGCTGCAGCAACTTATGGTTTTGTGATCCACTTCTTGCCCCCACTGTGAATGAGTGGAGATGGTGGAACATCCTGGTTCATGCTGTCATATGGTCCATTTGGTGGAAATGCAATAACAGATGATTCCAAGATGAATTTCTCAGTACCGTTAATACCATAAGAAATTCTATCAGATTTCTTGAGGACTGGGCAGGCCCGATCCTGAGTATAGTTAGTTCCCTTGGGCCCGCTCTTTTGCACCCAAGTGTAGTTCCTCCCTCGGGCCAGCTCCTTTGCACCCGAGTGTGGAGCTTCTGTCTTGAGGGCTCCAAATGATTTTATGATCCTTCTTAGGTTGCATTTGTCGCCTAAACTGATTTTGTAATGTATATGTATTTTGGTTGCTCTTGTTTTTGGAAGGTGTGTATTTTGGTTGTTCTTCCACTTTCCAGCACCTTGTTAGAAATAGAAAAGTGGATGCAGAGTGTACCCACGTAAGGTTGATCATCCCTAGTCCTGGTGTTACTTGTTTCTGTTTTTTTTGTTGTACTTATTCTTCTTGCTTTCCTTTTTTCTTTGCCACCTTTCTAAAACCTAATAAGACTCCTAACAATTAATTAGCTGGTGATATTGTTATCATCTTGGAATATTATTGGAAAACTGACTGAGCAGGGATCCTAACCAATCCTGAATTTCTTACATTTTGTTCTTCAGTCTCAGGCTCCTCTGCTCCTAACATATCAGCGAAGTCAATCTGTGCCATGTGTCTCTTAATTTCTTTTGGACATTGATCTCCCATTTCATGAAGAAAGCAGACCTGCTGTCAACCACTTTCATCTCTCAAAATATTGAATACCAATTTTTTGTATAAAAATTAGTAAAATGATAATTTTGAAAAATTAGTTTGATAGTAACCTTAGTTTAACTGTTCTTTTTATGTTATGGCTTATGTATGTGCCATAATCCTTGCTTTAAAACTGAAAGTTTACACTTGGTTTTTATGCAGTTTTCCAAGTGACTTCTTAAGGTATTCACTTTCGTGAATGCATAAAAAATGTCCAATCCATCAGATATGTTGAAAAATCACTGGCAAAACTCTGGGCAACATTCACGGGAAGATAGTGAGCATGCGAGACTGGTGACATCAAATGAAGCAAGAACTAATGAAGTGGATATTGAACAACCTCGAGACAATGCAACACATAGAGCATCTTTCTGGTGGATGAAACTTCTGTTTGGATGCTTTCTTCTAGTAATTCTATGTATTGTCTTTGCAAAATGGGGAGTCTCCTTTATTCTTGAAAAGGTATGCCTATAATCGTCTAATGGCTTTCTGCTCTCCTAGGACATTTTCCTCTTTCTGGGTGGCCACTGGCATTTATTTCCTTCCCATTTTTCTGTGTGAGAACTTAGATGTGCCTTGAATTACAGTGAACTCTTTTCTTACAACTTCACTACTGTAACTTTGTGTTGTTTGCTAAATCCTTTCAACAAGGGCACATTTATTGGCTTTTTTTAAACTCACTCCAAAATTAAAATAGCTTGACACAACCTAAATATTGTTTTCCTTTTGATGATGTGTTTGTTCAAACTATAAAAGTATTAATGCTAACTATGATCTTAGATGGTGCTTTCCCATCAGAGTGTTCATAACTCTTTTCTATTGTTGAGGAAGTTGAATGTTCGTTGTTTTTTCGACATCATTTTCCCCTATATCTATCTCAACCCTACAAAGAGAATCTGGTGTTCTAGACTGTATATATGCATGCTTTTGAGGGTCAAAGCAAGAGGTTCTCTTTATGTAAATATGCATGCATAGTTTTGTGGCTCACATGATTATTGGTTAAAAGGCAGAAACTTTCAGTCAATGAAACATAGCAATCCTCCATCTTACTACCAGGATATTCTGCTAAGTTCATGACCTTTTGATGTTAGTTTTTGCATATTCCATATACATGCATTTATACACACATACTCAGCTCAAATATTTTATTTTTTGCATGTTGTGTATAAATTCTGCTCAAACTGAAGCACTGCCAGCACCAAGTCCTTTTTGTTTGGTCACCCTGCTTTGTCAAGAAGCTGAAAAAGTGTGATACTTGGGGTACATTTTTGGGCCAATTTCTTTTGATACAGGGACAGATTAACGTAGATGATTTTAAAATGCCTTTTGTGAATACAAATGCTTTATTTCTTGTTATATATATATATATATTTATATATATATATATATATATACTTTTCTTTCTTTGCAAGGGACTCCAACATTAAAAGAGAAGACAAAGAAAGAATTATGAGGTGTGTATCTTGAATTTTAAAATGGTAATGACTCCCGGGTATTTGCTGTAAAACTGACCAGTTTGTCAACCAGATATGCATAGTATGCAAAATGATCTGATTCCCGAAATCTTCAAATTTACAAAGAGGCATTGTCACGTTAGATTGCCCTATCTTATGAGCTGTTTTCCCCTTATGGAGCTCTGGGAATGTCTTGGACACTTGTATGTGAGTTTCACTTATTATGAATATGTTATTAGTTGGTAGGTAAAGCATAATATTAATTGTTAGTTATGCAACTTGACATCTAATTGCTGCTGTACCATGATGTATTTTTATGATGCAAAGAATTGTCCGGCTGTCCCTGTCTCTTCAGCTCTTTATATTTTGATTTAAAATCTCACTATGTAAGTCTCTCGTGGTACTACCCACTTTCAAAAAAAAATGTAAGTCTCTCATTCATCCACGAATAACTGGAAATGTGAAATAGGAGAGAGATAATTTAATCTGGCATGCTTAGTTTATAATTTAAGGGCAGACATCCAGGTGATGCATGCTGCACTCTTCAATGGGACACACCTTTTCATGAATTCAGTGGTATAGCTCAATCTTTTTTCCTGTATTTTGGGTGTTGTAGGTCCTCTTCCCAATTTTGCAATGGGAAGCAACGGCTTTTGGGCGACCTGTTCTTGCTGTTGTACTTGTTGCCTCGTTGGCTCTGTTTCCTGTGTTTCTAGTTCCCTCTGGCCCTTCCATGTGGCTGGCAGGGATGATCTTTGGATATGGTCTTGGTTTTGTAATAATTATGGTTGGGACAACCGTTGGCATGGTCTTACCTTACCTCATTGGGTTATTATTCCGTGAACGTATCCATGTAAGTCATCCTAGAACATGTGAATCATTTTACTGAACATTTATTTTGTTAAGTATTTGAACATTTCCTCTTTTCCTTAATTCTGTTGTGAAATATTGTAGGCATGGTTGAAGAGATGGCCAAAAAATGCAGCTATTATTCGACTTGTTGGGGAAGGGAGCTGGTTCCATCAGTTTCGGGTGGTGGCAATTTTCAGAATCTCCCCATTCCCATACACAATTTTCAACTATGCTGTGGTTGCAACAGATGTGAAATTTGGACCCTATTTCTGTGGTTCAATAGCTGGAATGGTACCTGAGGCATTCATCTACATATATAGGTTAGTAATCCCTGAATTTCATTATCAAATTTCACGCTGTCAAAGCACAGACTGTAGGAGGAGAGAACTTATCTATGCCTCTTGTTTGTTTTGGGCAACTTAGTATTTGGGTCGTTTGTTGTTACTTATTTTTCAGATCTGCAATTTAGTCCTCATAGACTGTTTTTTTAATGGGCATTTGGTGCAGTGGACGACTGATAAGGACATTGGCTGATGTGAAATATGGACACCATAGCATGACAGCGGTGGAAATTGCATATAACATCGTCTCATTTGTGATTGCGGTCATCATGACCATTGCGTTTACCGTGTATGCAAAGAGAGCTCTTAAGGATCTTGAGAAGGCAGAAAATAGTGACAATGCGAATCACCCCGGTAGCATCGCTGTTGAGATGGAAAAACTTCCAGAAGAAAGACCCAAGAGAAGAGAATATCATGTATAATTTTTTATTGAGGGGCATCAAATGGTGAAGATAGGAGGTTGTATCTGTCAAATCATGCATGCTTATCTTGTAATTAATATTCCTATACAAAAGGAAGTGAAATTTGAAGCTAATGTGCTAACCAGACAGCAAAGTGAAGTTGGGGATTGGAATTCAGCGGATTTAACCAAAGATGTTCTCTGTACCAATCATTTTTGTACATTCAGGTTTTGAGTTAAAAGGATTCTAACAGGTTTTGTTTTCTTTAACTATTTAAGCAGTCTGCTTCCGATGTTTACACTCGTGCTGATGCATCAGATTGCTGCAGCAAATGCCGACACGGTGAAGTTTCTTCTGTGGTCAACAGCATGCCATAGAAAACATGCAAGCACCGTTGGGGTCGACTTCCATAGCATGTTAGATTGTGGACATACATGACGGCCAATTCCTTGACGATCAGAATATTTGGATGTACATGATGCTCTGTTTTCTTTCTTTGACTCAATAACACGGTATGAGATCTGCGTTTGCCCGTTAGATTTTTCTCCTTTGTGGTGTCATGATTTATCGAACTGCTTGCCACATGATGCGGTTGGTATGGATTGGGATCATACGTCACTCTATGCCCATGTTAATTCAGAGTGTCTTTACTTCCCAACTCAAATTTTGGTACGATGGTTTGGACGAAGACGTGAGGGTTTGCCTCATGCTTCAAGCATCTAGGCGATGGTCACTAATAATATATATAATTGAAATATATATATATATATATATATATATCTTAACATCACAATATATATATATATAATCGATACATTTTCTAAATTTATTCATTCTTAAAATCAAACAAATTTAAATAAAATTAACAACAATACATCTAAACAAGTTTAAACAAAAAATCAAATGGGTCGGGCCGACGAAGTCGGATTGAGGCGATTGAGGTGGAGGCAATGCGACTTGTGACTGCCTCCATTGCCTAGGCAATGACATAGAATGTGACCATTTTCTTCTGTCTTTGACATCCGAAATCTACCATGCGAAGCACTGGAGATGATAAGAGGCAAGTGACATGGTTAATATTTGACGGAGGAATTGCGGACAGTCAATGGGACACAGCCCTCTTTTCTCTCTAATATGAAACACGAGGCAATTAAATAAGTGAAATAGTCAACCAGCAAACCGAAAGGGGGAAAAATATTTTGCATGTGTACTGCTAAAACCTTTAATATCTGATATTCGCCTAAAAAAATCTAGCTGAGCCAGAAGTTTCAGTCTGCTGTTTTTCCTTTCTTTTTTCTCTGGATACCATATGAGAGAGAGAGAGAGAGGCCTTATATACAAAATGCATAAGCAATGGAGAATACACATACAATCATTTGCCATGAACCTTTTAAAGATCTTTTTTGGTAAACTGTTGCTACAAATAATTTCTAAGTAACCATTGTCACTGAACAATGGGTATTCTGAACATGAATTTCTATTCTGATAATAAAATTAGCACTTCTTTTTCTTTCTTTGTTTAAGTGGATAACAAAATTAGTTCTAGTTAAGTGAACAAAGGAAGAAATGTGAATGATGAACTCTTATTGGCTGTTTGGATTGATAGCAATGGTGAATTGGGTGGGAAATTGGTATTCTTAGAACAAAATGTGGACGGACTCAATTCACGTTAGAGGTTTTGTTGTGTGGACAGAAGTACCACACATCAGATAATCTATTTATTGTCTGCTTATATGTAAACAATTTTGGTTTTCAATGCCATCTCAGGTGTCGTCAATGTGTTGTTTCTTGAACAATTGGAGTGTACTCCCACAGATCTTCTGGAAGATGGTAAGCAAACAAAAACCAACAGAACAGAATAGGATGAAAAACACAGCTAAGGTAGAAATTGACCAAAAATGGGGACCACAGAATAAACTGAAATCTAACTGTTGGAACTGAGATTTCTCCATGTACCATTCTTTGACAGTAATCTAGTTCCTACAGTAAATTAGGCTCACACACCTGCCCTCATTTTTTAAGGATTGAAAGTGATGAGCTCTGATTAGCCAGTTTACAATTTGGCCAAGTCCAGGTCTAAGGAACATAATCACATTTTGCATAGTAACCTATATACAACAACTCATAATAGGCTCCAAACCCCAAAACATAGTTGTTAAGGCGCCCGCCTAGGCGCCGCTTAAGCGGAGCCTAGGCGGGCAGGCGTTTTTTTGAGGCCTAGGCGCCCCCACGCCTTGTTGAGGGAGAAAAAGGCGCCGCCTAGACGCCGCTTGGGCGGCCTAGGCGCCCAAAGCAGTGCCTAGGCGGCCCCCTGCTAGCTTCGTCTCCCTCTTCTCCGCGTGCGAGGGAGCACGATGGCGAGTTCAGACTCCACACTCTAACACTCTCTCTCTATTTCTCTCTCACACTCACTGACTCACAGTGAGACCCACCCTCTCTCTCTCTCCTGCCCCCTCTCTGTCTGTCTGTCTATCTCTTCTCTCCCCTTGCCCCCTCCTCTCTCTTTCCCCCACCCTTCCTCCTCTCTCTCTCTCTCACACACACACCCGTGCTCTGTTAAAAAGAAGGATGGAACATTGAGACTATGCATTGATTATCGGCAGTTGAATCATCTTACAATCAAGAACAAGTACCCGCTGCCGAGAATTGATGAGCTGTTCGACCAATTATCTGGAGCTAATTACGTCTCCAAAATTGATCTTCGGTCTGGTTACCATCAATTGAGGATTAAAGAAGAAGATATTTATAAAACTGCGTTTCGAAGCAGGTATGGACATTATGAATTTACTGTTATGCCTTTTAGACTAACAAATGCCCCCGCAGCTTTTATGTAGTTAATGAACAGCATCTACAGGCCTTATTTAGACCAATTTATTGTGGTCTTTATCGATGATATATTAATCTATTCAAAAACTGAAGAAGATCATGAAGTGCATCTCAAGAAGGCATTACAGATATTGCGAGACAACAAACTATATGCCAAAGCAAATGTCAGTGCTGGCTTGAAGAAGTGTCCTTCTTAGGCCATGTCATATCAAAGAATGGAATTTCTGTTGATCCTGCGAAGGTCGAAGCCGTACAAAATTGGGGACGACCAACGAATGCAACGGAGATTCGTAGTTCTTGGGTCTAGCTGGTTACTACCGGCATTTTATTAAGGACTTCTCCAAAATTGCCGTTCCCCTTACCAGATTGACTCGCAAGGAAGTGTCTTATGAGTGGAGTGAAGACTGTGAGAAGAGTTTCCTATCTTTGAAGGATCTCTTGACTACTGCTCCAGTCTTATCTCTACCAATTGAAGGAGAGAAATACGAGGTATATACCGATGCATCTGGTATCGGCCCCGGATGTGTATTGATGCAGAATGGAAGAGTCATTACATACTCTTCCCGACAATTAAAGAATCATGAAGAAAATTACCCTGTCTATCTCTCTCTCCTGCCCCCTCTCTGTCTGTTCACAACTATCTCTCTCAGTCCCTCTCTCTCTATCCTGCCTTCTCCCCTTTTCAATTTCTTGATGGGGTTAATTTGTTAATAAAGTATTTTAAATTTTAATTTGAATTTTGTATGTCTTATTTTTTTACAGTGGTCATGTATGGTACTTCCCTAATTACGTGCTTGTTTACTTTATTATTGATTGTATGTGACAATGGGAGATGTTTTTTCTTTTCGTACCTGCTTTATATTATATGTATGTTATTTCGAGTATGATTTGCATATTTTTGGAAGAAATTGACAAACATTAGGTTAGTATTTTATTTATTCTGAAAGTCCAATTTTTATTGTTAATTTTATCTCAAAATATATTTTGATATTTTATTGTAATGTCATTTCTTTTAATTTTTATTTCTATGTTCATACTAGTGTGTCTTCCCATATTTGTAATAATCATGATTAGTTTATATATAAAAAATTACGTATATATTAATGATGATATTTTTATAAACTTGACGCCTAAGCACCGCTTAGGCAGGCGCCTAAGCGCTTAGGCACTCAAGGACCCCAAGCTCGCCTTGGTCGCCTTGACAACTATGCCCCAAAAGCACCGACGTTTCTTGTATGCTATGTTAACCCAGTAATTAAATGGACTTGGTTACATAAAATTCCTACTGGGACCAAATTTCTAGTTCAACTAAAAGCAATTTAAGATATAAAAAGAGCAACTGTTTCTAGACTTTGTCAGTTTTCAAGATGAGTGCTTTGCTCAGATGATCTGTGGAACAAAAGAATCCTGTAGAAATGACAAGTAGCATATTCACATTGGCCCGTTAATTTTATGTGGCAAGGATGATAATTGTGCACTAAGAAATAAATCTGAAATAGGAAAAGGAAAAGAACTAAAGAATGCATTGATGTGGTCTTGCTGCTATACAGTAATATATTATGTTCCCCGCATTCTCTTGCAAGTTTAGGTTACTTTACAAAGATCCCGAAGACAAAGATACAGTAGACAGGTTTCATATTGAGAGAGAGCCTACAACATCGTATGGGCAAACATTTCCAGCATATGGGTTGATACTCATTGAGAAAAGAAGAGATCAAGAGAAACAAAGCAAAGATATGTAATTCAAATACATACAAAGATAGTATAAGAGCAAATTATCTTTATTCAGACCAATTTACTCAAATCCATATCTTCATTTCCTGTGTATCAAGAATGCTAAAACACTTCTTATAACGGGAACTAAGAAATGAACATATTCTGTACATAGTGAAACTTCCTTATTTAAGGCAGGCTATGATAGTGGAGATAAATTGAGCACTTCATCTTGAAGACATTGATAATGTTGCAATCCCCCAGTCCAAACATCGCTGAAAGACTAAGGTTATCTTCAGTTTGTTTCCTAGGGCATGTGCTAAACAAAAGCTGCTCAGTTTTTTTTTGGAAGGTGAACAGAAGGTCGCTGTCTTGCTTATATGAGAAAAATTCTGCCATCCTTTTTCTATCAAGTTAACTTCCAGGAACAAAATTATATTTAAAATTAGAATGCAAGTTTTTGCACAGTAAGCTCAAATCCATGTCCGCCAAGCCTCAATTTATGTCACCGAAGATAAATTTTATCTGGTGACACAATTGTTGCATGTCTCTATGCCTTTGGCATCCAGATTCATCTTCTAGTTCTGAAGGTCATACCTACTGTTATGATTTGAAATTATGGTAAGGCCATATTTCCTGCCATTTATTCAAATTTTGTGGTCCGGGTCCCGTCAGTGATGCTAGATATCCCTGTGTAAGTCTTCATGCTGTATAAGGGAATTATCTCCAGCACCTGCTCACATACAGAGCAAAAATGTTACTTGTTTCAACTAATAAAGAGGATGCCTTCTTGTTACAATCCAAAGGTCATATCTACTGTCATCCCTTTACAACTCACAGACCAAACATTACAGCCATCTTGTTAAAAACTCACGGTCAAGGCCCTTCCAAGGATGTGTTGTCTCTGTGAAGACCTCATGTCATATACAAGAAATTGTCAAAGGCTTTCAAAGACGTATCTCTATGAAAGCCTCATGACATATAAAGAAAGACATCCTTTCCATGAGAAGAGCTACGATACCACTGGCGTCAATTAACAAAGAAGATGCCTTATATTTACTTTGATCCCTTTCTATATGGATAGAGGGAAATATTTCCTTACAGTCCTTCCTAGAGAGGCTACATTAAAAAATGTAGAATCTTTCTTAAAAGCACTTACAAAGACATGACAAAAACTAGGCATTCTTGTCTTTGCCTTTTTTGTTAGGTACTATACTAAGATGGAAATCTCTGCAGGAGGATTTGGATTGTGCAACAAAACTGTATTTTCAGGTCAAATGAAATTCAAATGCATACCCACAAAAAAGACTATATGAGGTAAAAGATTATATTTTTCATCATGTAGGCAACTTAATGTACAATGTTACCATAAGTAGCTGGGTTCACCAATTCTTCAGGCATTATTAGGGCTTGCCGACTCAGTGATATGCACTGACTTGGAACCAACCTGATCCAGTACGAGTTGGCCTGACTTAGTGATATGCACCGACTCGGGCCAACTCGGGCTGGCTTGGCCAAGTCAAATGTTTGAGGTTTTTTTTTTGTTCGTAAAATTAAAATTTATTGCAATATTTAGATTCTTTATCCTATATTTTAACTTGTAGAGTAGAACTAATATTTCATCAATCTAAAGTAAATATAAAGTATTTAGTATATTATTTATTTTTAACTAATTTTTGAACATTATATCATCATTAGATAATAAATAAATCAATAACCTAGAAAATAGAGTTTCATGTTCTTCATCCATGAAATGTAGGATCCATGGTTAATGTTATATAATAATTATAAATTTTCAATTTTTAAATTTTTTTTGATATTATATTATTATTTAAATAATTAATGGCGGATCGGATGGATTCACCCCAGATCATGGCTTGGGGTTGCCTGATCTGGTACGAGTCGCCCGACTTGGACCGACTCGTTGGCAGGATATTCATATCCCGAAGAAATATAATATAATACAAGGAGTGGAAGGCACTCATTCTTGATCTTCCACATTCCAATGAAGAGTTAAAAATCTGAGCAGTTCATAGGCAAAGCCTCAAATCTGAGAAAGAGTTAAAGATAAGCTACTGAAAATAAAGTTCAAATGTCCTAATGTGAAACACTGATCCTTACCAAAGGAGCGTTCACCTTTAAGACAGAAACTGCAGCACATCAACAGGGCACTGCATGCAACCAATTTTTTTTCGGGCACCCCATTAATATAGAATGAGAGATGTTTCCCACTGCAGTTGCATCTGAAGATCAGAAATAGACAGTTAATAAATACAAGGAAAACCTATAAGGGGAAACATATAAGAGGAGTGGAGAACCAAAAAACAAAAAGGCTATGTTTGTCAGATGCGTCGTGGGTACATACATTGCGAGTGTGGAGCCCTGATCTGTCAACGAAAAACTCTCTTGACAACTTCACGTTTTTTGGCTCATTGAATGAGTGCAGAACTTGTAAACTCTGCTCATGACACTCCATGATCTTGCTATTTGCTACACGCCGCAGGTGATAATTATGGCTAGCATCATTTACTTTGAACAGCAATTCCCACACGGGAATCTTCAGAACTCAGGTTCTTATGTGCCAAAGCTCAAAATAATCCATGTTGAATGTCGGTTGAGATCCCCAATTCCAGGCATCTTCTTGATGTCTCCTTTAGTAAGCTCACATTCTGTACTGAATAATTGCCCGAAAGTCTCTCTTCGTCCATTCAATGTTTGCTGACAGTTACCAATATTAATCGATTTCTGAAATGTCTGCTGTAATTGCTCTCAATCCAATTCTATTGTACCCTCATTCTCATCGCAGAAAGGAACTGTGGCCCGCATTTGCTACATCTTGGGATAGAGACGATATATCACATGCAGGAATTATCTTCATTATAGAAATGTAGACCAAAAAGAAACAGCCGCTGTCTCACTTTCATATGCATTTAAAAGTTTCCCAAGACCAGTCATAGCCTTTTATTAGTTCGACTAAACGGGAAAGGAGAGGGGTTGGGAAGAGGGAAGAAGCAAAAGCAAAGAGAATGACAAAGAATGGTAATATTATTCAAATTACAATCAAGTATAAGATCAATGGAAGAATACAGCAATATTTCTGCAGTTTCTTGTTGCACCCTATACAGCCTTTGAGCTATAGGCGTCAAAATAAATCAATCTCTAAGAAACACCTTCGATGAGCAACTAAGCCCTGTCTGGTTCTTGACAAAGTTGTACCTCAACCATCCAGTGATGATAGGATAGGTTCCCACTTTCCTCAAGAGTTCCACCGTCAACGGAAGATCAAGAAGCCGCCTAAAGAGAAGATCAAATCTCATTGTTCCTGAGTACCTCCAATCAGTCCAGCGGGATTCTGTGGGGAAGATTAACCCGCTTGATTCCGGAAAATTCTAAAGGGGCAGCCAAAGAGATCAGAGCGTAGAACCAAAATCAGGTGGTAGCAAAATGCCGCAAGGATCCAGCTTAATAGTTGAATTCCAAAAAAACAGGACCATATCCAACACCTCTACTCCCCGTCCCCAGCCTTAGGCGGGCATCGAGATGATCCTCCATGGACATTGCACTGGGGGTCGTAAAAATCGTTGCTTTCGATCAGATACTTGACGAATTCATAGGAAGAAGGGTCGGGATTTTTGCCGGCGGGATTGGTCGGATTCGGCAACCTCGATGGGGAGATTGCCGGGGGCGGCCTCAAGCAGCGGCAGCAGCACCCGCCGGGATCATCTCCATAGTAGTAGTAGGCGCTCCGGAACCTCCTGACATAGAACTTGTTAATCTTCCGGAAGGGGAGAACGAGCAGGCTCTTTGCCTTACGGATCTTCTTCTTGTACCACCTCGCCTCCTTGGGCTGTTGGCCCGGTCCTTGAGGTGCCCCCTCCTGCTGCTGTATCTGATCGTCCTCTCCGGGTCTGGCAGGTCCATCCACCTCCTCGCCCCCTTCCACCGGCTCCTCCTCCACCACCACCACCACCTGGGCCGCACCACCACCGCCACCTTCTTCAACTTGTCCTCGGATGCTTCCTTCTTGCTGGGTTTCTCTCGTATGATCGGACATATAAGAAAGGAAGCGCACCAAGATCAAGATGTGGAAGGGGGAGGGAGAAACGACAAGAAAACCAGAGCTTCCGAGTTGCGGGAGGAAAGCGCAGGGCGAGCGTGGCGTCCGTTACCAGGGAAGAAGGAATGCGTGAGCAGCATCTCTCTCTTTTGGGTCAAGAGATGCCGCCATCGTATCATATCAACTCAAAATATTCCCAATGTTCATACCAAAAACGAAGAAAATGTGGACCTCTTGATAAATGAGATTTGATTTTGGCTGGACCGGAAAGTATATATATATAGAAACCATACAACCAGAATAAACGATATTACGTGCAGTGTTTGAAAAAAAAAATCATGAAATATCGCATGAATAAATTAAATCAAATCAAATCAAATCAGAGTGTTAATGATCAGGCCTCTCTATTATTTCGGTGCATTGAAGCACACATACAATGAAGGAACCCTCGAGAAGAGAAGAGAATCACCAGGGCAGGGTGCCCCCTCTGTGTAACAATTTCATTAGGATGTAAATGATGTATATATATATATATATATATATATATATATCTCTACCGAGACAGACAGTAAATTTACCATTATCGTAATATTTTAAGGAAAAAAAGGGTAAAGTTTATTTGTTTATTGGAGAAACGCGGCTACGTTCCATACGAATTGAACAAAGTGGGTGGAGTATCCAATGCCGCTACAGATATTAATTATTTTAAGGAGTTGAGGATCGTGGACCCCCCCCCCCCCCTCCCCCGGGGGGCATCCTATCCTGTTAACCCCCCCCCACCCGTCTCTACTCCACCTCTCTTTCCCTCCCTCTCTCTCTCTCTCACGTCGATCGACTTTAGTTAGTTGTCAGTGGAATGTTACGAGGTTGGAGGTAGGTGAATTATACGAAAATCACATCTACCTATTTAATTATTTCCGCTACACACGACGTGGAAGATTATTTTTCTTAATTTATCTCCTCGTCGTCATCTGATCTTTCTCCCTCACTTTACTTTGTAATTGGCTGTGAGATATTAATTATTCGGTTGCTTCATCTTAATTATCCCCCTGCATTTTTCATTCTTTTTTTATCCATCTTATTATTATGACTCGTCTATATATATCTACGAGTTGTAGCGCCTGCCCTAGGCATAGTTTATGGAGCTGGAAAATAATATAAAATATTAATCTTGAAATCATTGATTTTAAGACCCATAGGAATAAAGTTTTAGGTTTCAAATCAAATCACTTGTCTTTAAATCCCCAGTTTTAGGTTCTAAGTGATTTTAGACTGAAAGATGAAAATTAATTAAAAAGAATGCCATATGGTCAACAGATTTTGAAACTTGGCAATCACTCTAAACACGGGAAAAGCATGGTAGGCCATTTTTTACAACATTCTAAACGTAAGAAATATGTTGTGTTAAATAAAGTATTTTGCAGCGTTTTACGTATAAACGGCATTCTACGATATACCAAATTGATGACCCTCTAATTATAATGGCAGCAAATTTTCACCGACGACGTATAAAACGATAAATATGGGCAAGGTAAGCATCCCGGCCGTTTTTGGGTCTTAAACAAATTAAAATAGCATATTAATCTGTTCACCTCCGAACAAATTTTTCGCATAAACAAAGATATATATAGTGACCGACACACGTGCGTACATACCTAAGAGGATTTTTGCTGCTCCGTACGTTCCTGATGTTTATCCACGTAGTTGAGCGATACCGTATGCCATCATTTAGCTATTAGTCAAAGAAATGCGTTTCGCACGTGAATTTAATTTAAAATTTTTAAATTATAATCATAATACAATTAAGTGTAAAATTTACACATCGACAGATGAATTGAAATTTCAAATATTCATTTTTATTCGTAACTTTCAAGTATTTGAAATTGACAATAAAAGGAAACAAAAATGAACGATCGACCATGATTATGACGCCTTTATACTATCTTGATAAAAGTTCTTTAGATAAAAGATCTAGACATTTAACACATACTTTCAATCGTAACAATCTTTAACGCACACGAGTAAGTTCGGATGTAATTTCATCTAACTCTTCTATTTAATAAGTATTTACATAACTTATATGAAATATATCTGAATATCATCATTTCCATGACACGCGTGCGTATGCAATAGGCACACACACAAATAATCTCTCTCTCTCTCTCTCTCCTCATTGATCATCTTCGAAATTTCACCTCATTGCACAATGCCTCCAAGTAAATAGTGATATGTAATATATTTCTGAAAAAAATATCGTAAAGTAAAAAATAAATAAGTTCTAAGATTTCATAGCTCAAATTTTTATGTATTTACATGTGAAATTTAAAACAATGATATAAACTACTTCCGGTGAACAATACATATATTTGAAGACTTACAAAATGACAATTCATGCAAAATCCACATATTAATATGAAGCTCTAAGATGAAGAGGCTTCGTCAGTCACAATTTTTAACTTTAAAGGTATGTGTTACATAACGATGACTGTGCGTAAAATGTATCAGAATTAACGAATATCTCAATCGAAGATCAATCTCAACTTGTAAAAATTATTTTAGAAGAAAAACATTGCACATCAAGTGACAAAGAGAGGAAAATTTTAACCCTTCTCCATATGGGAAGAGAAAAAGACGTGACAAAGAAAATGAGTAACTGTTCACACACGGCAGAACCATGATTCAAGTCAAGTTAAATCGAGACCTCCAGAGGAGGTACGGACTCCAAAGCCAAGCTAACAGAGAAGATCAGTCGGACGAATCGATTTTTTTTTAATTTTTAAATCAGCGGAAAAAAACCCACCAATTCTCTTATAAGATATGTTATAGATTGTCCGTGCTGTATATATTTGTAAACCATGTCAACATATTATACCTGGTCCGGTGGTGTATTAATTTTGATAAAATATTCGTTTTGACATTAATCTGAAAGATGCATGATGCGATGACAAAATAAATTAGAATAACAACTTTTAGAGTGGAGGAAGAGGAGGAGATATTATTTTTAGACCCCAAACTCGTGATTGTATTAGTTTTAATACATGTCTAGACAGGTATTAAGTTTGGTACAACAGTATACTCCTCTTAACATAATACTATTAAGATTGATAGAGTCGGTTGGGATCGCCTGTCCACCGCTCTCTTCACTGATATACACCAGGATGATGACAAGGCCCTGTTTTATGTCCACCACTCTTATAAAAGTTTTAAGAATTATCCTCGTGAAAAAAGGTATTGTCACTCATAAGTGTTGGTATGTAAATATTAATGAAAACAGAAGATACGTAGAAATTTCCATCCCCTAAACAAGCATGGGATCTTACATACGGTGTAGTCTTCGATCGTATCACATTAACATGTTACGGAAGGTATCAAAGGAAGACCAACTCAATGAATCTCACCCCCTTCAAATGATCTACCTACACGGGAAGCCCTGGCACCAACCAATTGAAATGGCCCAGCCCGGTTGTTGCCGGTCTTCCTCTCGCGGCCGCACCACGTCAACTTGACAAGTTCATGCGTCGTTTCGCTCAACACCCTGTGGCATTAACCGTTTTTTTAAAATTTTTGAACCGGCGGAAAAAAACTCATCAACTCTCTTATAGGATGTGTTATAGATTAATCACATCGAACAACGGGATTATAATTTAGAAGAACTAAATAATATCCATATATATTCACGTGTCAGTATGGTACTTGTTAGATAAAAAGAGGACAAATTAAGCACAACCATGTGCTTACATTAATTGTATAACATCTTAAGACGTACATGAAGATCGTAGCTAGCTAGGTACTCTTTTTTTCTTATACTTTTAATGTATATGGCATGCATGTATTGTTTATAGGTTTATTTATATTTGTTTGTAACTGCATGTTTATGTATATACTTTCTTCCTTGCATGCATGTTTATATATTTATGTACGTATATATACCTTCTTTCTTATTTCTTTTTTTTTAAAAAAAAAAATTCTGGTTTAATCTTTTTTTTTCTTGTATCTAAAGTAAAACAAGGAAACTAATATATACATGTAATGAAACGATTTATAAAATATATACCCGTAAGGTTTCTCCCCCAAAAGAATACAATTTATAAAATATGTCCATATATTTGTGTTCATACGACCTTCCTAAATTATATACGCCTGACCAGTGACCACTATAAAATCAAGAAGGTTTAATAACATATAAACTTTTTTTCTCACATAACACATTGTGACATTCAACTTTGAATATGGTTCTTTTACGTGCACACCAGTATTTAGCAGGTGTTGTCATAGAAATATTTAGAAAATTAGTGAATACTTTATCATCTAAAGTATCATTCACAAAGAATTAATTGTATGGTAGATCATGATCAAGATATTTCTCCCTTAATGCAAGAAGCAAGGTTGTTTTACTTTGTTTTCAATGTCATAGTCACATTTGATTTTATATTGTAACAACGTACATCAAATATTATTACGTCAAGAAATTAATTAAGCACTTTAACTTGCGCGTATTAATTCCTTAATGACTAGTTAGTTTACTTACTTCCAGGGTACTTGTCGTAATAAATTGAAGGCCACCCCACCATGAGCATGTCCAAGTGTGCCGTAACTGCTCCGGCCACGTTTAACGCGTGAAACTAAACAAATGAGAATATTGTGAAGATCGATTTTGTATTTTTGTGGTTGCGGGGCCGGGTTAATTTGGGGATTGGTTTGTGTCATGTATCTATCACCGATGCCGTTCATTGTTGCAGAGATGTGTCATTGTTGCTCGGGCTCATATAATTAATATTCTCTTACATATTTAATGTTCATCAGAATTAAGTTATTACAACCTTTGAGTGTGTATTAAATTTATCTTTTATCTTTAATTTTTGTGACGTAAATTTTAAATCATTTTAATCTGTTATATAAGTCATAATTTAATTTAATAATTAAAAAATTAAAAATATTGATTCAAAAAAAATGAGTTTGACGCGATTCATTTGATCTGAAATTTTTTAAAATTTTTTTAGATCATTTGACGGAGGCACAATTTTACACCCCAAATTAGATTGATTTAAATATTTTTACGTCACAAAATTTGTTTAAAAAATAAAAAAATTAAACTTAATAATCATCTGTGACGTCTGTAACAAACCACTGACTCTGTACTCAGACATATTTCTGGTTGGTTGCCTCGTCACAATCTTACCATCTCGCAACAGGGATGAGACTTTTGGGAGAGCCGGCCGTGTGTCCGAAGACGAATGGAGGGAGAGTGTCAAAATATCTATCTATACAGGTATAAATGTGTGTGTGCATGCCTTTTGACAAAGATATGACTGGGTTGGGCTGAACAGTGCGGTGTGCACAATCATCCATTTGAGAATGGGATTCGTAGCCTGCGAACGAGCGGAGCATCGAATTTAGGTTGGGCGATTGAGAAGGTAGATCCGACAGGTGGTGCTCTTCACCTTGCGCGGAAGATAAGATAAGATAAATCGGTTTGGCTAAATATCGCCGCGCTCGCCCTTCGTTGGTGGGTGCCGTATGGGCTATATGAAGATACATGACCGACATAATTTGTGGAACCCCGCATGGTAGGGACGTCGATGATAATCGATAACTTGTTAATCGTTCCTTTCGTTAATTTAATTGAGAGTAAACAAATAATATTTTTACTTAATGAATTAATTAATATAAATATAAATATATTCAATTTCTTAATGAATATGAAAACAGATACATTTCGTTTCGAACTCGTATTCATCATTTATCGTTAAACAAATTTAAATTTGACCCAAATAATTAAATGTATCGAAGAAAATGACGTCAAAGATGAGATAGATATATAATTTAAATTATTTCTACTTTCATTATAGTAAAATATTTCTAAATTATAATATTTATTTATATTTTTAAATTCTCATCTTAATATATTCTTTATTTTCATATAAGACATGTAAAGAATGACAAGACGACTAAATTAAAGTCCAAGAGAGTTAATTTATTTTCTTATTTTCACTTTATATGTTTTATCTTATCTTCGGAGCTGTTGTAATATTATATATTTTTATACTTTTAATTTCATTCTATTCCTGAGAGTGATCTCAGGAGATAACTCTCTGATACTTAAGTCAGAGACGCGTGTATAAGCTAAGAAGGAGGGAGAAGAGAGTGAGAGTGAGGAGAGAGAGAGTCTGATCAAGGAGTGGAGCCCTGGACCTGAAGGATGCTCGAAGCGGTAGGGAGAGAAGAATCATAAGGGGACATCTCTGATCCTACTCCTCGGGTGGAGATTCCTTCGGCTGCTATGCGGGGAGCTCTTCTCTCTGTGAGTGACTCTGTGTAAGAGCGTATGGAGGAAGTTTCTGGCCATATGTACGCGAATGTGTATCTGTCCCCCTTTCTCGTCCTCGGTGAGGACCTATTTATACAGGCCACAGGGGTACTGACCATTCCTCAGCGGGGCAATGACGAAGATCGTGGGGAGATGCATGTTATTTCCTTGCCTGTTACTGGAAGGGAGACCTTGTAGCAGGGATCTCGGCGGCGTGGGTGTGACCCGTTCTACGCTGGGAATAACTATGTGATGGCGGTGGTAACGTTCGTTTGTTGGCGAGTTCTGCGACGCCCGAAATCTACGCGTGCCGTAATTTTTCCTCTATGTGCTGGCGGAGCTTCCTAGGACCTCAGCTAGGTGGTATTGACCGGACCAGAGTCCGGTGGGATAGTCCACCACGAACTTGGCTGAACCGGGCCGTAATGGACCTGACGATATTGGGCCACATTAGACATGGCGGCCATTAATTCCCCTCCTCACTAGCCCCCCACTCCTGAGCATCGAGCATGCTCGGAGCTCGGGAGGAGTCACACGAGGCCAGTCGAGGGAAAATGTCTGGCGGAATCTTCTCGAGCCTTCTCATTCCTTTGACATGGGGAAGCCCTCTACCAATCGCCTTTCTTGGTGCGCAAGGCCATCCCCTGGCATGTCAGGTGATGTCGTCGTCATCATAGTGTAGTCATCTCGCGCCTGGAGAAATGGAGACAGTAGACATTGGGCCGGTGCTTGGGTTTCCATCGAGTGCCCTAACGGCGGCAGTTGCATCCTTTTGATGGTTCGTCTGATCGAAGCGAATGCTTTGCCTCCCGAAGCTATTAATAGGAGGGGCAGAGGGTGCCCGAGGTGGCTCATTCGTCATCTCCTTCTCCGGTGTTGGTGCTCGTCGTGTTCCTTCTGCCCACTCTCTTTTGCTGCGTGTGCTTGCTTTGGCTCTCGCTCTTCGTGAGTGGTCGTGGTTGCTAGGTTAAAACTTTGATCGAGCCGAGCTTGGATCGACCAAGAGTGAGGAGTGGTTAATCGTCCGTTACAGTCCTCCTGAGAAAGGGGAAGTAAGACGGAGCGAGGAGTGACCAACTCTAATTTCTGAGGGACACATCTGACTCTCTCCTGAAGAAGAGGGATGTTCGGTTGCCATCCTCTAGGAAGTATCCCGAAAGACACACCTGTGGGGTGGTCAGTGGATCACCACGGTGCTCCTAGAGAGGAGTTGTAACACCCTCAAATATAGCTAACTTGTACTCTATATCACCAAGGCGTCTTTTGAAGTATCGGCTCAGTTCTTGAAAAGAACTCCAAAGTTAAGCATATTTAATGAGGAGTAGTATTGGGATGGGTGACCTCCCGGAAAATCCTCCATTCTGGAGCTGATCATCCTTAGAAAGGGACAAAGTCGTGAGCCCGGTAGACCAAAACGGATAATAACTCGACGGTATAGAGTACGGGGCGTGACAGAATGGTATCAGAGTCATACCCCGGCCGAAAGTGTGAGAACTATAAGTGCCATGCAGGGCAAAGTGCTACATTATGGGAGCCACCTCTTGAGCCTATAGGGACCACCTCTAGAGTCCTATCTGCATGGGGATTTGATTGCGTGTTATATGTGCCCAGCGACGAGGACGTCGACTATATAAGAGGGGTAGATTATAACACCCTTAAATATAACTAAGTTGTACTCTATATCACTGTGGCACATTTTGAAATATCGACTCAGTCGGAGGGTTGTCCCTTGAGAAAACTCGCAACGCTCCTTCTGATCTTCCGTTGGTGGTTGCAGGTCCCTTTTCAGCACGGCTCTCCTTCTTAATCAAACAAATCATTAGAAGTGTGAATCGTGAAGTGAACAACTATTTTTCAACCGCTACAAAAGGTGAATATTTGATTTGATATGTATATATGTACGCGGGAGAGGGAAAAACAACATTAATAAACAACCCCTTTATTAAGTATATATAATATATGCATCACCTCCACCTCCTAAGGGAACTAGTCTACCTATTACGTGTGCATGCGTGTGTGTGTATATATATATATATATATATATATATATATATAATCTCGTGACTTAATTAGCCCAATTAAGTCAATCTACTTTTAATCTTCCATCCCCCACCAATCTACCGTAAACCCATTCTACTCAGGGATCGTCTTCCCTCCTCTCCCTGCCTCGCCCATCGGCATCAACATCCCTCCCATCTGTAGCTATAATAGCTAGTCTTCTCCAATTGTCCAACCCTGTTACCGCGTGCGCGTGGTCGGCGACAGCAGTCAACTGTATATATACATAGCTGTACAGTTTAACTTCCCGGCCATATTCTACCCTGATCTCCCTACTTCAACAAGCTAGCAGGCAGGCATATGCGCAAGAACAGGCCAAGACGCGTCGACACGTGGAGATCACCCCCGCCAGCCGGCATCGATATCTCTGATCAGATCTCTGTGGTTTAATTTCTGGCTTGGCTACGGGGGCGAGGCGATGAAGACGCTGCTCCTCCGTGGGGAGTCGCACAAGGACATCGATCGACGAGATACTCAGATGCGGCCTTGCCACCATCGTCGAAGAGGACGAGCTGGCGGAGGGGTTCGCTGACGGGGGCGACGGCAAGGATCCAACGACGTCGGTGGCCGCAGCCAAGGATCACAAGAAGAGATCATGTTCGGGTATTAATAGTACATTGGCGGCCTGACGGCTTGCCATCGAGTCACCGCCAGCATAGCGAGCTCATATGTGCGCTTCATGACGAGTTTCGAAGCTATAATATTGGTGGACAATAGAGATGTAAATAGATCAGATTCAGTTCAGGTATATTAATATTATATTTTATTTATAAAAATTTTATAAATATTATATATAGATAGTATTATATTATTTTTACGAATATAAATACAGATATATCCGTCACGAGTATAAATATATCTGCAGATATCTGTATCCGTCTATAAATCATGAATCTACGTCCACATCTAAGGAAACGTGGAATTTATAGGAAGTAAAAAAAGAGAAGTCCGATCAACAATTTTTTTATCAAAATAATTTTATATTTTATAAAAACGTCATTATAATTTTAACAAGAAGGTCAAACTCACAAATCTAACAAGATGAATAACATGTTGAGCTCATGTCAAAATCATAGGCCTAATATGCATAATGATTTATTAAGAATAAGTTCGGATCGGGTATGGATTCGAGTGCATTAAATTCATACCTTATTCGAATATGAAACGAATATATTAAGTATATCCGAACTCGAATCCATATCCGTTTATTCGGATATTATCCGACCCATCATAATCGGGTGAATCGAGTAATCGAATTTACTGATATTTTTGACATCTCCGGTGGACACAGCATGCATGTTTCATGTCTCAGATCGTCGCCATTAATTGGGCATCTGATCGATGGGAGATGGCACTTAATTAAAGGAGCGCCTATTGATTATTATTATTATTAACTGTATAACATACATAATGCATGCATCGAATGCTCTCCTCTCAATCGATCACATATATAACCGATCGATTAGTGTTGCCGAAGAGAAGAAGATCTTGGATGTGTCGATGTTCAGATTCAAGAACACATGAATGACTAACTGGTCATATATGCATGTTGAAGAAAGCAGTCGACAATATTAGCACGCTCACTAAGATTCACTTGCACGATGACAATTAATATCTTGCTCGCCGAACGCCTTGCCACTGCCTCCGCCGCTGCCTCGCCTACTGTGGCACCCCAGACCTTGACCTCCACTGTGTCATTGCCTGCGGGGGTCGTCCCCCCACCTGCCCTTTGCCAGCCACGGGCTGATGCTACTCCCCTGCTGGCTTGTGACTTTGCCTTGGCACCTCTGGTCGATGCTGCTTCAGCTGCAGGGTCTACCAGTTCTGTGGTGGCCTTGCCTTCCATCGAGGGCTTGCCATCCACCGAGGCCATCTCTCCCCCCCCCTTTGTGCGCGGGTCGACCTGTGTACCCCGTGCAGCCCTCCTGTCCTCTCTCAGGGGGCCGTCCCTCCCGTCTCTGCCATGGCTTCTACGCCTGCTCGGCCCATTGTAGCTGCTGCCCCAGTGGCACCTACTCTACCGGCGTTGGAGCCTCCTGCTGTCAACACTGGCCATCATTCGTTTGCTCTGGCCTCCCAGGTTGCTCCGGCGGCGCCTGCTGCCGTCGTCCTCCAAAAGGAAGCAGAGCATTTAGCCCGACTGGCCGCTCTACGTGCTATGAGGGATGAAGTCAACAGCCTGCCAGCCTTCTCTAGGCCTGAGGCTCCTGGCCTAGCTCGGCCCTCTCCTTTGCTGCTGCCTTTTTGGCACCGTCTCTGCCGGCGATGCAGCCCCACGATGTGATCTTGGGCCTACGTGTTGAACCCCACGACAAGGGTTCCCCCCCTTCATGCCTCTTCCCTGGCTGTGAGTGGTCATGCTTGTGACGTGTCCAGCCAGCCGGCTACCCTAGCTGCCTCGCCGGGTGCTCCCCGACGGTCCTTCGCGCCAGCACTGCACCATGATGTTCATCCTTCGGACCACCATCACGATGGGGGTTTCCCCATGGGTTCTCCTCCTCCTTCGATCTTGGGCCTTGCACCTTCGGCTGAGCCTACGGTTGGCTCTTCACTGCCCCCCGCTACTGCTGCATCCGTCCAGCCCGATCCTGAAGTCTTTGATCCTTCCGTGGATGTGCCGGGCACGGAGTCCTCTGATCCGGCCATGGCTCGCCATGCTCCGGCTGATGGATTGCTGCCCTCTCCTACTGGTATCCCCGACGACGATGGTTCGGTTGGTGAGTAGGACATGGTGTTCAATGAGCCTCCCTTCCAGCCCGCTCGCAGGAGGAACAGAAGGACCAGGCACAGGCCCTACGACCCCAAGTTCGAGTACTTCAGTTAATGAGTCTGCCCGCAGGTTCATCTGAAGGTCTCTTAGTCACTCCTGCGGCCAACTTGTCTTCTCGCCTTGTGGACTGTTCGCTTTGGTCTGTTGTTATTATAGCTGCATGTCCCTTGTTCTTGAGCTACTGGTTGTATTTTCTTATGGGTTTCTTGGGCATTGGCCCCTTCGTGTATCGACCTCTTGCCTTCGGCAGGGTGCCCCTTTCTTTCCCTCACATGTACTGCTCCTTTTATTTTACACTCCTTAATAAAAAACCGCTTGTATGGTGGTCGGGGTGGAACGTCCATCCCCTTCCGCAATGAAAGGATGAACGGACTCTCTCGTATCTCCCGTGCAAGTATTACCTTTGAGTTAAAAAAAATATCTCCTCACGTGAAATATAATTCTGAATTGAAAATTGAATTTTGTAAGGATATCAGACATACAAGGAGAGTCTTTATCACCACTCATGTGCTGATCGACGATGCATCTAGATTAATTTAATAAACATCAAAGTGCATGCACGAGAGATCCCATCCTTGTTTGAATTGCCTCCAATTCTATCATTTATTGTCTTTTTCTTCTTTTTTGTCAGAATATTTACAATTCCCAGAAATCTCTCTAGTATTTTTTTTCATTAGTTAATTAGGGGGTTTTTTTGGGTAGAATTAATCTTGCGATAGTTCTGCCCGTACGGACAATGTTTCTGCCGGTTTAGGCCCACTGTTTCAACCTTGTGGTCTCACCGGGAGAATAAATTTCTTAGAGGCCCCCCATCACATGTAGAGAGCAATTAATCATGCATAATCCCTCACAAATTTGTGAGTTAAATTCCTCCTCCGGTCAAATTAACTATTTGAGATGGAATTTATATTCAATACCTTCTCCATGTAAAGTTATCGCTAATATGGCCGAGTTATATTTCTTTTTTGAATTTTTTTATATTAATACCATTGTTACATGTAAACTTATAGATATGTTATTCTTGAAAACATATTAACATATATATCATTATTATTTTGAAAATTTTACAAATATATAAATTTAGTTAAACACATATATCATTGTTATTTTAAAAAATATGTAAATATATCATCAGCCATGACATATTTATAAGATTTTAAAAATAACAGTGATATATATATATATATATATATATATATATATATATGCTAATACATTTCCAAAAATAACATATTTACAATTGCGCCATGGAAAAATGACATTTATTCAAAAAAACCCCATTATTTTTCTTTGTTGGGTTTTTATCTTCCCTCCCTATACAAGAATGAAAATCTCCATGGATGGTCATAGATATGGACCATCGATATTAATTTTACTCGTTGCACATCTAGGGTGAGATGCACATCTTAGATGTGGAATGTCTTTGATTTTTGTATTTTAAAATTTTTTTAAAGTGACCCTCTGAGATACTCTAACTTATGGTGTAAGTCATGTCACTATTAAATTATCTAAAAAAATAAATCAAATAAATTTGATCTCTTCGTTTAAAAATCAACCTATTTCATTTTTAAATTTTTTAGATAATCGGATGATAATATAGCTTACACCTCAACTTAAAGAAATTTGGAAGTCACTTTAAAAAAATTAAAAAAATAAAGACGATGCACGCCTGGAATATGCACACCTACAATACGTAGCACACCTGGGTGGATGCCCGAACTCTTAATTTTCAAAAGCGGACCATGTCTTCGTGGAGTCGGTTGTGTCAATTAAAACAACGTGGGTGCCCTTAATTAATTTGCCCAGCTTGTCTCCGTCTTACCTTCTCCCACCAGTACAGCCGTTTGCTTGCTAGGTAGCTAATTAATAAGTTGCTGTACATAGCTTGATAGCTCTCCAATTAATCTTTCAAGAAAACAAAATGGGGAACAAAACATTGAAAAAACGATTAAGGTATAGATTAATCAATGTGTAGCCGACAAGATTAGGCAGATTAATTTATTAAGCTCGATCAACTAATAAGCCCAGAAATAATCGCTCCGTTGGGCTGGGCGAGGTATACATATATATAGTGACCAGGACCGGTTGCCCCTTAGATCTACCGGAGGGGCAACATATATAATTAATCCGAACCTAGCTAGATAATTACAAAATCTGATATATGGACTCATTAAAATAATTATATATGAAACAAATAAAGTCCATATATAGGCGACAGTTTAGCTGCCTAGCTAGGGAGGGCAGGGGTCTAGTAAATGCTTCCTAATTATTTGAGTTATGCTCAGCTTCCGCGTGAGAGGGGAAGTACCGTGTATCGATCGAGGTGCATGATCCATTATTCTAATTCTCTGCCATATATAAAACCTTCAAATGAAGAACAAAATTAGAGACATAAAATTTAAATTTCATCCGGAGTCGTATATATTTTAGCTAGCTAGCTAGCTAGGTATGTTGGATCTGTGGCTTTATGTAGAATTGAAGCTAGCCGGAGACATATATAATCAATTCATTTTGTGCCGATCGATCGACTTTATATATATATATATATATATATATATTTAGGTGTTCCGAACTCAAGCAAATTATCCATAACAACGTGTACTTGCAACCGCTGGTCAAGCTGTACGTGTATTTCATTTGCACGCGCGCCAAATTGCTGTAATGAATCCGAATTAATATTCCTCAGAGAGGTACGTATTAATCGTTTAATTTGAAAGTATGATTGGGCATAATTTTTTATGTACGTATTTTTTTAAGAAATTAAGATCATTGTACGTATATACATTTAAATATAAACAACTCAAATGGAAACAAAAAAGCTGGCTCCGGTATCGGTGGTACTGTTGGGAGATTGTTTACTGATGGTACAGCTGTGTGGATTGAATTAGTTTAAGTGAAGTTTTCAGAACAAGGTGGCATGAACCTGCAGCCCCACAAACAATTAATTAATCAAACTTGGTAATTAATGGAGGGAATGTTTCGAGCAACAACCTAAAGCCCCACCTCGATCTCCTCCTCATTAAATATAATTAATATTCTTCACTACAGTACTGTGAAAGAGTTCATGAGATGCTGGCAATTGGTATATATATATATATATATATATATGGCCTGCTTAATTAATTAATTATGACAGTTATATTGACTGATCAGTTGTGGGAGGGCTTGGCCTCAAAATTAAGGCTAAAAATAATTAATGGTGCTTAATTACCTTGAGATGAAAAGGAGTATATATACTAATAAAACGTGCAGGGCTGCCAGCCAATCAAACGCATGCATCACAACATCCCGATGAAGATAAGATGAAGGAGAGAGGAAATTGATAGAACGACATACATTTACATGGTGCAGCAATTAATTAATGTTTCCACGTCCATAGAACACGAACAATTAAGTGTTATTCACAACGAACCCTAGCTAGCTCTGATTAAACGTACGAACAAGCATTCTTCACAACGAACCCTCTCTAGACGTGAGTCGGTTAACGAACTTATGTTGGAGCTGGAAGAAGTTAATCATGAGAAGGTTTCTCCAATATATCCAAATTAATGAGCATTTAAAATTAATACATGCTCTGGTCAGCGTTAATTAGAAACCCACGGCCGGGTTGCATTTATATATATATATATATATATATATATATATATATATATATATATATATATATGCACATATATCAAATGACGTCGAATTCGTTTTTTTTTTCTTCTAATGATCTTATTCTTTAGTTAAGGTGACAGCTTTGGGTGCGTGGCTATATATATATATATAAGAATGGACTAAAATAGAGTCTAAGAAGTAAAAGAAATCAGAGAGAAACTCATGGGGAAGATAAATTAATGTTACTTCTCTTAGAGTATGTACGTACGCACGCACCCTAATTATTCAATTCAATTCCTCACAAGTAACGCCACCTCCTCATGAATATATATGGAAAAAGGATTGGTACGAAGGAAGAGTACGTAGCTTCATGAGGCGGTAAAAACAGCATAAAACTAGCTAGGGCATCACAAGAGGCAATTAGTTCTTAAAAATATCGGTATTTTATTTAAGTACATGTCGTCGGATATGTATCAGATCATGTGACCGGCCAGCTGGTACCTTCTTCAGAACTAAACTATATACGTACGTACAATGACACGGTGAGTGAGAGTCTCGCATGCAACTCGGAAGAACTACCCCTCCTAGCTAGATCCGGCCATCTTCGATCTGGACGTATACTACAATTAAGTACACTGCATCTTAATTAATTAGTTAAGGAGGAAGATTAATTAATTTGAAGCAAAACGGATTAATTAAGATCACTTAATTGTTCATGAGATCGAAAAAAGAGACCTCCGTACGTACGTGTTGTTGAAGAGTGTGGCCGCACCGCTGCTCGATCGGCCTCCGACAAGAGATGGAAGGGTGAGAGAGAACTGGTAATCCCCACTGGGAGGAGAAGACGATGGTGGGCTGAACTGATCCATCCAGTGCCCTGATGCTCGTGAGGACCTCTGCGGCCAAGTGGGACAGCCTCCGGGGGAGCAACACAAAAGAAAATCCCCTCCAATATTTCAGCCTCTTGGCAGAGGAGAGCCGGAAGCCCAACACCTTGCCGTTGGACTTCCTCGCCCACCGCCTCCGCAGCCTTGCGGCAGCCACCTTCTCGTCATGTTCTTCGTCGCGGAGCCGCTGGTAGCGGCATCTGGACCGCCCTCGGGCCATGCCTTGCAGGCCCATGCATATGAAGAGAGCTTTTAGAGAGCAAGCCATCGTCTGATCGAGCGAGCGAGCGAGCGCGGAGATAAGATATGGTGGAAGAAAGGGGCCGGCCGGATCGATCGATCGATCGATCCAATGATCATGGGGGTGGGATTGAAGGTTGTGGAGGGGTCGACATATAAAGACGGGGGAGAAGAAGCAGCCAAGGACAGTATTGTGAGGGTGGGGGGTGGCACATGGAATAACAGCAACTTAGCTTTAATTAGCTTTGTACTAGGACGTCAAATGTAACAAAATGATGGGAAAGAGACGAAGTTGCCGACGTTAGGATTCCCTCCACACATGGCCAGCATATATCATTCGTCTCTCTCTCTCTCTCTCTCTCTCTCTCTCTCTCTCTCTCTCTCTGATACAGATGACATATGACCTCTCAATTCTAAACCTGCAGATACAGATGACATATATATATATATATATATATATATATATATATATATATATGACCTCTCAATTCTAATTAAACCACCCACTTGAAGTCGCTTTATCATACGTTTGACCGCTATTCCCTGTGGAGGATGTCTCTGTGTGGGTGTATAGATATATAAATATGTGTGGGTTAATTTGTTTTATGATAAGTGATACCTGATAAGTCCATGGATCGATACGTATGCCGTTGGCTTGATCTTAATTAGCATCAATAATTTAGGGCATGTGCAATCATTGATCACCATGTTATATATGTATAGGATGGATGGAAATTAAGGCGCCATTAATCAAATCATATGGCCAATGATTTCTTGGTAGAATGTACACAACCCATGCATCTGGGATGGTTAATTTGAATCATCTAAGCATGCATGCATGGATTAAAACTAGCCGGCCGTCCATGATGATCAAGTGAAGGTAGCTTAAATTTAGCAAAGATAGAAACTTTGGGACGTCCAAGTCCGATCGAGTGGATATCCTGTGTGGATTGTTTTATATAATATATAGTACGTATGAGGGAAGCCTTAATTTGTAAGGAGCCCTCTTTTCTCCCATGTGAGCAACTCATAAATTTTTAGTCCCAATATATATATATATATATATATATATATATATATATATATATATATATATAGAGAGAGAGAGAGAGAGAGAGAGAGAGAGAGAGATTTTTAACAAATTTATATATATATAGATAGATAGATAGATATATAGGACCTTATAATGCTCAGGTTCAAATTACGGATCCAAACATAATATTCAAATGAGCAATCGGCTCAGTTTATAATCACGTGCCGTCGACTGATCTAGCTTGCGCATATTGATATGGGATTTTGACTTCTCTCATGGATTGTAAAACATTTTGAGACAATTTAAAATAAACGAGATAATTTCGAGTTTGCCTCCTGAACTAGCTAGCTAGCTAGATCTTGGGGCACCGTTTTAACTTTGTTTTCTGTGGAACGTATCTCTTGAGATCGTACACCAAAAACAAGTTGACAACAGTATATAAAGTGTACGTATATATATCTAAGATCACGTTTGGAACTACTTGAGGTGGGGGGGGGGGATTTTATTTTCAAAGAGAAATATTTAATATCCGTCTTGGACGGGTAAAATTCTTACCTGTCGAGAACGGTATTGATCCAAGTTGGTGTTGAGACCTACACATTAAGTGCTCAACGGACCCGAGCACTCACGTGGATTAATCCTATCCATTAACTCTATTCTGGATGGATAGAAAATCTCCCCGTTCAAGATGGGCAGTTAATATTTCTCTTTTTCAAAATCTCTAGAGAGACCAAAAATTGCCTTGCGAGAGCTTTTGGGGATTTTAGAAAGACCATCTTCTCCATCTTTCTCTCTCTCTCCCCCCCCCTAAAATCCCTCCATAGGAGAATCTATGGGACATGTGGGCATTTAGAAGGGATTGTGAGGAGGTAGAATTTCAATCGTTATAATCCCCATAATCTATCCCTGTTCCAAATGCGGCCTAACCAAAACTGAAGAGCATCTTCTCAGTTCAAAGAATCTACATGTACGAGGGAGGGACCTTGTCCAAGTCTTCATGGGCTTATACGTGATAGTCCATCTGGATGGGCCGCAGCGTATATGTGGTTCCCGCACTGTGGTATCACAGGTCTCATAAGTCAAAACTGTAATGTAACGGCACGGCCATAGCTTTAAGACGTCAGACTTAGGGGTGTTCATGATTCGGTTCAAATCGAATTAAATTGAATTGAATCGAACTTTAGTTTGATTTGGTTCAGTTTGAACTTAAATTCGGTTCGATTTAATTTCATAACATGTGAAATCAAATCAAATCGAATAAATCAAATTTATTATTTATATTTATATTTATTAATATTATATATCATAAATATTTAAAATATTTAAAAAATATGATTACATAGACCTAAACACATACAAAATATACGTATTTTTATTTTTATTTTTAATATATATATATAATTTATTAAATTCATATATATTATAATAAGATATAAAAAATTTGGTTTGAACTGAACAAATCGAATCAAATCAAATTTATTTGATTTGATTTGAGATTTAGTTTAATTTGATTTAATTTGAAAAAAAAAGTCCTCAAATCGAATCAAACCAAATCATAAACACCCTTGGTCTGAACTCCTTTGATACGTACTATTAACCATATGAGGGGGAAAGTAAGAAAGATGTTTCTGCATACGTACTTCATTAATTGATGGAGGAAAAAAAACTATACAATTGAGCTTCATGGGAATATGTTTACCTACAACTTCTCGTAGGTGAACGGTGATACCTGTGAACCAAATGTTGAGGTTTCTTAACCAAACTTAGATATATATATCGCACTTAACCAAGGTTGAAAAAGAATAAATTACTCTTAAAAACAAGGGAGAGTCGACAAATAATTAAGGCTTGCTAGGGACATGCATGCACAGCAGCAACTCAAACGACGGTATTAACGAAACAGGGAGCCTTTGAGTTTGAGAGGAAAACCAACCTGACAACAAATTTAAGTGACCAACACATGCACGAAACCAAACCAGCTCGATGACCAACGAACCATATTGATCGATGAGCATGCAGACCAGAGCCACCCACCACCGCACAGGGAAGGGGGAAAAAAGAAGGAAAAACGTACAGGCGACCATTAATTAATGTGCATTCTTATATATATATATATATATATATATATATATATATATAGATGTGCCAATTAAGTTGATGCTGAAGAGGATACAATTAAAACCAGGGTTAACTAGCTAGTCCCTAATTAATTTGACACTTGATCGAACAGATAAAATCGTACGATGATATAATAATGATATAACCTGCGTTAAATATGAATTCGTCATGAATTAGCCTATTACAAAAAGTACATGAAATCAGGAAATTAATTTCCCTGCATCGATCGGCCATATCTCCTTGTGTCGTGCCTTATATATATATATATATAACCCGGCCACATGATATTTAAGTTTACTCTCCAGATTGCCTCTCTCTCTCTCTCTCTCTCTCTCTCTCTCTCTCTCTCATTAATAAGCCTTTGTTTGGGGAGGGAGGAAAAAGGAGGAGTTCACCTTTAATTTGTATAAATAAAGAAATAGTTTGAATTGAAGCGCACACCACATCCCACTGTCCCAGCTCCCCTCCAAGCGGAAAGAAATGTACTAGGAATGGACAGCCACCTACGTACGGCACCTCTATTCGGGAATGGGTACGTATGCGTGAGAACACTATATATATATATATCGTTTTTTAAAATTCACAGAGATTCCCACGGTGGGAGCTTCGTCTGACCCATCATCATCTACTCTGCAAGTAAACATATATATGCAGGTAGTGCGCGCGGGAGATGATCGATAGCGCCAAGTTAATGAATGTCTTGCTCAGGAGATAATCTGTTTGGCTGCCAGAGAGAATCAAACCAAGGCTCAGGAGTAGATCTCTCTACGGGTAATTAAACCACCATCACCGCGACAACAAGAAGGAGGAGGAGGAGGATCGCGAGGAGGAAAACACACAATATCGTTGAAAAAGAAGGGGGAAGACAGGGACACCATGGGATTGTTGTAACGGTGGGGAAATGAGATATAATCATGTACATAATTAATTAGGAAAGATGAGGGGGGAGCGAGCCCAACCCAACCCAACCAAGAGGGGAAGAAAACAAAAAGAAACGGGAAGAAAAAACAGAACCCAAATAGTCAAGGACAAGAACGCTAACAAGAAGATCATTCTAAATTAATTAGGAAGACAGTACGTACGTACTCTCCCCATTCATCATCTCCCTAGCTCTCTTAATTTTGTCCATTTAATTTCCTGCTGAACAACAGAACAGAACAGAACAGGTCCTGGAAGAACAGAACATCGATCGATCTCCAAGGGCACCACCCACATGCATGCAGTTGCAGATGCAGCCGCGCGCTGGGAGACGGAGGTGCGATATATCAGAGAGGTCAACACGTATGTACATGTACACACCACTCGCCTGGGTGCCCCCCCCCCCCAGCTCCCAGCAGTAACAAACAAATTAAGAGTACCCCACTCGTTCCACGCTGCTGCTGCTGCCGTGGCTGTTGCCTCCGGTCTTAACACTCCTCCTCCTCCTATATATATATATATATATCATGACCACAAGGGACCCCAAGAGAAGGAGGAAGCGGCTGCGCGGGATCTGCCGGCCGGCACGTGACTCAGTCGGTGAAACCTGCGGCGCCTACCACCGCCGCAGCCGACGTACCGGAGACGGAGCCACACCAGACGGCGGAGGCGTCGGGCGGCGCGGAGCTTGACGCAGACGACGCGGCGGACGCGGACGAGGGAGCTCCTGATCCTGTCGGCCGTGCTCTGCTTCCGGGAGAACTGGTAGCTGCGGAGGAAGAGCTGCCGCTTCTCCATGTAGTCGTTGTCGAAGAAGGCGGATTCTGGTGGGCGGAAGACCGGGGGCCCGGCGAGACGGAAGCTCGCCATGGCCGCAGCTGCACCCGACTTCTAGCTAGGAGGGAGGAAGAGGAAGGACGCCGGGGAGGGGGAGGAGGTTGGCGCTCTCAAGGCAGAGGAGGCACGTACCGATGTAGCTAGGTAGAGGAGGCAGCTAGCTAGCAATAAGCAGGGGTGGTGGCGGCGCCGGGAAACTAACTTGGGAAGAGGAGGAAGGAAGGGAGGAGTACAAGCACAATCACAAGCAAGCCGTACGTGTAATACATGTGCGTGCAAGATAAGAGAGACGTACGTACGACAGCAAAGCAAAGCAACAGCTAGCTGTAAAATTAAGCTTGCGTGGTATGTAGAGGCGGCCCAGGCCAGGAGTGAATGCATAAATTAACTTCTGTGTTGGGATTTTGGAAACTTAAACTTCTAATAAGAGCGCAACTGCATGCTTGCTTACTGGATATCTACGTGAAAATGAAACCACCTAGCTACATGCTTGGAGCCTAATAAATTAATTAAAGTGTACGTTGTTCTTGGGGATGTACCTGGGTGGGGTGGCATATATATATATATATATGGAGGAGACATTAATTAAGACGGACAAGATCAAGGAGATGTGTTTGTATACCAGAAGACGGACAGAGAGACACACACACAGCGATGTACAATAGAGAGAGGGAGAGAGAGAGATGGAGGTGGCTTTGGAAAGAGAAAGAGTGGTTCAGAAAGAGAAAGCAAGGAGAAAGAGAAAGAAAGGACATGGAAGTTTGAACGAGAGGGATGGCGAGTAAGCTATGTATATTATACGCCTTTATAAAAAGGAAGAAGAAGAAGAAATTTGGATGGCGAAGGAGGGAAGCCGGGGGGGGCGCGCGGCCCAAGGCCAGTTGAAGACCGTATTGGCTGTGGAAGCCTGGCCTGGTCCTACGGAAGGGGGGGGGGGTGGCGGAGTGCTTTTTGGAGGCGCTGGAGGCTCTTAAATGGCGGGGGCCTTCTTTGATGGACGACCCGTTCCACTCATTTCTCTCTGATCACGTGGGTTCCGTGCTACCGAGGACAGCCTCTCTCTCTGTCTCTGTCACGTGTTCTTGGGGGGGGGGGGAGGGGTGTTGGTTCATCTCCCACATCCCCCCCCCCCCCGATCGCGCGTGATGTGTTCTCGTGTACTTTTTTTTGCCACGACCACCCGCATTCATTTGTTATCAGTCACGGTTTATTAGTGATATTTATTATTATTATTATTATTAGCTTCCCCACGGGCTGGGGTTTTTTTTAGAAGCGTAGAAGCCAACCGTTGCCAGCTTATTTATTTGTCCCTTCACCATTGTAAGTTTGTAACTCATGACCCATGAAAGAGTATCCGGGAGTAAAAAGTTGGCAAAATCTCATTAATGCTCATCTCGACGGCCCTCCATCAAGGTCTAGCCCTCAAAGTTCACCTTCAGTATATTGTCAGACTAACACGCGGCCAGCTGCAGTTTGACACAACGTAGGTCCAAGAATTGTATCCGTGTGTGACTACACCCTCTGGAAGCAATAAAAGCAACGGTGCACGCCTTGGGCGGATCTCATCGTAAGAAAATAGCATCAGTCCAACGAAAGAAGAGAGAGAGAGAGAGAGGACTCTACCCACCTCGTTTCTCCGTGGCAATAACCATCACGTCTATGGCGATCCTTGTTGTATTAACGACGAAGTTATCTCATCCAACTAAGGAACGAAAGGTCAGCACCATATCTCTTTACCTTGTCAAGTGAGTAAGCGAGACTACTCACGTCTTCGCTAGTCACGATAACTCAACGAAAGTGAAGATCAACTCCACGATGAAGAGATAAATAAGACGGTTAAGAGTACGTAAGTTCAACCTCTCAAGATCTCTCTCTCTCTCTCTCGTCTCTCATCCTCTCTTCTCACGAGAATTTATAACCGTCTCTTCAATTGTTTGACTTGATCATCAAAAAGTTATCTCTTGAGATATCTTTTAGAACTCTTTCTAACCATTGTTCGTGTCTGTAAATCTTTTTTTTTGAAGATATTATTTCTTTTTCTCATCAAATAAATTTTTCTTTTCGAGAGTGTAATCCGTGATCTAGATGACTATTCTCGACCCATACAGATAGTACTAACAACGATATAAGGATAGTGCACGATGAGTACGCCTTGATTATTACATTAGAATAGTGGGGAAGGGGTATACCTCTTCCCCATGCTGTGGCAACCCTCGCTTGCCCCCATGCCATCAGATCAGATAGTAAGTCAATAATAACACCCCGGAAAGTGAAGCAAATTGCAGGAGAGTGGAGCAAAGAAAGGAAGGGCAGCCATGGCCTGCGCCCGCCAAGCTATCGGTCTCGGCGCCCACCAACCCGACCCAACCCCACCCAAACAAATAATAATAAAAATAAAAATATCCCCAAACCCCAGGCTCCTTCCTCCCAGTTACTTACGTGGTGGTGCATGCTCAGCCTCCCATGCTTAATTACGTTGCCCGCCTCCGCATTTTTTCATAGAACAACCCTAATTAAGGTCTCTACGTACGCACTACGTCCTTCTTATCGCTGCTCGCTGCTTTTGATTCTTTTAAGTCCCGCTTTATTTGGGATTTATCTCGTGATTATCTCCATTTTAACTTAAATTTAAGTCATTTTATCTCGACGAGTAGATTTAAATAATCCACTTAAAAATGACTTAATCTAACTTGAGTCAGATTAACTTATCTCACCTCCATTAGAAAATAACTTAATCCAATGTCATATCAAAATAAAAATAAATAAAAATAGATAAAAAAATACACTTAAATTTAATCGAATTATCTTTAATCCCAAACAAAAGTGGAGATAAATGGTCAGACAAAAATGTCACTTAAAAACTCAACAATAGGGACACACATAAAGAAGAATGAGTACGGTGAATGACTCGCGTCGTCTCCTAATTACTACTAATACGCACCATCAAATCGTCGTATTTTAATTGCTTGCAATCGGGTGGCTGCTATTTGATGGCAACCGTCTGATTTTGATCAGACCATATGCATTTTTAAGCTGCTCTCTGTTTAATCAGGACGCATGCACCACTTTCACCCACCAGGGAGGGCGCTTTCCCATCCGGCGCCGAGTGTTCCACCACACACACACACACACACACACACACACCAAGTTGTCGACCATTCATTGGGTTCGGCACGTCCATTCATATATATGGACTTAAAAAGAACCCATAATAGTCTTGACCATCCACGAGCACAACATCGACCGTGGACCAAATTAAGGTGGGGGTGGGGGTGCCTTGACGAGGCAATCTTCTTGTCCGTCATGACCGTCGTCACATTAACGTGACCCTCCCTGTCACTAACTAATCCACCACGTACCCCCCCCCCCCCCACACACACACACACACAATTTTCTGCACCTCCTCCCCATTCGTCTCCTTTACTTGTACGCTTGAAACTCACTCTCGTGTGGCGCAACGCTAGAAAGAAGTGAAGAATCATCGTCACTTCCTTCCTCAAGGAAAGCATACGAGTTGCAATGTTGACAGACGCGCTCCATCCATTGCTAATCCTCTTGAAAACAAAGACCAGCGGTTCGAGATTAAAAAAAATACTTTTTATTAAATATAGTCATAGCCAAAGCCCGAATGCCCGGAAAGTACGATGGGGTGGATACCTATAAACTAAACCAATTATACTTATACACACACGCCGGTGTGCCATGCCATCATGGCACGAGTATTTAATTTAATAACAAATGGAAAATGTTAGGAGAAGTACAACAGGGTAGGGGGGGGAGGGGGGGAGGCAAACCACCCGCCCCAACCATCCCTACCCAGTCTCTTCCTCGCATCATCTTTACATCCCCTCCTTTCCATCGTCGTCAGTTGCCGTCGTCATCACGTAATCTTCTCGTCAACCACCAGAATAATATAGCCAGGTATATGCGCATGCCACGGGCTCTCTCAACCCAGTTGGTTTGAGGGGTCGAGCAACCATGACCAGCTACATTCATTCATTAGTTCTGACATGGAAAGAAGAGCGACGACGGCCACTCTGCCTGGCGTCACGGTGGTCAGGGTCATTTGCTGCGGTCAGGCTATTAGTTCTGACAGACGAAGTTTTTAAGACTGAACACTTATTCCTTCCCTTTGTTTAACAAGGGCCTCACAGGTCAAAAACAACCTCTCTCTCTCTCTCTCTCTCTCTCTCCCAAATTGCCCCCCCCCCCTAGTTAATAGGGTGTTTGGGAATAATTTTTTTTATAAATCTATTTCTATCTAAAAAACTGTGTCAACATAATTTTTGACTTAAAATTTAAAATTGATAAAAATTGACAATATCTGTTTGGCAGTAATATTATAAATTTTAAAATTTATGTAGACGTGTTTGGTAGATAACTCTCCGTGTGGTCGGAGCCGTCACCTCCGGGGTGCCGGCAGTTGCAGACAGAGAGAAGGGGGGAGAGAGAGAGGACGGAGTGGGAGAGAGAGAGAGCAGAAGAGGGGGGGGAGCCGCCGGAGGGCTGGTGATGTGACACAACCTCGAACTTAGTCAAACAAGCACATCTAAGCATCCAAATGGGCCTTAATGGGCCACCGCTCTCTTCGTTGCACTCTATTCCCGGGGTGACTATGTGATACCAAGGGTGACTTATGGGAATGGACCCTTGCTGGTAGAGGGCCAGCAAGGCCAAGAATTGATTCCCCAAGGTTGGTTGCCCAATTCGATTGGGGCCGACAAAGTGCACTCGGGCACCGGGTCACACTAACCCACGGCGATCACTCTAAGTCATGGACTTGAGGATCGGGCGCTCCTCACGAATTCAGCGATGCATGAATCAAATATTGAGAGAGCTACACTAGGTGAGCAAGGAAGAGACACTTACTCGACCGGTTTGAAGAAACCGGTCCCGGTCGGAGACGAGGGCGAGCGGGGAGGCGGTGGTTCCCCACACGCCGCGGCGGTGTCGCTTGACCTGCCAAACCACTTACAAAACTACTCCTCTCGCAGGAGGGGGGACCTTGGGGTAGGGGTTAATATGATACATTCAAACACTACCACCACGCAGGGTGGGGCCTTCAGCCGGCCAAGCGGGGAGGGGTTGGTGGACCGAAACGAAGAGAAATGAGAACTAGGGAAGTTGCAGCTTCAATCTGGAATTCTGGACAGGGGGTCGCTGTGATGGCTATGCCGGGCTTGTCCGGACTCCAAATTGATCGAAACCAGCTCCTGAAGCTTCCTGACTGGATGAGGTGGACTCCAGAATTTTTGGGGAAGCTCAGACGGTCGGAGGTGGCTGCACCAGCAACAGGAAGTAGCCTCCTCTGTCTGGCCGCAGGTACTGTCTGGACTGTAACAGCAAGTTGCAGAAGTGACTGAGCGCCCTCCCGAGCTCCGATCAGCACGAAACCAGCGGCATCATCTTCGTGGTCGAGGTAGCTTTCAGCAGGAGGTGACGGAGATGCATTCAGAGGTCGAGGATGGCCGGGGCACCCAGAAGAGTGGGTACTGGTCGGAGTAGACAGCAGAAAACAGAACTAGATAGATCGGGGGAGAAAATTCGTAACTTCTTCCTCCGGTGGCCGAACGGGGTTCTGTTTCTTGATCTTGAAAGATGACCGGTAGAGGAAGAACTTTGATGAAGGGGCTTCAGCCTGAATCCGCTGGGGTTTGTCGTGGCAGAAGGATCTTCCACGCTCTGGTCCAGGATGAAGACCTCTCTGCGCACTGTTGGGAGAATGGCTCTATCTGGCAGCTCCGAGCTCCGATCGTGTTGATTCCACCTCGCCTGCGAAGTAGACTGGAAGGCCTTTCCAGAAAGGTAGGCCACGCCTTCTGAAGAACTAGGATGAATCCGTGGTTGACGCTGCAACAAGGGCTGTTCTGCAGATCTGCACAGCTCCAACCTACTAGAAGAAATGAGAGGGAGATGTGGCTTCTTTGGTGGAGGGAAATGGTAGGAATGACCTAAGGGAGAGTGGGGGCTCTTGTGGGGTGGAGAAGGGAGCTAATGGTGATGGGGAATGGGGTGGAGAATGGCTGGAAGCAAGTGCTAGCAGGTGGAGGAGGAAGAGCTACGAATTTGGGGAAGGTGGGTGAGAGGAGAAGGTGAGGGGGGCACAAGTGAGTGGAGGGAAGGGTGGATTTCAAATTCAAAAGGTCTTGGAAGGTGGGTGATTATGTTGGGAAGTGGAGTGCTTGCATTGGAATGGGGTAGATTTGGTTGGAAGGTGGAGGAAGGTGTTGGAATGGGGAGACTTCTACCTAGGAACTAGGGAGTGGAGTAATGGAGGCCATGGGGAAGTGGAGGGCATTAAAGGAGGTGGTTGGAGGTTGGAAGTGGATGGGAGGAGGGAGGAGAGAGAAGGAAATTCGGATTTGGGGTTGGAGGAGAGAGAAAGAGGGGTGAAATAGAGAGATTAAGAGGGGAATGGGTGGGGAATCTCTCCCCTAGGGTCTCTCACCCAAAAACTAGAGGAATCACTCCAATTTGAACTCAAATGGCAAGTTTAACTCAAAAGGATGTAATCATTCATTAACTTCAAATGAGGGGAGTGGGGTCCTATATATAGGCAACCCACTCTTTACAATAAGTCCCTGACAAAATAAACAACTACAAATAACCAAGGGGGTTGGGAGTGCTAATGGGCCTAGTCCAACGAATGGGGCCCAATAGCTTACATTAGACATCATGATGATACCAAACATAGGAAAATAAGTGCTAGACTTAGGGAAATGACTCAAATAAAATGGAAATACATCAAAATGACTCAAAGGAAAACTACAAAATGGATAAGGGGCCTTAATAGAGTGAGGCCCAAACTCAACTAGCTCCCGAATGTGAAGAAGTGGACCCGAGCCAAAGGGAGTCGTGGGTGATGCCTCCATCAAATCCCCTGGGCCGCAAAGAGCTCGACTCCGTCGAGTAAGGGTCCATCCGGCTAAGGTACCGCTCGAGGAGATCTGGATCCAATCGCTGTAGGTCCTCCCGACTTACCCATGAGTCTTCCAACGGAGGCCGATCCTTCCACCTGACGAGATAGCGCTCATAGACCTTGCTCCGGGTGGTAGTGACCTGCTCATCCAATATTTGTTCAATGCGATCACGCTGAGCTCTTTTGGCTAGTGGACTCTCCTCTCGGGTGGGTGCTCTCTCAAAGGAGGGAGTGGGCTCGATCTCCTCACTAGGTCTCACCGTGGGGCCCTTGTAAGACACTAAGTCGGCGACATTGAATGTAGGACTTACCCCATAATCCTCGGGGAGATCTAATTCATAAGCATTCGCACCAATACGCCTCAAGACCTGGAAGGGCCCAGTCCCACGTGGTCTCAACTTGGAGTTGGCTCCTGGGGAGAGCCTCTCCGTCCTTACCATCACAAAGTCACCCTCTTGGAACTCTAAGTGACGCCGGTGAGAGTCAGCCAACCTTTTATAAGCCTCATTTTTTATGCTAATGTGCTTGCGGATTTCCTCATGCAATTTTGTGAGTGCTGACCTTCTAGTGGTTATGGGTGGACCTGGACAACCATATATAGACCATTTATGCCATGATGCCATATGGACCTTGATGAGCCTTGGTGGGCCGGGGCAACCATATGTGGACTTATCATGCAATGTTGTCATGTAGACTTTGGTGGGCTTAGGTGGACCGGGGCAACCATATGTGAATCTATCATGCAAAGTGGTGATGCATGTCGGGGGACCCGGACATCCGTAGATGCCTTTGATATGCTTAAGACCCATGATGAATGAAGGTGGACCACTACATCCAAATTTGGACCACTCATGCTTTCTACTTGACATGTGGGTGATATGAATGAATGGACCCAACATAGTGTTCATGCCAAGGGGTGTGGAAAGCCTAGACACATGCATACTTTTCCCAAAAGTGACTTCCATGTGTATAGGGGTGGGACAACCTTTGAATTCCCATTGGAACGGATCGAATGGATCTAAGAAGGTGGTCATCATGGGGTGGGGCACAACTTTATTACCTAGGGATATGTGGCCCAAGGTCTTGGCTCCCAAGGTGTAACCCGGGTCATGGATGAGATTGGTTTGGCCCAATATGATGGGTGAGGGTAGGAAAGGGTGGGTGGTGGGTAAGATGGTTGGGTTACATGGGGAACTAGACTCCCATAGGAAGGGATCAAAGGGGTCGTAGAAAGGTCTTCCTAGAGGGAGGCACTCTATGTCTTCAAGGTTCCCAAATTGTGAGTCATCCTCCTCCAAGGTAAGTGGGCCAAGTTTTCTAGTGGGTTGGCCGAACAAAGTGTTTGGGATCTTAATGGGTGGGTATAGGAAGGGATCGAAGGGGTCATGGTAAGGGTCACCTAAGGAGAGGAACCCTAGGTCCTTTTGGTCCTCACAACCCCTTGATGGTGGATTCTCCTCCTCTAGTAAAGTGATCGGGCCAAAGTTTTTGGTGGGATGGTCGGCCATGAATGGAGGACTAGGCTTTCTACCCGAGATAAGAAGCTCTAAATCGAGGAGAAGGTTGGGCTCATCGGGTGTAGGGAGGAATAGAAGGAGGTCACTAGTGTAGCAACCAATGGTGCAAATCGAGGTGATAGACCCTATGCATAGGTGTAGGAGGCCAAGGCTCTTAGGTGGTTTGGCCATAGGGGTCAACATGCTAGTGAACTCAATTTGCCATGCTACGCCCTTAAGAAGATTCTCTAAGGTTTCCACTTGGTAGGATGTTTGGATTATGGTGTGATAGGAGTTAATGGGTGCAATGGGAATGTTTTTCTCCATGGGTGGGTAAACATAGGACACGATGGGGTGAAGTGGTCTCTCCTTTAGCCATCTAGCTAGGGGCCCATCTATGATTATGGTGCTATTTGTGAAGGCTTGTGGCTCTTGGGGGTCCAAGCTAGGGGACATTTGTGATTCTTCCTTACCACGGATATGAACTTGGGTTTCCTCAATGATGGGGATGGGTTCATCTACTCCCATGTGGATGGTTGTGGTCTCCTTTCTCAAGGGAATGGGAAGGTCTATTGGGGGTGGGGTGATGATGGTTGGTGCATGGTGTACCCGGGGTGGTGGGTGATGGGAAACTTTGGCTTGGATAGGGAGGGGAAGTAGTGGAAGCCTAGGACTTTGGACTTTTGGGGTAGGGAGTGGGAGATGGGTTGGTTGGGGTGGCTTGGGTTGATTGGTTTTGGGGGGAATGTCCTTTTTCGGGGACAAGGGAGGGGTGGTGGTGGGGACCAAGGGGTTTTGTGGGGTAGGGGTTTGGTGGGAGCTTCTGGATTGGAGGGTGGTGACAATCATGGGCCTAGGTGGAGGGGTGGACACGGTGTCCACTTGGTTTTGAATGGTGAGGGTTGGTTGAGTGGTGGTCATCATGGAGGGGATTGGGTCGATTAGGGTCTTGGATTGACCGGGTGGGGATGATGGAGTTGAAGTGCTCCTTGGACTTTGGTGATTTGAGTAGGAGGGAGAGGGTTGGAGAGTGTAGGGTTTTCTAAGCTCGGTCTTCATCTCATCCCAAGTGCTAATTGGAGCCTCCCTACGGATCTTTCTCAAACCTTCCACAACTAACCAATGAGTTTTAGCTTGTTTGGAGAGGTGTGCCTTGGCTAGCCTCATTCTCCTTTCTTCGTTCAAGGGGAAACTTTTAAAGAATTGGTCGAGAGAAATCTCCCAATCTAGGTAAAGACTTGGGCTATTGGATCCATCAAAGGGGGGGGGTTTAATTTTCAAGTGTTCTAAAAATATGGTTTCTAGATTTCCCCAAAGGTCACTCTCATTTACTCTTGGTGCACGGCTATTTCCTTCAAGTCGGTCGAGTCGAGACATGATATCTTCAAGCCGATTAAGGACATTAGGTAGGGCTTCTATGATAGAGGTGTTGCTACCCACTTTGTTGGTAATGGAACTTCCATGAGGATTTGGGCTTCTTGGGAAAGTTGATGGGGATGGATATGACGGGTATGAAGCGGCCATTCTAGTGGACATGGGAGATGCAACTGAGGACTCTAAATGCATAAAAATGGCCTAGGACCAACTTGATAGAGACAAGTTGTGAACTTGCTCTGATACCACTTGATGTGACACAACCTCGGACTTAGTCAAACAAGCACATCTAAGCATCCAAATGGGCCTTAATGGGCCACCGCTCTCTTCGTTGCACTCTATTCCCGGGGTGACTATGTGATACCAAGGGTGACTTATGGGAATGGACCCTTGCTGGTAGAGGGCCAGCAAGGCCAAGAATTGATTCCCCAAGGTTGGTTGCCCAATTCGATTGGGGCCGACAAAGTGCACTCGGGCACCGGGTCACACTAACCCACGGCGATCACTCTAAGTCATGGACTTGAGGATCGGGCGCTCCTCACGAATTCAGCGATGCATGAATCAAATATTGAGAGAGCTACACTAGGTGAGCAAGGAAGAGACACTTACTCGACCGGTTTGAAGAAACCGGTCCCGGTCGGAGACGAGGGCGAGCGGGGAGGCGGTGGTTCCCCACACGCCGCGGCGGTGTCGCTTGACCTGCCAAACCACTTACAAAACTACTCCTCTCGCAGGAGGGGGGACCTTGGGGTAGGGGTTAATATGATACATTCAAACACTACCACCACGCAGGGTGGGGCCTTCAGCCGACCAAGCGGGGAGGGGTTGGTGGACCGAAACGAAGAGAAATGAGAACTAGGGAAGTTGCAGCTTCAATCTGGAATTCTGGACAGGGGGTCGCTGTGATGGCTATGCCGGGCTTGTCCGGACTCCAAATTGATCGAAACCAGCTCCTGAAGCTTCCTGACTGGATGAGGTGGACTCCAGAATTTTTGGGGAAGCTCAAACGGTCGGAGGTGGCTGCACCAGCAACAGGAAGTAGCCTCCTCTGTCTGGCCGCAGGTACTGTCTGGACTGTAACAGCAAGTTGCAGAAGTGACTGAGCGCCCTCCCGAGCTCCGATCAGCACGAAACCAGCGGCATCATCTTCGTGGTCGAGGTAGCTTTCAGCAGGAGGTGACGGAGATGCATTCAGAGGTCGAGGATGGCCGGGGCACCCAGAAGAGTGGGTACTGGTCGGAGTAGACAGCAGAAAACAGAACTAGATAGATCGGGGGAGAAAATTCGTAACTTCTTCCTCCGGTGGCCGAACGGGGTTCTGTTTCTTGATCTTGAAAGATGACCGGTAGAGGAAGAACTTTGATGAAGGGGCTTCAGCCTGAATCCGCTGGGGTTTGTCGTGGCAGAAGGATCTTCCACGCTCTGGTCCAGGATGAAGACCTCTCTACGCACTGTTGGGAGAATGGCTCTATCTGGCAGCTCCGAGCTCCGATCGTGTTGATTCCACCTCGCCTGCGAAGTAGACTGGAAGGCCTTTCCAGAAAGGTAGGCCACGCCTTCTGAAGAACTAGGATGAATCCGTGGTTGACGCTGCAACAAGGGCTGTTCTGCAGATCTGCACAGCTCCAACCTACTAGAAGAAATGAGAGGGAGATGTGGCTTCTTTGGTGGAGGGAAATGGTAGGAATGACCTAAGGAGAGTGGGGGCTCTTGTGGGGTGGAGAAGGGAGCTAATGGTGATGGGGAATGGGGTGGAGAATGGCTGGAAGCAAGTGCTAGCAGGTGGAGGAGGAAGAGCTACGAATTTGGGGAAGGTGGGTGAGAGGAGAAGGTGAGGGGGGCACAAGTGAGTGGAGGGAAGGGTGGATTTCAAATTCAAAAGGTCTTGGAAGGTGGGTGATTATGTTGGGAAGTGGAGTGCTTGCATTGGAATGGGGTAGATTTGGTTGGAAGGTGGAGGAAGGTGTTGGAATGGGGAGACTTCTACCTAGGAACTAGGGAGTGGAGTAATGGAGGCTATGGGGAAGTGGAGGGCATTAAAGGAGGTGGTTGGAGGTTGGAAGTGGATGGGAGGAGGGAGGAGAGAGAAGGAAATTCGGATTTGGGGTTGGAGGAGAGAGAAAGAGGGGTGAAATAGAGAGATTAAGAGGGGAATAGGTGGGGAATCTCTCCCCTAGGGTCTCTCACCCAAAAACTAGAGGAATCACTCCAATTTGAACTCAAATGGCAAGTTTAACTCAAAAGGATGTAATCATTCATTAACTTCAAATGAGGGGAGTGGGGTCCTATATATAGGCAACCCACTCTTTACAATAAGTCCCTGACAAAATAAACAACTACAAATAACCAAGGGGGTTGGGAGTGCTAATGGGCCTAGTCCAACGAATGGGGCCCAATAACTTACATTAGACATCATGATGATACCAAACATAGGAAAATAAGTGCTAGACTTAGGGAAATGACTCAAATAAAATGGAAATACATCAAAATGACTCAAAGGAAAACTACAAAATGGATAAGGGGCCTTAATAGAGTGAGGCCCAAACTCAACTAGCTCCCGAATGTGAAGAAGTGGACCCGAGCCAAAGGGAGTTGTGAGTGATGCCTCCATCAGCTGGGGAGGGGGATGCGCAGGGGGAGGGGGAGCCGCCGGAGCGCGGGGGAGGGCGCCGCAGGGGGAGGGGGGAGCCGCCAGAGGGCTGGGGAGGGGGATGCGCAGGGGAGGGGGGAGCTGTCGGGGGAGGGGAGGGCGCCGCACCGCAGGGGGAGGGGGAGCCGCCGGGGTAGCCGCCGGGGGAGGGGGTAGCCGCCGGGGGAGCTGCCGGGGGAGGGGAGGGCGCCGCAGGGGGAGGGGGTAGCCGCCGAGGGAGGGGAGGGCGCCGCAGGGGGAGGGGAGGGGGCCGTCGGAGGGCTGGGGAGGGGGGTCTTCCCCTCCGGCGTCGACACCTGGTAGTTGCAGAGAGAGAGAGAGAGTGAGAGAGCAGAAGAGGGGGGGCGCTGCAGGGGGACGGGGGAGCCGCCGGGGGAGGGGAGGGGGCCACCGGAGGGCTGGGGAGGGGGTCTTCCCCTCCGGCGCCGGAACATGGTAGTTGCAGAGAGAGAGAGAGAGAGAGAGAGCAGAAGAGTGGGGGGGCGCCGCAGGGGGACGGGGGAGCCGCCGGGGGAGGGGAGGGGGCCGCCGGAGGGCTGGGGAGGGGGGTCTTCCCCTCCGGCGCCGACACCTGGCAGTTGCAGAGAGAGAGAGAGAGGACGGAGTGGGAGAAAGAGAGAGCAGAAGAGGGGGGGCGCCGCAGGGGGAGGGTGGAGCCGCCGGGGGAGGGGAGGGGGCCGCCGGAGGGGGGAGGGGGTCTTCCCCTGCGGTGCGCCGGACCTCCGGCAGTTGCAGAGAGAGAGAGGACGGAGTGGGAGAGAGAGAGAACAGAAGAGGGAGAAGGGTCTCACGAGACACGTTTTTTAAAAAAAAAACAACTCAGGAGGTGTTTTATTTCATAAAGAGATTTGAATAGAATTGATTTCTCTTTTAAAAATTAAAGAATACTTACCAAACACAGTTAAACGAGTTATCTCTCTTTTTTTTTAATTTAAGAGAGAAAGAGGATAAAAAAATGCAACCAAACACCCCATGAGGAACCGACGATAATACTCTATGTACCAGTTCTTCACAACTGACCTCACGACAGCAACTTCTATATGTATCCGCAGTTTAGGCATTTACTTGAGGCAAGTCTACCACTCAGAACTGGCAACAACAAGGCAAAGCTAACCGTGGAGAAATGTATACTCGGACAGTAACCTGTAACGGTCAGAACAGGCCCGAGTACCGAATACAGAATTATTTGTGGTGGACACATTAAATGGCATATATGAGTCTCTGCATAACCATCATACATATACCAGATAAGCTCTACATTTATTAACCTGGAAAAAGCATACATGCACAAAAACAGAGAAGATGTCAAATGACTACTATCTAGTTGGTTTCTTCTTTTCTCTCTTCGTGTGTGTGTGTGTGTATGCGAGAGATTTAGTTAGGGCCTTGCGCATTACGTTTTAACTCGTCCGTAAGACAAACAGTCAGATAGAAGAAGTACCCGATGATACAAGTAGCAAAATTAAGAATCAGGGCAAAGATGCTGTTGGCCGGTGGGAATAGCCAGATATACAACAGAGAGATGTAGAAAATCCTAAAAAGACACATGCTTCGCCCTAAAAATATAAACAAAAGGGAATATCTCCTATATGTAATATCAAGATGATTTAAAGGAAAGTTTCCATACTTCACGTACATTTGATGAGCCATCTGCAACTTCCGCAAGTAGGGATCCCATCATAACACCTACAGAAGAATTAGACCAAGAAACAAATATTCGATCTTAAATAAGCATGGAGTTATCCATGCACATCCATGCAAAAGCCTTTTACATCCATGTAAAACAGCCAATTAGTAATAACCAATTAGTAGGTGTGCACAAAAACACAGATTTTCTATGTGAGAATGTGCAGAAGACGTGTAATATTAGTACCAGTCGGTAATCATTCATTGACTATACACCGTGCAGAACATGTGAATTTTCAACTCCAGTGTCAAAAAAATGAGTGTTATCTAAGAATGCTTATGCACCCATTGCTATGGTACATCTACCATGCCCATAAGATGCTTACAGATGTAATGAAAAACATAGGACATGTTTGACACATCATTTGCTGTCTCAGCCTGATTCGGGACATTGTACGAGTTGGACTGTATCTGGGCTGGACGAGTCAGCTGAATTGACCCGAGTTGGCATGAGTCAGCCCAAAGTCCAGCTGAGGTGGACCAAGTCAATTTGATCTGACCCATATCTGCGCCGGACCACGTCAATATGATCTGCTGAGCCCGCCAACCTTGGTTTGACAAAGCTTTTGTTTGGAAGATACTTTTAGCTTCCAATTCCAAATTTTCAATACAGAAATTATTGGGTAGGTGCAGATCTAACCAATTTTGGATAGCTACACTAGTCAATGCCTCCCTTTTAACCCCACGTTTCCCCCAATCTAGCAAGCTCCAGGTTGGAGTTTTTGGTTCGAAGCCCAAAAAAGTCAACATAAATGACCTTTAAAGTGTAATGTTTCCCCTCAAAATAACTTCCTTGCTACCTATAGAAGCCCAATAGTACTTCCAATAGGAACTTGCACCAACCATGCCATGTGGAAAGCAATTCCCGAGCAAATCTGAAGTCATTTTAATATGGTGCAATGCAGAGAGTGACAAAATGTTCAACTTACCATCCTCATGGACCACATGAATAAACTGCCGCGTCCCTCCACCAACCCCAAAGTAGTGTTTCTTTCCAGCCAGGTAAACAACTCCATTCTGATGGTTCAGGCACTGGAAACTCAAAGCAGATAGTGTAGTTAGAATGGCAAAATGTGATTAAAGAAAATAACTTCTAGTGAAAAGAAAATGGCCCACCTTCTTGATCAGTCTATAGAGATCTCCAAGGGAGGATAATGAGTATACTGTTTCTGCCATCAAAATTACATCGTAACTGGCATATTGGTCTTGTTCCAAGCCAACTTGATTACCTTCCTGATCCTTGTCATTACCCCCATGGAACAGTAGGTGATGTACTTCACTCCAGTCACCAGAAAAAAAACAAACTTCAGTTGACAGATTCACTTTGGTGTCATTCTTTGACGTATTCTGAGATGTATTTTGGGACTGGCATTGGTCCTTTGCCAGGTTAAGTTTCACATTGGAAATTGTAAGACATTTTAGAACCTCGGCATTGAAATCTTGGAAATGAACTACTGCTGCTCCCTGAAGAATAAAATTACTGATATAATAAGCTATCAAGAAAAGCAACAAATCTCAAGCATAATGTCAAATGAAAAACAATCTAAAAAATTTGTCACGAAGTCTAACCCCAAGGCATGCATAGATTCCTGGAAGCCCGTGGCCACATCCAAGCTGAAAAAGAAAATCTAATTTTAATCACCATAGGTTTGACTTTGCAAAATTCCCAAATGAAAAGCAGTAAATAATCAAACGATAGTATAGCAATTGGAGGTTGAAATTAAATGCAGTGAAAAGGAAAATTCAGGTTATACTTGCACTGCTTTGAAAATGGTCAAAAAAAAATATCAGTTGTCTTTCTTTCTGTAAATTATTATTTCCTTCCCTTCATAAAAAGAAAACACTCATATTAGCTATTAAAGCAAACGAACGGGGCAAAGGAAGTCTGTGTACCCTAGATCAACCCCACTTTATACTAAAAATATGAAAAAAATAGAGACTACCCAAATCGGGCAGGGGGGGCAGAGAGAGAGAGAGGGACTCAAACAGACCATAACGACCTAGGCAGACAAGGGATTAATCACACATCATGTTTGGGCGATGAACCTTTTAACAAACAATTAGTAGATTCCCTCAAGCTTTCTGAGTCTCACATGGTGATTAGATGATAATAGGCTCACGAGTCCCTTCTAATAGAAGCAAGGGGAATCACTGGGTAGTTGAGGAACTACCCCTAGATTAGGGCAGACCAACGGGCTCTCACTCTCTCAACCTAAACTAAAGTTGGCCCTCAACACACATCCACTTGGTGGCATGCTTCACAAGCGCATACAAGTTGAACGGCAATGGTTCCAAGTGCAGAACCGTGAGAAGCGCGAGGAGGTCTTGCCAATGTAAATGGTGGGCCTAAGGAATAGAATGATACAGCCAAGTGGAACCGGGAAGGGGAGAGGACCCAAGGGGTAAGAGATAGTAGAAGGAGAAGAGGGAGTTGGGGAGTACAAAACAAAAGGGGTAGGCCGGGGTTCACAAATAAACACAAGAGGGATGGCTGGAGGCCACCAGTGGTGCTGTGCAGGTGACGGCAGTGCTGCTGTGAACACGGTGGTGCTGCAGCAGGCAGTGTGGTGGAGGCTGACAGCTGGCGCTAGTGATGCTACTGTCAGTGGCGATGGTATGGTACTGGCAGTGGAGGTGTCAAGGCCATGGTGAGACAGGGTGTGGTGCGGCGGTGGGGCCGCTGCAGAGGATGGCTTTGCCCCAACGGCTGCAGAGCTATAGCAGAGGCTGTGGCAGGGCGGTAATGTTGTATCAATGGTGGGGTAGTCCGACATCATGCCAGTGGAGAAGTGCTGGCACGACAGTGAAGTGGACAGGTAGAGCCAGCGACAGTGTACAGAGAGTGAAAGAGGGGAGGAAGGGAGAACAAAGTGGAAGAGGGGAGGAAGGGGCTGGCAAGGCAATCCAGTAGGCATATCGATCGGATACATGCTGGGGGGGGGGGGGGGGGGCGCATAGAGACGGAGGTAGGGGATGGTGGTGTTCGCCCGTGGGGTGTGGACACTGTGGTGAAAGGACAGACTTGGCTGGCATGATCTGATGGTCAACGGGGTGTGGAGGGCTCGCAATGGTGCTAGGCTGTCCGACAGTCGGGGGTGGGACAAGGCATGGCCAATGCGGTGGCGGCAGACTTGGTCGGCGACGTTGCAGGGAACTGCAGCATGTGGTGGAGGAGAGGGTTGCCAATGAACGTCGAGGCAGGTGGCTGCCAATGTAGGCAGGGTCATGGTGACCAGCAGCGGCCAGCAACGCGAAAGCAAGCTTGCGATAGCGCTCGGCTGGGATGGAGGCACCGCTTTGGTAACGGAATAGGCTAAAACCGGGTTAACTCAAGTGGGGCAAGTTACACCTATGTTAACCCATTTTTACTTTGAGGGGGGGATTAACTCAGCTAGGTTAACTCATTCCCTTTTGTGAGAAATTACCTAAATACCCATCGATAATTGTTCATTGCACAGTGATTTGGAATATGAACAATGTTTTTTCGCAACCTGTAGTAACACATTTCGTGTGAACAGTGTTGAACAGTGACCCAGAGTGAGTGAGAGAGAGAGAGGCCGGCGGCAAGGCGAGTGGTGCATCTGCCGGAGGAAAGGCAGGGCGGGGCGGGAGGGCAGGCAGGGCCAGCTCTGTGTGTAGCGGGGGTGGGGGGAGAGAGAGGGGGGGTGGCAGCAGCCGGGTTGGCAGTATCGGCCGAAACCGATACGTTTCGGCCGAAACGTATCGGTTTCGGCCTATACCGACACCGAAACGGGCATTTTCACTGTAGCAGGTCCGATACCAAAAATAATATATTTTTTAATGATTTCGGACCGAAACCGACCGAAACCTAACCTGGTTTCGCCGAAACCTAACTTGTTTTCGGGCCGAAACCTAACATTTTCATAGATTGCCCCCTTTTCTAACTGTTTTGAACCGGTTTCGGCCGAAACCGAGTCCGAAACCGACACTGCCATCCTTGGGCAGCAGGGGGTGGGGGTGCATCTGTTGGGCAAGGTGGGGCGGCGTCTGCTAACAGCAGGGCGGGTGGGCGGGGCAGGCTCTACATGTGGGGAGGCAGGGAGAGAGAGAGAGAGAGGATGTGTCTGCCGACAGTAGAGCTGGCAGGGCAGAGAACGGGGTTGCGTCATCGGGGAAGGCAGGCAGAGGGCGGGGTGGCAGCAGGGTTTGCAATACCCGTCAGGTCTGGTACCGGTACCGGTATGTACCACCTAGACTGGTTAGGTACCGAACAGTTTCTCTCTTCCCCATCCAGTTCCCCACCCAACCCAGCCCAGTCAACTCCCCCCCGACCGGCTAACCCGAGAGCCCAGAACCGGATCCGGAAGCCGGATCCGGCTACTAAAGAGTTAAAAAAAAAACCCACTCTCACATTCTGGCCTCCGACACCCCCCGACCACGTTGCCATTTCCCTCCTCTCCCGCCCTAGGGTTTGGGATTTGGGAGTTCTCCACCGGCCAAGGCCACCGTCGCCGTCGTCTCTGTCGTCTGAAGCCTGCTTCATCGTCTTCCACCGTCGCTTCAGCCCCACCTCTACAGAGGTTCCTCCTCCTCCTCTCTGTCTCTCTCTCTCTCTCCCCCCTCTGTGATCGCAGACTGCGTGACACGTCGCAGTGGGGCTGCAATGGCCTGCGGGAAGCTACTGGCTGGTGGAACTGCTAGTTGCGCCGCTGCGGGAGGGGGGGTACAGGTTCGTCCGGCATTTATTTTATTTTTTTACAAGGTACAGACTAGTACCGATACCTAAATGGCAAAACCGGACCGGGACGTACTACCCGATACGTACCCAACAGTACTACGAACTATGGGCGACATGGGTATTGAATAAGGGCTTCCTCTTCCATTAGTCCTCGTCGATCTTGGCCCTCAGTTTCGGCCAAAAAGAGGGTGAGGGCGAGAGCTGCCGCAGGGAGGGCATGGCGGACCTTGGCCGTGATAGGCGTCCTTCCCCAGCAAGTCGACGTGCGGGATGGGCATCCTCAGGCGAAAGAGAGAGAGAGAGAGAGATTGGCAGGTGGGCCGAGGGCGAAAAGGGGAGTCTGGACTAGGTTAATTTGACCCACCTCCGGAGGTGGGTTTCAAAACCCAAGCCTAACCCATTTTTATTCCGGATTAACAAACAAAGTCTATCAAACTGCAAAACAGGTTAACCCTGGGTTAAAATTGGGATAACCCAGGTATAACCCACTATCAAAGCAGTGCTATATGAATAGGGCAAGGGAGAGTCACGACTCAAGGAGCCCACCTAGGAAATATAAGAAGAACTATAAGCTGCCTAGAAAATACAAGAGATTTCAAATCCTCCTTGAGAGGGTGAAATCTTCCTTAAAAACTAGACAACTCTTATAAGCCTCCTTGAGAGGGTGAAACCTTGCCACTTCTACGTTCATATAAGAGAGTAGCGCTATTCGGCGACTGAATGCATCAGCAGCTCAACTCTCAACCCCCTGACTTGTATTTTGGCACAAATGTCCTAAAGGTACTCTACCCATCTACCACAAGGATGACAGTTACGATTTCGGACTCGATTTCGACTGGATCCGAAACCAAAACATATCGGTTTCGGATTCGGTTTTGGCCGAAACCGGTCAAAACTTGTTCAGGTAATTCAAAAAGATCTGAAAAAATAAGAAAATTAGAAAGAATCAGAAAAATCATTGAACATGCATTTGATTGTGAATAAATTTGATTAAGTGCTAGAAGTAGGTATTGGACATGTTAAACTAATATTCACTACATATTAAACATGAAGCAGATTCAAGCAGCACAATAAACATTACAAACACAATAAATGTTACAAAAATTAAATGATCCCTACCCAAATAATGATGCACTAATATGGATAATAGTTAGAAGAACCTCCCTCATCGTCTGGCTTCTGCTGTTGATACCCATAAAAAGGTTGCATATATTCTATATATTCACTGTAATCAAACAATGATGCAGCCAAGTCGTGCATCCCTCTTGGAGTATAATGTTGTCGGCTTGATTGGAATCCAGAATCAACATAGGAAGCAAAACCTTGAGGATTAGAAGATGATGCTGACCCATAACTGCTACTGACTGGAACTGGATGAAATTAGAATCCTAGCTGATGACCCCACTCATACATGCCTACTTTGTGTTGGCCACCTCCATAACCTGTTGGATGCCCATATTAGCTCTGTGAATCATATCCTCCTTCACTATGATTGTATCCTCTGCCCGTGTCAGTGTTTTAGGAAGAAGTAGGTGCATACATACCACCGCCAGTAGTAACACCTGCAGCTGCACTGAGATCATCACTTGGTACATCATCATCACCATCACCATCATCATCATAACTATAAGAAACCAATCGCCTTCTAGCCTTTGGCTCTGTTTTTTTTTCTTTTGGTGTGATGATCTCGTTCATCTTTGAAAGGAGTCCCTTTCCCCGTGGCGTGTGTCTCACATGAACTTACTTCATCTGCTCAATTGTCGGGCCCTCTCGAGCAGTATTACTAGTCCTCTCAGTCATCTTATGCACCGATGTACTTTTTCTTAAGGAGGGAGGTGGCTTGACCATTCTAAGAGTGGCTAACCTGCTATCTAATTCTGAGTATCTACCTAGCTCAATCTCAGATTGTTGCTTAGTGTCGTCAACAAACAGACTTTTCCTCTCTGGTGCTCATCAGTCACTCTTGGCCTCTTTGTTGATCATCTGAATTCTGGATCCCTTAGCTCATCTCCATCCAATATACCCTTTGCCCATGTTCTATCATCAGGATCAAAAACGGACTCATCAACATGCGCTCGTACCTCAACCCAAGACTACAAGGGATTGTCATCATCAAATAATGCGTCCACATCAATTTGACCAGTTGTATCGTCTGCGACGCATTTGTCTCTCAACTGTTGTCTCAGTTTCATGTTCTTTATGTTGTAGTGGCAGTAAACTAATTTTTCTAGCCGTTCAGCCTTTAGCCGATTGCGAACCTTTGAGTGTATAAGGCTAAACGTGCTCCTATTCCTTTGGCATTGACTTGCTGATGTTGTTTGACTCACCACCCTAACTGCAATGTAAGCCAATGCATTACTGTCTAAATCCCTATTGTTCATCATTATCCACCAGTCAACTATTTCACCAACCATAAACAAATAAATGTAAGATGTAAACAAAGATTAATTCTTCACGATGTACTAATACATATTAACTTAATTTAAGCACAAAGATTTAATATACCTAGGCTCACTCTTCCCACAGCGTACTGTAATTGTGAGTCAGAATATATCCCAGTCCTTAATCTATAACTGTCCATCTATAAGGATAAAGTGACAGATTAACATAAGTAATTAAGTAAGTTCTTTTCCTCTTATTAATAAAATCAATAAAGGCCAACCTGTAGCTCGACTTGAAGTCTCTTTTCTGGTGTCCTCGATAAACGACCAATAACTTTTAAGGTACTTTAAAACACCTCGCCATCAACGTTTGCATTAGCATTGTACATAAATCGAGGGTTGAGGAAACAACCTGCATTTGTGTATAATTAATTAAATGTAAGATGTAAATTAACCTAAAAAATAATGAACTTTATATTAATACAATTAATCACTCACTAGCTGCATACAATTCATGGTGTAATGTGTTGTCCCATCTGTTGTCAATAATTTTCCACCACTTCTCGTACTCTTTGGGAAGGAATTTCTGCAAATCTAACTTGGCACGGTCCATGGCCTCATACAGATATCACATATCATTCTTCTCATCGCCATCCACCATTCTTAGGACCTTCACGAGAGGTGTGACTACTTTCATGTAACGTGAAACTCTGCCCCAGAATTTGTTGTCTTCCACGATGAGGCACACGTCCAAATAATCCATATGAGCATCAACATTGGATTTGTCTATGTAATCCCATATGGAATTATAGTACATGAAAGATTTGAGCTCATTCTTGTACGTGTGCAAGGATTCCAAAGAAATGAAATTCGAAGTAAATCTCGTTGGCCCTTCACGGATGATATCTCAACTCCCACTTGCAAGCTCTCTGAACATATTCAAGATTCTGGGATGGTCATAAATGTACTGAGTGATATTCTGTGCCCTCTCAATTGTCTTCTTCTTCACATTTTTGTCCTTCCCAGTGTCTTCAAGTATCAAGTCCAAAAAATGTGCTGCACATGGGAGCCAATATAAATGCTTGCGCTTCTACATCAACTTCCTCCTTGCAGCCTTGTAACTGGCTTCATTATCGATGACTAATTGCACAACATGTTCCTCTCCAATTTGTTCTACCATGTCATCCATCAAATGAAACAAATAATTTACATTCTTTTCATAATTTGATGCATTAACTGATTTCACAAAGATTGTACCTTCGATGCAATAAACTAGAAAGTTAATCAAGAACTTCTTCATGATATCAGTCCAACCATTACACATAATAGTGCATCCTCTCTCCATCCAAATATCCTTGAAACTTTCAATCCACTGATGAAACTCCTCAACCTCTCCCTCAAGGCCACGCCCGTATATGTCTCGACGTGACGGGGCCTTGAAGCCAGGGCCAACATCTACTATGGCATCAAACATAGGTTGCCAATATTCTGATTCAGCTACATGTGCAGGCACACCTACATGGAAAAATCATTTGCAAATAGTTTTAAATGCATGCCCTGCAGGCTGCAGCTTCAGTTGATTTTTTGACCCCCCTCAATGCTTGCAGGATTTTTGGCTGTGTAGCACTTTGACTTCTGTGTACATAGTTGTCCATGGGGCCTACTCTCTGTGGGGTTGCACCAATGTCAGGATGTCGTGCTACACCAACTGTACTGGAGTAGGTCCCTGATCCTATTGGTGCTTTTCCCTTCCTTCGAGTCGTACGCTCGCGCTCTACTGCTTCGGCCAGCTCTGGATCTGAATCCCCAGTGCCTTCCTCATCATCATCATCCCTCCTTCCCCTTATGCTTACTCTGCCTCCAATCTCCCCATCAATTTCAACCTGATCTTCAGCCCTTCGTTACATCCTGTCTTTTTTGCCCATAAGGCACTGACGTATTTCCTCTGCCACCTGTCGGGAACACCTATCACATTGCTTGACCTCTCCCCTTATCCCTGCCAAATGTTGCTTTCCTCTAATAATTCTGCCATGTATCTCTTTACCACAATAATTATATTTGACTTTTATTCTTCCAGCATCAACTAAGGTGAGGTGGGCCCATCCCTGATTGTCCTGCCCTTACTGCTCTTGACCTTATTCACCTCTACCCATGATACTGCATTTGGACAGTCAAAGACAAATGGTTGTAAGTACAATGAAAAAATGCAATGAAGCATAATTGAGCTTCAAATTATGCTGAATTGAAATAATTAGACAAAACCTCAATTTCTAACCACTAATTAGGGTCACATTCGGAGATTTTGCTTAATTACCCTTCATTAAATACAATTAGCAGCATGCTATTGTCCTAAAACATTCAATAAAATTTAATTGAGCTTCAGTTGAAACTAAATTTACCTAATTAGACAAACCCCCAAATTTAAATAGCTAAGTAGGCCTTAATTTGGGGATTTACCCTAATTACCCGGTGTGTAATACAATTAGCAGCATGCTCCCGCCCTAAAGCATTCAATAAAACTTAATTGAGCTTTAATTGACGCTAAATTTATCTAATTAGACAAAACCCCCAAATTTAAATAGTTAATTAAGCTTTAATTTGGGGATTTACCCTAATTACTCGACGTGTAATACAATTAGCAGCATGCTCCTGCCCTAAAGCATTCAATGAAACTTAATTAAGTTTCTTTTGATGCTAAATTTACCTAATTAGATAAAAACCCTAAATGTAAACCGTTAATTAGGCCCTAATTTGGAGATTTACCCTAATTACCCGACGTGTAATACAATTAGCAGCATGCTCTCGCCCTAAAGCATTCAATGAAGCTTAATTAAGTTTCAATTGACGCTAAACTTACCTAACTAGATAAAAACCCCAAATATAAATCGCTAATTAGGCCCTAATTTGAAGATTCACCATAATTAACGTATAAAAACCAATATATTGTATATAATCTTACCTACAACAAGAAAGCTATCAAACAAATGGGAAAAACAAACAAAAACTTACAAGATCCTTGAGGAATCTTCAACCTAATGATGTGAACGACGGCACCAGCGGCAGCTACGCACTGTAAACAACAAGAAACGACGACTGCGGCGGCGGCAAGATCTCCTCCCGACAGTCCCAAACTCCCACCACCCCTCCTCCACCTCCCCTAGCCGACAGCCCCTCAGATCTCAAATCTGAGGGGTGTGGCGGACTTGAACTCCCCTTAACAGGGGAGTTCCCGGTTTCGGGCGTATCGGGCCGAAACGCCTAAAACACTTAAAATATTATTTTTTTAGTTTCGAACCTGCTACAGTGAGCAGATCCGGTTTCGGATCATTCTGGGCCGAAACGTATCGATTTCGGCCAAAACTGCCATCCATGATCTACCATGACTTGGGTTTAATTTTTTTGGGGAGTTGAGGAACCTATGGACTTCATAGTTAGAGTACAAGACAAATTTTTCCAATAGCAAATAGCGTCTCCAATAGCACAAGGCTTGGACTTTTACATAGAATTCTTTATCATAAGTGGAGTATTAGAGTCTGACATCACTTAGTTTCTCACTAAAGAAGACTACAAGGCTGACCCTCGTAACTCAAAACTCCTTCAATCCCAACCCCCAAGGCATCACAAGCTACTTCAAAGACTATAGAAAAGTTGGGAAGTCAAAGGACAACAGCTTGAGTCATCTTTTCCTTGATGTCTTGGAAGGCTTTAGTAACGGCTTTGGTCCACTTGAAGGCCCCCTTTTTGATGCAATCCATGATGGGAGCCATGATGCCACTAAAACCTCGAATGAAGTGACAATAGAATATAGCCAAGCCATGAAAGTTACAAACCTTATGAATGTTTTTGGTCTCAAGCCACTCTACAATTGCATTAACCTTTTTAGGGTCAGCAGAAACACTTTCAAACGAAAGTATGAACCTTAAGAAGGTAACACTCACAATTAAGAAGGCACTTTTTGTAATTGACATAAAAGCTCTCTTCCCTAAGGGTGGCACAAACTTGTTAAAGGTGGTGAAGGTGCTCTTCCCTACACCAGTTATACATGAGGATGTCATCAAAGTATACAACAAAAAATCCAATCAAGGGTCGCAATACTTGAGTCATTAACCTCATGAAAGTGGTAGGGGCATTTGAGAGTCCAAAGGGCATCACTAACCACTCATACAACCCATTCTTGGGTTTGAAGGTCGTCTTCCACTCATCCCCTGGTGTTATTCTAACATGATGATAACTACTCCTTGAATCAATCTTTGAGAAGATTGTGGCACCAGCCATCATGTCTAACATGTCATTTGACCTAGGGATGGGGAAACAATATTTCATCATGATCTTGTTGATTGCACAGCTATCATCACACATTTTTCATGTTCCATCTTTCTTGGGTGTCAAAAGGTCGACACCACACACGGACTCATACTCTCTCTAACTGATCCTTTCCTAAGGAGGTCTTCTGCCTACCTTTACCATTCGGCATGGACGGTGGGATTAAGCCAATAGTGAGGTAGGTTTGGCGAGGTGGCTCTCGAAACAAGGTCAATGGTGTGTTGAATACCACACATAGGAGGGACCTGATCTGGGAGAGCCTTGGGGAATACGTCCTTGAATTTTCTAAGGATGGCATCAACCTCTTATGGGGCCTCTCTTGAAGAGTCCATCGAGACAACTGTAATTACCACAGCTAAGGTTAAGGATCCATCCTCAACTTCTTGCCCTCACTTTTTGATATTTCTCAAGTGAAGACTCTTCTTAGGCATAGTTTCATCAACTTTGTACTTCTCTTTCTTGTGAGTGAGTCTAGGTTGGAAGGAGTTGAGCCGGATCCTTTTGTCTTTGTGTTCAAATGAACAAGTGTTAGATCGGCCATAGAGTGTGACATCAAGGTTATAAAGCCAAGGCCTATCCAACATGATACTCTCAACCTCCTTAGGTAAGACATCACACCAAACTTGATCTTGATATAAATGAATTTGAATGGGCACTAGACATCTCTTTTGGATAGGGATGGAGGCGGCATCTACCTACAATACCTTGCATGGATTAGGATGTTCAACCAACATGCGTCCCAGGTATCGCACAGAGTCCATGGAGATTGCATTAATGCAACTCCCACTATCAATTATGAGCTTGCAAACTTTACCTCCAATTGTGAGAAATGTATGAAAGATTGGAGGTCCTACGCCAATCATCATTCTCCTTAGGTTGGGATAAGATGCATCTAACCACCTCTAGTCTTGTGTCTTCGTGTTCTACAAACTGCTTAGCAAGGATCCATTAGTCACGTAGACTTCTTTCTCAAGTTGCTCTAAAGGTTCCTCATTCTCATGCTCTCCTAAGTGAAGGGTCCCTAGTAGGGCATTGTCAAGCATAGTGGTCACCTAAAACATTGGGTTCGTGAAAGATTGCTCCCCAATGATTCTCCTTATTCTTTCCCCTTGCTTTCTTTCCTTACAAATAGATGGTGGTTGGGGAACGAGTTGATCAGGCTGAAGGGGTACAAGACTTCTCATTCATATAGGTCTTACCTAGGACTTCACAAGAGACTTGCCTCTCACTAAGGGGTGTTGTTCTCCTAGGGGTCTTGTGATGATCCATTCTTCGGGAGGTTTGGACCTTTGGTAACAATGACCCTTGAAATCCTTCCAGATCTTGAGCCATTTGGTATACTCTAGAGTGGTCACCTCGCGTAGAATTAGCTCTCTTTGGATGTCCTCTCGAATACCTACCTTAAACTTAGACAAAATCATGTCACTATCCTCATTAACTCTACCTCTTAGGAAGTATTCATCAAATAGGGAGATATATTCAAAAATCGAATGGTTCCCATAGGTCAACCTTTGCCATTGGTCTAAGAGACGTTGGCGGTAGGAGGGGGAAGGTACCTCTATTTCAATTTTTCTTTCATCTGATCCTAAGACTTACTGGGTTCTTGTCTTCTTATAAAGACATTTCTATATATTTATCCAATAGATCTTACCTTGACCGGTTAATTTTATTTCTGCAAACCAAACCTTTTGTGCCTCTGATATTTCATATCAATCAAAGTAACGGTCCATCTCGGATTCCCAATCAGCGTATACTTTTGGATCCCAAGTTCTATCAAAGTAGGGGGCTTCTATCCTAGCATTCCCATAGGCTAAATTTCTATGGTCAAAGGCTTCACAAGGAGGAGGTCTCATGTCACGGACATAAGCTTGACAGGCCTGATTTTGGATTCTTGCATGTCTTTGGACAGCAGAGTCTCTAAAATAGTTATCATCACTCTCTCTCCCATGATTGTCTTGGGCTTTTAGCAAGGTTAGCCTATTGGTGACTTCTCTCTCAAAGTGGTCAAATCTTTCTAAAAGCTCACACATCTTTTTTTCTAAATATTCCACCATGATATTCCTAGTTAGAGAGACTCCTGTAAAATACTCTGCCAGAGTGAGTTCGCATCCAAGGATGCTGAATGAAATGAAACATTTTGAAAAAGATGTGAAGTTTTGAAAAATGTCCAAGGGCTCTAAATGAAATGCAGCATTTTGAAAAGGATTAGGTTTGTTTTTCAAAACATCCAAGACCCTAGATGCAACATTTTGAAAAATGCAAAGTCATGAAAATAATGTCCAAAGCCTCTAAATGCAATATTCTGAAATGCAAGGCTTTGAAAAATGTGCAAAACTAAATTGCAATATTTTAAAACATGCAAGGTTTTGAAAAAAAAAAATGTCAAAAGAGAAATGCACCATTTTGAAAGATGCAAAGTTTTGAAAAATGTCCCAAAGATTCTAAATGAAAGTTCAACTTTTAAAAATGAGAAGTCTGATCTAAAGCATGCAGGACTGTGTTTACACGCGGAATTATATATTTTTGAAACATCCGATTTCGCTGGATGGATATGCGTATATTTGGCATATATATATGAATTCCGCGCCTTTTTTTAAATTTATCAGACGATTTAGGATTCGGGTACAAGACTTATCCCCACCGACCAAAGTCGGTGTTAATTTACATCGGACGAGTCCGAATACCCTTGATTAAACTGCTAAAGATCTTTTGCTACCCTTGACGAAAAGAAAGGCCCTTTTAGTTTCCTTCGGAGCGGGATTTTTTGATTATGACCTTTTTGTTATTCTCTCATGTGGCCTCGCCTTTTCATGTTCGAAAGGGAATATGTCGCTTCGAATTTCATGAAACTTTTTATGATCCCGATGAATTATATTCCGCGACTTTCAATTTGTTTTTACGAACATAAGCGTGATTATATTTAAAGAGCTTTGGAGGATACCATTTGCAAGGCTTTGTATGTTTATTTTTTATTATTATAGCCCAAAAGAGATTTCTCCATGACAAGAATAATTGTTGGAGATCCTTTTCCCATTTGATTCCGTATATACATGCACAATTTTAAGAACTTTCGGGTCAATGGTGTAATTTTACGCCAAGAGGGACCTTTGTATAATTTTGACAAGGGCCATGACAACCATAGTTTTCATGCTCACTTAATTATTTTATTGTCATAGTATAACATCATGAAGCCCCCTTTATATATGAAGGGGTATTTATGCCAAATGTACATGATTTATATATGAAGGGGTATTTATGTCAAATACAAAATCCATGGTATCATAGTAAGAAGGAAAGGGGCGCACCCTTCCTCTTGCTTTTCTCTTTTGACTTGGGCCTTAGAAAAGCTCTCCAAGTCTTTGTCTTACTCTCTTCTCTCTTTTTCTCTCCCGGTCTTCTCTTCTTGTTGTTGTGTTCTCTTCCTTTGCTCCTTGGAGTAGCCTCCTTTTTATAGTAGATTCCACAAGTGGCGGAGGGGGTGGTAAAAAATCTCTTGGAGTTCCTCCGGTGGAATACCAAAGGCCAAGGTAACTTCTCCTCTTCCCTTGCTTCAGTTTTTTTTTTACACTCTTCTTCTCCCCCTTTTCTTTTGATTGGACGGAGAGGGGAGAACCCCCTCCGGTGGGTTGCAGCCGCGGGAACCCCCCCTCCGGTGGGTAGCAACAGGGAAAACCCCCCCCCCCCTCCGGTACAAGACCGGAGGGGGTTCCCTCCGGGTCCGCAGCCGCGGGAAAACAACCCCCCCCTCCGGTACAAGACCGGAGGGGGTTCCCTCCGGGTCCGGCCGCAGCGGAGCCCCCCTCCGGGGCTGGCAGGCGCGGGCACACACCCCCCCCCTCCGGTACAAGACCGGAGGGGGTTCCCTCCGGGTCCGGCCGCAGCGGAGCCCCCCTCCGGGGCTGGCAGGCGCGGGCACACACCCCCCCCCTCCGGTACAAGACCGGAGGGGGTTCCCTCCGGGTCCGGCCGCACCCCCCCCTCCGGTACAAGACCGGAGGGGGTTCCCTCCGGGTCCGGCCGCAGCGGAGCCCCCCCCTCCGGGGCTGGCAGGCGCGGGCACACACCCCCCCCTCCGGTACAAGACCGGAGGGGGTTCCCTCCGGGTCCGGCCGCAGCGGGGCCCCCCCTCCGGGGCTGGCAGGTGCGGGAACACCCCCCCCCCCCTCCGGTACAAGACCGGAGGGGGTTCCCTCCGGGTCCGGCCGCAGCGGAGCCCCTCCGGGGCTGGCAGGCGCGGGAATACCCCCCCCTCCGGTACAAGACCGGAGGGGGTCTTCCTCCGGTTCCGGCAGCCGCGGCCCCCTCTCTTTCCAGCCTTCTTCCGCGTGCGGTCAAAAGAGAGAAAGGGGTGGAGGGGGTTTGGTCCCCACCATGGCTATAAAAGGATCCCCGGGGATTAAAAAAATTTACTTTTCACCTCAGTACGGCCGAGTGGTGGACTGTACTTTCTTCTTGGTCCCGGTGCATCCAGGTTGACCATCCGGACATCCGGAAAAATAATTGTCTTTTTGCGGAATGATTCCCACACAAATTTATAGGCCGGAAAATATTTTTATCAAGACCTTTCAACGCACGTATATGCGCGTAAACAATAGAAATCCCCAATATATATATCTTGCCGGGTTGTCGGAAGGATTGACGGCGAAGGGGACTCTTGTCATTTTAAGGCCGTTTAACGACAACCCGCTGTATTTTCCTTATTTCAAGAACTCTTTTCAAAAGAACTTAAATAATATTTTTGGGTTTCAACAAATGCCCCCCACGGGTGGTCCGTCGAGGCCGGAGGCAGAGGCGGGCGACCCGTGCCGTCTCCTCTTTCTTCTTTTCTTCTTTGTTTCCCTCTCTTTTTGTTTTCTTTTCTCTTCTCTCTTTTTTTTTTTTTTTCGTTCATACTTCCATTTGATATTGCCTATAGCAAACTGACATTATGATATTGTTTTTTTTTCTCTCTCTTCTTTTTTTCTGCACTTCCATTTGATATTTCCATATCAAACTAACATCGTGTTATCTTCTTCTTCTTTTCTTTTTGGTTCTTTTCTTTTGCAGGCTATTCAACATGCCTCGATCTAGGAGAGGCCAAGTTCGCGGGTCTCGGAGTCAGGATGGGCGTGCTGCCCCTATTGCTTCCTCGAGATTGATGTCGCCTTTGGGGTTGCCACGGGTTACAGCAGATACCCTTTTTTCACTTGACAAGGGGCTGAGCATCGTTGCTCCGAGCCCTTTACCCGAGGGAGATCCAGGCGATGGCATGGTTGATTTATCTTTGATTTCCAGACATGGCGGCTGTGTCCGTTACAGATATGAGCGTCCCAAGGGTTACCCGAGGCACTACCCTTTGGATGAGTTTTTATTTCCCTTTATCCAAAACTTCATTCCTGAGGGGATGGATGATGGCGATAGTTCCTTGACTGCAGAGCGCGTTCAGCTCGAAAGAGCCATTCTTGTGGGTCGTGATAGCTTGCTTGGCTGTTGTGGAGCTTCTTTTCCCAGTTTCCCGATGGGCCTTGTTTGCCGGGTTCAGTTTCCTGCCGTTACTCAGCTAGGCTTTTTTAGTTCCGAGACTGGATGTCCAGTTCAGGACCGGACCTTCTCAGCTGCTGCTTGGGATTTGGGTGGAAAACACCGGGCAATATCAGATTCTTGTTCAGGTCTCTTCTTGTCTCCATCCGGCACCCGATTTGCCTCAGAGGGGTATGATAAACTTTGTCTTCTGGACAAAATCATGTGTGGTTCTGTGCCCAGTTGGTATGGTAAATGGGCAGTTATTCCTTCCCACAAATTTCATTTGGGGGCCACAGAATGGCTCATGGGCGTCCTTCATCATTACAGTCGGCTACTGGAGCTTGTAGGCATTCGTCATGCTGTGACTGCCGCTTTATACCGCTATCCTTGCTACAGTGGGCTTCTACAGGCATTGGCGGAGAGATTCAACCGTCGATTTAACACGTTTGCTACAGCAGAGGGTGAAACCGCCCTGGATTTATGGAGCTTTTACAGAATTTCGGGGCTTCCCATTTCGGGACGACCTTATGAGGAGGTGTGCCTTGATGATCTCCACAGGAACTACTCCACAGGTTCAGGTGAATATGGCCTTCCTTTGAGCTTCAGGTACTTGATGAAAGTTTGGCGGGATCTAGCCCGTTTTGGTAAGAAGAAGGCACCTTTAGCTTCTGCCGGCGCCGTGCGGGTTAGTTTGAATGCTTGGGTTCAATTTTTTTATAATGGACCATTCTGTTTTCATGAGCGATTTGCCGAGGATGACAGGTCTCTAAGTGAATACCATGAGTTGATTCTGCCTTCACAGGAAAATAGACGCTATTTACTTGCACCTGAAAACGAGGGGTGGAATCCCCGACAGCTGCCGGATCGAACTTATCTTGCTGCCTATCTTGTTTACTGGTTGGCTACTTTTGTTATGCCATATGGCGAGGAGGGCCTGATACGGCCTGAAATTATTTACCCGGCATGTCTGCTTGCAGATGGTCATAAATTGGCCATTGCCCCTGCTGCTTTAGCCAATATTTACCATGGATTGGGGAACTTGACAGCACATAGCTCTCCCAGGGACAGAAGCGTTTACATGGCCACACATTATTTGAGTGCATGGGCCGGACTTTTGCTACCCTCATTATGTCAGAGTGTGCCAATTGAAAACCTCGTGGCGCCATTGATATTTCTTTTCCGAAACCGGCCGGATCAACATCAGCATGAGCATTTATTAGCAGCACGGAGGATGCTTTCCTTTGTGCCTATGCAGGGGAATGAGGGTCTTCCGTTTGCCTGTGGCTCTTATGACTTCCGACCATTTGCTGTTGAAGGTCAGGACAAGGTATCTTACGGCCTTTCTTATCATCAGTCTACGAGCTCGACTTTTTATGAAAACTGGATGTATTGTATTAGGCCAAGCATACTTGTGTTCAGGAAGGGCAGCACTACTATTCTAGAGCCATACTTCCCTTACCGTTTTTCACGGAATTTTGGCTATGACCAGTCAGTGCCTCCAAATGCAGATTTTGGCATAGATTGCAGGCTCTGCAGGGGCCATGACACCCACCTTGTTGCTGGGAGTTGGTGGGATTATTTTTTTCGAGATGGTGCTGCTGAGCAGTGTCCTCTCCCAGAGGCAAGGCGAGTTGGTCGGGTTGACATCTATTATGCGCGCTGGTGGTTTAAGTACAGCAATGTTTTCCGACAACTCCCACAAAAGATAAGGGAAGCTGAAGAGGCTCGACTGGGCAGTACCGACCTACCGCCATTGTTTGTGGAAAATTCAGTGCTTCATACCCAATTTTTAAAAATTGCAAAGGCGGTGAAAGATTTTCGTCTGCAGTGGGAGGCTAAGAATGGGGCCATTACCATAGACCGTCGGCCATATGCGGGTGCAATTAAACCCTTGAAGCGCCCGCCAGTTACTACTTCGGGGCAAGGTGAGGCCTCGGCGGATCAGCGAGTGTATTTTTGGTGGACACACTTCTTGTCGGATTGTGGTTATCCTCAGGCTGCACCAATGGATACTCCTCTTCATCCTGAAGGCTTTACCAATGACTTGTGGCCGAAGTGGGAGCGACACCTGATCGGGTCCATCATTCGGATCGGGCCCTTTGAGTACGCCACCCTTGTTGAAAATGGCATCACGCTCGGTGATCTTTGGGAAGGCGTCTCCAAGGCTGGGAAGGTGGTGGGTTTACGTCCTGAGCAGGTGGTGCTGCAGCCTTCCTTTTCTCCAGCCCCGAAAGGTGTGTGGTTCAATCATTTTCACTTTTTACTTATCTGTGCGCTGGTATTTACCTCCCTCTTACGTGCTTCTTCCCCTTTTTTTGTTTCACAGAGAGCTATATAGCTGCCAGAGATATGCCACATAAAGGGAAGAAATCTTTAAATCCCCAGAAGCGGGCCCGTCCTAGTGAAGATGAGGGCGGCCCCATTCGTGTTCGCCGTGCCCGCTCTAAAGGAGGAGCTTCAGAGGAGAGGCCGGGTAACATCCCTTCTTTGTTTCTCGTTCTCTCCTTAGAGATGTGTCACTTATATCTATGTCTTTCCCCTCTTCTTTTTTTTTTTTATTCCAGGCCCCTCAGGTGCCAGGGAGGAGAGTGGTGTTCCGGCTACAAATATTCTTCTTTCGCCAGCGCTAGAGGATACCGGGGAAGATGGAGAGCTCCAGGATGATGATTACAACCCCGTATCGGGCGCCTCACCCCCTTTCTCCCACGGAGGGCTCGACGACCGCATACCCATAGGTAGGGTGCTTCTCCCCACTATGATGAGTAATAAAGCCATAATCTTATTCCCTTGCTAAAGATGTTCTCCCCTTCTTCTCTTTTTTTTTTTAGAGGAAAATTTTGAGGGAGGATGCGCCAATATTCCTCCCGTACTGGAGCCAGGATCAAGCACAGGTCCAGCCTTTTTTAGTAAAATCTTCTTAATTTCCATATCTGATCCCTTTATTACAGGGAGAACTTTCACTTAGCAGTGATCATTTCAGGTTTCTCAGCTGAGAATTCAGTGATCTCTATGCAAGAATTTACTGCCCTCTTGGATTCCAGCCTGAATGCAGATCTGCCAGAGTTTTCTATAAGCCTGACCACTGATCGGGGCCTGGTGACCCAATATTCTCAAGAGCTGTTAGCCGAAATACGCAGGGAAAAGACTCCAATCCCTGAGGCCGGAGAATTGGATGTGACTATCCATGCTGTTGGTATGTACTTCTAGTTTTAGCCCACCGAGTCATTTTGCCCTGCTAAGATGATTGCATGAATCTCATCACTTTCTTGCTTTATGTAGTGAATGATCCCTTGTCCTCAAGCTGTCTGGATACTTTGGAGAAAAATAAAGAACATTCCTCTCCCTCGGGTCCAATTGAAGGCGCCTTCCAGACCGGTGTCGGGGCTGATGAAAATCAAAGCCTCGAGATGAGAGGTGGTGGCCCTTTGGAAGAGACCCCAGTCCTATCCCCCGAGGGGAGGGGTTTTGAAAGAAGCATGACCGCCTCTCCTTCAGCTTCAGGATCTACTATGCCGCTTTCTGATGGGGAGGAGGACGTTGGGTTACAAGGTCATCATGCTCTTTACATTTTTCTGCTTGTTCTTTTAGTGGTTTCTATTGGACTGGGCTGACTTTCATAATTTCTTCTTTCTTTTTTCTCTCTCTTCTTTTTTAGAGAAACTTGTCGATGTACATGTGTCTCGCGGTGCCCCAGTGGTGGAGGAGTCTGCCTCTTATCCGCCTGATGCGGGTAAGAATGATGAACTAGTTCAGAATCAAAGAGGCCCACCCTCTTTTGCATGCGCCCTTTTCACATTGATGCATGTTAAGGCATTTACATATATTTGCCTGATCATAACTTTGTGTTTGCTTCAGATATCGATAGGCTTGAAACAAGGGATCCGCAGACCAATTCAACCCTTGATGGAGGCGTTATAGGAAGGGACGAGGTTGCTCACATCCCGGCAGACCAAACGACAGAGGTTTTCCTTTCACGAGGTGAGGCTAAGATACTTTTGACTTCTAGAAAAGGATTTACCAACACCTCTGTTGTGAATAAAATTGTGACTCATGTGCCACCTCCCCTTTTTTTGGTTGCAGCCCCAGAGGGAGACGCTCCTCCTCTCCCCGGGAGCAATGGAGGAGACTTGCTGTTGGGACTTGACTTTCCACCTCATGAGATTGATTGGCCTGATGGTCCTCAGCCTAAAGCTTTTGTGGGGGCCGAAATGATGGTGGTGACACTGATGAGTGGAGCACGAGCCTTATTTCAAGGGGGGAGCCTTCCTCCCATAGAGACTGTGCGGGACACTCTTCGGACCGGCACACGGGGCTATCATACATTGGGATTGCCCAGAGAGCCCTGGATGGCGGCAGTGGATGATGTTTGGGCAGAATTTCAGCGCCTGCACACAGCCTCGTTGTGGGAGACTTATAGGCTTAAAATACAAGAGTTAGAAGCTGAAGCTTGCACTATGTCCGGCGAGATGGAAAGGTTGCATTCCCAAGCTGAACATATCCGGGAGCGTCGAACTACTCTTGTGGCAGCGGTTGCTGAGGACAAAAGTCAGGCTTCCTCTCTTCGGGAGACAGTGAGCAGCATTTTACAACGGATTGAAGAGCTAGAGGCGGCAGCAGAATCGAATTCTGAAATGGCTCGAGAGCTGCAGGCTGAGGAGGACTCCCTTGTGTCTGAATGCCAAGCTATGCAGGAAGCAATTGCGGCGAAGCAGAACGCCATTGGGGATTTACTGAAAAGACGACCCCCTAGTGTTTGAGATTACCTTTCCCATTGCATTTCTTCTGACTCTTTTTTCTTTTTTAGATCTTTTGCCTATGTAGTTGCTCCGAGGGTTTGTCTCGGACTTCAATTTTGCAAATGAATAAAAACATGACTTCAGGCTCAAAAAGACTTCAATGAGGCATTATCATCATACCCCCTTTTTTCTTTCTCTTCTCTTTCTTTTCTCTTTTTCTTTTTTTCTTTTTTTTTTTTACTAGTCATAGCGCCCTTTCGGGTTTTCACCATGACCAGCCCCCTTTAACTTTTTCCAGCGCGCCCTTGCGGGTTTTCACACTGAGGGGTTACCCATTTTTGCCCGAGACGCCCTTTCGGGTTTTCATCTCAGCCGGGTTTTGACCTTTTTGCCCTTGAGCAGCCAGAGATCCGACTACTCAAGTCCGTCAGGGCACCTCTATTTTAAGCCCCCCTTTTTTTTTTCTCTTTTTTTTTTTTTTAAATAAGGAAATTGAAAGTCTGAAGAGCTCAGACTTTAAAGGTGGCCACGGAAATTTGAAAGCCAATTGGGGTTTTAGCATTTAAAGGAATGGCCAAGAGATTGGTCGGTCAAAGCTTGGATTTTGGGATTCGAGGAGGCTGAACAATGAAATTGTAAAGCCGAACTTGGAGTTTGGGATTTGGGGCGGCCAACCAATGGAATTGGAAAGCCAAATTTGGAATTTGGGATTTAGGGTGGCTGACCAATGAAATTGGAAAACCGAACTTGGGATTTGGAATTTTGGGTGGCTGACCAATGATATTGGAAAGCCAAATTTGGAATTTGGAATTTTGGGTGGCTGACCAATGATATTGGAAAGCCAAATTTGGAATTTGGAATTTTGAGTGGCTGACCAATGATATTGGAAAGCCGAATTTGGAATTTGGAATTTTGAGTGGCTGACCAATGATATTGGAAAGCCGAATTTGGAATTTGGAATTTTGGGTGGCTGACCAATGAAATTGGAAAGCCGAATTTGCAATTTGGAATTTTGAGTGGCTGACCAATGATATTGGAAAGCCGAATTTGGAATTTGGAATTTTGAGTGGCTGACCAATGATATTGGAAAGCCGAATTTGGAATTTGGAATTTTGAGTGGCTGACCAATGATATTGGAAAGCCGAATTTAGAATTTGGAATTTTGAGTGGCTGACCAATGATATTGGAAAGCCGAATTTAGAATTTGGAATTTTGGGTGGCTGACCAATGAAATTGGAAAGCCGAATTTGCATGGTGGGACGTGAACAAGAATTGTTCAAAACACCTGTGACCTTTTGAATTTTTTCCTGGAGGAAGCTTCCTCATCCTTTCTTACTCTCCTGCGGAGGTGGGCAAATCTTGTACAATTTGTTGCCGAAATTCATGTTCGGGAGCGTAGTATAATTTCAAGTGTTTTCCATTTAATGGTGGAAAGGGGCTCTCCCCTTTATGGTCGACGACCTTATAAGCGCCTCCCTCATAGACTTTGGAAACGATATATGGCCCTCGCCAATTTGGTTGTAATTTGCCGCTGGATCTTCCAGCCATGACCTCCCTTTCTTTGATCATAACAAGGTCCCCCTTCTTGAACGCCCTCTGCTTCACAAGCTTATCATAAGCCCGGGCCATTCGAGCCTGGTAGGCCTGCAAGTGTTTGTAAGCCCCTAATCTCTTGCCTTCTAAGTCAGAGAGTTCTTCAAGTCTTCTTTGTATTTCATCTTGTTCTTGGGTTTGGAGCCCATTATGTAGGGCTATCCGATAGGACGACATCTCAACTTCAACCGGCACAACGGCTTCTGCCCCGTATACGAGAGAGAATGGAGAACAACCGGTGGGGGTTTTATAAACTGTTCGGTATGCCCAGAGGGCTTCATGTATCTTCTCGCCCCAGTCTCTCCTGCGGCTGCCAACAATTTTAGCTAACAATTTGCACAGGGTCTTGTTAAAGGCTTCGGCCAAACCATTTGCTTGAGGGTTGTAGACTGTGGAGGCTCTCCAATCAATGTGGAATTTTGCCGCCAATTGGTAAATGGTTTTGTTTTTGAATGGCGTACCATTGTCTGACATGACCCGACAGGGAGTGCCGAATCGGTATATAATATGGTGCTTGACGAATTGAGCGACAGCTTCCCCTGTAACTTCTCGCAAGGGTACGGCCTCAGCCCACCGAGAAAAGTAGTCTGTCGCTGCCAGAATGTACTTGTGACCTTTTGTGGATGGTGGGAAGGGTCCCACAATGTCCATTCCCCATTCAGCAAAGGGCCAAGTAGGGGCTGTGGGATGTAGCATGTTAGGAGGCCTTCTAGGTACAGGACCAAAGGCCTGGCATTGGTGACATGTACGGGCGTAGCGACTACAATCCGCGTACATTGTGGGCCAGTAAAAGCCTTTCAATTTTATATTGATCTTCATCTTATCTCCAGCTTGATGGGCGCCGCAGAGCCCTGAATGGACCTCACGCATTATCATTTTGGCCTCTTTGGACGAAAGGCAGCGGAGGAGGACAGACTTGTCTTTTTCATGGACAAGCCTATAAAGTTGGTCGCCTATCAATTGATAGGATGCCGCTCTTCGCAACAGTTGAACCCTCTGAGCCCGATTTGCTGGGAGGCGACCACGCTTTATGTCGACAATCGGTTGACGCCAGTCCAGTTCTTCTTCTTGAACAGGGTCATTGTCCTCAATCACATGTATCTCCGGGGTGGAGGAATTAATGTCTTGATCGAGGACACTTGGCATCAGTTTTCGATGTCTGACAGTTATGTCCATTTCGCCTTCAGGTGGGAGTTTTATGGCTGACGCTAATTTTGCCAGGGCGTCGGCCTGTGAATTTCTCCCTCTGGGAATATGTTGTATCTCAAACAAGTAGAATTTTTCTTTCAACCTCATTACCATATCATGGTAAGGTAGTAGCTCTCTCTTCCGGACTTCATAGTCACCCAATACTTGTCGTATGACGAGCTGTGAGTCGCCATAGGCTTTAATGCATTTGACTTCCATTTCTAAAGCAAGCTGAAGCCCTATGATTAGCGCCTCATATTCTGCTTCATTATTTGTCAAAGGTTTCATGAGGGCACATGAATTAGGAAGAATCCCTCCTTGAGGAGTGACTAAGACAATGCCAGCTCCTGAAGCGAGGGTAGTTACCCCGTCAGTCTTCTTAATTGTCCGGGAGGCACCATCAAAGTAGAGTTCCCAGTACGGCATGTCGATGACCAGAGATTGCTCCATTTTTTGCATTGAATTGCCCTCGGTCTGTTCTTCTACTCCCGATTGGGATGGAAGTGTCTCTTCATCGGGCAGTTCAGTGTTAAGTGGAGAATCAGCCGGAACAGGATGTGCCGCCAAGAACTCTGCCATTCCTTGTCCTTTGATTGCTTTCTGGGGAACAAAAGTTATGTCGAACTCCATAAGGAGTAATGCCCATTTTCCCAGTCGTCCTGACAGCACCGGCTGCTTAAGAAGGAACTTGAGCGGGTCCTGCTTTGAAATTAATTCCACTTGATGGGACAAGAGGTAATGCCTCGACTTTTTAACGGCAAACACCAGTGCCAGACAAACTTTCTCCATTGGAGAATAACGATGTTCGGGGCCGACCAGTTTTCTGCTCAAGTAATACAATGGTTGTTCTTTGCCTTCTTCATTTAATTGTGCGAGCAATGCTCCCAATGAGGCATCCATGGCAGCAATATAAAGGATGAGAGGCCTTCCCTTGACCGGTGCTCCGAGCACTGGGGGAGTAAGGAGGTATTCTTTGATCTTTTCCAATGCTTGCCGACATTCCTGATCCCATATAAACGGGGCACCCTTTTTCATCAATTTGCCAAATGGCGCACACCTCCCAGAGAGATTGGATATAAAACGCCTGATATAGGCTAACCTTCCCTGAAGTGACCGGAGTTCTTTAATATTCTTAGGTGGGGGCAGTTCCCGAATAGCTTTGATTTTATCAGGATCGATTTCTATCCCCCGGTACCTGACAACAAAGCCGAGGAACTTGCCACTTGAAACCCCGAATGCACATTTCATGGGATTCATCTTGAGTTTATACTGGCGGAGCCTGTCGAAAACTCGGCGCAAATCATCTAAGTGACCTTCGCGCTTACTGGTTTTTACAACGAGGTCGTCAACATAGCACTCGACCAGGTCGTGTAGCATTTCATCAAAAATCTTCGTCATAGCCCTTTGATAGGTGGCCCCTGCATTCTTCAGCCCGAAGGGCATTCTTTTGTAGTTGAAAATTCCTTTTGGGGATCGGAATGCCGTATGACCTTTATCTTTAACCGCCATACGTATTTGATTGTAGCCCGAGGACCCGTCCATAAAGGACAGAACTTCATATCCTGTAGTCATGTCAACCATAGTTTCTGTAATTGGAACTGGAAAATCGTCCTTTGGGCAGGCTTTATTCAAGTCTCTGAAGTCAATACAAACTCGGACTTGACCATTTTTCTTTTTGACTGGGACTATATTGGCGAGCCATACTGGATAAAGGCATGGTTCTATGAAATCTACTTCCAGAAGCTTGTCAACTTCAGTATTTACTTTAAGTTCCAGCTCGTGACGCATGCGTCTCTGAGCTTGCTTGACAGGCTTAACCGTAGGGAGTATCGCCAATTCATGTTCAGCCACCGAGGGCTCCAGCCCGGGCATCTCTTTGTAAGTCCAGGCAAAACAATCTTTATACTCCAATAGGAGTTGTTTGTAAGCTTGTCTTTCCTGCTCAATAAGGAGAGCACTAACAAAAATGGGTCGAGGTTCATTTGCGTCCCCGAGATTGAGCTCAATCAATTCATCAATTGTTGCTTGTCCGCCATCTTCGAGTTCTTGCGGTGCTGGCTGCAGATTGATGAAATCCTCGTCGTCGTCAACATTGACTATGTGGAGGTCACAGTAGTCTAAGTTGTTGATGACGGCCGACTGAAGCTGTTCATTCTGGTCTTCGAGGGCTATTTCTTTTGGTTGCCCTTTTGTAGAATCACTAGGCCCCTCACCAGAGTCTGAGCTACCGGGAGAGGGTGATAACCCTATAGTGTTAACGGAATAGTGAATCTTGAGGCTGGGCTCCCCACACGGAGGCTTGCTCCCTACTTCACTTGCAATAAATTTGGGCAGTGTAGATGCAGCTTCAATGAGGACATTTTTGTTGGAAGGCCTAGACTGATCCCATGAATGTGGCTGTGGGGGATAGACCTGATGCTGTTTTATCTGGATAACTCCCCGTTGTATTAAATCCTCAAGTTGATCCTTGAGGACATAACAGTCTTCTGTATCATGTCCTGCCATTCGATGGAATCGACAGAAGCTGGAGCTCTTGGCTTCACTGACTCTAGATGACCTGCGAACTGGAGGGAGCTGGATAAGATCCCGAGCCCGGCAAGAATTAAACAACGATTCAGTATGAGTCTTGAGAAATGAGTATGGAGTTTCCATTCGCTGTGCCAAACTCATCACTGGCATTGTGCCTTTGGATTCCGCAGGTGGTTGGTTTGCTCTGGTTCCCCGAGACTGGGTCTCGTTTATTGGGCGCTGGGAATAAGTATGGGTTTTTGAAGGAGAAGTGAGGTGTCTAAGTAGAACATCACGTTCTCGTAGCAGCTCTTGTACAAAAGCTTTTAATGCCTGGTTCTCCTGTCTCAGCAACTTAATTGCATCAGTAGGGTCCCCTTTCTGTTTAGTGACAGGAATATTAGTGTCATTCATTATGAGGCGTTCTGCTTCTGTGGTGTCTAGCCCGGCTAACTGATTCAGGGCTTCGAGTCTAGCTTCCCCGGGCAATTGACAGGCGGGTCGTAAGACAATGACCTCCTCCTCATGTCCAGGGCCATTGTTCAAGCCATCGACCTCTGGAACTTTTGGTCTAGGGTCTCCCTGCTTCTCTACTACACAGGGGAGATCCCCTTGTATGGAGTTGAACTTGTCAGAAGCGAGTGGCGCCCCTATTGTATTTACAGCATGAAAGACTTGAAAGTCTGGCTCGGGGTCATAGCCCAGGCCTCTTCGGTCGTTCTTGGAGAAGGGGGGTTGCCCCCTGACTTGCGGAGGGCACCACAGCTGTTGAAAGTAACTTCTGCGGGAGGCTTTCTGCATTTGTGGAATCTTTTGCTTATGACACATTTCTTTAATGTATCTGGGCATATCAGGCATTTCTTGGATAGGCTCCAGAGTGTTTTCAGGCGGTTTGCTCCAGCCGAAATCGTCATCTGTGGGGGCCTGAGGCGCCATATCTCCCTTATAAAAGATAATGGGTTTGCAACGCTCCTTATTTCCCTTTTTGCCTTTTCTTTGATATGTAACAATGAATGTCTTTAAAGCCTCCACTCCATATTCTTCTCTTGGAGCAACCAATTGCATGCAAACAGAGGGCAACATGATGCTCTTGTCTATTGTTTGGTTAATGAGGTTGGCCTCGAAATTGATCTCCCGCCGCTCAGGTTGAGTTGGCTTGGCGGTGGGGACGTCGGCTTGCAAGCTCAGCCGATGTATCTTGGCGAGTTCTTCATTTATGACAAAAAGTTCTTCTTCCTCATCATCTTCCTCAAACACCTTTTGTTTTCCCTTGCCTTTGACGTCAACTGGGGGCTCGACAGTCGGTTCCCCAAAATATAACTGGGCATCAGTTATGTTACATTCATTTGGTCGGAAAGGAGAGCTGTCGGCAAAAACCGTGTGTTGTTCTCCGCCCCTTGCATATTTGATACACTGATGTAGAGTCGAAGGGACGACCCAGTTTTCATGAAGCCATGGCCTGCCAAGCAAGGCTTTATATGAGGTATCAGCATTAATAATGTAAAAAGTAGCTTTGGTGACAAACATGTCCATTGTTACTTCCACGTCCACTTTCCCCAGTGCATCTTCGGAGTTTTGATTGAATCCCGAGATTTTTACATCATACACTCTCTGTAAATAAGGCATAAGAAACATTGACTTGAAAGTCTTGAGAGGCATTATGTTGACAGAAGCGCCAGGGTCGACAAGGATCCGGTTCAACTCACGCCCATTGATTTTTCCTTGCATATACAATGGACGATTATGACATGGGGAGGACAGTAACATGTCCTTGTCAGAGAAGGAAACTGTTGCGGCCAAAGCCTCATGTGCTTGTGTTTGAATTTCGGCTGCATGAGCCTCATAGACCTCCGGCTCTTGGAGAACTTTAATGAGAGCCTCCCTCAACTCTTTACTCCAGGCAATGGCCTCCCATATGCTAACCATAGTTGGCATTCGCTTCATGTGTTGAATGATCTTACGATCAGCCCGAGCCCGGGCTTGATCTAGTGGAGGGATCATCTCCACCAGAGACTTAGGCTGATAAGGGGGCTTCTGGGCCGGCTCCAACTTTCCCTGGTCATTTGTTTCTTCTTGGAACAGCGGGGCTAAAGATTCCTCTTCCGGAACTGGAAGCTCTTCATTGTCCTTGCCTGAAGGGCATGCTTGGGCTGGATCAGCAGGCTGCTCTTGGGAGAGGGAACCAACGGGATCAGTCTCTTCATCCGTTGGATCGAATGGAATAGCACCTACTCCCTCCTGAGAGATCGACTCGACGGGCCCCTCATCCTCGTCTGAGGGGTCGAAGATGAAAGTTTCAGCCCGTACTTGTACATCAGGGGGCTCATTGGGTTCTTCTCCTCGAAAGATGATCACTCTTTGGGAGGTAGTTGGCTGGGAAGTGTGCCCATTGGAGGATATGGACTGTCTGCCCCGCCCGCGGCCTCGGCCACGACCGCGGTTCCGGATTTCTGCATTGCGACGGCGATAGGTGGCCATAGTAATCTTGTCCCCCGAGGCAGGGGTAGTAATAGTCCCCCCCAAATTTTCTGGTGGGGGAATTGACACCATATGACATGAGAAGCTTTTTAGCATTTCTTCTAGCTTCTCTACAGTGAGTTCTTCATCTTTGTAAAAGACAGAGAGTTCCTCTGGAATAAAGAGCTCCTCGCCTTCCTTGGCTCGCTTGAGCATTTGTTGGAGCCAGCTCTTGAGCCGAGTTTTGCGCTCCAATTCCTCCCATGGGATGTACTTCTCTAGTGGGACGGGCCCAGTTGGAAGAGAAGGTACATACTCTTCCAATTCCTCAATCAACTTTTGTAACTTCTGTAAAGGACTTAACCCCTTGGGTGCTTCCATGGCTGTCGCCTGCTCGGCTTGCTTCTTCAACCTTCTTTTCGAGTTCTTCCTCCTGTTCTTTTCCTGTTTCTTTGCTCGCGCCAATGCCTCTTGGGACAGGGCCGCTTTTCTTGTAGATGCCTGGGGGGCAGCCTTGGTTTTTGAACTCTCGGCGTAGACCTTCTGCTTGAATGACTTTAACGGGGAATTCTTCCTTGGGCTTACGGTAACCCAGTCGCCCTCTGACTCATGAATCCGAAAGGTGGCGTTGATTGCTTTCTGCACAACTTCAGGAGGCAACTCTTGAAATCCGGCCACAAAGGAGCCGAAATCATGAAGGGGGTCATGCCTTCCAATGACTTGTTGACTATGAGGCTGGGGGCCCACTTCGTGAGTCTGTAACTCCGCCTTGTTATCTGGTCTTCTTTCAACTGCTAGGGCAGCATTTGGTGATTGGGAAGTGTTTTGGCATGCTTGCTTAGGCTTCGTCATGAATTCCAGTTGCTGGGCGAGGTACGACTGTTCTGGTCTCATCCTGTCAACAGCCTTTAGTGTCTTGCCCTTCTGATTTAGCTGAGGTGAGGACTGACACAGCCCACCCATAACTGCTGCGAGTGGGGGTTGGGTCATGACCTTAGGGCCGAAATTAGAGCCCCTGGGGTGGGGGTTGGCCTTTTTCGCCCCGGTAGCTGGTGTTCTATATTGTTCAGTCCTCAAGGTCGGCCCAGAGGTTTGCCTTCCGACCAATGCTTCATTTCTACTAGGAGAGACGATAGGGACTTTGGGGGAAGTACATGGGTCGACCCTTCGGGGATAGTCCTGGCTCATAACATTCCCCTGAGTGCTATTTTTAGACGGGCCTGTGGCCCGGTGCCCAGAGAGGGCTCGACCTTTAGGATGAACATCTCGGCCATTATCTTTCTTGTCTGAGACAAGCAGGTCCTGCTCCCAATGAGAAGAGTCAGGGTGCGGTGAATCACGCACTAGAACCTCCTTTCCACGAAATAAAATGTCCAGCAACTTTTTAGTTTCTTCTTTCGGGAGAGGCAAGGATTCCAGGTCCTGCCAGGGTCGCCACTCAAGACTCCTTTCTGAGGAACTATCTGGGTCGAGCCCCGTATCTGCTGCTTGTGACATTGATTTCCCGTGAGAAGTCGATGCATGAATAACATTTACTGAGAACGGCGACCGTCCCCATGGAGAGGATGTCGAGGGAACTTGAGAGCCCTCCTTTAGCTTTATAATTTGCCGGGTAATCAAATCCTCAGCTATGTCTTTGAAGGTAGGACAATCATAAATGACGTGTCCCATGGCACGGTGATATAAGCAGTAGCCATGCCGATGCGTCATACCGGGCATCAAGTCACTGTCCGGCTTAGGACACTGTATTAGCCCCTCCTTCCGACAGATCTTAAATATCTCTAGAGTTCTGTGCTGGGGAAAGGAATATAGCTTCTCTTGGGGCTTTGCAACATGCGAGCCTATTGTGTCTTCGGATAGCCATCCTCCAGTCCTTGGTCGCCGTCTGGGCTCCACCGTAGCTTCTGAATGCGAGGAAGCCCGGGCGGATTCTCCAGTTGAGGGTGTTGGGGACAGGGCCATCAGCCTATCATCCATGCGCCTCATTATGTGTAGCAGATCTTCTTGATTATGTCGTAGACGCCTGACTTCATGCCGGAGTTTGCGGACAGCCTTCCGAATGGTGAGACATTCGGACATTAAGAAGTAGCCCCCTCCCAGAGTGGCACCTTGTGGAGGGGGGTGTGTGCCCAGACCATCTGCCGGGTCCTTTGCCTGACTCTTCCCCGGGAGCTTGTGTATGACATTTACTGAAAAGTGCGTGTCTTGCTGGGCACACGGCCCGGGCGAGTGCCTCCTGCTGTTGATATCATCAATAATTCGTTCGGCGGCCTCATGAAGCCTTTTTCTCACCATACTTTCTCCTTGAATATCAACTTCTCCCCTCTGAATGAGGATCTCAATGTAATCTTGTAATTCTTCGCATTCTTTGGTAGGGTGCGATATTATGGCATGAAACTTGCAATATCTTGGGTGAGCCTTCTCGACCTCAATATAAGTGGGAGGTGGGTCATGTACCATAATGCATTCCTGGTCTAGAAGGGCCTCAAATATTTTTTCAGTGTCTTCTTTAGGAAAGGAACATGCATGAGAAGGCCTCCAGCCCGGGTACCACATGGTGGGCTTGGTCCCACTAGGACCTGCTTCTTCTTCCCCCGGATCAGGAAATGTAAAAGCTGCCACTTGATAAATTTCCCGGGTTGGCCGATGGTTAATAACATTAGCCGACCGAACCATTCGTTCCCAGGTGTGGGGTTGAGGAGGGTCGACCCGAGTCCCTTTCATTGTGATGAGTTGATTTTGTATCATCTTCTCCAGCTCATCTTTAAAAACATAACAATTTTCAATAGTATGACCCAATAAACGATGGTACAAACAGTAATTGGGATCTTCTGTTTTACCAACTTCCTCAGGCTTTTTTGGTTCTGGCAAAACTATCAATTTGTTCTTCATACAGAGGCTGAAGAGTTTGCCGGTGTGCTCCTTCTTAAAAGAGTAAGGAGTCTTCATGCGCTCGGCCAACTTTGTGGTCGGTGCCCTTTTTTCAGACCTCTTGCTGGAGTCGCTCGGCAGTGCTTGATCGTCTTCAGCAGTCGGGGAGAAATCCACTGCATTTGCTTCTTTTCCCGCAGCGGGTCGCTCTTTAGATGTTTTATGCTTTGAAGGAATGAAGGTGGGATTCTCAGCGAAGAACATTTCGATCTCCGCGACCGCCGAATTTAGTTGGTCAAACCCTTTGACATTTGCCCCCAGAAGTCGCTCACTGACCTCGGGGGAAAGTCCTCTTCGGCATATAGTGATGGCATCTTCCTGCGCCGGGGGATTGTCGCATCTCATGCTAAGGTCCCTCCAACGTTTAATGAAGTCGAGAGCCATTTCTCCCCTCTTTTGCTTGAGCGAGCAGAGCTCAGCGAGGGACACTTTCCTTTCAACTAATTGGAACCGATCAATGAACTTCATTTGTAAATCAGCCCAGTCAGCGACGGAGTTGGGCTTCAATCTGGAGTACCATTGAAAGGCACTCCCAGTGAGGGAAGTTGCAAAGTAGCGGAGAAGATAAGACTCCTCGATGGCGAGGTCACCCATGGCCGTGACATAATAGGCGAGGTGCTCGTGCGGCGATCCCTGCCCATTAAACTTTTGCAATTTCGGCGCCTTCGGGCAATCCGGAGGGAGTTTCTTGAATTGGTGGTGCAAAGGATAGGGTACACTGTACAGGTCGACAGTAGCAGTACCCTCGCCACGTTGGGCGAACTTATCCTCGATCATCTTTTCTATCATCCGACGCTGGGCGATGGTCTCCTCTACCCCCATGACCTGAGAAGATTGAGCATGGGGGATCCCTCTGAGTGGCTCATCCCCTGTGTCACCGCGCACGTTGGGGGGGTGAGCACCCTGTCGATTGGCAATAGCGGGATTGTATGCCTGTTGTTCCCGTCGAGGCTCTTGATTCGGCATCGGTGTTTGAGGCCTTTGAGCATTTATATTCATCTGCCTTTTCATTTCCAGCATAAGATTGGTCATCTCTATGTGCCAACGTTGCATTGTTTCAAACTTGACATCGTCGGGCATTGCTTGGAAAGCGGCCCTTGTTGGTGGCTCAAATGCTGGGTTGAAGTTCATACCACTGCCGGGGAGGACCGCCCCTTCATGGATGCTCACTACCTCATCATGGTCTGCTCCCTCTAGGGGTACATTCTCTCCTTGATTTTGCCATTGGTTTTGAATGGGCACCTGGTGTTGGCCTTGGGGAGAAGTTCCCCCTTGACCGCTAGACTGGCCTTGGAAGTTTCTTCTAGCGGCATTCCTAGTGTTAAGGTAGACCGCGTCCAGGGTCAAATTGGGATCATTTGGGCCACCATGTTCGTTTACGTTGGCAGGGATGCCAGTTGATTCCACAGGTTCTCTGCCTGAGGCATAGCAAGTGTAAATCTTCATGTTGGCACCTGCTTCTGACATTTGTACCACCCTACGCCTTTTAGGTGGTTGAACTGTAGGGCGGGGTGGTGCCCCCAACCTGTCGAAGACAGAAGGTCGTGGTGGCACATCTCCCGCCAGTCTATCAAAGACTGAGACTCGTGTCGGCTGTGCCTGAGCGCGGGGGGTCTTCTGAACTCGGATGTAATCCGAGCCTTGGGGAGCAACATTGGGTTTGCGATAACCCCCTTTCCTTTTTTGGCCCCGCGAACGCGAGGTTTTGACATCTAACGATGTTGTTGTTGGTTGAGCTTGCATTCGCCCAGGCCTGGCGGCCCTAGCTTGTTTAATTGCACGGGCCTCCTGCTTGGTGACCCAAACTTGCTTCATTTTCTGGAGGTGTCGCTCAATTGCTTTACCCCCACTTGAAGGCTTCTTTTTGAAGTCTGTGGCATCCTCGCGTACCTTGTGAAGAAGCGAGAAGCGGTTGGAAGTTGATACGGTCGGGACGTGATCGACCCGTGGTGTGATTGGCCCTCCGCCATCCAGACGAACGCGGAGGTCGCCGATCAGTATGGTTTTACCAGACCTTGAAGTAGCTGCAGTCGGCTTCCTGTTTAGGCGGCGACGACGTTGCCCCCATTTGGTGGGAACAGTGTCGGCCGAAATGACATGGACCGAGAAGACCCGGCCCTGAGTTGGTCGGGGGCTGCTAGCCCCAGTGGCAATAGGGGTTGTTGCGGTGTAAATGACCGGACAAGCCTGAGCGGCCGGGACCACTCCCAAAAAGAAGGGGGACCCAACCACAGCAGGAAAATCCCCAAACACAATTGGGGTGGCGAGGTACCCATACTTGGCATGGGTGGCGACGACCAAGGGACCATAAGTGACAGCGGCCATTGAGCTTCAGAAAGTCGAAGATCCGCCTTTACGTCTCGGCGGCGTATCCTCCCTTTGCTCCTCGCGCTCCTGTATGGAAGAAATAGTGGCATTAGGTCTTTTTGTAAGGGCATAAGAAGCTTTAGCAGTAAAGATGAAAGGCGGGAAAAAGTCCCACCGGGCGTGCCAATCTGTTTACACGCGGAATTATATATTTTTGAAACATCCGATTTCGCTGGATGGATATGCGTATATTTGGCATATATATATGAATTCCGCGCCTTTTTTTAAATTTATCAGACGATTTAGGATTCGGGTACAAGACTTATCCCCACCGACCAAAGTCGGTGTTAATTTACATCGGACGAGTCCGAATACCCTTGATTAAACTGCTAAAGATCTTTTGCTACCCTTGACGAAAAGAAAGGCCCTTTTAGTTTCCTTCGGAGCGGGATTTTTTGATTATGACCTTTTTGTTATTCTCTCATGTGGCCTCGCCTTTTCATGTTCGAAAGGGAATATGTCGCTTCGAATTTCATGTAACTTTTTATGATCCCGATGAATTATATTCCGCGACTTTCAATTTGTTTTTACGAACATAAGCGTGATTATATTTAAAGAGCTTTGGAGGATACCATTTGCAAGGCTTTGTATGTTTATTTTTTATTATTATAGCCCAAAAGAGATTTCTCCATGACAAGAATAATTGTTGGAGATCCTTTTCCCATTTGATTCCGTATATACATGCACAATTTTAAGAACTTTCGGGTCAATGGTGTAATTTTACGCCAAGAGGGACCTTTGTATAATTTTGACAAGGGCCATGACAACCATAGTTTTCATGCTCACTTAATTATTTTATTGTCATAGTATAACATCATGAAGCCCCCTTTATATATGAAGGGGTATTTATGCCAAATGTACATGATTTATATATGAAGGGGTATTTATGTCAAATACAAAATCCATGGTATCATAGTAAGAAGGAAAGGGGCGCACCCTTCCTCTTGCTTTTCTCTTTTGACTTGGGCCTTAGAAAAGCTCTCCAAGTCTTTGTCTTACTCTCTTCTCTCTTTTTCTCTCCCGGTCTTCTCTTCTTGTTGTTGTGTTCTCTTCCTTTGCTCCTTGGAGTAGCCTCCTTTTTATAGTAGATTCCACAAGTGGCGGAGGGGGTGGTAAAAAATCTCTTGGAGTTCCTCCGGTGGAATACCAAAGGCCAAGGTAACTTCTCCTCTTCCCTTGCTTCAGTTTTTTTTTTTACACTCTTCTTCTCCCCCTTTTCTTTTGATTGGACGGAGAGGGGAGAACCCCCTCCGGTGGGTTGCAGCCGCGGGAACCCCCCCTCCGGTGGGTAGCAACAGGGAAAACCCCCCCCCCTCCGGTACAAGACCGGAGGGGGTTCCCTCCGGGTCCGCAGCCGCGGGAAAACAACCCCCCCTCCGGTACAAGACCGGAGGGGGTTCCCTCCGGGTCCGGCCGCAGCGGAGCCCCCCTCCGGGGCTGGCAGGCGCGGGCACACACCCCCCCCCCTCCGGTACAAGACCGGAGGGGGTTCCCTCCGGGTCCGGCCGCAGCGGGGCCCCCCTCCGGGGCTGGCAGGCGCGGGCACACACCCCCCCCCTCCGGTACAAGACCGGAGGGGGTTCCCTCCGGGTCCGGCCGCAGCGGAGCCCCCCCCTCCGGGGCTGGCAGGCGCGGGCACACACCCCCCCCTCCGGTACAAGACCGGAGGGGGTTCCCTCCGGGTCCGGCCGCAGCGGGGCCCCCCTCCGGGGCTGGCAGGTGCGGGAACACCCCCCCCCCCTCCGGTACAAGACCGGAGGGGGTTCCCTCCGGGTCCGGCCGCAGCGGAGCCCCCTCCGGGGCTGGCAGGCGCGGGAATACCCCCCCCTCCGGTACAAGACCGGAGGGGGTCTTCCTCCGGTTCCGGCAGCCGCGGCCCCCTCTCTTTCCAGCCTTCTTCCGCGTGCGGTCAAAAGAGAGAAAGGGGTGGAGGGGGTTTGGTCCCCACCATGGCTATAAAAGGATCCCCGGGGATTAAAAAAATTTACTTTTCACCTCAGTACGGCCGAGTGGTGGACTGTACTTTCTTCTTGGTCCCGGTGCATCCAGGTTGACCATCCGGACATCCGGAAAAATAATTGTCTTTTTGCGGAATGATTCCCACACAAATTTATAGGCCGGAAAATATTTTTATCAAGACCTTTCAACGCACGTATATGCGCGTAAACAATAGAAATCCCCAATATATATATCTTGCCGGGTTGTCGGAAGGATTGACGGCGAAGGGGACTCTTGTCATTTTAAGGCCGTTTAACGACAACGCGCTGTATTTTCCTTATTTCAAGAACTCTTTTCAAAAGAACTTAAATAATATTTTTGGGTTTCAACAGACTGCAATGATGCTGCCAGTGGCAATGGTGTGGTATTGACGGTGGAGGTGTCGAGGCCGTGGTGACGCAGGGGAAGTGGTGCAGTGGCAGGGCCACTACATAAGGCCCAGCAGTTGCAGAGTTGTGGCAAAGGCGACAGCAAAGAGGCGGTGCTGTATCGATGGTGGGGCAGTCTGATGTCGAGCCGGTGGAGCGGTGCTGGCACAGCAATGGAGCTGATGGGTAGAGCCAGCAGCACTATACAAAGAAAGAAAGAGGGGAAGAAGGGAGAACAGAGTGGTAGAGAGGAGGAAGGGGTGGCAAGGCAACCCGGTAGGCGTACTGATTGGATCAGTGTCAGGCAGGCCGCATGGAGACAGAGGGGGGCTGAGGGTGCGGTGGCAGAGGGGTATACTTGGCAGGCATGGTCTAATGATCAGCAGGGCATGGGGACAACAGCACCGAGTTGTCCAATATCCGGGGCAGGGGGTGTCAAGGCATGGCCAATGCAGTGATGGCAGACTAAGCCAGCGATGTTGCAAGGATAGACGACGTCTGGTGGAGAAGATGGTGGCCAGTGGACGTCGAGGTGGGTGGCTGGCGATGTAGGTGAGGTAGCGGTGACCAACAGCTGTTGGCGATGGCAAAGGTGGGCTCACAGTGGCTCTCGGCTAGGATGGAAGGCATCGCATCCAATGGTGATCAGTGGTAGGGCTGGCGTGGTGGCTCTCGGAGGCGGGTGAAGGGGCAGTGGCACTAGGGATGCAAACAAACCAGATTCGGTGCGGATACAAGGTGCATCTGCAACCATATCTGATAGCCAAATCGACTACTGGTAATCTGTTTGTATCTGATAAGAAATGACACTATCCGAACCCTTAATCTTATCCACTAATATTAAGGGCACCAGGTAGGGTTCTGAATACTAATCGATAAATATTAAATATTTGTAATAATAAAATATTTTGAAGAAACTACAACAATAAAAAAATTAAAGGAGCTTCAACTAGGGAATCATATAAAATTATTTCTCACTCATATAAGTATCTACAAGTTTATAAACGAATAATTTTTTATAAGATTCGAATAAAATTTGTTTGCACTAATATACTACACACACTTCCAAGTTCTAAAAAAAAAGAGTTGTGACATAAATGAAGGTTTGAACATTGAGGACCCTTGGATCTTAATCTAAAGGTATAAACATAACAAGTATTTTAAATAGGGATCTTCGCATGTAAACCATTGTTAAAATGGAATTTGCAAAAAAACCATACCTAGAATACATTAGTAGTCATATCACTATGTAAATCTATATTGTGCAAAAATACCACTGTGGTTAACTTCCGTCCATAAAAAGGTGAATATTCTAAAAAGATTCAAATATTCTCCTCACGATGATAGAAAATGATTGAAATACCCTTCTCACAATTCTAAATTCCCCACCCTTACAAGAGAGAGATGAGAGAGAGAGAGAGTCCCCCACCGGAAGCAGCAGCATAATGATCGGACTTCGGCCACTAGGTGGGAGGTTAACAGAGAGAGAGACTACCAGAGAAGAATGAGGAGGGAGAGGGGTTGCAAGAGGCACTCCCCTCCCACATCAGCAACCCCCCTGCTGGGAGGGTTAGAGAGAGAGAGACCACCGACGGTGCTCCCCTCGGGCGCCGGCAACACCCCCCTGCTGGGACAGTTAGTGAGAAAGCAGAAATAGAGAGAGAAACGGCGAGGTGGCACGAGAGGTCGCACCGTGGGGGCGGGATGACTTGAGCAGCTTGAGGGCGGTGCAGGAGTGGTTCGGGGGGGCGAAGGTGGGGTGGCGAGGTCGAAGATGTCGTTGGCGAGGAGGGGGTCAGGCTGGGCAGTGATCAGCTTGCGGAGGCGAGCGGGTGAGCAGTCGGGCGAGAGGGACAGCGGTGACGGAGGGGGAGTAGACCGTGTGCATCTCACTCCCCTAGCAATTCACACTTGCCCCAATGCCCCGAGCCCCCTCTCTCTTCCCCCGACGCACTGACCCCCTGACCTCGACCCCCCCCCCAAGGCTCTCCCTCCCCTAGCACCTCACCTCTCTGACCTCCCTCCTATACGTCGATCCCCCTCCCGAATGTCCCCCTTCCTCCCCCAAATCCCCCCCCCATCCCCCTCCTGTATGTCCCCCCCCCCCCCAAACGCCCTCTTCCTCTCCCAGCAAACCCCCTCCAACCTAACCCCACCTCGGCAAGGGTGTAGTGGAGAAAGCCCCTCCGGTACACCCCTCTCCTCCCAGCAATGGTGCTGCGGAGGCCCCTTCAGTACACCCCCTCCTCTCGGCAGCCTAACTTCCAGTATGCCCCCTCGATTAGGGTTTAGAGTTAGGGGTGAGAGGGGGATGAAGTTGGAAGAGAGACGGGTCATTTTTTTTAACCATGGGTGTTATTGACATTTCATAGGTCTAGTTAAAGTTAACTATTATAGTTAGATTCACGATTGGTAACGGAAAGTTACGGCGATGGTATTTTTGCAAAATATGAATTTACATAGTGATAATATGATATGCCTGTTAATATATTTTCAGGAATGATTTTTTTTGTAAATTTCATTTTAACAATAGTTTACGTGCAAAAAATCCTTTTAAATATTATCCTTTTTAATTTATATCGGATAGGTTTATTAGATACCAGGTTCGGTAACATGTACATCCGTTACCTTATCCGCTTGACATCTCAGTTTGAATTTTATGTTCATTCCATTAATTGTTATGTATATCAGTTTGAAAAGAGTGACCATGAACCAAATTTTAGACTAATAATCAGATGGATAAATGGGTTATCATTGACCATTTGCATCCCTTGGCAGCACCATGTTGTCAGGGCCAACAGTGTTGTGCTTGTGGAGGGAGGAAGAGACTGGGAGAGGGGAGAAAGGGGGTGGGGTGGTGGCTAGGGTTAAGGAAGGTCGAGGTACGTGATGGGGAAGGGGAGAGGAAGAAAAGAGGAAGGTGAAGGGAGAAAAGCGGCATGAGAGGGTTGTGGTTCGAAACCCTTTTTTGCAGGTCAATGGTTTTTTTCGGATTGACTGACCTTGATGGTTTAAATAGCCAAGGACTTTGGGGTTTTCAAGATGGCTAACATTTGTGATATAAGAAGCCAAGGACTTGAGGGTTGAAATTGATTGTCTCCACGATGGACTTGCCATGGTGGGGACGAAGCCCTAGGGCGGGGATTGCCCAAACTGATGGGTTGTAACAAGAGAGAGATCTTTTCTTCTCTTCATTTTTTTTCACCTTACCAACCTTGGCGCCTTTTCGGGCGTCAAAGCTGGCCCCAGTCTTTTCAGATTTTCACACTGAGGGGTTACCAATTTTTGCCTGAAGTGCCCTTTCGGGTTTTCATACTGAGGGGTTACCCATTTGTGCACGAAACGTCCTTTCAGATTTTCACTTCAGCTAGATTTTATGACTGTTTTACCCTTAAGCAGCCAACGAGTTGAATGCCTAAGATCGTCGGGACACCTCTATTTTAAGCCCCATTTTTTCTCCTTTTTTAGTACTGTTGCTATTGCTGTTGCTGTTGATGTTGTTGGCTCTAGATGTTGTTGCTTGTTGTTGGTCGCTTGTTGCTAGTTGTTGTTGTTGTAGTTGCTTGTCGCTGCCATTGCCAGCCAGACAGAGCGTTTGGATTTTTTTGTTTTGTTTAAAAAGAGCTTGAAGATGAGGTTTGGTTTTGGGATGGTTATTGACCCAAACGGAGTTCTGAACCATGAATTTGTTGTTTTTTTATTTTTTTTCTTTTGGTGATCGAAAAAAAGTTTTGGGTAATCTAAGGGTTTGTTTTGGAGGTTGCCGATCCGGAAGAGGTTTTGAACCAAGGATTTGGGTTTCGGTTTAGTGGTTGCTGACCCAAAAGAGATTTGAGCAACAAGGGCATACTGGCAGTGAAGAAGAGAATTAGAAGAAGAAAAGACAAGGAAGGAAGAGAGGTAGGGTGGCAGTACAGCTGGGCAAAGAAAGAAGGTAATGAAAAGGAGCGAAGGTGTATGGTGGGGGGAAGAGAAGAAGAGCGGGTGGAGGTACGGTCTGGGCCTCTCGCCCTCTCGGAGCAAGTTCTCACAACTCAAAAAAAAAAACTTATTCTTTCTTCTGCAGAACAGGCTATCCCCAACTAGGGAGTACATCCCATACAAATAGGGCAAGGGAGAACTCATGGCTCAAGGAGCCCACATAGGAAATGCAAGAAGATTTGCAAGCTGCCTAGAAAATACAAGAGAATTCAAATTCTCTAAGAAGATTCATCTAACAATTCTAACCCTAAGATAATAAAAAAAAGAGCACTAACATGGGGGATACAAACTATTACCCACATCCTAATGATAATGGAGATCCTCCCCAAGCCATAGCGTGGCCGGATTGGGATCTCGACAGTGTTGGAACGCCTGTGTTAGATCGAACCTCCAACTCAGACCAGTGTCTCCACCAAAATCCCTTCTAGTGCTCATCACTTCTGATCTTAGAAATTACCTAATGATAGACATAATCAATGAGAATTAGAAAGGATCTAGTTTCTCTCAGATAAACATCCTACTCTAGCAAGTGAGCGAGGCAGAGGGGAAAGATGTAAAGGAGGTTAGAGAATGAAGGGTTGATGATTGAGGATGAGGATGGCCAAACGGGGGCTATTTTTGACCACCAAGGCCTTCTTCAACCCAAACTTGCTGTTGGAGTCTAGAAAGCAATGCCTAGTCGTGTTATCCAACTGCTAGTTCGACTAGCCATTGGCACCCCAAAGGCTAGTTGTGATCAATGCCCAGGTCAGCAGATCTGGGTGTTGAGGTGCCTCTGGATCAACAGCTCCTATTGAGCAGGCCGACCCCTTTAAGAATTGGGGGTTGGCAGATCAGGATAGAGTCGGATTGAGCAGAATCCATTCGGATCAATCGATCTGGGCTGATCCAATCTGATTCTATATCCATGCCATAGCCCAACCTTTGAGATCACTAGGAGCAATGAAGGGCTCAAATCTCTCCGAGATCTCTGTCTCTCCAAGCGTTCTGAGAAGAATTTCTACCAAGATCAAGAACAAGAGGGATATAGAGGAGGAGAAGGAGGAGGAGCGAAAAAGGAATGAGAAAGAAGAGGAGGATAAGGATATGAAGATGATAGACGAGGAGCTCTCTAACATTTTGAGATCACATTGAGATCCGAAAAGGCAATTTTTGTTTGTGAAAATATGTTTTGTGTTCTTTTAATGTTGTGTTAATTTAATCACGTTGAACGGTTAAATGGCATTTTCCAATAAGTATAAAATCAATATGATTTTTGGCCACTATTTCTCATCTCTCTGAGATCTCTTCTCTTCAGCCTTTCAAGAGAATGTCTTGATCCGATACAACATTCCTTGATTCTTATCATGCATGTGCACATCTATTTCTGCATTGTCCAGTTCTCCCAAGATTTCACCGAGATCTCTTCTCTACGAACCCCCCCCCCCCAAGGCAAAGCCAAGACCAGGTGTGGCAAACCTTGGGGACACCACCAATTTAATGATACAAGTAGAGGTCATATAACCAAAAGATGAAATGAGTTATCATTTCAAATTGCATCCAAAGAAGAGCATCAAATACATAAACACATTTTCATTAAATCTCACAAAATCCTATGTGAGTTTCACTTCATTGGTAGAGAAAGCTTTCCAATCAAACCCCTAGGAGCTTTGCAAGGATTTTCTTCAATTAAATAGTGAAGGATATAGTCTTGTAAAAATATAATCCACACACTTTGATTCCTCTAGAAGAACTTTTACAATTTCTCTTCAGGCATAAATACAGCATATTCAATGTTCAGTTTCTTGTCTAAACTGTTTCGCCTTCCGTTATCTGATCTGCAGAAGAAACTACATATGCCTCAAACTGATTCGTACTACCTTAACGTTAGCTATTTTCCCTCAGATACGCCACTGCATAACCATATGGGCAAATGATAATTAAGGGAGCACTATCTTCCTTTTGATCTACACCCAGTGGGCACTATCCAGTTTCATCATTACACCACTTGCTTCTGAAGGAAAATTAGTTGCCGACCTTTTCACAAAAAGGATTCTATAAATCCACAACCAAACGCTTATCTAATCGCTGAGAAAAATGTCCCTGATTAAAATCCCAGGTGCTTTGCAAGGATACTCACAAACTGAATACTGAAGGAAACGACTTTCCCTCAAGGATGCTCAGAAGCAATTTCCATCATGCTAATGAAACTCAAGGTTGTCAGCTGCCAAACTGTAGACCGACCTCAAGTATTTCACTGTAAAACAGTATGGAGATGAAAAATATTGCCTGGACAATTTAAGAACATAAAAAAGCTCATGCTGAAGAACTTTTAGTCCCAACCCCTAAGAGTATATCATCCACAAATCAAAGATTGAAACAACCAGTTAAATAAAATCATCCAGTAAAGCCCATACCTTCACCTAGTTACATCCAGCAGTGATGACTGAAGCGTCAGTCACCAAACAAAGTACTCAACGAGAATAGCACTTCAGCCATGCCAAGAGGATGTTGGTGACTTCACAACTAGAAAGTTTTTTTGAAAGTGGTTCACAACTAGAAAGTTACTAGATTGGAGTTCGTTTGATGAGTATACCACCTCCATGCTAAATTGACACCAGGCACTGAAGTGCGAAATGATCTTCCAAACTTTACCCGAAACTCATGCCAAATAGGGTTGTACCTCGTCATTCATAAGAACTACAAGATGGATCTCCCATAAATATTTGTGGCAAGAAAGTTCTAAAGGACTATTTTGCCAATCTATAAATTCAAAGAAGCTGCAGTAGTTCTCAGATGTCTTCAGCATAATATGTGCTTTTGGGGAAGCTAGTGTCTATACCAGCCAACAGTGTAAGACGTGTGCCTGTGTCATATACATGGACGCATGTTTTTTTCTGAAAGTGGATAGTACCACTATTGTATTAAAAGAAAAGGGAATGTGCAAGTTTAGTCAATGAGCTCCCAAAAATCCCTATACAAAAGACACAACAAGATAGTGTAGCACACTCTAAACCCCAAGCAAAACAAAAAGAGGGAGTTGAGGGAACACATGCTGATGGACAATTTTAGGATCTCAAGTTGGAATTAAACTAGAGTCTACATGCTTTTGATGATAGTTAATATGCAGCTTCATCCTTTTCAGTCTCAAAGAAGTTTACCTTCTTACATCTAAATATGCAACTATAAGTATGAAGATTAATACGGATATATATCTGGTTATGAAAACCTCATCCCCCTCAAAATCCATGGGTCAGGAATTTATAACCTTACCAAAAACACCTGTCGCAGCCATGCTACAGTTAGCATACAAAATAAATCATATTAGTGCAAAAAGTCAGTTCTAATCATGAACTACGTTAGAAATGGCTCCCACAGGGACAAACTAGCTGGACCAATACGAAGACTCATATAGAAGGACCATCAAAAAGAAGGCAAAAAGAATAGGTGCATGTGCCTTTGTCTACACCCCCATGAACATGTATACGTACGCATTAAAACTTGTGGCAATGCAAGATTATTTTTCAAGCACCAAGCCAAGTTGTATTATACCAATGTTGTACCCACGACATATCATAAAATTTGAATTACACATAAAATTTTCAGCTCCATAATTACCAAGAAGGATGCACATTTCCACAAAAACTTGCACAACTCTGGACCACAGAAAGTGATTTCTTAGCTAACCCAAGAAACTTGAAAGTCATAACATTTAAATGCCTGAGCACATATCCACACACACTTCCATATTCCACTTCAGACACATCTGTCATCTGATGACAGCAGTAAAAGATAATATTCCGTCATGACTTTGAAACACATTCAAAATTAAATAATAAGGGATCTTCTAAGCTGAAGAACTCCAAAGGAGATACAACTGCAAAAAGAATCTAGATTTTTGTCTGATGTGTCACCTCTGCATTGTGGAAAATCACCTCTGCATTGATATTTTCCACAGTAAAGAACCGCCTTTCCCACATTGGAGATGCTAACCATGTCTAGAACTCAAGCAGATGAATAACATGTGTTGTTTTAACACGAAGCCAGAGCTTTGTCTGTCCATTTGATTCGTAGTTGCGGAGCAGTTCGTGTAAATTAAAGCCATATAATTCTAGAACATGCGAGTCATATAACAAGCACTTTCCTTGCAGATCCCTATGCGTCTAGGCAAATTCACATATCATGGGATTCGTGAGGTTTCAGCAGCGCACCTCCAATACTCGCTTTCCAAGAAGAGACAGCCGGCCATCTCGGACTTCTGAGTAGAGACACTTGACAAGATCAATCGACCCCTCCCATAACTTGAGCCCCCCTAAACCAGCAGGACAGCAGCAAGCCAATCACTTTTCAGATGATAGACCATTTTTTCCGACTCAGAAAGAAGCAAACAGCAGAAAAGGAAAGGGAGATTAACCCACCTTCATACTTTCCGGGGACCAAATCGGAGTTGGACGTTCCAAAGACGTCACAGGTGTTGACCCTACCCTGTGTAGATGTCCGCCCAGAACAAAACTTCATAAGCATGTATGTATGGGAAGCACGTTTCCATAGGACAACTGAAGCTCCAGGTATACCTTAAGCAGTGTGAGCTCATCATTGATGACGATGGATTCCAAGTGTGAGTTGATCGGCTCAGAGACCTGGACATGGGCGTGGGTTAAATCTGACTGGGTGTGCAGAGATGGGGCAGCGCCATGGCAAGCAACAACCGCGACAGGATAATGGAAGGAAAGTGGAACTTACGTCTGAGAGGTGGACCTCGACGCAGGGGGGCGGGGGCGGAAGCGGCTTCTTGGAAGGACCGGAGAACCCAAAGCCCAGGGAACCCAGAGAAAAGAGACAGTGCGCGTCGTGCTCCATCAACTGTTCGAGGAAATGCCGCGCGTTGGGGTGGGCGGGGGTGTCTTTGCGGTGCTCCCAAGCCGCAAGAAACCGGCGCGGTCATGACGAGGACACGGAAGGACCAGATCCTCTGCGCCGTGGTACTATAGTCCCGCCCGCTAACGGACGTTGGACACAAAGATGGTTGGTGGATCGCATGTTGGTCACTGTGATGACTTCCGAAGGGCAGCCCGAACCTACAAACCAAAAAAAAGGGGGGGGCAGGGGGGCAGCCCCTAAAAAGAGCCGATTTCCAGAGCCCAAAATATAAGGCAAAGAGACTTCTTAAAAAAATGTTCAGAAAATATTTGTATTCAATCTAAAACATGAATTTGATTTTAATGCCTGCATCTAACCAAATAATTAGTAATAACTTTATGAAAGTTAGTTACATACAACCAACTTGAGGAGGACATATCTCGTCATCTCATTAGCACCTATCTGTTCAACCCATCATGAAGACCTAGCCCTTTGGGCCCATTACTTGGTACGACGGCCCAACACTCCTCCTGCTCCGATGCAGACAACTGCCATGGCACATGTCTCCGGCTACCCATTAATGACGAGAGACATGCCACTCTCCGACGACGGGGGAGGATGCCGCCCACGCCATCCTCCCTGGCAATGCAACCTCCGACGAGTCCTGCCACATTAATGGCAGAACTGTCCATCCAACGAAGAGATGGCGAGTCAACGTCTATGCCTCCCTTCCTCGACAAACACGCGAACTAGATGATTCATGGCTCCTCTGGTCACAGCAATCCAACGATCAACTCCACCACAACGGTATAAATAGGACCCTAGTACAACAGCCAGGAGATACGTGATCTAACCCTCTCAAGCCCTTGCTCTCTCACTCTGGTTTCCCTCTCCCACTCTCTCGAGTGCTTGCCTCCTTCTCTCTTCGTTACATAACTTGACCGCCAGAGGGTTGTCTCCTAAGGTGACTCAAAGCTCCTTCTGAACTATCACTTGTGGTGCAGGTTCTTCTCCGGCGACGCCCATCCTTCCCAGTCAAACAAATCTTTGGAAGTATGGATCGTGATTTGGGCAACAACTTCTCGACCACTATAGTTAGTAATAATCAAGAATATCAAATATATTAGAGGATTTTGATCATATGAAAGTATTCTTCTTATATTTAGAAATAAGAAGCACATCTCCGCTACCCAAGGATTACCGGGAGGGTGAGCAACAGTTTTAAAAAAGTCCGAGGGAATATTTAGGAACCCCATCTTAAAGGTAGGCACCCGATGAATTAAGCGCATACTATTTTTTATCTATATTACAATTTTAATATTATTTTAATACTCAAAAACTAATTATAATGAAGATTAAGTGTAAATATTAAAGAGATCATGCATGGTTAGCATTCCATGAATTACATATTAAATTATTAGACAAATGATTTGAATGTTTATAATTGTTTATTCGATTGGCCATCGACCATAGTTGATGTATCTCAAATCTGCTTATTCAATTCAATTAAGAATTTTTTAAATAAAAGTTAACAAAGAGATTTATATGAAATTAAACACATGAGCAGTGCCATCTTATGGGAGATTGTTAGCCATCTATAACAAGTGTCATCTACAGATTAGTCTAATGTCGAGGACAATTGGAATGTTACTAATGGAAGCTTGTCTTCTCGATCCTATACAATTGATCAAAATTAATTAGCCCCCAACGTGTAGGCCATTCATCTATATGCTTATCGTATGGCGCCCTAGTACTGAATGACCCCTCATGTTATAATTTGAATGTATGTCCGACTATTGTAATATTATTGCATATAACTAGGATTGAGTGGACTGTAAATGACCTTAATATATTAAAGGCATATATGAATATGGATGTGACATTGATTGTAAGGCTTGCATATATAACTAATATGATTGAATTCGTATGGATATGCATAGGAATGTTTTACAAGTTAACTGTAATATTGAATTGCTTGACAGTTAAATGAAATTACTGATAATATTAATTAACTTGTACAATTGATATCCATTCTCGTTCATTAATTACATCTATTGAATTAATACTATATAATTAAAACTTGCGAGATGTGTGATAATTCATTAAAATATTAAGTGTTTTGTAAAAGTTATTATATAATAAGTATGTGATTAGTTCTAATCCCTACTGAGTCTTATGACTCACCTGCGTTAACTATTTTTCAGGAAATCAATAAGTGTCTAAGTTAGATTTTGACGAGAATAAGTTAGAGGGTGATCCCGGCATCATTTGGAAACAACTACATATATAGCAAGATAGCATGAAATCCTTATATATAATGATGTGTTTGTATAAATAAGAACTTTTGTGTTAGTTCTTACTATTAGCAATGCAAATGTTATTGTGAGTAGAAGAACGTACAATGGTGTATATGATGAGATTAGTGACACTTTATGGATGTTTAAATTAAATGATATGGTTGTGTTCTATTAGATTTATAGATTGCTTTGTCTTTCGTGCCTTGCACATGTTTCGGTTCACAATATTTATGTTTGATGTGACATCCCCAGATCATATAATAGATATCAGAGAAAAAGGTGTTACAAGAGAGAGACTCTACGAGTGTGAGTTGGGGGAGCGGCTACCGAGGTGGGGGGGACTACCGGAGTGATGGTGGGCTACTAAAGCAACCTAAACCATTCACTCTAGTAACAATTATTTAAGAGAATGTTTCTTTATGGATGTCTTTGGCATTTTCCATGTGTATTAATGTAAGGAGTCTCTTGGGTAGATTTGAGTGTATTTTCATTTTTCAAAGGGTGTTTATAAATATAAAAGGTCTCTTGAGACTTGGGGTAGTGTAGTGCCATTATAGAGGCCTAACACCCTCTCCCATATAAACCCCAAGAAGATGCACAAATTTGGAGTTTTTAATTGTTGTTTTGATATCCTAAGTAACGAGAGTTACCTTGTTCTCTCTGTATTGTTTCCTTCCTTGTCTCTCATCTTAGTCTTGGGAAGTCGAGCCTGCATTAGTTGGTAAGAGAGCCAGGTCGATCATGGTGCGACCATGTCGGTGGGGTGTTGTTGCTATTGCTACAGTAGGACATCAATGCAAGCTAGATGCTCGTGATATGGAGATCAACTGCGGAGACAAGTGGAGGAATTGCTAGAGCAACTTGCCTAGTAGGTGGCTGAGCATGATGCGCACACCCAGAATCAAGTCCTTGACTCTTCTAGTAGCGGTTCTAATTCTGATTTTGAAAACCCATTCGGCGTGGCCTAGATCCAGGAACCCCAAGCACCGGAATTCGATCATCGTCCTGACGGACACCGTTTGTGGGACTGTATGAAAGTGGATTTGCCCAAATTCTCGAGAGATCTACATGCAGAAGGCTTCATCGGTTGGATCTATATAGTCGAGCGAGTCTTCGAGTACAAGGACGTACTTGAAGACAATCATGTGAAGCTCGTCGCCATAAAACTGAGGGGACATGTCTCGGCCTGATAGGAGCAAGTACAGTGGACACGGAAGCCCCACGGTAAAGTGAAGATCCTCACATGGGAGAAGATGAAGCATAAACTAGAGGCGCAGATCCTACCCTTCAACTATAAGTAAACGCAGTACCAACGCTTTCACTTTCTTCGACAAGGGGTGAGATTGGTGGAGGCCTACACGGAGGAGTTCTACCAACTGGTCACTTAGAATGACCTCGTAGAGTCTGAGGAGATGGTAGCACGCTACTGTAAGCGTCGAAACTCGCACCCTCGGGTTGTCGTGAATCGACGTGGTCCCGAAGATCGTCCCAACACTACAGTGCACGAATTAGAAAAAAGGAGTGATCGCCAGAGACTTATACCTGAGCCTCACATGGATGGAATGATCATAAATACCTTTGAAATAGGAGATGTGGGTCCTACCTGTCCTTGAACTCGGCTGACCAAGAAAGAGGAGCTCGAGTCTGCGAGTCAAGCATGAAGTTTCTGCAAATCAACCAATAAACACAAGAAATGAACCCATTAGATTGTGAAGTTGCAGTATATGTCGAAAACAAAATAAAAGACACGCAATCAGGGGTCAGTCGAACCGGGAGGAGGGGTTGGAAAGGGGGATGGCTGAGACTTTCGACCATCCGCCTTCCCTATATTTTGGGGTGGAAACCTCTATAAAATGAGATCTAGGATAAAACTATGATGCATGCGATATGCTAAAATGAACTAAAATGCAACATAACATAGAACAAATGGAAGGATAGATGGGTCTGCCTGTCGACTAGCAGAAGGTGGCCAGGCTCGTGGCTGTTCAAAGGAGGTGGGCGGCCAGAAGGATGGCCACTTCGCGTGAAAGTCCTTTCTTCCGAACGGTGGATGCCGAACTTCATCTGCGAGCCGCTCTTAATTTCTTGGAACCGTAGAGTGGAAGTTGGAGAGTCAACTCTCAAAGCTCTCTCCCCCTTCCACCTCTGAATTGTCTAACCCCATCCTAGATAGTTCGGGACGGGTTTTTATATCCCCCGGGCATTTCCCTCTCGAAAAAAACATTCGAAAATATACTTGGATTCGGGTAAAAGGGATTTTGACCAATCCGGAGGTGAGGACGTGTGAGACTACGCACGCCTCAACCCCTAAGAGTGGGAATGACTGCGGAGGACATGTCCAGAGTGGGCGGAATCGTGTGTTGATAGGCAGCTATCAAAAGGCGGCCAGGTCGATGGCCGTTGCAAGGGGGACTGGGCGGCCAAGGATGTGGCTGCCTTGGATCTTGGGCTGCCAGTAACCTGGCCGCCTTGGGCTATGGGCGGCCAGTACCCTGGCCACCTTGACCACTTGGGCGACCAAGGATATGGTTGTCCAAGACCTTGGGCGGCCAGCCCTCTGGCCTTCTTTCGGGATTTTGATGACCATCGATTCGGACGCCTAGAAAATGTATTTAACTTGATTTTTCAATGGTTTTCAATGGATCCGCGTAAAGATAAGGAAAAGCCTACTAGGACAAAGATCAGACTCCACACTCCTCCAATATTCCAATCATCCAAGAGAAAGTGTCACTCCCATGATGCCTAAACAAGGTTCGCGGGATGTCCAAAATTAGACGTCTACAGCTACCTCGGTGTCTTATGGCAGCCCCTCTAGGACATGGTGCCATTGCATCCTTTGTGGACTCTCTCTGAGGCGTTCCACAGGGTACTGGTGACTAAAAAGCACCAGGCAAGACCAGGCGTATGGAGCGTGGTCACTCAACCAGAGGCAGATCAGCAATAGATCAAGGGTAAGGATGTTCAAGGAGCTATTTGCAGAGAGGCGTCGACCCCGACTCTGGGGCGTTTCCCGCCCATAGTTCTTGAAGGCAGACATGGGGCTGCTATTTCTCTTGTGGTCAAACTGAGCATCGGATGACGGAGTGTCCCACGTGGTGCTAAGAGAAAGGAAAAGTGCTCTATGTTGATGAAACAAATGCGGTAGGACAGTAGGAAGAGACGCATGTGTACGATGCACCCATCTTCGACGAAGAGGATATGGAAGAGGACGAGTTACTTCATGGTGACGTCAGAGAGAACTTGATGTTACAAAATGTTCTATTGATTCTACGATGCAAGGAGCATCCAGAAGATTGGCTTTGGTGCAACATCTTTTAGACGAAAGGTGTGCAAGGTGATTGTCGATGGTGGTCGCACCGATAACTTCATCGCCAAGGAGGCCATCGACAAGCTGAAATTGAAGATGGAAGACCATCCAAACCCCTACAAGTTATCCTGGCTTAACAAAGGAAGTGAGGTACTTGTCAATTCCCATTGCCTAGTTTCCCTATCTATTGGGAAGAAGCTATTTTGACATGGTGTGGTGTGATGTGGTGGCCATGGATGTGTGACATATCCTTCTAGGGTGCCCTTGGCAATATGTTTAGAGCACGACACATGATAGCCGGACTTCATACTTGTTCAATGTGAAGCATCCCATTTGATTCATGGGAGACACCTTAGAATTCAACACCAACTTGAGGATGAGTTCTTCTAGCCCAAAGAGGATGATGCTACCTAAGATATTCACTCCGGTCACAATTAATTAAGAGAATGCATCTTTATGGATGTCTTTTTCATTTTTCATGAGTATTAATGTAAGGAGCCGCTTGGGGTAGAATAGAGTGCCAATTCACTTTTCAAAAGGTGCATATTAATATAAAAGGTTTCTTGGGATAGTGTAATGTCATTATGGAGGCATATCGCCCTCTCCTATACAAACTCTAAGGAGATGCATGAATTGAGAGTTTTTTTGTTGTTATTTTGATATCTCAAGTAACGAGAGTTATTCCCTTCCTCGTATCTCTTCTGAGTTTTAGGTAGTCGAGTCTGCATGTTATAGTTTGGTCTACATCAGTTGTCGATATTGAGAGGTTGGCCTGTGAGTAAGGTAGGGGGTTGTCGAGATGGGGGTGTAACACAAGACTCATTCAACTCAGACATATTATACCGGATCAAAAAGATCTCAATCCGATATAGATCTTAGATCTGCCAAATATAATATAAATATGATATTATATGATATGCAAGCTGACAATCCCGTGCTTAATTGAAGAATTACCCTTTTATCCAAAAGAATAGAGACTTGGGAGAATGTCTTTTGACTTTCTTATTTGCAACATCGTGTGCGTGTACATGTATGTGTACGGACGAATCACATCTTGTTCACACGTGGTGGGTGGAGAGAGAGAGGGACAGAGATTTCACCGCTCACCACTTCTCCAAGCTCCTTCCCCAAGTTGCTTCTACGGGCACTTCTCTTGGCTTCTCCTAACCCGGCCCCCCTTCCTTCTCCTTCCCCCCCAGACCACACCTACCACCACCACCACCAACACGCCCCGCCATGGCGCCATCTACCTCCCCTGTCTCTCTTTCCTTCCCTGCTCCCCCCCTCTACTATAAATACGACTTCACATCCACCTTCACCTTTCAGGGATCCCTTCTCCGAGATCTCTGTCCCAAGAAAAAGAAAAAAAAAAGAAAAAGTGGGCCGGGAAAAAAACGCGCGGGTACAACCCCCCTCCCCCCCCCCCCGGCGAGAACAGCTGAGAGACAGAAAATCCACAAAAATAGGAACAGAAAGGTATCTCGCTCCCGGAGGTCGTCGTATCCGTGTTTCTCTCCCGGCCGTCGTCTCTCTGTTACACGTGACACGGCAGTCCATGGCAGCGGCAGCAGCAGCAGCGACAGCATCAGCAGCGGCAGCACTCGTCAGCGTTCCATCTCTCTCCGACCAACGCCCATTCACCGTCGACACCCCAACTGCTTCATCTACCTCTTCTTCTCCTTCTCCTTATTCTTCTTCCTGCCGCCTAGTCTCCAGCCGTACCAGCAACAGGAAAAGCAGCGGCACATCATCCCCCATGATCAGCTGCTACTCCAGGGTTCATCGCACCACCACCTCCAACTCCAAAGACACCCCCGCCAACTCCCTCTCCCCGTCCCCACTTCGCACCGCCGAGGACCTCACCTCCCGTCTAGGCCTCCACGTCCTGGCCGTCGTCGCCGGCCTCGAGCGCCTCTTCTCCTCCCCCACCTACTCCCCTCTCGCGCCCGTCCTCCCCTCCCCGGGCAGCGGCGACAACGCCTACCCACCTGACGTACCAGACCCGTCCCACGGCCGCCGTCCCCTCCGCGTCGCCTACCAGGGCTCCCTCGGCTCCTATTGCCAGGAGGCGGCCGCCGTGGCCTTCTCCGCTTTCCCCGCCTCTCGCCTCGCCGCCTTCCCCTGCTCCCACATGGAGGATGCCTTCGCTGCACTCGAGGATGGCACCGCCGACCGTGCCGTCGTTCCCGCCGAGAACTCCCTCGACGGGACCATCCATCGTAACCTTGACCTCCTCCTCCGTCACCCCGGCGTTGAGCTCGCAGGCGAGATCGTCCTCCCTGTCAACCACTGCCTCCTTGTCCTCCCCTGCGCGGACCGCGCCACCCTCGGCCGCGTCGCCAGCCACCCCCAGGCCCTCGCCCACTGCCGCGCTCGGCTCGCCGCTCTCGGCCTGGAGGCGCATGAGGTGCCCAACGCCGCCGACGCTGCCCGGGCCCTCGCCGACGGACGGCTCGACGCCGGCACGGCCGTCGTCGGGAGCCGGGCCGCCGCCCGGGAGTTCGGTCTGGTCGTGTTGCAGGAAAACCTGCAGGACCCCGCCGGCGGCGGCAACTACACGCGCTTCCTCCAGCTGGCCTTGAGGTCCCCGGAGGACAGCGCTTGTTCCCGCCACCGTCCCGCGACCGTCGGCCGGAGCAAGGCCACGGTGGCGTTCTCGCTGGAGGAGGGGCCGTCGGAGCTGTTCCGGGCGTTGTGGGCTTTCGAGAGCCGAGGGATGGCGGTGACGCGGGTCGACCACCGGCCGAACCGGTCGAGTCCGTTCCGAGTTGGGTGTCGGGCCGGATCGGCGGCGGCGTACTTCGACTACGTGTTCATAGTGGACGTGGAGGAGACGGACCCGACCGCTAGCGCCGGCTGCCACTCGGCGTTCGACTCGGCCGTGGACTGGCTACGGGAGATCTGCGGGTTCGTCCGTGTGCTGGGCAGGTACACGTGCGAGACGAGCTGCTGCTGATTCGGGGGTACCACCGTGCATTGCCTGGGCAGATGGCGTGTCGCGGCTACGAACGGACGAACGAGGATTAAACACTAGTAACAAACAAAGGATCGGGAATGCACGACAGTCGCCATTCTTTGTTTTTTTTTTTCTTCTTCTCTTTTCATAAAGCCTCCCAGTACAACCCCTCTGCAAAGAAAGTGAGGGGGGAGATCGGGGGAACAAGAAAGTTTCAGATACTTTGTTTATATATATATTAATATACGCGTACATGGTTTTCAATATTGGACTTATTTTTTTCCCAATTGTAATCAGTCAAAATTATACAAGAAACCGAGGAAGAGAAACACGGACAAAGGCAAACGAAAAGTAAAGCTTTTGGCAGTTTCGAAAAGCAAGCAAGCTTCCCAATTAATTGTGCCATTTCTCTCGCTGCTACCTTGATTTATCATCATTCCTTTCTCAAGTAGGTTTCCTTTCTTCTCGACCGAATTAACACTAGATGATAAATATTTATGCTCAAAATATTCACACTACTAGTTGTCATAGTGCACTGTTGTCAACATGCCGATTAATTAGCTAGGTACATCATTATGACGTACGTACATCAAGTTTTTATTTTGGCTAAAACGCGTACGACACAGTTCCTTGCGCCCCCCCCCCCCCCCCCCCGGTCCCCGCCCCCCAAGAGACATGAAGAAGCAGGGAATGGATGGAATTTTAAGTGCCCAGTAATATCGATCGTAGTTGGTTAATTAATTATGGCAGATTCTAAAATCATAGTTCTCATTAAATCCACAAGTACATCATGTGAATTAATGGCCTTAATTAAAAATGGAGCATTAACCCTTTGTTAAGCACAATGCAACACAAATTAAGCAGCTGCTAGGATAATAATATATAAATGAGAGAGAGAGCTAGCTAGATTACGGCAGGGCAAATTAAGGAACCGAACCGTGGCAATCATCTTTCTTCTCCCCTTAACCCGTTTCTTATACTCTGGTCTGGTGCGTGTAAGCCTTGCCAGGATCACCACCGCAGCAAAGGGAAAAGTATATATGTTTAAATTCTAACTTTCTCAGACTAACTAATAATAGATGAGTAACACTGTAGATCGCATGCATATGGAGACGCAGTGTTATTAATTTTCTTTTATTTTAAAAAAATTAAGTGGGACTCACGTGAATTTATCTTTACATGGATTCCACGTCATAGTTCACACAAGTGAAAAAAAATAAAAATAATATAAATTAAAAATTTACAATATTCACATTATTTTTAATTTTTTTTTACCGTGAGAGCTAAAATAAGATGCTGGCATAAAACTCATCGTCAAAATACACTGATATGAACCCATTCAAAAAGAAATAAAAAAATTAATAACACCGGACAGACATGGTGTGCAAAGTGTTAATAAATATATAGATGGTCTTGCTTACTCCAGGCCGGGGGGGGGGGGGGTAAGTGACACGCACCCATCAGCGTGCCAAGCATGACTTGAGGGCGTCGGCATGACAGTGTCGTGGCGTCATGGTCGGGTAGGAAGTCCCTGTTGTTTGGGGGGGAGTGGACGGGAATGGGAGGCCAGTTCTCTCTCTCTCTCTCTCTTTATTTCTCTTCCGATGATCTCATGAGCCATCACCGCGTGAGGACGGTGGCTGGATTCTTGACTGCTCCCTCAACCACTTCCTCTCTAATATCCGTCTCTCTCTCTCTTTTTTCGCCTTCACGCGATTGATTTGAATCGTGACCAAATCCAAAACCATGCATGCTGATCCCTCCCACATATTGATCCGATTTTTCTTTTCCAGTTTCCTGTTCTTTACTTAATTTCTAGAAAAAAAATTAGCCGGGTCTACTACTAGATACGTATGTACGGTGGCAACGGGACTGGAGTATCCATCTCAGCATTTACTAAGGATGGAGTACATACATTTGTTGTTAGTCAAGGATTTGGAAAGCACTATATCCAAACTTATTTCTTTATCATCGTGATAAAAGTGATTAATGATCGACTATTGGATAATTAATTGACGGTTCAAAGAATATATACCTTAGAGATTTGAAATTTTAAGTATAAATTAATTCCATGAAAGTCAAACATAAATTTAGAAGAAAATAATATTGAGATAAATTATATATATATATATATATATATATATATATATATATATATATATATATATATATATATATATGAAGATGCGAGATCTCGTACCTAAATACAGACCGTCATATCCAGGGTGATAGGATCCCCAGAGGAATTGTCCTAAGCCAGCTCAGGAGAAATTCTGTAAGACGGAGACAAAAAATCAAGGGGCTTGGGATTGAGATCTCAAGAAAAACTCTCCGATACTTAAATTAATGTGGACAAAAATAACATGTAGAGAGATAAGAAAAATTAGGGATACGAATCACTTCGGTCCCAAGTGTTTCCGTGAGAGTTTCCTTGATGGCCATACATTAACTCGGGCCGATGACTCGTTAGATTTCCTCCCGAGCCTATGGGAGACTCTAGCATGATCGACTGAGCAGAGACAGATGACTCCCTTTAGGACCTTGGCTTTCGATCTCCTCATAAGTGGACCTCAGGTGGGCTATCAATTACTAGGCCGAGCAAGTTTTGTCGGGCTTTTGGGCTATAAAGTAATAGGCCGTGAATTTACCCCTCTCCAATATATATATTTCTCATGTCACTATGACGAAATCCAGAATGAAAATGAAAGTACAAAGGGATGTATAATATCTTCAAAGTCAAGATAGAATATATATATATGTATATATATATATATATAGTGATAGAATGATAAATTTTCCTTCATCTCTACCATCTTGCCATCTGAGGAGGCTTGATCTCATCTCCAATCATAGACCGTCGGATGCAGGGGGAAGCTAGCAATGCAATCACGCCTAAGAGCACCTTGAGAGGGGGTCTGCAAGAAAGATCAAAGATCAGGAGTTCTGAGATGGAGATCCCAGGGAAAATCCTCCAATATTTAAATCAGTAATGTGCAAGAGCAAGAAGAACGCGAGGGGAATTAAGGAATCGGGATCGCTTTTCACTAGTTAGGAAATGTAGGGTTGGGTAATACCTGATGATCTTCAGGGAGGGAAGTCCTGAGACTAAATAGTCATGAACTCCCTATATGGTTCTACAGAGGTCGGTGAGAGGGGAGATATCCCCCTCCCAAGTACGTAAGGACTATCACCCGTGAGAGACTCTTTACCTTTATCTTAATTCATATGCGTCCTTCGGTCAACCTTGTTAGCGGGGACTTCGTCGACAACTAAATCGGATAGGAGCCCGGTCGTGGCAAGTTTCTCTCAAGGGCTAAGAGAGGATCCCAAACGTGAGGTTGTCCGCCTTTGGATAAGGATCAGTCCCTTCCTGGGTCAAAATTCTCGAGCGATATTCCTATCATGGCGCTCTTCCAAGGGGGTTTCCTCGATAGCCTTCCGGTCGTTTCGGGGCCAACGAATGGTGGGATCTTTCTCGAGCTTGGGGAGTCTTTAGTGTGGACGTCCATCCGAGATTAGGTAACGCTTCTTGAGCCTTCTTATATGGATTTTCAGTAGATGTGCCCTGAATGCTTTTGTGGGCTATCACATGTCAAGTCAGACAAGTTTCGTGGGTCCTAAGATAAAAGGATTAATAGGTTACGATTTTTTCACTCTCGATCATCCATCCCACATGTAAAGAGTGGAAAGTTAAGGTAATCACGTGATATCAGCACTTGATTTTTAATCCAAACGTTAGTATTGATAGTAAATTTATATTTAAAATATATTCTTAGTGATAACTAACGCATACATGTTTGAAAAAAAGTGTACCCATTTATGTATCTCCTATGACATTACTAGGCTGATCCGTATCCGTGAACTTATCAAGGTGAAAAAAAAAACACTAATGTAGCCACTTGCTGGTACTGATCCCTTTAAGCTAATGAAATGATGAGATAAATTAACGGGACATCCCTGGCAGCAATTATTAGGAGCGTTGGGGATGCCCCTACGAGTAATTTGAAATGCGCGCTCTCTTCCTGTGATCCTGCCTCAATATCATACATCATCGTAATTTTATATAGTATTAGTTGTGCCACGTACGGCTCGAGAGGTACTGCCGTCCGGGCCAAATTAATAGGCATTTGTACATGCCCTTAATTGCACACTCGATCGATCCTCGTGCACGAGGGGATATATATATATATATATATATATATATAAATGTTGGAGGAAAAAACTTGCTCAACCAAATCTTAAAACTAGCTAAAGGGCCCAGTTAATTGCCCGTACGTGTTCCTAAATCTACAGCGACTGCATGGATGGATGGCCTCCTGTTTTCCTTTTCCTACCTACCATCCATCCATCCATCCATCCACCTGCAACTTGCAACAACGCCTGCAACAAGTCTAACCCGCCATGTGTCAAGAAATTAACCTGTAGGTCATCAGCGCCTAATTATTGGGTCACAGAAATTAATATATCTCCACACACGCTGGTTAGTTGGGTCTTCTATCGATCATAAACCCCTCATATTAGGACACCGGGTGGGTCCGATGGCAGAAGACCTCTGTCAAAAAAAATAAATAAGAAATCTCATATTAGATTCACAATGGGGAGTTTTATCTGATCACCTATGCAATCCTCAATGGATGTGTGACTCAGAGATTTTTTAATTCTCCAAATCACTCGAACACCCCCCAAAAAAAAATCTCGCAAACTGAGGATGGACCAATGAAACGTGATCTGGCCTGCTGCCCTTTTCTGTGGGTGTCCCAGATTATTAACGTGTTCGCTCTCTCTCCTGAAACTAAGGTTTACCGACCTGATCGACTCGATCTCGATGCGGGACGGTGCGACCTGGCCCGCTCTCTCGGGTTCTCAGCAAGTGATTTTTTGATTTTTTTTTAAATTTTTTATTTAGTTTTTTAAAAAATAAAATTTTAATAAAATGTGTAATTTAAAGATTAAATGTTACATATATTTGATAATATTAGAATGTAAATTTTTTTTATGATAATAGATTCATACTAAATTACACATAATTAATTATATAAAAATAACATATTACACCTCTTACTTAAACATCTTATTCTAAGACATAAAAAAATTCACTTAAATTACTCATTATGTTAAAGTAAATAGTTACATAATAATGATATCATTCAACTCCAGTCATGAAGTATAAAATATAAAAACTCACTCATCTGAGTCATCTGTGAAGTCCGAATCCCAATCAGAATCAGATACATGAGACTAATGACCCGTATAATCTAACTCTATCCTAGTAGGTGGAGGTACACGTGGGTGGGAGTGAAAATATATAACCATCTGCACAAATGATGGGTCATGTGCAGCGGTGGATGGTACATGAAAATCTCTAAAAAAAGTCATCATTACATCTATACATTCAATTCTATCATGTGCTATTTGTGCGACTGGTGCTGGTACTAGTACTGCTCGAACTCTGGACGTGGAAGAAGATCATGCTCCGCCCGGTGCTAGTGGTAGGGGTACCCTGGACGTAGAAGAGGATGCCCCGAGTCTGCTACGACAAACATATCCCTCCCGTAACTGTGTCAGAAAGGAATGTCGGACATCCCCTGGAACTCGATCGGATGCACGGCAATCGCGTCCCACTCCCGCAAAGTGATCTGCAAATCTGTGTACGTCGGTGACGCGATGTCCGCAGTATCTACAGTGCACATGTCGATCACCCTCAACATATTTATCATGGCGATTTATATTTAAATTAAAAACATCTCTAATTATATGAATTAAACAATACATAAAAAATAAATTAAAAAAATCTAACAAATTCCATTCTTAAATTTCTAAAACTAAGAAAAAATCATATAAATTAAATATTTAATTAATTTTTTTAATCTCTCCCCCCTCCCCCACCCCCACCGTCCCCCACTGGTGGACCCCTCCTCCCACCGTCCCCCACCGCCGCCCCCTGCCCCACCCCCACCTCCCACTGTCGCCGCGGCCGCCCAGGGCCGCCACCTCCCCTGCCAGGGCCGCCACGGCCGCCCCTGCCCCACCCCCACCTCCCACGGCCGCCCAGGGCCGCCACCTCCCCCGCCAAGGCCACCACGGCCGCCCCCTACCCCCTCCGGCCTCCCACCGGTCAGATCTGGTCGATGGCCGGCCAGATCTGACCGGTGGAAGGCCGGAGAGGGCGGTGGGCGCCGATGCCCCCCCACCTCCTCCGCCCTCCCACGCCCCCCACCGACCACCCTCCCCTGTATTAAAAACAAAATCAAAAACTAAAACCTACCTCTGATCGCCGTCCACCGCCGCTCACCGCTTGCCGCCGTCCACCGCCGTTCCTGGACGCTTGCCAATGGTTTGAACCGCACCCCCCACCGGGCCGTTAAATGGCCGTACCGACACGAGCCGGCCGACCCGCACGTACCAGGCCGTCCCGTCCACGGACCGGTCTGGTACATGGCGAGTCGCACGGGACGGTGCGGGCCAGTGGGACTCGGCCACGTCCCACGACCCGCCCGACCCGCTACGCGTCTGGGACGGGCTGGGTCGTGCGAGTCGGGCCGACCGACCCGATCCATCAAACCATGCCTGAAACTAGTGGTGCCTGCATCCGTTAATTTTTAGGTTGATATGTGAACATAGTTTTATTTAGGGATGTAAATAGATCTAGATCGATTCGAGTAGATCAATATCATATATCCTATCTGTGAAAATAGAAAGTGTAATGAGAGGAAGAGTTAGCTAGGGAGGCGCGACCGAGATGGAAGAAGGGCTCGGGAAAGGGTAATGGGGTGTTTGGTAGCTCTTTTTTACCTCTTTTTTCTTTCAAATTTAAAAAAGAGAGTAAGCGATCTTTTAACCCTGTTTGGTGATCCTCTCTTAAATTTTGGAGAGAGAATCTCAACCTATGTAAATCTTCCTCAAAAAAAAAAAAAGTCTAGACCAATTTTTTTAAAAAAACACCGATCACGTCTCATAGACTTCCCCTCCCCCGCCCCCCCTGCAGCCCCCCTTCCCCGTCCCCGGCGACCACCCTCCCCCTCCCCCCCCCCCCCCCCGCGGCCCCCCTCCCCTCCCCTCACCTCCCCGGCGAACCCCCCCTCCCCGTCGCGCCCTGCGCAGCCCCCCTCACCGCCCCGGCGAACCCCCCCTCCCCCTCCCCTCCCCTCCCCGGCGCCCCCTGCACAGCCCCCCTCCCCTGCGGCTCCCCTCCCCTCACCTCCCCGGCGCCCCCTGCGCAGCCCCCCTCCCCCTCCCCTGCGGCCCCCTTCCCCGTCCCCGATGACCCCCCTCCCCTCCCCTCCCCTCCCCGGCGCCCCCTGCGCAGCCCCCCTCCCCCTCCCCTGGGGCCCCCTTCCCCGTCCCGGGCGGCCCCCCTCACCTCCCCGGCGCCTCCTGCGCACCCCCTCCCCCTCCCCTCCCCTCCCCTCCCCCCCTCTAGCTCCCCCCTCCGCACCCCCCTCCCCTCCCTCTGGTTCCCCCCCCCCCCCGGTCCGGTTCCCCCCCTGCGCAGCCCCCTCCCCCTCCCTCCGGTTCCCCTCCGGCTCCGGCTCCCCCCTGCACACCCCCTCCCCCTCCCTGCGAAGCCCCCTCCCCCTCCGTCCGGTTCCCCTCCGGCTCCGACTCCCCCCCCCTCCCCCTCCGGCTCTGGCTCCCCCCCCCCTCCATCCGGTTCCCCTCCGGCTCCCCCCTGCTAAGCCCCCTCCCCCTCCGTCCGGTTCCCCTCCGACTCCGGCTCCCCCCTATACACCCCCTGCACAACCTCCTCCCCTCCCTCCGGCTCCCCCCTCCGATATGCCAAACAATTCTATATAAATTTTAAAAATTATATCATTTTTTACCAAACAAATGTTATCCGTTTTTATTAATTTTAAATTTTAAGTTAAAAATTAACCTAACATAATTTTTGAGATAGAAAGATTTTAAAAAAAAATATTCCCAAACACCCTATAAGAGGAGAGATCTGAGTGAGAGAGAGAGAGACCGAGAGAGCTCCCCCACCCTGCTTCCGCCGACGAGGTTGCCGTCGATGGTTCCGCCTCAGGCCGGCAGTCAAATCCCCAAGAAAGAAAGGAGATTTCCTCGAGATACGTAGTGGGTAACTGCACGCATTCTGCTGACCATTGAAGTGATGCTGACTCTTTCCAGATGTGACGGCAGGCTGCATCCTCAAGATTCATTTAACACGCATTGCATTTTCTTTAGATTCTCCTGTTCGACCGTCTCTCTCTCTTTTGGTGGTGGGTTGGCAGGAAAACACCCGGGAGACTTACCAACGTACGTGGGTGTTTTGGTTTACCAAACACCACTATCAATATTAATCTTGATATTAACAATGGTATAGGGTGTTTAATTGTGTCCTAGATATATGAGTTTAGTGCTACGACACATTTAATATGTATTTGGACCTTATATTAAAAATGTCGCATAGAAAACACCTAACCAGAAGATGTCTTATCACCTAAACACGTGTAGACTCCTCGTGAACACCTTGGGTAGTCTGATTACCTTATCACCTAATTAGCAAGCAGACTCCTCGTGAACAAAGACATTTCAGCAAAAAAAAAAAAAAAAAGATGAATGTGGAAGTCCCATAAAAGAAAGAACATCTCATCTCATCTCATCTCATCTCACTAGATAGTAGATACAGATTTCTTACTTCTCCCAATAAAAAAAAAGAAAGAAAGAAAGAAAGAAAAGAAAAGCAAGGTAGCTAGCTCTTCGGGATGTTCACCCCGACGATCTTGGCAGGCGTGATGCGGAGGAGGTTGCCGGGCTTACCAGGGACAGCACCTTTGATCATCATAACTCGAAGGTCATCATCAATCTTGACGATCTTGAGCTTGCGGACTTTGGTTTTGGCACCACCCATCCTCCCGGGCATCTTCTTGCCCTTGTATACGCGCCCGGGGGTCGTACCCGCACCGATCGAACCCAACGCCCTGTGGCTTTTCGAACCATGGGTCATCGGCCCACGCCTGAAATTATGCCTTTTAATCCCACCTGCGCCAAAAAGCCAAAAAAATGACAACCAAAACATACACAGCCAGCAGTGGCTGTCCATCACCGGCGGAGCAAAAATTTGTGAGGTAGTCGGAAAACGGAAAAAGACACAGGCTGTCTATCATTTTATGCACTAGTTCAAAGCTCAAACGTACACCACCATGCAGTGGATGGACAGCTTATAATAATGATTCCGATAAATAAATAAATAATTGCAAAATAAACAATGACAGCGAGTAAAATGGCAAAAATAAGCAGAAGAAATGTTGCCCTGCATGCACAGACAGCACAATTAATACAATTTCTTGCCTACATACCACCCTCCTGAAGCAACAAAACTTCCAAGTCCCTGCACAGAACCCCCCCCCCCCCCTGGAAACTCAAGATGGTCTCAAATTAGGCCCTAAACTCAGCTCAACACCCATTCACCCAATATAATTTTAAAAGCAGGAATTTGTTGTTGTCAGTCTCACAATCCCGGTCCTCATGTTTTGCATGTGTAGAGGCCCCCCCAAAAAAAAGGATCCGCGAGGAGCATATCAGAATAGCATCTTTTTCAAGAAGGTGGTGAGATACACCATCAGTTTCATTTAGTAGTAGTCAGAGAGGTGATACATCCAAACAACTGATGTAATATATAGCTCGAACACAAAAAGGTAATTAATTTGCTCCAAAAAGAAACATGGATGCATGCTCTTCCTGTCTTAACTGAAAATATGTGCAAATCAACTAGCCCAAGAACAAAGAAGCAAATCCAGAGATAAAACAAAGCACAAGATCGAGCCCGGGGGGGGGGGGGGGGGGGGCTTTCCCGGCTCACATTTAATCCTCGAGAGATGTGAGCCCGGGGTTTTATGACGGCGGTACAAAAAATGGGGTGACAAGATACGTAGAGTAAGACTCGAACTCGAGTGGCCCAATAATCGCTCAGCTCTCCGTACCACTCTGCTAGATTCCCCGTTATCAAACAAAAAAAAAACAAAGCACAAGAATATCCCTGTTCAAGTCACCCAAGCTTCAGAAAAGACCGAACATTGTCCGTCTAAGTAAGCAACTCTTTCAAGAAAATGACTATGTGGTTCCTCCAACTATCTGTATATCACAGCACAAAAATTCCACATCTGTGGCAGCAAGCAGGCTTTTCGGTTCTTGCTGGTCTTCCTTTTTACAATCTCTTCTTAATAGCCATAGGTTGATAATCATCAGAGATAAGCTGTTTCCGAAACTTTCTACACTGACCCTCTCTGTTTTCCAAGAAATTTGTGTTTTAACCCCTCATTATAAAATTCTTCAATATAGCCGGATGCCCAAGGTCCATCTGCATGAACTTCATTCCCTAAAAACCACAAGCTCGACATTATCAGACTCCCCACGAGATAGCCCCTGAAAGGACATGATCTAACTGCAAACCTTGACAGGAAGAAATCTCTTCTACTTTGAAAGAGAGAACCACAGATATCATACCTCTTTAAAACAAATGCAACCTCTTCCACACAATTCTTCCTTAGGCTGGCATTCCAACAATACACTTTTCCAACCACCAAGATTTTCAAGAATTTGTTTGGTTCCACTGGTCCCAACAGGCATATCCTCCACAGAGATCTCAACTTTGAGCACTTGCAAATAGTAAAACTCGGTAGCTCAAGCGAGGGATTTCATGTAGACTCCAAAAACATTTTACAAAAACGAAAGTCTTGTGATCCTTTCTGCTACATAACCCACATCTTTAAGGGACAACTGCAGAACCTAGCTCTATGTCCCCCCGCTAAATAACTGATTGCTTCAACAGAAAATTTGTTCCCTTGGACCAAAAGTTATTACCCCAAATGTTTCTTATCTCTGGACCAACCTTCCTGCAGTCACTTCACCACGCCTTCCTAATTTTCTCAGCAGCAAGGCCTCATGTGAAAACAACAATCTTTGGAGGCTCTCCACTTTTTCACACTCCTTGTTATCTTCCCTTCTCCAAGCTTCTCATCAGTCTCCTCACCATCAAAGGCATCATCTTCCTCTCCATCATTCTCTTCTGCAGGAGCAGGTGCCATCTTCAATTAGTGGAGCCTCCTTCCATCAGTTTCTCTTTGGAGTATTTGGGAGGCTTTATGAAAACAGCATCTTAAAAACAAGTTTGTTGCCAGCAAAGTACAACGTTTTCTTATACTTGCTTTCCAAAAAAGTTTATTATACTCGGACCAATGTGACGACTAGATGGAGAACTGAACTCTTCAAAGAGAAAGGTCCATTTACTTCAATTCTGACAACACATTAAGTCAAAAATGAAACCAACGTACCAGCAGAACAGCACAACGAAGGAACAGAATTGGAAAAAGGAAAAAGAAAAAAAAACGGGTGGGGGTGTTGTTTACAATGCTGAATAGCTAGAGTCATTGCTTGAAATGTCAACCTCTTCCTTGCTTATTGGAGGTACCACACTCTTCTTTCTTTTTTGCTGCCTCCTACTTATATGGCAAGGGAAAGTAGAAGTAACAACCAATGCATCCTTCATCAGGTGGTCTCCTTTTTGTCAACCAGTCAAATTCCACTCAAAGTTGAATACTATTTTCTTTCCTTGTTCTTTATAATAATTTTGACCATCAGAAGAAATAGAAATGAAAGGTTTTAAATGGAAAAAGACTGGTGTATCTCTCTGCCACCTTGCAAAGCACCCTGCCTTACTACATCACCCACCAGACGGTGCACGTTTCAGCAGGTTGACCTCAGATGACTTACTACATGTAATAGAGTAATATGACCAAATGTTATATTTAGGCCAGTGGTGCTTGCGAGTACCAGCTGCACAATGAGCTTGATAGTCTTCATAAGGTAAGCTGTCCATCTGGGACTTCTTCACACGACTTAGTCCAAACTAGATGTTATGCATGCTGTTGGTCAGGTTTCTCATTGTTTTTGCTGCACGTTGTGACCCCCAATAGCTCTATCATTTTCTGATGCACCTCCGACTTGAGTTCGAGGCTCTTCAAGCATAGCTTCTTCATCACTCTCCTCTCCCTACTTTGCATGAAGCTCTTTCCAAGATCATTGCCAAGGAGATGCGGCTTTGTGCCCTTGGCTCATCCTCAGTTCCTCCCGAGACAATTCTTGCAGCATTGACACAACCTTATGCATGTTGTTGGTCAGCTTTCTCATTGTTTTGGCAGCACATTTTGATCATCAATAGCTCTATCATTTTTTGATGTGCCTCTGACTTCAGTTCAAGGCTCTTCAAGCATAAGCTTACTTTGCATGATGTTCCTTCCAAGATCATTGCCAAGGAGATGCAGCTTTGTGCTCTTGGCTCATCCTCAGTTCCTCCTGAGACAATTCTTGCAACATTGACATGACCTTCTCATCAACATACTTTTTCACAAACTCCTTCTGGAGACACCAATTGTAATGTCTCAAATTTTTCGGATATTTTTCGGATCCTTTTCGTAGGTTCCGGAGTGTGTTTTGTGCTTTATGCGTATTTTTCCCTGACGTGCTTTCGGAACTCTGTGCAGGGTGAACCGTTGCGCTCTCCGACTCCGGGACGTGACCAACGCGTTGTTCTCTTTCTGAAGATCGTAGAGGTAATTTTTTCGTATTTTTCTGAATTTATAGAATTTTTAGATTTTTCTATATATATTAACCTCTTTTTTTTCTCCCCCCATCTCTCATCTCTCTCTTCCCTCCCTCTCTCTTCTCACGCTCTCTCCTCTCTCCCTCTCTTCTCCGACGGCCGACGGAGGTGGACAGGGGCAAGGTGGCGAGGATCGCGGGGCGTGGAGCGAAGAGGATGGAGCGAGGATCGCGATGGTGGAGGCGGTTCGTGAGTTCGCGAGCCGACGAGGGTTTAACGGCGTATTCTTCATGGATCGACGTCCACGACGCGCGAAATCTTCGGTGGAGATAGGGGGATGGTTCCCTAACTCGTGTACTTCAGTTCCCGCGATTTTGTAGGCTGTGGTGAGCCGAGCGGGCTTATTTGAGCGTTTTGGAAAAAAATGCATATTTTTGGGGTGTGAGCCCGATCTAGTGTTTTGACCATATTTTTGGGGTTTAAATGGGTCCTCTCGGTGCTAGAGAGGTAGGAGACTAGTTTCCCCTTGTTTTCCCCTTCACGTGGGCGTGAATGGGGCGTGGAATGGAGTTTTCTGTGTGATTCGCCGTTTTCGGGTTCGAGACGGCCTAGCGGTTCTTCCAGTGGCCGCTAGGACGCCAGGCGGTCTTGTAGGGGACCGCTAAGGTCTCCCGTATGTCGGTTCGAGCCTTGCGGTCGCGCGATGGACCGCTAGGCTCTGCCTTGCGGTCCGAGGGGTGATCGTTTGACCGTGATTTGGTCGATTAGAGGTCGGTGGGGTAACGGTCTTGCGACTGACCGCTAGGCATTGCCTAACGGTCAAGCAAAAGACCGCCACTCTGCCTAGCGGTCTGAGAAGTGACCGCTAGGAGTTTGCGAGTTCTTGGAGCTTAGCGGTCCAGGGGTAGACCGTTAGGTGATTCTTCGTGCTCGCCGTGTCCGTTTTGTGTGTGTTGGTCTCCGGTTGACCCGGTTGCTAACCTTTGGCCTCGTGAATGTCCCGAACTCCGTGGGACCTATGTAGTTGAAATCCCGCCTAGGCGAGCGCCTAGGCGGTGAGGCGGGGCGAGGCGTCGATCGCCCGCCTCGCGTCGTCGCCGCTCGCCAAGGCGAGCGCCTCGCCCGCTCGCCGTTGCCGCTCGCCCGAAGCCGGAGCTGCCGGATCCGCGTATCGGGTATTAACTACCCGTTAACCCCCCGCGTCCGGATATGTAACATATGTTAACCCACCCCCGTGGGTTTCGAATGCTGCATCTTCTTTTTCCTTCGCTGCTTCCACCTCCGAACGCGGCAGCGGCGACCCGAGCTCTGTCCTCTGGCGAGCGGCAGCGGCAGCGGCTTCCTCCGGCGTTGTTCCGGTTTCCTCCGGCTTCCTCCGGCGTGCGGCAGCGGCTTCCTCCGACTTCCTCGGGCGTGCGGCAGCGTCTCTTCCTCCGGCCACTCTCACTCTCTGTATTTCCACTCTCTCGCTCTCTCCGATCTCTCACTCTCACTCTCTCTCCGATCTCTCACTCACTCTCTCACTCTCTCCGATCTCTCACTTTCTCCGATGACTCACTCTCACTCTCTCCACTGTCTCTCCGATCTCTCACTCTCTGTTCTCACTTCTCTCAGACTCTCTCTCTCTGTCTCTCTGTTCTCACTCTCTCCGATCTCTCACTCTCTGTATCTCAGACTCTCACTCTCTCCAATCTCTCACTCTGTCTCTCTGTAATCGACATTGGCAGTAAATAGTCAATTTTTTTTACATTGGATATAATTTTAATTTTATTTTTTATTAATTTATCGCCTCAAACGCCTCGGCCATCGCCTAGGCCTTTGAGGTGTGAGAGGCCCCCCTGGTCGCCTCCCTCGTCTCACGCCTCAGACTACATAGCGTGGGACCTGTGTTCGTACTTTTGGGGGTATCCGGAGGTGCCGCGTTGTCTCGATTAGCATGTCCGTGGGTTTGGAAGGTCCGGGTGACCCCATGTGTCTGGGCTTTCGTGTTCTCACTAGATTAAGTCGATGTGCGCCGGTATGAGTGCGGTGGGATTTCCTCGCATGTCGTGAGTTTCTCCGAAAGGTGGTTTCCGTGTGGGCCGTGCGTATGGCCTTGGACTGTGAGTCCAGTCAACCAGCTTGAGGCTGGAGGTTTCCCGTGTTCCCTTATTGGGGGAATGGTCTCGGCGGCTTGTGAAGTTGCCTTGGGAATCGTGTCACCGTGGTTTTAGACCTAGGGATTAGGCCAGATTAACGGCGTTGTGCCGTTGTGTGCGACGGTCTTGATCCCAATGTTGTGTCCCTGTGATTTTGATGATTGACTTTAATGTGAGTTAATCTTTTGATGATTGATTTTGATGTGAGTTAATCACTGTGAGTCATCTTGCTGTTATTCAGTCATTTTTTGATCATAATACAGTCTCTCATATGTTCAGTTAATTTGTTGTTCAGTCAGTTCATCAGATCATGAAGCATTGCATTATATGTTCAGTCATGTTATCTGCTGTATTAATTGTTCAAGTGTAAACTCTGTCAGCATTGTCAGGACTGAAGTGGGTCGACCCCCCTTCCCAGATGGGTCGACCCCCCTAGACTATCAATGTCTGTACACTGCCAGCACACACGTTCAAAATATCTACATGTGAAGACTACACATCGACTGTTCATGCAAAGTCTAGACATTTGATCAAGTTTGTACACTGGTCTTGGCATATGCATTCATAAAGTATATACACTCTTCGGTTGACTTCAACTGAAGTCTGTTCATCGGCATGCATTACATCAAGTGTGTACATTGCATAGCATGTTGCGTCTAAGTCTATACATCACTGTTCATGCATTCACTGTCAAGTCTACACATTGCTGGGTCTTCATGCATTAACTCCAAGTCTGTACATCGCTCAAAGATTTCCAAGTCTGTACAACCAATGCACTCAATTGAAGTCTATACATCGGTCTTCATATTGGAAGTCTATACATTGGTCTTCACCTGAAGTATGTACAGTCATTCTCTTATCGAAGTCCATACATCGGTCTTCATATTCGAAATCTGTACATTGGTCTTCATATTGGAAGTCTATACATTAGTCTTCACATGAAGTATGTACAGTCATTCTCTTATCAAAGTCCATACATCCTTCTGTTGGAATTCCAAGTCCATACATCGGACTGTTTGAGCAAAGTCTGTACAGCGTGTCACTCACGTTGGAAGTCTATACATTAGACTGTGGCAAAGTCTATTCATTCGTTTCTAGAAGTTCAAGTCCATGCATTAATCGTTTGGGTAACAAAGTCTGTACAACGTGAGCTTCGGTTCTTAAAGTCTATACATTCTACCGTTCAAATCCTTCAAAGTCTATACATCAGTTTGATTGAGTAAGTTTGTACAGCATGCCTTGTTGTTCACAGCCTTAGCATCTGTTTTGAAGTCCATACATTGATCTTCAGTTCAAGTCTGTACAATGGACTTATAGGTAAAGTCTATACATTCTTCAGCTGGAACTGTGCAAGTCTGTACATCGTTGCTTGCCAAAGTCTGTACATTGGCGTCTGTTCCTACGTTGCACTTTCAAGTCTGCACATTGGGTTCTTTACCTACGTTAAGCTTTGAAAGTCTGCACATTGGTAGTTTTACCGACGTTGCTTTGCCAAAGTCTATACACTGTGTTTGTTCAAGTCTGTACAGACTTAGCCTTGTTCTAGTCTGTACATCGACCAGCTATATTTGGCAAGTCTACACATCGTGATTTCATCATGTCTGTACAGCCTCTTCATTGAAAATCCACTCATCACTCAAGTCTATACAATGCACACTTGTTTTCTTGCATAAAGTCCATACACTGCACTTGGCTTGTGTTCTTCACACCAAGTATGTACAGCCTGTGCTCGCAGCAGTCAAGTTTACACATTGCGTTGGTGGCAAGTCTATACATTGGGTTGTAGCTTGCTTGAAGTGAAGTCTACACATTTACTCACTTACTGTTTCTAAGTATATACATTGTGTTGCATTGCTTGAATTTCCTCAAGTCTATACACTGAGCTCGCATGAAGACTCAAAGTCTATACACTCACTCAGTGCTCACACTTGCTCATTTGCTGCTTATAAAGTCTATACACTGTCTTCAGATGATGACAACAATGAAGAACAGGGTCGACGCTGGGAGTTCAATGCGTCCACGCTTCAGTTGAAGAGGATTTCAGAGATTCACTTGGCTGCGTCAACTCCATGCTACAGTAGCGTCGACGCAGTAGTTAATGAGGCAGAGTCCATAGCTCACTGGAATACTGCAGTGCGTCAACGCCATTGCAAGACAGCGTCCACGCAGCAATTGAGTCTGATATACATTCAGCTCTGGAACACCACTGCGTCAACGCTATGGATTAGCAGCGTCGACGCAGCACGTCTATCTGCCGAAGACCTTGATCACTGGATTGCCGATGCGTTAACGCAGCTGGCTGATGGAGTCAACGCATCAGACTTGAGTTTCGTAGGAAGAAGATATCTGAAGGCTGCATCAACTCCTTGGAGCAAGAGGGTTGACGCCATCTAATTCCAGTTGCTGAGCGCGTTAAGTGGATCCCACCTTCAGTCGTCAACTGCCACATCAGCCACAAGCGGATAAGCTTTCGTACCTTCCACCACTCCATTGGTGTCTGGCACGTGATCCAAGGAGCTGAGATGCTGACACGTGACAAAGTCGATTGGGCGGGAGCTGTGGAGACCACACGCCCTAGCTGCTACTGCTGCTGATATAAATAGAAACCTTCGTCTTTAGATGAAGGGGGAGAAAAGTAGAAGGACTGAAGCCCTGAGCAGAAGTAGGAAGAAATAGAAGAAGAGGAAGAAATATAAGAAGAAGAAGAAATAGAAGAAGAGTGAGCCGGCAGAAGAAAAAGAGTTGCAGAGAAGAAGGAGAGAACAGCGTGAGAGAAAAGGAGAGCAGAGGAGAAAGAAAGAGAGATAGAGAGAGAGAGAGAGAGAGTTCGTGGAGAAGAAGGAAGAAGCTACTGAAGATCTGTCTACTGGATCGTGGATCAAATCCAGGCCAGTCAGCTCCATGGGAGCCACATCTGACGTTCTTTCATTTATAGCTTGTGCTGCTATGCTTTTTAGGTTTTCTTATTTTTCCTTTTGATACTCTGGTTGCTATTGTTCTTCCGATCCTCTGGACTGAGGTCGGGTTCCTCCTGTTGGTTCAGGAGAAGGGAGATCTGATCTCCGAGTTGCAAGTGACAGGTTGTCACTTGTGGGTTCCCTCTGGTTAGAGGAAGGGAGGCACTCTGTCGCAGACTGAGTCTGCAGGTTTCTAGCGTTGGCTAGTGAAGCCTCACTCCGGTTGGGAGTGAGGGGTGGATGTAGGTCTTGATGACCGAACCACCTAAAAATCTACCGTGCAGTGGTTGTGCTTTGTGCGTTTGTTCCTTGCCTTCTACCTCCCACCTCCCATTCACAGGTTGTGCATGCTTGGTTAATTGTGTTGTCTTGGGAGTAAAGTTTGAGCATTATATTCTGCTAAGTGTGTTTGGTTTGTTTAGCTCTGCTTACGTTTCTGGTGTGATCAGGTGGCTGCATTATTGCAGTCCAACTGTTTGATCAATTGTTGAATTATCATCTCATCTTGGAAAGCTCATTAGTTTTTATTCCGCATATCTGGGCTTTAGAGTTTTAATTTTTGCTTTATCTTTAGAGGGATACATTCACCCCCCCCCCCTCTGTATCCGGGCCTAGCACCCTAACAATTGGTATCAGAGCGGTGTCTGCTTAGAAGGTCCAGCGACCTACAGATCCGATCTTGCAGTCTTCGGTGCTAATTTATTTTTAGTGCATCAATATTCCTATTGCATTAATCTGATTTATTTTCAATGGCTCATCCACCCGTCTTTAGTGGTTCTAATTTCAATCAGTGACACAGTGCTTTACGTGCTTATGTTAAATCTGTTGATCCAGATCTGTGGAAATTAATTTCACAAGGTCCTCACACATTACCAACGAAAATATCCAAATGGACCGACAGACACAGATCAAAGGATGGAGAAAATCAGAAAGCCTTTAATCTGATGAAAGCAGCTACTGACAGAGCCTTATGGTCTTGCCTTCATGATTGCAGGTCTGCTAAAGACATCCTGGATATACTGAAGCGAACTCAGATAAGAAATGAGGACAGCTGCATGATGGCTGACATAAATAATCAAGGCAGCAGTCAAGATGAAGATGATGAGATAAATCCCTTTGAAAACTATACTTTAGATGATTGGGAAAATGCATATTTTGAGCTACTTGAATCTCATGAACTGTTAAGAAAACAGTATAAAAAATTGAAGAAGGGTACTGGGTCAGTTAGTTCAAGTTCTCCATGTAGAAATTGTGTTGAATTGAAAAATGTTCATGATGCCTGTATGTCTGATTTTTAAATGTTGAAGAAACAAATTTCATTATTGAAAACTGAGAATCAAGATCATATAAATGTGATATCTGAACTCAAAGAAAAATTCAAGTCAGATAATGATAATCAGACTCTTGTTAACTATCATGACCAGTATAAAAAATTGCTGAAAAACTTTGAAAGTGTGAACTCAGATTTAAACAAGCTAAAATCTGAAAATGATTCTCTGAGAAAATCTGTTAATGAAAATGATGAAAAATTTGAGAAACTTGAGCAGGAGAAGAACTTGTTTGCTGAAAAATTCAATGCCATAAAATCTGTAAATATAGAATTACAGAAAGATCTGGAGAAACAGCAAAAAGAATTAAAGGAATTTGAGGCTGAAAGAAAACTTGAAGTTAACTCAGATGATCAGACTCTAATAAATGAGTTAATTCAGAATGACAAGTTTAAGGAAGAAAATGAGAAGTTAAAAATGCTGAACTCCACTATCTCTGAGAGACTTCTAGCCTTAGAAAGAGGAAAAACTGTTTGCATTGAAGATTCTGATAAACTGAGCAATCTGGAAAATGAAATTGAGAAATATAAAACTGCTAACAAAGTTTTGAATGAAGCTATGAATTGCAATGAGCAAGAGATTGCCAGTTATGAGTTATACATTTCCTCACTAGAAAATGAAATTCAAGATCTGAAAACATCTCTGTCAAAGTTTGTGAGTGGACAAGAGAATCTGGACAGGTTGTTAGGAGTTAAGGTCAATACTCAAAAGGAAGGGTTAGGCTACAACAATGTCAATAAAAAGGCTTTCAAAAACAAGCTAATGACATCTTTTATCAAAGCATCAGATGTAGCCACCACCCCAAAAAATAAACAACCAAATGTTCAGAAGAATCATAAACAAACTGGAAAAATGGAAAAGGTCAATCATGTGAAGAAAGGAGTGAATCACATTGAAAAAATGCATGTTGTACATCACTCGAACTTTCCTGCCACCAAGAAAAAAACTGATTTTAAATATGTTGAGAAAGTTCAATTTGTGCTTGACATGAATACACGTACACATGCACATAAAAACAAGAATTCATGTCATTACTGTGGTAGGGTTGGCCACATTATGGATAATTGCTTCATTCTGAAACAAGACAACAAAAAACATGCTAGGAAACATGTCTCTGCTCAGAACAAAAAGAAAACTGAATGCTATCACTGTGGCAAATGGACCACAGGGCCATTGAATGCTGGCATGCTCAGGGTAGACAATTCAATTCTAAAACTGTTAAACTCCTTGCAAATGGAAATGCTTTTGGAAGAAATATTTTTAGAGGCAAGCACAATGAGTGCTTCAAATGTGGGAAGTATGGCCACACAGTCAAGGGCTGTTGGCACATTCAGAAGTAATCTTTTAACCCCCATGTTATCAAATTCTCTGCCAGAAAATCTGTGAGCTTTTCATGCTATAACTGTGGAAAGCCAGGCCATAGAGCTGCTGAATGTTGGCTGGCCGATTTTAGTAAACAGAATTTTAATTCTGTCAACAACAAAAAGTTTCATGCATATGCACATGGATTTCATGCTAACAAGAATATGCATAGATCAAATCTGAAACCTGATGCATCTTACTATCATTATAGTAAACAGAACTCTCTCTCTGCCAATAAACTTCATGACAACAGTAATGTGCATAAGAAGAATTTGAAATCTGCTAATTCATGCCATGACTGTGGACAAATTGGTCATTCAATGAATAATTGCTACTTGATGAAATCTGATGACCATGCTGCTAGAAAATTGTTTAGAACACCTACCAAAGGTGTCACTGCTAATCCAGGACCCAAGTTTTCTTGGGTACCTGCTGCATCAAAATGATGTGTTTGTTGCAGGTGTGCCTTGGAATGGAATAAAAAGGGGTTATTAATCCAAGGCACTCAAGAATGAAAACCCCTTCTGAACTGTTCAGGTAAATTCTCTGCATTTCCTATTTTGAAATTCATTGCATATCTGATTTGATGTAATCTTGCATATCTGCCATTTGTAGTTGTTTGATAATTGTTGAAATGCATAAACTCTGAAAACAAATTGCATTCTGAAAAATCTGGACTGCATATGAATGTTGTTTGAAATTTGTCTGTTGCATAGTTCATTGAAAACCTGAATTGCATATAGGACTGTTGGTTTGCATTGTTATTCATGACCTCTATGGTATATCAAATGGTAAGCTATCAAAAGGCAGGGAAATCTGTCTGGAGGTTCTTACTATGTGAGAGGTGGTCTTTTAGACTAAGTGCTCCGCCTAGTACCATGAGTCATTTTGCTTGATAGGGCAGTCTGAATGTGCATGAATCAAAATCATATGTTCAGTTTCTCATGGCAAACATTGCATGTTTTCAGGGGAAGTTAATTGCATAACTTTGCATAGCAATCAATGTTGAGTAAATTGCATATCCTTGCATATATATAGTGCATTGCATTTCCTGACATTGAAAAATGCCAAAAAGAGTGATTGAATGCATGTTGTCAGGGGGAGTCCATGCATTGCATATAGGTTGTCAAATGCATACATTCGTCAAAATTTATCGCATATCCTTTCTTATTCATTTTGTTGACAAACCTTGATCATATTCGGAAAACACTGGGCTTCAAAATCTCTCTTATCAATAGGTATCATTTGGCTTCAGAATTCTATCAGTTTTTCATGAAGATTTCAATGGACTATCTCGATCATAAATCTGAAAACTCTTGGACTAGAAATCTTCTATTATACATTTTTATGAATGTCTGAAATAACTCATGTGGTTTAAGTTTAATGTTCATAGAGTTTGACTTTAAAATCTCTTAAAAATATCTGAAGCATGTTTAATAAACCTTAACCATCTATTTCATACTGTGTCTTGTAAAATCTTCTGAAATCTGCATTATTGAATTCATGACTTTAATTGGTTAAGTACATGAAATTATTATTGACTTGAAGCTAATGAATTAGTCTGAAATGTCTAAAGGATAAAGTGTTGTCAGAGCAATGACTTTGGTCACTGAGAAACCATGTCCAAAGGACTGTGTCATGAGGTGCCTTAGTTAACTCTGCAAAATAAAATTCATTGAAAATCAGGCAGAGCAATGACATGCACACTGAGAAATACAACTCACTCATCCAGAAATGATTTGGAGTGTCAGGATGTGTAAATGCTACCTCTGTTCACATAAAGCATGACAGTTAGTCACACTAAGTACTTAGGGATATTGGCCTCTAATCAAGGTATATCCTCTAGTTACAATGTGTGCACTGAACTAGAGTGCTCGTAAAATTTGTAGCAAGAAAATTGTTGAACAAATTGAAATATCTGAATATTGATGCTAAAATCAAATTGCTACAACCCTAGACAAAATCATATGACTTCATAATTGCTTGATTTCAATACTAGTGCATGTAATTCTGAAAGAAGTCATTAAATTTGATTGTGTAAGAGAAAGGGAGATTAATCAAGATAAATATGAGAGCTTCGTTCATTTTTATTAAACCATGGTTTTAGATATCAATACAGAATTTTATTGATAAACTCTGCATACATCATGTTTAAACCATGCTGTTCAATAAAGCTCATTCATAAGCCCTTATAATGGAAGACTTTGAAAACTTATGTTTTGGATTTATGAGATTGATATCTCTTTGAAAATCTGACTGAATTTCTTGTGATTGGAGCTTCTTTGAAAATCTGCTACTTGAAACTCTTCTGCTCAATGTCATTGATTCATTGACCTGAACTTCTCCTTGTAATCCATCTCATAAGATTCCACTTATTGAGGGGGAACTTCTATGTCATATGCATCATGCTGCATAGAAACTCTTAAAGGGGAAGAATTGTGTTCTTGCATTCATATTTTTAGGGGGAGCTCTTGCATTTTGGTATCTCCTTTTGCTTCTGCATTCATATTGATTATATCAAAGGGGGAGATTTTTGCCAAATGGGGAGAATTTTATTCAATCATTGCATGCTGGTTTGCTTTAACTTCTCAAACTATTTTCTTTTTGATGAAGTCAAAGGGGGAGAATAGTTTGTGTCATCAGAATTACTCACAGTGTAGTGTTGCCATCATCAAAAAGGGGGAGATTGTTATGTCCCTGTGGTTTTGATGATTGGCTTTGATGTGAGTTAATCTTCTGATGATTGGTTTTGATGTGAGTTAATCACTGTGAGTCATCTTGCTGTGTGAGTCATCATGCTGTTATTCAGTCATTTTCTGATCATAATGCAGTCTCTCATATGTTCAGTTAATTTGCTGTTCAGTCAGTTCATCAGATCATGAAGCATTGCATTATATGTTCAGTCATGTTATCTGCTGTATTAATTGTTCAAGTGTAAACTCTGTCAGCATTGTCAGGACTGAAGTGGGTTGACCCCCCTTCCCAGATGGGTCGACCCCCCTAGACTATCAATGTCTGTACACTGCCAGCACACACGTTCAAAATATCTACATGTGAAGACTACACATCGACTGTTCATGCAAAATCTAGACATTTGATCAAGTTTGTACACTGGTCTTGGCATATGCATTCATAAAGTATATACACTCTTCGGTTGACTTCAACTGAAGTCTGTTCATCGACATGCATTACATCAAGTGTGTACATTGCATAGCATGTTGCGTCTAAGTCTATACATCACTGTTCATGCATTCACTGTCAAGTCTACACATTGCTGGGTCTTCATGCATTAACTCCAAGTCTGTACATCGCTCAAAGATTTCCAAGTCTGTACAACCAATGCACTCAATTGAAGTCTATACATTGGTCTTCATATTCGAAGTCCATACATCGGTCTTCATATTCGAAGTCTGTACATTGGTCTTCATATTGGAAGTCTATACATTGGTCTTCACCTGAAGTATGTACAGTCATTCTCTTATCGAAGTCCATATATCGGTCTTCATATTCGAAGTCTGTACATTGGTCTTCATATTGGAAGTCTATACATTGATCTTCACCTGAAGTATGTACAGTCATTCTCTTATCAAAGTCCATACATCCTTCTGTTGGAATTCCAAGTCCATACATCGGACTATTTGAGCAAAGTCTGTACAGCGTGTCACTCACGTTGGAAGTCTATACATTAGACTGTGGCAAAGTCTATTCATTCGTTTCCAGATGTTCAAGTCCATACATTAATCGTTTGGGTAACAAAGTCTGTACAACGTGAGCTTCGGTTCTTAAAGTCTATACATTCTACCGTTAAAATCCTTCAAAGTCTATACATCAGTTTGATTGAGTAAGTCTGTACAGCATGCCTTGTTGTTCACAGCCTTAGCATCTGTTTTGAAGTCCATACATTGGTCTTCAGTTCAAGTCTGTACAATGGACTTATAGGTAAAGTCTATACATTCTTCAGCTGGAACTGTGCAAGTCTGTACATCGTTGCTTGCCAAAGTCTGTACATTGGCGTCTGTTCCTACGTTGCACTTCCAAGTTTGCACATTGGGTTCTTTACCTACGTTAAGCTTTGAAAGTCTGCACATTGGTAGTTTTACCGACGTTGCTTTGCCAAAGTCTATACACTGTGTTTGTTCAAGTCTGTACAGACTTAGCCTTGTTCTAGTCTGTACATCGACCAGCTATATTTGGCAAGTCTACACATCGTGATTTCATCATGTTTGAACAGCCTCTTCATTGAAAATCCACTCATCACTCAAGTCTATACAATGCACACTTGTTTTCTTGCATAAAGTCCATACACTGCACTTGGCTTGTGTTCTTCACACCAAGTATGTACAGCCTGTGCTCGCAGCAGTCAAGTCTACACATTGCGTTGGTGGCAAGTCTATACATTGGGCTGTAGCTTGCTTGAAGTGAAGTCTACACATTTACTCACTTACTGTTTCTAAGTATATACATTGTGTTGCATTGTTTGAATTTCCTCAAGTCTATACACTGAGCTCGCATGAAGACTCAAAGTCTATACATTCACTCAGTGCTCACACTTGCTCATTTGCTGCTTATAAAGTCTATACACTGTCTTCAGATGATGACAACAATGAAGAACAGGGTCGACGCTGGGAGTTCAATGCGTCCACACTTCAGTTGAAGAGGATTTCAGAGATTCACTTGGCTGCGTCAACTCCATGCTACAGCAGCGTCGACGCAGTAGTTAATGAGGTAGAGTCCATAGCTCACTGGAATACTGCAGTGCGTCAACGCCATTGCAAGACAGCGTCCACGCAGCAATTGAGTTTGATATACATTCAGCTCTGGAACACCACTGCGTCAACGCTATGGATTAGCAGCGTCGACGCAGCACGTCTATCTGCCGAAGACCTTGATCACTGGATTGCCGATGCGTTAACGCAGCTGGCTGATGGAGTCAACGCATCAGACTTGAGTTTCGTAGGAAGAAGATATCTGAAGGCTGCATCAACTCCTTGGCGCAAGAGGGTTGACGCCATCTAATTCCAGTTGCTGAGCGCGTTAAGTGGATCCCACCTTCAGTCGTCAACTGCCACATCAGCCACAAGCGGATAAGCTTTCGTACCTTCCACCACTCCATTGGTGTCTGGCACGTGATCCAAGGAGCTGAGATGCTGACACGTGGCAAAGTCGATTGGGCGGGAGCTGTGGAGACCACACGCCCTAGCTGCTACTGCTGCTGATATAAATAGAAACCTTCGTCTTCAGATGAAGGGGGAGAAAAGTAGAAGGACTGAAGCCCTGAGCAGAAGTAGGAAGAAATAGAAGAAGAGGAAGAAATAGAAGAAGAAGAAATAGAAGAAGAGTGAGCCGGCAGAAGAAAAAGAGTTGCAGAGAAGAAGGAGAGAACAGCGTGAGAGAAAAGGAGAGCAGAGGAGAAAGAAAGAGAGATAGAGAGAGAGAGAGTTCGTGGAGAAGAAGGAAGAAGCTACTGAAGATCTGTCTACTGGACCGTGGATCAAATCCAGGCCAATCAGCTCCATGGGAGCCACATCTGACGTTCTTTCATTTACAGCTTGTGCTGCTGTGCTTTTTAGGTTTTCTTATTTTTCCTTTTGATACTCTGGTTGCTATTGTTCTTCCGATCCTCTGGACTGAGGTCGGGTTCCTCCTGTTGGTTCAGGAGAAGGGAGATCTGATCTCCGGGTTGCAAGTGACAGGTTGTCACTTGTGGGTTCCCTCTGGTTAGAGGAAGGGAGGCACTCTGTCGCAGACTGAGTCTGCAGGTTTCTAGCGTTGGCTAGTGAAGTCTCACTCCGGTTGGGAGTGAGGGGTGGATGTAGGTCTTGATGACCGAACCACCTAAAAATCTACTGTGCAGTGGTTGTGCTTTGTGCGTTTGCTCCTTGCCTTCTACCTCCCATTCACAGGTTGTGCATGCTTGGTTAATTGTGTTGTCTTGGGAGTAAAGTTTGAGCATTATATTCTGCTAAGTGTGTTTGGTTTGTTTAGCTCTGCCTACGTTTCTGGTGTGATCAGGTGGCTGCATTGTTGCAGTCCAACTGTTTGATCAATTGTTGAATTATCATCTCATCTTGGAAAGCTCATTAGTTTTTATTCCGCATATCTGGGCTTTAGAGTTTTAATTTTTGCTTTATCTTTAGAGGGATACATTCACCCCCCCTCTGTATCCGGGCTTAGCACCCTAACACCCAAGTCTTGTGACTCAAGGACCGTTGGACTTAGTAGGTCTAGTGGGCTATCCAGAGTCCGGTGGTGTCGAGCCACTTGTTACTCCGCGTTACCCGCGATGGGTGCATGCGTGATTTTCCGTGTTCACGTTTAGTGACCTCCCACTAGTCGTAGCCTTCTTACAGCAAGCGTGTTGATCCACTCGAGAGTGGTGGAGCGGCTTACCCGAGAGGGACGGTTTTTAGGCTGGTTACCGTAGGGCCCCTCGCCTTTGCAGCCTGAGTCCGGCCGAGGGGGAAACCAGCTAGAGGACCCGACCTAGAGCGGATGGTCTGTGTGTGCACATGTAGTTAGGGGCAGAGGACACGTGCTGACGAGCGCGACCCCAGCTAGTCCTTATTTTGTGTTCCTGGTTACTATTACGGTGTCTCGGTCTCCGCCTGGGGCGTCGTAGAGAGACACCTGAGGCTATGGACTAAGTCGTCGGTGGACGCATCCGGCCTTGCTTCTGGTGAACAGTGCTCCCGTCACGTGACGTGAGTTTTCTCGTGAGTCGAGTTCCGCTGCATGTCTGCGAGACGTGGTTTTGCATAGAGTTCCGGGTGTTTTCCCAATGCCGAGGTCTAGGGGTTCCGGTGAGCGTCACCGAAGGCTTTCCCCCTAGACAGCGTTGAGTACCTGATAGTGTGATTGTTTTCCTAGTAGCGTGACTAGGGTGGGTTGTAGTCTGGTAGTCCCCCCACTGGGAGATCGAGACGTGTTTTTCGATACAGTAGGAGTAGCTGTAGAGCCGAGATTTTACCGGCCACCGTGTTTACCGTTCCTGCTGTTACTGTTGTTCTAGCTGTAGTTGCTGCTTTCCGTGCCACCGTTGTTTTCGGTTGGGGTTCCGCGGCCAGTGACAGGAGGCTCACCCCTACTTTTCAGGTGCAGCGACTCTTCCTCGAGATTCGAGGGTGTTGTTCGGAGGTTCTTAGTCGCCAGCTTGTCAGGCCGAGTGTTCACTTGGCGTTGGATACGTTCTTCTGCCTTAGATTGTACTTTCTGTTGGACTGGACTCTGTTGTAGTTGTTTATTTATTTCATTTTGTGCTATCTCTGCAGTTATTTCAGCTTCTCTTGTACTCCCACACCATTCCTTTAACCCTTCCGAGCCTTCGAGCTCGTGGGTGGCGGGCCGAGATTCGAGTCGCACCGATTCCTTTCCGGTACTCAGATCTCGGGTCATTACACCAATGTCTCTCCAGCTTAGCTCTATTGCCGTGCTCAAGGTCACCTTCAGGATCCCTACACAAACCTTATTTGTCATTAGTAAACCCATTTGGCTCGCCCCACTATTGTCATCGCTGACGTTGAGTTCTCTCCTTAGGATACACAGGCCACATCCAATGCCATTCCTGATATGGCTTAGTTGGCCAATCAGCAGACTTAGCATGTTTCTCAGCTTCAGTAGCTCCTTCAATCTGCTAGCCTCTTCATTGATCCATTGCCACATGTTTGCCACCGATGTACTGTCTCTACTTGGAATTTTAGACTCTGGGGCTTCTCACCATATGACTTTAAATGGCCCATTATTTGCATATTGTTCTCCTAGTCCCACTCTCTTGGAGATCCACACTATGAATGGCACTCCATTTCGTGTACCTCATTGTGGTGTCATCATTTGCTAGTCTGACCCTGCCGGCCACCTGACTCTTTCTCATGTGCTTCATGTTCCTCCACTTTCCATGAATTTATTCACATGATTCATCATCTTATTAATGATAAATACACTATTTCATTCACTTCCTCTTTTTGCTTTGTGCAAGATTCGCATACATGACAGAGGATTGGAACCAGTCGTAGAGTAGAAAGCTTATATCATTTGAAGTTACTACACCTTCCTTCATCGGCCACCACCTCATCTCGCATTCATGGTTCTACCTTTTATGTTGTCGGCTTATGGCATCGTGTGGTCATGTTTCTCGTCTCAAGTCTTTGTTTCACTCTGGTGTCTTAAGGTCTTGGTAGTCTATGATTTAGTTGTTTAAATGTGAGGTTTGTAAACTAGCTAAACACTCGAACCTACCTTTCTTTATTTGTGAGTCCTTATATTTAAATCTTTTTGATCTAGTGCATTTTGATATTTGGAATTTTTAAGTCCCCTCTACCTTTCTGACATCTTTTCTTTACTATGTTAGTTTCATTGATGATTGTACTGGCTTGACTTGCTTTATCTCACATATCGGAGATCTGACCTTACACCCATTTATCGTTAGTTTTCTGAGATGGTTTACACCCGATTCCATTGTCACATCAAGATACCTTGCCTTGATGGTAATCGTGGTACCAAGGAAGGTGGAATCGGGGATCGAGATCGGATCGCCTAGTCCCAAAACGATCCGGATCGGTGGGATCGGCCAATCCGGTCGAGCCCGGACCAATCCCGACCGAGTCAGGTCAACTGACTCGGTTAGGGATACAAATGTCCAAAAAAATCAAAACTACTTTCAAAAATTTTGAAAAAAATGAAAAAAATGTTATAGAATAGTTCTATATCAAATTTAATGTGAAATAGTGGAATTGGGTGTAAACCATCTTTTCAAAATGATATAGAACTATTTCACATTTGGACTTATATTGATACCGTGGGTTGAAAAAATAACCTGCAGATTAGAAGAGCAAGTCAATAATGACTAAAGATATATATGGACATTTTGTTTGCAAATACCTACGGCATGAAGATCATAGTGGAGAGTTTTGTCCCACCTTTCATCAATTATGTCCCACCACTTTAGATATGTTCTAGGGTTGGATTTTTGAATCTCCTCCTTTGCTCTCCCTATTGCCTTATACAGGTACCCCATGTCGGCCTTTTTATCACCATCCACAATTCTCAAGACTTTGACAACTGGTTCCACCACACTAAGAACCATCTTGATGTCTTTCCATAGGCCCTTGTTTTCAATCAGTTCTTCCACTTTCTTCCCCTTAGTTCGGACATCTTGTTTTGCATGGACACCAAACAACTCTTCCCAACCTTTTGAGGAAATTATTTGCAATAAGGGACGCTGCTGAGAATGTAGACTCTCCAAAGATATATATATAGAGGCAAACCGAGTTGCCCCCGGACGTATGAGTTCCCTCCCTCCAGTGTACTCACGCATCAATTTAAAGACATAATTATGATTGTACACATAGGTTGTGATGAATTGAGCAGAAGCCACAATGCATGCTATCTTTTTATCTTTGCACATGTCCTCCAACATCAAGTCTATAGAGCGTGCAGAACATGACACCTAATATAGGTGTTGTTGCTTCTCCATCAACATGTGGCCAGTCAATTTATATGATGCCGCAATATCTGTGACAACTTGCACCACCCTATGCTCTCCAACTTGTTCAACCATTTCATCCATCAACTTGAACAAATAGTCGGCATTTTTAACATGTCCGCTAGCATCCACCGACTTCATGAAGATCGTCCCAGCTTGAGTATACAAAAAAATTGATCATTATCCTTCTGGTAATGCCTGCACAAAATAGAGAATGAGAAAGCCTTAAGATCAATATGATGGTTGGTAATCTATGAGTCTATATACATGCAAAGATAAGACTATACATGTCCACCCATCAATCATTATTGTGTAACCTCTTTCATCCCATATCACTCAAAGGATTTGATGTATTCCCTCAAGTCACTCACTTCCTGAGATAGGTAAGTGTTGTAGATTTCCTTCGAAGTTGGCCCGGCACTCCCTTACCAACCTCTGCAATGGTGTCAATCATGTTCTTGTAGTAAGGTCCTTTGGCGATATTTGCTGGAACACTGTTGTAGAAGAACCATCTAGAGGCTGCACAACCAATCTTTTCATTGCAAATCTTCAAATTCTTAAATGCAACTGTGATGTTTGGCTGTATGTTCCTCTCCCTAGTGAGATAAGGGTCTATAGGGCCCACTCTAGGGTCATCATCCCCAATTAGATCATGAACCTCTTGATTGATTTCTTGTCCAGATCCACTGCCCTCGCCCACATAACGGCTAGTTTCCCTATAAAATTTGTCTTCAACAAATGACTACCTACTAGCCTCCATTCCATGCAGAAGCTCACCTTAAGAGAGAATTAGGCATAGTCAATAAGGTATAATTGACAAATAGAATTGATCAATAATTATCTTATGTAAGTAATTCTTACTTGGATCATAACCTTCAAATGCAGTTTATCTTCTTCTTATATCCTCTTCATGTTCATGACCGGCCCCATAAATATGAATGCCGGGTCCCCCAAATGGACGTGCTAACTCCTCTAATTGCATCATTTTTCTTTGCCGTTCTTGCCTTCTCAACTCGATGCTTGTCCAAGAGAGCTTTGAATTGTGCTCTCACCTCCATCGAAACACGCTCACAACCCATAACATCTCCTTTTACATGTGCAAGGTGTTGCTTCAAATGAAATACACAGCCGGACATTTCCCTTCCACAATAACGACACTTAACCTTCCTACTTGCCATGTCCACGAGTGTGCAATGGTTCTATGTCAGGTCACCGCATGAGATGGTGGAAGACTCCTCTTGTTACCCGCTAGAAGATGACATACTTTCGGCCAATGCAAAGACAAACCAACCAAGACAATTAAAACAATAGGGGACCATAAAATAATGAAAACAGGAAAAAAAATAACCCATAATCTTAATTCTGAGGAGAGAGAAAATAATTATAGAGAGAGAAAGAGAGTCCTAGAGAGGGGGTGACCATGGTGGTGTGATAAACAATGTTAGGGGACCACAAAATAATGAAAAAGAAATCACCCCTAAGCTTAATTCCGAGGAGGGAGAAAATAATTATAGAGAGAGAGAGAGTCTTAGAGAGGGGGGCCATGGTGGAGAGATAAACAATGTTAGGGGACCACAAAATAATGAAAACAGAAAAAAATCACCCCTAAGCTTAATTCTGAGAAGAGAGAAGATAATTATAGACATAGAAAGAGTCCTAGAGAGAGGGGAGACCATGGTGGGATGATAAACAATGTTAGGGGACCACAAAATAATGAAAACAGAAGAAAAACACATCTAAGCTTAGTTTCAAGGAGAGAGAAAATAATTATAGAGAGAGAAAGAGAGTCCTAGAGAGAGGGGACCATGGTGAGGTGATAAACAATGTTTGGAGACTACAAAAATGAAAACAAGAAAAAATTCACCCTTAAGTCTAATTTTGAGGAGAGAGAAAGTACTTTTAGAGAGAGAAATAGAGTCCTAGAGAGAGGGGGAACCATGGTGGGGTAATAAATAATGTTAAGAGATCGCAAAATAATAAAAACTGAAAAAATAACCCCTGAGCCTAATTCTGAGGAGAGAGAAAGTACTTCTAGGGAAAGTGTCTCCTGGAGATTGGGGGGCCATGGTGAGTGATAAACAATGTTAGGAGATCACAAAATAATGAAAACAGAAAAAATCACCCCCTAAGCCTAATTCTGAAGAGAGAGAAAAAGACTTACCTTTGAAAATCTCTTGGAGAAAATGGTTCTAGTTGAGCTTAGAAGCAATCTTCTAACACCAACCACTCTTGATCAATGATCTTGCAACAATGAGCCTAGATTGAGAGGGGAAAGAGTGAGAGAGAGTGTGTGTACGAGAGAGAGAGAGATGTAAAGGAGACTTGGACAGGAAGGAGCCTAGGAGAGTGAAAGAGAAGAGAAGAAAGTGAGAGGGTGTGTGTAGGAGAGTGAAATCCCGGTCAAAATGTCCCAAGGACCAAAGACCTTGGTTGGCATTCTCCCCAAACCTCTTTTTTTTTTTTGAAATTCAAATGGGACCATGGGTGGGATCGGCCGATCCGGCCCGATTAGGCCGATCCCACTGTTGGATCGGTCCACCTTGACTTGGGATCGGGTCAGTTCGCCGATCTGGGCCGATCCGATCCAGCGAACCATGGTGAGTACCACTCCTCATACTTCTGAGATATCTTGTCTTTTGTTGGGATTCTCCTTCAACAATCTTATCCATACCATCCTCAGCAAAATGGAGTGATTGAACATAAACATCATCATATCATTGACACTATGTGGGCTCTTCTCATCTCTACCTTTGCTCATCTTCTAGGTAGAAGTCATTCTTACCTCTGTTTAACTTATCAGTATCACTCCATCCTCTATTTTCTCTAGTTGTTCCCCAATGAGCATCTCTATGCCTTACCTCCCGACTATCGGGATCTTCACACTTTTGATTGCACGTGCTTTGTTCTTCTTCAACCTCATGAATGCATGAAGCTCTCTCTTCGAGCCATTAAGTGTGTTCTTCTTAGATATATCATACAGCACCGTGGGTAACATTGTTATGATCCCATAGCTTGCCATCTTCGCATCTCTCATTAGGTTACCTTATTTGAGGACATCCCTTCTTTTCCTCTTCTTCTTAGGATCTTCCCTTATCATATGGCCCTAATCCTTCTCCTCCCATTCCAGGCTTTCCTCTTACTAAGCCTACTTCTGCCCCTGTTCATTGTTCCCCTGAACCCTTATTATTTCCTCGTCCTCCCATTTGTCCATGTCTACAGTTGATGTCCTCATGTTAAGTGACTCCAAAGGACACAACTTGCCCACTCTTGATCATGCTCTCGTTCCTATAGATCCTTCACGGAATTGCCCCCAATGTGACCATCATCCTACTGATAGGTTTGACTTTGTTTTGACTAACCCTTATTCTGTATAGTCCTCAACCTTTCTTGTTGCCTTCACACCTACCAAGAGTCTCAACATTATTGCCAAACAATCTACAATTCCTTGAGTAAATTGCCAACAATCCAACCTTCTATGAGCAAACCAAATACACTGAGATTGATTGTCATTTTTGTCTGCCAATAGTACCTCTCCAGCACCTTAACTCTTCCTCATATCTCTTCCCTTCCGTTGAGCAATTTGTTGACTTGTTCACCAAGTCTCAAACCACTCCGCAATTTAGAGAGGTAGTTGGCAAACTCTCGGTCTATGATCCCCTGTGAGCTTGGGGGGGGGGGGGTTGTTAAGAGAGAGCATGTATCTTCTTGTCTAGCCCGTGCATGTATAATACACCTAGTACACCTTCTATATTTGGGTCTCAGTATATATAGGAAGTCGGCCTGCTGACTTTCCCTAGTTTAGGGCTATTGTACATGCATATATTACATAGTGATTAGTGGAGAGACATACTCTCCACTTTTCCCACTCTCTCTGTTCATAACAATTATTGAGACATTTTTGTATTTGCAATGGGAATAATAATACCATCTGATACTGTTATATGGCCACAAACTTACAATATTAAAATAGGCTATCATTGGGCACATTATTGTCTTTTATTGAATGCTTGTAAGTTATAAAAAAATGGTTGTAACTTATAATTTTTTTTTCGGGGAGGGGGGTTTGGGGGGGGGGGGGGGGGTTAAAGGCTAGGCATAGCAGAGTACTACACCTGAAATATGAATACATCAGAAGGCCAAAGCCAAAGCAAAACTAAGTGGCTAAGATCTAATGGAGGTGGGCATCCAGATTTGTCCAATCTGAATTCTCCTCTTATATCATGTGGTAAACCAGCCCATGAAGTCCAAAAAGAAAAGGACAAGGTGACACAAGCATGGCAAGTCAATCTATCTGCAACATGGTTACCTTCCCAGAAGACTTGGTGAATAGTAATCTGCATCAAGTCCATAAGCTTCAAAGTTTGCTGCACTATAGAAAGTATCCTCCAAGGATAGGAGGAGGAACCTTTGATAATATTCACCAGGGTTAAAAAGACAGACTCCACATCAATATCATAGACTCCGCTGTGATAACCATATCTTAGTCCATCAAGCAGGGCAAGTCCCTTGGCCTCTAGGCTAGATAAAATGTCATAAGAATGTGAGAAAGCAAATAAAAGTTCACCTTGATGATCTCTCAGTATGCCGCCACCACCAACAGCCCCAATACTTCTCTTAGAGGCACCATCAACATTAAGTTTAAGTGTAGGGGCAACTGGCTTTAACTAGCACACAATCCTAGGAGGCCTCTGAGTATTAGGTGGGTGAGAGACCCCCCACACCTTAAAAATATACGCCTGCAGGGAAGTGAGATTGCCTGTGAAAGAAGCAATGGAAGGTAAAGAAAATTATAAATGCTGCAAGACCTTCCAAATAATTAACCTGACTGACATCCTTTTGCTCTCGAAAACACCATGATTCCAAGCCAACCAGATTTCCCATAAAGCGCCCATGAAAATCAATATGGAGATAGTCATACTGTGGATAATTTGGCTTCCCAAGGATGAAAGAAAATCAGCAACGAAGTGAGAACAAGAGAGGTGTCGAGACAAAGTTAGGCACAAAAGTCTGCAAAGAAACTCTATACTCTTCTGGCCACCTTTCCTGAAAAAACAGATGCATGAAGCTTTCCTCCTCGCCATCGATGCAATATCTACACTTGGAACGAAGGAAGACACCACATTTCCTGATCTACTCATTGGTAGGAATACAATTGTGCAGAAGTTTCCATAAGAAGATGGACCACTTGGGGGACAAGAAGAGAGACCATATTTTCCCCCAGATAGGAGAGGAGCCAACATCAAAGAGGCATAATTGCCTAGCTGATTTGGTGTAGAAAACACCAATGGAAAAGGGGCACCAAGTCAACTTATCCGCCTCCCTTGTAACTTATAAAAGTTATTTTTTCCATTCTTTCACTAATAATTATTGTTTAGACAGAAATTTAACGCCTTGAGGTGTCAGCCTCAAAGGAAGGTATCAAAAGATACCTAGATAGCAAGTGCAGAAGAATGGAAGGATCAACAGAGTGATATATATAGCCTACAATGACTTATGTCTATATCCTTTCGAGCCTATTTAAAGGAATCTAAGACAACAGTAGATCTAGGGGTCATGGCAGTACCTGGAGTGATGGAGTCATCAACATAACTCTATAGCTTCGCAGTGCATAGGTTGGTCTCGCAGGGTAGTAACCCAAACTACATAATTACTAACCCCAATCAACTAAATATCCATCTTGGGAATGTCAAGCATAGATGTAACAGCAGCGACCAGTAAAGGGACCAAAATCCGTGGTTGAATGACGAAACAAAATGTGAGGATGCAATTGAAACGTCAAAGAACCCCCTAGATGAATATATTATATGTGATGAGGTCGTACTGTATGGCCACTGGCATCAATTATACAGATGTTGACGTCAACAAGGTGCCCACTTGCAGTGTAGTGGACCGGTTGCTTGAAGGAGTAAGGAGAGAGGGGGGAAAAAAAGAAGGGCCAGAACCAATTTAAGTTAATCAGATCCCATATAGCAAGTCCAGATGTGGTAATTTTCTCCACCTAATAGAGGGCTGAAGCTCTAGCCACAGGATGAGGATGAATGGCAGCTAGAGAGGTGGCCATGAGCTGTAGCCAATGATGCAATGGCTGGCGGTAGGCTGACCGGTGTGAGCATGATCACTGGCAGATGATGGCAACAACACTGAAAGCAACTGAGGGTGGCAAAGATGAGACCTTATTTCCACCAAGGTTTGCAAAACCGGTTCCAGTTCTTGAACCGGTCAGGGCCAGTTCTAGCTCAGATGGAGCATCGGGCGGCTCAAACCAGTTCCCCTCAAATATGGAATACCCGCACATTAAGTTTATAAAATGGGAGATCATTAGGGATCAATGAGATTTAAACCCTAATCTCAAATCTCAATAGATCAAGTGAGATTTAAACTCTAATCTCACTTAAACCCTAATTTCAATGTAATTTAAACCCTAATCTCAAGTATATTTAAACTCTAATAGGAGATTTTAAACTCTAATCTCACTCAATCTCATTAGATTTCAATCTCTAATGACTTAAGTCTTTATAGTCATTAAGATTATTTGTTGAATTTGTAAATTAATCCTTTTTCTTGAAAAAAATCCTTTTTTAAAAGGACCAGTCGGTCCAGTATCGGAACCAACTGAACAAGACCGATCACCTGTGATACTGGTCCGGTTCAAGCCATTATGGTACATACCGCCCGATTTTGCATACCATGATTTCCACAAAAAAAATAGTACTAGGGGAAAAAAGTCCCAATGGAGCAGCAACACCGAGGGGAAAGCCTGGAGCAGACAACAGCATCAAAGAAGGAAAAAGGCATCGCCAACATCGTTGAAGGTCATGCTTGTGACTTCTCGAAGGAATCCAATCCTATGGATCATAAGCAAGCATGTTAGGAAAAAGGAGAGTAGGAAAACTGGAGGGTGTGCTGTGCCACTCCACTAATCATACTATGCAATACATATAGTACAGCTACAGTTGCCCTAAATTGGGCAAGGCCAATGGGACCCAATTATAGAAGGTGTACTAGGTGTACCATAAACACAAAAGCCGTACAAGAAGATACATGATGTCTCTGAACAATAATCAATGAAAAAGGGATGGGTATCAAAGATGAATATTAAAAGTTGTAACTGACTCTGACTAGTTGGTATAGAAGTTTGAGCCAATGGTGGATTCTTGACCATATGAAGTGGTTGTGGCAAATATCTATCCATATCAGGCACATGGAGTCCAAATATTTCATTCCAAGGTTTTATCTTGCATGTTTAGGTGCTCTATGGGGCATGGACTACCATTTGAATGTCAAAACTGAAAAAGCTGGTCAATATGTTCTTTCCATCCCTTTAAATGGAAACATGGTTCAAGTTTTTACTGCCAAATGTTCATAAATTCACATATAACTCTTTGTAATCTCCAACATGGTGGTACTTTTCCCAAGTATATCCACATTAGCACCTAACATTTGTGCCCCCATTACGCACATCACATAAAGAGTTCAAATAGAGAAATAGGGAGGCCATCTGTTGCATGTGTACAAAAAAAAAAAGTAATCGACAAATTTGTTATCATACAAGATAGAGGTGTATCAACTCTTAAGATGATTTCTGGAAGACAATGTCCTGTCGTACCATTGTGCACCTTCTAACCAAATTCTTGTCTGATCTGATGCAGTCAAGAATGTGCCTACAACTATGACAGCATAATAGTAGATTCCTCACCAACCATCCTCAGGAGAAACCCAACCTCAGATCCAATGTTTTTTTTAATCATTGGGAAGAGCACAGTAGCACATTTGCATGGCATCTGATGCCCAACAATCATAAAGAGATAAAAACTTTATATAAGGTATTCAACGGCATAAACAAATAATCTGAGACATAAATCAGGTGGCATTACCTGATGACTATCTTCATAGAATAGAAATAATCCATAGAAGAAAAAAAGAAAAGAAATTCATACAAACATCAGAAGCACATCATCTATAACAGCAGTAAATTATCAAGGTCAAGTAATATCAAACAGTAGTCCCAGATTATAATCTCAAAGTCATCATGAATCATAACCCAAAACAACAAATTAAAAAACATATAGGGATTACGAGGATATGTATACCATGTAAAGAAAGTTTAAGAGTTTTTATACATGAATATCATGAATCAGGATGACATCACATACGTCCATACCAGCACTTAATACATGAGCTTGCATTAAGGACATTATATGTTTGAACATTAGAATTCCCTAAGGTGAACAAGAGTGGCAAGCATGAGATGCCTGGCAGAGAGCCAGTGGTCAACATCTAAGCAAAAACAGTGTAAGCAAATCATCGGAGAAAGACAGAACAGGGTTAATCTCTTAATGACAATGTCATGTTCACATATAATATGATACAAATAACTTCTACCAACTTTTACTAGGTTACGTTGTGTGTACCGTTACCCATCACCATCCACAGTAAGAAAAGAAAACATAAATGTGCACTGAAAATATGGACATTTGGTACGCTAAAATAGCACATTCCAAAAACTAACACATTTAAACGAAGATGAGAAGAAAAAAAGACAGCTTGGCCTAAAAATGAACACAATGGACACATGTTCGATTGATAAGATTCTAGAAATAACAATAGCCTCTACATTATCCTGCTATTAATCAATATATCCTGCCATCCATCCTAGCTCACACAACCTAAGGAGAAGTAAGATGGAGGGGAAAAAAATTGCCAACTTAACAAGCTGGATTCTTTATAATGGTAACTTAAGATGGAAGTAGAAAACAAACAAGAAACATGAATCTGAAGACGTGATTTGAGCAGCAGCACTTCGATGACCATCCAAAATATGATTTTGACGGCATAACAATGTTGCACATGGCAACGAGAAAATCTAAAGCGTTTCACAGAAACCCTTAATTATACAACAAGGAATCACATCTTGCGGAGCGCATATTTGAACTGACAAAGAAGTAACCATTATCAGGGTGAGAAAATGTCCACCCGTCAAGAAAAATCCCATCTTTCCTGACTACAATAAGTCAACAAACTAGAACAAACAGAGACAATACGAGCAAAAGCATCGAATTCGCAGGAGAACCCAATCACTATAACCTTTGTGCACCGTACATGCAAGACGAGCAAACACCACGAAGGTGAACAAGGCATATCGTTCACAGCAATGCTCAAGGGCCCATAGAAAAAGAAACTACGAGCAAAAACAGTTTCTTTCAAGATTACCTTGGAATCCCTTGCCGATGGAGGTACCGGAGACGTCGACCAGGTCTCCCTCCTTAAAGATTTCCTCCATAGAGAGTTTCTGCCCTGGCTCGAAGCCGTCCACGGACTGGAGCCTGAATTCCTGGAGGTGCCTCATGGGGATGGCCCCAGCCTTCTGCAGGTGGCCGAGCTCGGGCTTGGTGAGCTTCCTGTCCCGCACGCGACGGTAACCCACCTGCACCGCCTCGTAGCCATCAGTGGCGGCCGTCTTCACCTGGGTCACGATGTTGCCCTCCCGAAAGCCGACGACGGTGACGGGCACGGCCGCGCCCGCGGGCTCGAAGTAGGTCATCATCCCCAGTTTCGTCCCCATCACTCCGATGCTCGCCTCCAGACTCATGGTCACCCCCACAGCCCTGCGGGCCACCTTGCCGGCTATGTGTCCAAGCCGCTGCTGCCGACGTCCCGGGGGGAGGGATCCGGGTTTGTTTGGGAGGGAGAGGAAGAGAGAACGGAGGCAAAGGCGGTTGGAGGAGGAGGAGGAAGAAGCAGAAGAAGAGAGGCAGGCCCCCGCGGAGGAGATGGCCAAACTGGTGGCCGTGGTGACCACCGCCATTGGAAGGAATAGAATGGAGGAAGAGGGGATAGAGAGGACGGGGTACCCTGCCGACTGCTGGCCTGATGCAAAATGCTCTGTATCCACTTTTCAAGGATTGGGAAGGGGAGGGTGGTGGATAACGTGCAGCGTCCAAGATAACCCTCCAACGTAGTTTCTTCGGGGCTGTGTTTAACTTGTTTTGTATAAAAAATAATAATAAATTTATCATAACATATTTACTATAAACTTTTCTCTATTACTTTTTCCTAAAAGGGTCTCTAACATAAAACAATTCAGAATAAGTTTATGAAAAAACACATAAAATTTATGGGAAGATTTTGAGTTTGCGATAAATTTAAGTGAATTTATGATAAATATATTTTAAACTACTAAATAAGATTTACTTAAATTAAATCAAAATTCTTCATCATTGCTCACCCTCTGAATTGTGTTTGTTTTTTTTACTTTTTCCCCGCTTGGCATTAGAAAGCAACATGGATGATGATGGGCCCCAATATTTAGGAAAACGTTTTGATCTCTAGTCTCTTTTAAACGACTGTGGTCTCTAGTTAAACTCTCCAACTTATGGCATCTTAAAAAGTCACCACTTACTATACACAATAATTTTATAGTGATTTTAAAATCCTACTCTTATAAAAAGTAGGATATAATACTTGAAAATGCCTTACGTTACCATGATCTATATCTATGGTACCATATAAGCCTAGAATATTCGATGGAGAATATCAACCCTTGAGATTTTTTTATCTCGATCATCTATTATTTTATATTTATTTGTTCTCAACATCTATAAAATAAGATATCAATCTTCATAACAACCTTTCTAATTATTAGAGGATATTGGATGTCATTAAATCCCACGACATTCTCCACAGCATAGAAAACATTGTTTTTAGATCTCTCCGTCCAAGAATAAAGATTTACGGCATGTTTTTTGTAATGGGGCAATCCTCCAAAAAGGATCGATTTTTTTCTCACCCTCGACTTCTCCTACAAATAGTAACGGCAACCTTTAAATTGAGGTTCTCTGCGCTATATATATATATATATATATATATATATATATATATATATATAACCCACATTTTACAGAACACTCCTGTTAATTAATTAAGTTGGAAGATAGAGAATAATCATGTGTATTTGTGCAAGGTTTTCTAAAATCTGTTCTATCTCTTGCTTTTTTGGGTGGGACATACATAGATTTACGTTGAAGTTAATTACTTCGCCCTTGAATTGGGGGTGTGTTGAGCCGAGAAGGAAAGCTGTTGCAGTGCTTCAATTTGCATTTAGTAAACCAAGAACCAAATAAATAAAGATTTATAAGAAATGTAGTCTCAACATTTATAATTTTTTCCCAATAAGAAAATGAATAATTAAATTTAAGATCACTTGAATGGAATAGTACGTATGTATGTTGAGCTTTGGATGGTAATGGAGATATATAGAATATAGCACCGAACACACAACCAGCAAATGCGTAGAAGCTTTATCTTGTTTCAACCGCCCCTTTGGCCTGCATCCAAATTCTCCTACGCTAGGTATCCGCCGGTTAATCTTCACCTAGTACAACCCTATTAATTGATCTAACCCGAAACTTACCAACCAAGTACTCACAACTATGATCTGTTCAAAAACCAAAATACTAGGTCCTTCAACTCTCTAGTTAATCTTTTAGACGATTAGGCTGGTCAGCTCCTCTTTTTCCACACAAGAAAAGCACACAAACAACGACACACAAAAAAACATTTAGAGAAATATTGTAGTGTCATATTCTTTATCATTTTATTTTATCACATTGTCTTAATTTAAAGTAAACTAAGTTCAATGCTCTTACCAAGCTTAATTAAGTTTCAAAGCAACTTTATCTTGACCATCCAATCTTATGATTGGACAACTAAGGGCACGTTTGGAAACAAGGGATTCAAAACATTAGAATCCTCTGGCAATGCCTCAGATTCACTTACGCTTGCGTGCGTGAAAGATTCACAGAGGGGAGAGAAACTAGATACAAATAGAGCGTTGCACCTGGAAACGTCAAAAGCAGGTGTGAGGTTATTTCTTGACTAGGACATCAGATTCTAAAGAGGAAATCCCCACTTTCCTCTCACACCTCCTGCCGTATTCTTCTCCTTCGGATATAAGGGGACCGACGTGTGGCACCTTGGCACAGCAACCACAGCAGGAGCAGCAGCGCCCCACCCTGAAAATGCCACACTACCTTCTTCCTCGCCCTCGACTGCAACAACATTCCATAGCAACGCTATGCTTGGCAATGCCACACCGCCTTCTTCTTCGCCCTAGACGGTAATAGCACTCTGCAACAGCAACTAGACAGACCCCTTCACCACCGCAACATTTGTCATAGCCCGCCATCACCTCCAATGGCCCTGGCGACCCCCCTGGATGCCAAGGCCACCCTCTGCACTTGCCCTCCCCGGTCGCGGCGGTGATGACGGCGGCGACGGCTACTGCTGTAGCCATCATCTTCCTCTCTGGCTAGGAAGAGAAGAGTCATGGCACTGTTCACCTCGTACGGGATGAAGAGTAAATAATCACGACAACGTTCATTCCCCTCAATTCCCAAACATTGTTCATCCAAGACAAGGGGTAGAATGATCTTTTGCGGAAAGCCCGTCGTTGGAGTGCATATCTGAAGCGGAAGCCATATCCACATGCACATAAGGAAGATGACGCAGAGAAGATCAACTACGAAGCTGAGTCGATTCTAGATGGGGATGCACGTAACCGTATTAGCGTCTCATTGGTTTCCTCTCTCCATAGAGCCGCTAAATGATTATTTTCTCTATGGGATAAACACATGCCAACATTTATAGAGAGGAGGGATCATCCCAGGGTTTTGACCTAATTGGATTTCTACCCATAACTAGAATCTATGGGTCACATATGGGTTAGGCCTATTAACCATATCATGTCGATTAGACTAAGCGTGTTGTGCAACCCAGTAGTAGTGACAAGTGGACCATTAATATTGGGTAAAATCAAATATTCTCCTACTTGGTCAATCTTATCACAATCATATCAAAAATTTTCTTTGAAATCATGAATACGTATAATATAATATACTTTGCAAAAGTCATTTGAAAATTTTGACTTCATTGGGTTGCAGTTCAAATGGAAACTCAATATGCACACGTGCAATATAAAACAGAAAATTACACGCTGCTCTAGTCAATAAGATCTGCAAGTCTAACTTGTAAAAAAGTTTCAACATGATGTTACATTTATATCTAATTATGTTACAAAAATATCTCATGAAATTGCTTTTGTATTCAACATTCCCTATTGTTCTTTAAAGACTCTTAATAAGTCACGAACAGCCCCAAAGCTTAATGACCAAGGATCATGAACTTCAATAGACCCTAGTAGATCTTCACTAAGGGACCTTAAGGATAAAAGATATTCAAATCTTCATCACTTAACAGTTTTAACTAAAAAGATACAAATACATTAAGGGATATCGATGATATATGCATGTAAAATGGATTTGGATCCTATTTATGTTCAATTCAGATATTTAACAGGTCTAGATCTGGTTCTTAAATGAGACATAAAATAGATCCCAATATCTAGACCCAATAACCCAAACTAAACTCAGACTTAAAAGATTAAAATGGATCTATATTCGGGTCTGGTTTGAAATTTGGTTTGGATAGTTTAACGGATCCAAATCCGTTTCTTAAGTGAGACCCAAAATGGATCTCCATATCTAAATCCAATAACCCAAACCTAAAACCCAAGATGCAAATTTAAAAGGATATATAATTTTTTAGTTATCCAAGGTTTAAAAGGTAAAAAGATTTTATTCTTCCCCAATCCACGATTCTTATGCAAAACACTAGTAACCCCTTAAAATCATCACCACCATGGGAGGAAAGGGGGGGATACCATTGAGCCATTACCATCGGCCACCTCCCCGGTCAGTCGGTAGGTGGCCGTTGCCCACCCTCGCAACCCATGTTACCCTTTATTTTATTTTTTTTGGATCTCTGTAGGGCGTAGCACTGATGGCGGGCCCACATGTGCCTACCAGGGTTATCATCGGTTGACTCACATTTGGTGTTGTCGCAGCTGCCGCTAGTTGCCCTACGCCTGACATAGCCATTGTCGGCTGCTATGTGCCTATTGTGGGCCATCTGTGGCCTTTGCGGGCATTGGCGCTGCCCACCTATGTACTGCCTACCGTTGGCCTACCTGCACCTAGGTGTTGACTGGGGGAACCTTGCTGGCACCTAGGCCTCTGCCCATGCATGCCACCGGTGTCACACACAACCAGCATCGATGTGCCACCATCCGTGGTTGTGGTGCCACCGTGTGTGAGTGTGGTCATTCAAAGAACGGTAAACTGAATTCGACGGATCATACCTTAGGCTCTGATATCACATGTTAGAGTATGTACATGAAGTGGAAGTCATATCCACATGCGTACGAGGAAGACGATACAAAGAAGATCGGCTACGAAATTGAGACGATTCTGGATGGAGATGCACGTAACCCTACTATAGTGCCTCTTTGGTTTTCTCTCTCCATAAAGTCGCTAAATGTTTATGTCCTCTATGGGATAGATATGGGTCAATATTTATAGAGAGGAGAGATTAGTCTAGAGTTTTGACTTACGATTGGATTCTTACCCATATCTAGATGCCATGGAGTATATATGGGTTAAGGCCATTAGCCATATCTTGTTGATTATACTGGTCGTGGTGTGCAGCCCAATAACAATGATAAGTAGACCATTAATATTAAGTAAAATCTAACACTCATCATTTGAGATTTTTGAGGGCCACGATGAGCGCCAAATGTGATTCTAATTTTCCAAGAAATCCCTGACAGGTCGTAGAAAGGGGGATTATGAAAAATTCACAAAGAGCAAATGCATGTCCAAACACACCCTAGCTAAGATGGGTGTGACAAATGGGTGATAAAAAAAATATGGCACCGTAACATCTTTTAATACACAGAATGTCATGTAAATTAAGGTTGCATAAGATAGTAAAGACAATCAGAAATCCCAAAATAGAGCAACAAGCAAAAAAAAAACATAAAATCAAGCATGATGATGTGCTCATATTGTGGTAAATTGAAGTGCGGTGGGGGCATGTGAATGGAGTATTGTTATCAGGTCAAATGCAGACCCAAGAGGTTTCTTTCCCTACATCTCTTCGTCTTCTTTGCCGAGGAGTCTTGTCTTATGCAGGGCTATCTTCGAGGGTCATCTGTCGGGCATTTAAACTGCAAGGGATTCCTCAAAAGTTTAGTGTTATGAATTCTCAATCATATTAATGCCATCGGAGACACTTGTATTAAAAAATTATCGGATTGAGTCATCGAACTTAAAATATCTAAAAGCGTTGAGTGAAGAAGGCATCGTTATTTTAGATATATTATAACTTTATTCCCTTTAATATGAGACTATGTATTATGGCGCTCCATGTGTAAGTCGGTTTAAATTTTGTCACGTGAATCTTTACGAACACGTGGATTATAATGACAGAATTTGATACCATCAAGAGACACAGAATATGTATATATATAGTTAAATTATATATATATAGGAGACCCCCCAAGAGATATACATGGAACATATATTTAAAATTATCTACGTACGTACAATAGAGGGAAGGAGAGGTCTGGACTCTGGGCGCCCCTGGCTAGACGCAATAATAATATATACAGTTGCCAGCTGGATCAACCCTACGTACCTACAGAGGTAAAATCTCGGAGGGGATCATGCCCGCGATATGAATGGGGCCTTATTGCCGTATGAATGGGGCCTTATTGCTGGCTCATCAAGGTGTATCTATTTTGCCAATTGTACGTATATTAATATATTATCTTCATATGATATACGTACGTACGTACGTACCGACAAGTAGTTAATTGTCTGGTGATAATACAAAGACGGCTCAACTATCCGTTAATTAATTAACATATATAAAATGGACTCTTGGTTCATCTAGCTAGAGATAATACCACTTTATGAAATGCATTCATCAGTCGGTCGTTAGTTTAATTACTTCATGTAATCAATCCCTTCAAGAATTTGAATGAACTTGTTTTTAATTATTTGATGTTAAACACCTATATCGAATAGCTAGTCTATTTAATCTTAATTGCACGCATCGGCTGACTTCTGAGTGGTATTCATGCATGCTTCTTCTTCATCTAATCATAATCCAACTATATAATTATATCTTTGGAAATAATGTGGTTAATTGATTTGAGCTTCGATAACGTTTCCACCAGCATTTTTAATTAATCTAATTAATTAATAAACTCTGAACCTTACTTCGAATAATTAATGCTTTGACCAACCTTTAAAATTAACAAATGTAGTAGGTCCACCCACACTAATTCCTCGATCTAATGTATCGATTGTATCTTTCAAGAATAAATATTCGAAGTGCGCTTTGACTAGTAAGTATATCAAAATTAATTAGCCCGCTTAATTAAGCATTGCGAGTTCAAACTATGTTTTGACTTATAATGTATGATCAGTTTAATCGTTTTAAGAGCAAACCGTTGAATTGTACTTCGATTAGTTCTTAATTTGAAGCATAATTAAGTAGTCGATCCAGGCTTAGAATACTATTTTGACTAATGATTATTCGAAAGCAATCAACTAATTAAATCACTTATGACCAGCAGATGAACTCTATTCGAATACTTTGGATATTCAGGAACCACTACTAATGTAGAATGCTTAACATTTAAGTAAGCTTCGAAGTCAGACTAACGTTCCAACTTAGCTTAGCATTTTTTTTAACAACTCAAACTTTTAAAGATTTAATTAAGAGCTTTATTATTTATCAAAACATCTGATTTGGCGATGGGCCGGGAATTCAACGTGCTGAAATCCTAGCTATAGAATATCCAGTAGCTGCACTACTTCACCATTCGTATCCTGGTAGCTAGCTAGGGCATCAAGATTTGCCCTGCAGGCACTCCGATCCCCTTCCCCCTCTTTTCCTCTCATGACTTCCGTACGTCCACGAATATTATCGAGGAATAACCTCTTTTTTTATCCTTATAATTAGAGTTTGGTCATTGGTGTGCGCAAAAAAGTGGAATTATCTAAGAATTATTTAATGGTGGGTTATCCCCAAAATTCAAGGGCATCCCCCAGAGATAAAGCATTCCCTCTTTTTCGTGACGTCACGACACAAAAAAATTTATCCCAAAAATAGCCCTGCCCTTTACCCACCGCAGCTATGCTTTTCTCATTCCAAGATTGTTGTAGGACAAAAACGGCTCACTCCATCATAATAAATTGAGCTCTCATGGATATTTAATCAAACAAATAACATGTCACAACTCTTTGATTTTTAACTCAAAACAGATAGGATTATGTGTCACCAATCTCTCACGGCCAGACTTACATAAAAAAAAACTCTGGACCGCACGGACGATGAGTTATAAATAATTGCCAGGTTTGAGTAGCTTTCACCACATTAATTTCAACTGATGACAAGACATCCCAAATAATCTGTGCATCAACTCCTGCAACTCCAAGAACTGTGTTTCTCCTGATACATTGACAATCTAAAGCTTCCAAACAATTAAACACACAGAACGGAGTTCAACGATACCTTACAAGTCAACATTTGTCAATACTATCCCTGACCCTTTGTGGATTTAACCCATAATGAACCTGCAGATTCTTCCCTCAAATATGACAACTAAGAGGATTTATACCACAACTCATGTGACGAGGTGCTCACAGTAGCAGTTAGGTCCCCATTCATATCACCACAGGCAAAGAGAACAAGGCACATTCATTAATGCCAAATCCCAGTTTTCCCTATATATCAAATACCGATCTTTCCTTTCTTGCTATTTTCCTCTGCCTTTTGTTCCTTTGTTCGGGTGTTTTCTGCTCTCTACGTTCTCCTTTTTCCTTGCTACTGTAGTCCCACGGGAGAATAACAACCATGCAACAACACGAGAGAGAGAGAGAGAGAGAGATCGATCGTGTGACCTGCTGTAGGTGTAGCCGAGGGGCAGGTTGCAAGCGGGTGGTGTCTGCGTGGTGGTGGGGTGGGGCGATCGCAGGGGAGGACGCAGCCGGAGGGATGGGCCTGCGGTCGGCCTCGGGTGACGTCGCGGGCACCGATGGACTGCAAGCCTGTTTGCCACGGGATGGGCCACCGGTGGTGGCGGCAGGTGGACCCAGCGGCAGAGGCCTCTGCCAGGCCGATTGTGCGGACGTGGGAGAACATGGGTTATTATCGTGGGAACAATCAGAATAATCGGAACCAAATAAAAAGAAGTAGAGAGATGGGGGTTTGGCCTCCGCCAGAGAGAAATCAGAGAGGTTTGGCCTCCGCCAGAAGAAGAAGAAGAGGGTTCGGCATCTCGCCAGAAGGAGAAAACACACATACGTGTTTCACAAATTTTCTCTAACCATTGCATACCCTAATTAGGGCTAGCACAATAGTATTTATAGAGAAACAAATTTACAAATAAACCCAACTTCCTTCTACTTTAACACCTACCCTATCTCGACTATTAAAATAAACAAATAGTACATAATCAACCAAATAAATTCTAAACTAAAAATAACCCATTACTTAAATGCGAAAATAGAAGAAAATAATAAAATAATCTTCATCTCGGATCTCTTCAACGGCTCCTGATAAATCTGCATCTTCAAAAATAATTTGTGCAATAGGCTCCGCATCCCTTGTTCGAAAAAATTCGACCTCGAATTTTAAAATGATGAAGAAGCACTGAAGTGAAGATGGGAACATCTGGAGCATTCATCACCGAACAGTCCACATAAATATTCAGATCAAACAGTTGGTGACGTCTGCGAATATGCATTTCAACATTGCACCATATCATGTCAAAACACTACAAGAAAAAGTGGCAATAGCGACTGAATTAGAGACCGAATAAATCGGTCGCTAGTCGGTCCCAAATAGCGGCCATATAGCGACCGATATAATCGGTCGCACGTCTGAGACCCATTTTGCGACCGAATTTATTTCGGTCTCTAATCGGTCGCTGATCTTGCGACCGAATTTATTTATGTCGCGAAGCGGTCGCGGATCACTCATCTCCCCCCCCCCCCGCCACCAGCTCCCCCCCCTCCCCCCCGCGTCCCCCCCTCCCCCCTGCGGCCCCCTCCCGCCCGAGCCCCCCTCCGCCCGAGCCCCCCCTCCCCCTGCGGCCCCCTCCCCTCCCGCCCGATCCCCCCTCCGCCCGAGCCCCCATTCCCCCTGCGGCCCCCTCCCGCCCGAGCCCCTCTCCGCCCTAGCCCCCCCTCCCCCTGCGGCCCCCTCCCGTCCGAGCCCCTCTCCGCCCTAGCCCCCCCTCCCCCTGCTGCCCCCTCCCGCCCGAGCCCCTCTCCGCCCGAGCCCCCCCTCCCCTTGCGGCCCCTCTCCCGCCCGAGCCCCTCTCCGCCCGAGCCCCCCCTTCCCCTGCGGCGCCCTCCCGTCCGAGCCCCTCTCCGCCCTAGCCCCCCCTCCCCCTGCTGCCCCCTCCCGCCCGAGCCCCTCTCCGCCCGAGCCCCCCCTCCCTCTGCGGCCCCCCCATCTCCCCCCCGCGACCAGCTCCCATCGGCGGTGGACGGACGACTGCGAGCGGCGTGGCGAGCGGCGGTGGACGGACGACCGGCGTGGTGAGCGGCGGTGGACGGACGACTGCGAGCGGCGGCGGGGACCGGCCATCGGAGGTAAGTGAGGCGGACCCCCGCCGGAGCCCCCCTCCGCCGGAGCCCCCCCTCCCCCTGCGGCCCCCTCTCCGCCCGAGCCCCTCTCCGCCCGAGCCCCCCCTCCCCCTGCGGCCCCCTCCCGCCGGAGCCCCCCTCCGCCCGAGCCCCCCCTCCCCTTGCGGCCCCTCTCCCGCCCGAGCCCCTCTCCGCCCGAGCCCCCCCTCCCCCTGCGGCCCCCTCCCGCCCGAGCCCCCCCTCCCCCTCCGGCGCTGCTCTCCCCTCCCCATCTGGTTTCCCCCTCCGGCGCGGCTCTCCCCTCCCCATCCGGTCCCCCCTCCGGCTCCGGTCCCCCCTCCGCAGGGCCCCCCCTCCGGCTCCGCCCCCCCCCCTCCGCAGGGCCACCCCTCCGGCTCCGGTTCCCCCTCCGCAGGGCCCCCCCTCCGGCTCCGGGCCCCCCCTCCGGCTCCGGTATTAAATTTTAATATCCTGCTATATTTGATTTCTGCTCTTATGAATGTGTTGGATGTTAAAATAAAATTCATGCTTGGAGTGGTCTCTGATCTCAAACTAGCCCACCCACCTCCTATTGCTACAGTACCATTAGGAACTGGGAACAATCTTCCTTTTGCATTTGGCTGGGTAGGTTACATTTCCACATGTATAATGTACATGTACAATTTGACTTGTTCATGCATGTGCATGTGGTTTGGGGCTCAGGGGATGCTGATCATGTACTTGCTTTCACAATTAGACAAGCTAGTCACATTGGGGTTCCTTAATTTCCATTTGTGTACATGCTCCTAATTTTAACCATTTTTGAGCCTTCTTCTGAGCCCTAATTGGCTACATTATGTTGATACTTAACAGTGGTGAGCAATGCATTATGCATTCTGAGGACCCCGAGTGGGTCGATAGAACAAGTTACTTCCTTTTCCTTGCTTTTCAGATGATGTATTCAATTTTAGAATTCATCACGTTATCCAACAAATGGATGCACATGAGATTAGATGCCTTTATTTTTCTTTTCCAAGTCCTAAGGTGAAAGCAACTGCTGTTGTAGGGAAAGAAGAATCCTGGTAATGGATGTATATGTATTTGGAGCTGATAATCAGTGGTGTACCCAAAATAAATAAACTAATATAATAGGTATTAATATGATGTTTAAATTTTATTTTATGTATACTTGATCATTAGATTAAATTAATGGATGATATTAAAGGATAAAATAGTAATTTCAGTATTATTCAATTATCTGATATTTATATGATACCTATAATACTGTAACTTTTCGATAGAACTATAGGGTCTTATAAGACAGTTTAAGATGGTAGTTTCCTTGTTGACTTGGATTTGGATGCACCCGCACCCCATATCTGCACCAAAATCAGACCTGCTCATCCTTAGCCTGGATCTAAAGATTCAATTATGTTCAAAAGCATCTGGCAGCATGATTTCTTCATGTGTTTGTGGGAGTGGATCATAGATTCGTATGCATGCACTCAGTCAGAATATTTTTTCCTTTTTCCCTTGTCCGTAGTCCAAATGGAATGATATGCAAGATATATATCTGACTATCACAACCTTATGATGTAGAGAGTTTGCTGCTGATTTTATTTTTTCTTTATGAAATGTAATTCAGTTGGCATATAATCATGAGGATGAGAATTCCTAAAGAAGGCTCTTGTGATCCTGTGGCGCTTCTAATCAGATTTCTAAAACAGAATGATGCACCTAACCTTATTTAGATACTGGGCGGTTTGATCACGTATCTTGCAATATATCCATGCTCTGTCTAATCAGAATACTGTGTCTGAAGACCACTGTTCCGTTGTTTATTTTTTCTTTTTTGTTATTTAGACTTGTAGCATTTCTAAAATAGTAATTATATATGAAGCTAGAGATAGTTGGGTGTTACTTGCAGCATTTCCAGCACATTCATAAGAGCATGAATTTTATTTTAACATGTTACTGCTATGTTTTTAGAATGTGTTATTATCTTGTCAATATTTAATTAGTTGGGTGTTGTATGTGAGCTGAGATGCGTGGGTGCAACCTAACATTGCACGCATCTTAGGAGAGCGTGTTAAACCCGTGTCAATCAATCTACCCGTTCAAGACTTTGGGATTGATGTGTACGTTCTCATTTTGAATGATGAGAATGTGTATATCTAACTCAAAGTCTTGAATTGTCCTGTTTGGACAGTCTGTGAATGTTTGCAAGGTTAAGACAAGACTTTTCCCGGATTATGAGTTGGATTTGACTGAAACAGTAGAGTTGGATGTGAATGCCGAATTCTTTCAATCAGACTTGGGTGATGATGTAGAGTTGCCTGCTTCTAGTGATGAATCTGTGGAGGCACTGTCTTTATCTAAAGAGAATGAAGTGGAAGAAGTCGATCCAGAACAACCTGAAATACAGTTGGGAGACTCCGAAGAGGAGGAATATATTAGTGATCAAAATGAATCTGATAATGAAGATGTGAATGTTGAATTTGATATATCTCCAACATCTGAAGATGAAATGGAGAATGTTTGATTAATGGTATACAATTTTACCTAAAATTTTAATACTCTGTAACTTTCTTTCTTTCACTATTTGATGAATATGCATGTATTTTATTACCAGTTGAAGATATGGTTCGAGGACGGCGTGGGACTTCTTCAGGTGGGAGGGGAGAGGGTAGCGGGAGGAGATTTACTTCCATTTCTACACCGGTAGTAGGTATGTATACTTTCATGTATAATGCATTGTAGTATTTGTTTAAAATAATTCTTTATATTTTTGTGGTATCTTATTCTTATTTTCACAGGACCCACGACCTCTGCACCGTTACCACCGACCTCTGCACCGCTACCACCGGTAGTAGGTATGTATACTTTCATGTATAATGCATTGTAGTATTTGTTTAAAATAATTCTTTATGTTTTTGTGCTATCTGATTCTTATCCTTACAGGACCCACGACCTCTGCACCGTTACCACTGACAACAGGTAGATTGACGGCCTCTGCACCGCCATCACACATGGCGAGTGGATCTACACCTCCTCCAGCTGAGTCAGGTATGTTCATTTACATTTCTATATTTTTTTGATAGTTTGTTTTATTTATTTTTGTCCATTTCGTATAGTACGTGCTGATGACGAGACGAGTCATCACGAGGGGGAGGGCAGTTATAATGAGACGATGCGGGCAGTGTGGATAAATGAAGGGTATGTAATGCATTATTTTTATTATCTATTCATCATTGTGGTATTAATATTTTCAATTTCAGGAATAAAATAGAGCCAGCCCAAGCATCACAATTTATTACAAAGTCAATTGAAGCACATTTTCCAGGCCCCATCCGTCGCTTTTCTGATTTTCCGATGGATGTTCGGGATTTATTGTTCACTATGTTCTTGGTGTTTATCTTATTTTATCATATTAAGTCATTTTCCTGCTATATTTTAACACACTTATTGTTATGTAACATATAATTTATTTTTTGTTAATATGTAGAGCACCTCCTGCACCTCGTGCACAGCAGCCTCTGGTAAGTATTTTATTTGATTGATTTTCTATTTGTTAACTCTAAATATCATCTTACAAAATATAAGAATTTAGATTGAGGAGGGGAAAATATCATTTTCTTAACTCTATGAACTTGGGTTTGAGGGTCTAAAATTGAAAAGAGAGGTCCAATCAATCCATCGATTGTTCCAACACGACATGGGGGGTGAAAGTAACCTGTAGAAACTGACGGAGTTCAAATTGGACTCCAAATTTGAGCTCGATGCTCAAATTTACATTTCCTAAATAGAACCAAGTTAATCGAGTGTAAGAGGGTCAAAAATAAAGAAATATATGTCCAATTAATTTGTCAATGACTCCAACACGACCGGAAAGGTGAGAGTGACTTGTAGAAACTGACGGAGTCCAAATTGGACTACCGATTTGAGCAAAACGTTTAAAATTGTCATTCGTCAATTTCACTTAAATGAAAAACATCTTGCTTTTAATTTTCAAGAAAAATTGATTTCTTTATTAAGGATTTGATTTTAATTTTTTTAAATGATATACAGGATCATCCGTCGCGAGATGTTGGACGAGACGACGACCAGGATGACACATATGCGGAGGATTTGTGATTTCATTTTAGTTATTTGCATGTTGTCATTTTATTATGGATGTATGATTAATTTGTGTGTTTGTATGTGATGAATTTGAAGTTCGTGGAGATTGTGATTTGTGTAGTTGATTTATATGTTTTTATGAAATTGTTATTTATCAGGTTATTTATTTTATTAAATTGTTATTTATCAGGTGATTTATAGTCGATTATATAAATTTATTAAAAAAAATACTGCAAAATTAGCGACCGAATAGCGACCGAATAGCGACTGTCTTTATTATTTATTTTATTAAAGTATTAAAATTAGCGACAGAATAGCGACCGAATAGCGACTGTCTCTATTATTTATTTTATTAAATTATTATTTATCAGGTGATTTATAGTCGTTTATATAAATTTATTTTAAAAAAATACTACAAAATTAGCGACCGAATAGCGACCGCATAGCGACTGTATATATTAGCGACGGGTCATGCGACCGATTGATATCGGTCGCTATCCGCGACTGATATTGCGACCGATAATTATCGGTCGCTATCCGCGACTGCTTCTGCGACCGATAATTATCGGTCGCTAACGGCGACCTATTCTGTGACCGATTTATATCGGTCGCCATTTAGCGACTATTATATAGCGACCGACATGTTCGGTCGCTAATAGGTGTCTGTTTGGTCGCAGTATCTCTTTGCGACCGATCTGCGACCGAATAGCGACCGGGAGGTCGGTCGCTACTCGCGGTTTTTCTTGTAGTGGAATCATTCTGAGCCATACAACATTTCATATCAGCACCAATAAGAGAACATGAACTCTGTGGACCTGTGGTGACTGAAGATGAATATAATTCAAACAAGATCTCTGAATGAATATCAAATGATGGGTGCCACTCTACTAGATCACATGCAGAATGAAATGTAGGAACCACCACTGGAGACGACTCATGTGCAGTAGGCACCTCAAACGCAATAACTGAAATCAAATCCAATCCAGACTGAATAAATAACTCGTGATCCCACGAATCAAGAATTAGCTTCTGAAATGAATTCATATCAGAATGAAAATGACCAGCTTCAAATATAGACTCAGCAATCAAATCAAACCCTGCATCAATCATGAGTATTTGATCCCAAATATCTTGATCAAATATTTTAACCATAGTGACTAAGGGTGAATCTATCTCAAAGAGAAGCTCAGACATCATATTCAATCCAGACTGCAAGAAGAGATCATGATCCCAAGCATCAACAATCTGTGGGACTGCATCCTGAACATTGGTGGCCTCTGATTGGCCATCAAGTGCTGCTAGTGGAAGTTGCTCTAATAACAGATGGGGACTCATATCAGTAAGCTGAGTGGTGACATCAATTGCAGGTAATTCTTGCTGAAGAACTGGAGATGTGGCTGAGTCATCAACCTCTTTTGTCATTTGAGGTTCTGGTGCGGCTGACATAATCAGATCCATAGCTATCTTTGAGTTAGCTAATTTATTGACCCTTTGTTGGCTCAATCTTCTCATTTTATGGGCTTTATCAAAGTAAAGTTTACATCTTCTCCCAAAATGAAGAGCTTTCAGTATGTATCTTTCAGGATGAGAATGATCTAACATGCCCCCACGTTTTTTCAACCAACATTTGCCCACAATAATATTGAGCTCATCAGAAGGATAAGGAATTGCCAAAGCATCATCAACATAATTTATTTTCCCAAAATCACGAGAAAATTGCACAATAACATCACCGGTTGGTATAATCTCAATATAATCTGTCTGGGATAATAAATCAACGACAGCTTGAGAAATACCATTAAGCCATCGGCTTTCATCAAAAGTGAGATTCGCCCATTGGCCATTAGGAATCCGCACACTTGTACTGAACATGATGGGATTCATAAAGAGATTTAAGGATCCCAATTTATAAAAATAAATTGGTTCCCTAAGCTTTGATACCAAATCTGATGTAGGACAAAAACGGCTCACCCCATCATAATAAATTGAGCTCTCATAGATATTTAATCAAACAAATAACATGTCACAACTCTTTGATTTTTAACTCAAAACAGACAGGATTATGTGTCACCAATCTCTCACGGCCAGACTTACATAAAAAAAAACTCTGGACCGCACGGACGATGAGTTATAAATAATTGCCAAGTTTGAGTAGCTTTCAACACATTAATTTCAACTGATGACAAGACATCTCAAATAATCTGTGCATCAACTCTTGCAACTCCAAGAACTGTGTTTCTCCTGATACATTGACAATCTAAAGCTTCCAAGCAATTAAACACACAGAAGGGAGTCCAACGATACCTTACAAGTCAACATTTGTCAATACTATCCCTGACCCTTTGTGGATTTAACCCATAATGAACATGAAGATTCTTCCCTCAAATATGACAACTAAGAGGATTTATACCACAACTCATGTGACGAGGTGCTCACAGTAGCAGTTAGGTCCCCATTCATATCACCATGGGCAAAGAGAACAAGGCACATTCATTAATGCCAAATCCCAGTTTTCCCTATATATCAAATACCGATCTTTCCTTTCTTGCTATTTTCTTCTGCCTTTTGTTCCTTTGTTCGGGTGTTTTCTGCTCTCTACGTTCTCCTTTTTCCTTGCTACTGTAATCCCACGGGAGAATAACAACCATGCAACAACACGAGAGAGAGAGAGAGAGAGAGAGATCGTGTGACCTGCTGTAGGTGTAGCCGAGGGGCAGGCTGCAAGCGGGTGGTGTCTGCGTGGTGGTGGGGTGGGGCGATCGCAGGGGAGGACGCAGCCGGAGGGATGGCCTGCGGTCGGCCTCGGGTGACGTCGCGGGCACCGATGGACTGCAAGCCTGTTCGCCACGGGATGGGCCACCGGTGGTGGCGGCAGGTGGACCCAGCGGCAGAGGCCTCTGCCAGGCCGATTGTGCGGACGTGGGAGAACATGGGTTATTATCGTGGGAACAATCAGAATAATCGGAACCAAATAAAAAGAAGTAGAGAGATGGGGGTTTGGCCTCCGCCAGAGAGAAATCAGAGAGGTTTGGCCTCCGCCAGAAGAAGAAGAAGAGGGTTCGGCATCTCGCTAGAAGGAGAAAACACACATACGTGTTTCACAAATTTTCTCTAACCATTGCATACCCTAATTAGGGCTAGCACAATAGTATTTATAGAGAAACAAATTTACAAATAAACCCAACTTCCTTCTACTTTAACACCTACCCTATCTCGACTATTAAAATAAATAAATAGTATATAATCGACCAAATAAATTCTAAACTAAAAATAACCCATTACTTAAATGGGAAAATAGAAGAAAATAATAAAATAATCTTCATCTCGGATCTCTTCAACGGCTCCTGATAAATCTGCATCTTCAAAAATAATTTGTGCAATCCGCTCCGCATCAAAGACTTCCTTGGTTACAATACTATTTAGATATTGTATAAATAGAATATTATTTAAATAATACTTATAAATTTATTATTATTAAAAATATATTCATAGATATGTCTTTTTTTGACAAAAATATGATTATAGTAACACTCTATTACTGATCATAATATTAATTATGATTAATTTTAACTAGGCGTATAAAAATATAATAATACTTTTGATAAATAATGCGGTCATCTCCTCCCCCCACTCTAAAACGTGTAATGAGGTTAGTCGAGAGGGTTCGCTGGGGACGAGGGGCGTACCAGGGAGGGAGAGAGAGTAACCCCTTCTCCATTAATCTTCCTTCTTTTTCTTCGTGATGTAGAGAGAGAGAGTCTCCAACCCCCTTCTCCGAGAGAGATGTAGAGAGAGTCTCTAACCCCCCTCTCCATTAATCCTTCTTCTTTTTCTTCTTCTTCGTGATGTAGAGAGAGATAGTCTCCAACCCCCTTCTCCGTTAATCTTTCTTCTTTTTCTTCTTTTTCTTCTTCTTCGTGATGTACGTCCATGGATTGTTTTGGAGATTCCTGCTCGTGGCGATGCTACTGGCAGTGGCGTCGGTCTCTCTCATGGCTGACCACGACCACCTGCACAGGCCCCAATCCGCATTCTTTGCTCCCGGATCTTCGCCTTACCAGGGCTACCAGGAGCCAGCGTCCCTTATATATGCCGGTCACGCACTACACGTCCCGTCGCCGTCACCTTCGCCGTAGCCATCCCACCCCGCCTCGTCTCCGGCCTCAGCACATTCCATGGCTCCGGTTCCTACCAAACACGTGGCGTCGCCCTCTCCGGCCTCACTGCCATCGTCGACCGGCCACGCGCCATCTCCTGCACCGGCCAGGCAGCAGTGGTGCCCTGATCACCGGCCCTGCAAACCTCATCATCGCGTTCCGTCTCTGGCCCCGGTGCCGTCGACCCACCCCGCGCCATCTCCTGCACCGTGGAGGCAGGCGACTGCTCCCTCGCCGGTGCGACAACAACCGCCCCATCGCGTTCCGTCTCCACCCCCACCGCCGTCAACTCACCACTCATCATCTCCTGCACCGGCCAGGCAAGCGACGGCCCCCTTGCCGCCGCTGCAACGTCACCACTGCATTCCGTCTCAGGCCTCGGGGCCTGCTGCGTCTCCGAAGACGGTGACCTCTCCATCGTCGACGCCCCGGCCGTCTCGTGCTGTTGCTTTGGCTCCGTTGGTGCCGACTTCCCCGCAGCCGCCTCGGCGTGCTCCCTCTCCATCTTTGGCTCCCACCATCCCTCCTAAGCAGGTGCATGAGTGCATGACCCCACATCAGTCCATCTCCTGCATTTGCTCAGACGTCCGTGTCTGCTAAACAAGTGGGGTCCCCCGCACTGTCACAGTAGCCACCTGCTCATCTCGTGACACGCCGGTGCTGTCTCCGCCTCCGGTTCCGTAGGCCGTCTCTGGCCATCCTGAGAATAAGTGGACAAGCGCTCCCGGCTCCCGCTCCCGCTCCCGCTCCACGCCCCAGGTGGTGTCGGGCCTCATCCCCACAGCCCTCTGTCACTCTCTCTCTCTCTCATCTCTCCCCACACACACTCTCTCTCTCACACACACTCTCACTGTTGGTTTGCAAGCAACGGGTGTCGCCGGCGGCACTCTCCCTCTTTCTCTTTCTATGTTGAACAAACCCGGCCTGACGGTTTTTTACTCGTTTAACAGTTGACTTAAAAAATACTTGAAACGTTTTATAATATATTTTTTATGAAAGTTATTGTTAAATAAAATTTAACAAAGTAGTACTATAAATATATTAACAAATATAGCATTATATAAATGTGATTTGTGTAAAAGTATCATATTTATTTATATTCATATCAATTTTTTATTAAATATTTTAAACAATCACATTTAAATAATATTTATGTACCGCGATCAACTTTGATAACAGTCTGTTAAAATATGTTATCCGGAGTGGATACGGGTGAATTATTCTTTGAATTTTTTTGTGAGATTTATACCTTATACCTAATTTACTCTAGAGTTAACTTCTCTCATGTGAAAGGGTCAAATGTGTTAGTTAACCTCATAATAAGAGTCTCAATGCTAATTGACCTCAAATTATTTAATTTTATTACCAAACTAGTTTAAGGGGGATAGTCATAATAAATCACCTTATTACACTCTTATTCTATTATCAAAATCGTCATATTTGAATTAACTCAACGATATATTAGTTAATATATTTTAAATAATATTTTTTTACAAATTTATGTCTAATAATATTTTTTATGTAAAAATCTCTTTTATAATATTCGTACTTATGTTGATAGAAGTTAATCGTGATATTTTTTTTATAAATTTTTGTCACAAATAAAGATATCCCATTTAATGAATTTCTAATAATGATAAAATTGTAAATATCGATATAATACTAATTTATTTATAAAAATTATATTATTTACTGTTTTTATGTTAGCATTGACTTTAAACGAGAGAGAGAGAGAGAGAGAGAGAACGGGGGCAATATGGGTTTTTTGAGGTTGTTATTAGGGACGGTGATAGATTACGTTCAGATTTGATTAAAATTAATTTCTTTCAAATTGTGGACCGAGAGTCATAAAATTTAAAGAGTTGAACTAAAAATTAATAGGTGATTTATTAAAGAATGGATCAAGAGTCAAACGTCCATATCAAATGTCCGGGCGGCGGGACCGGGGAGATTTCCTGGAAGGAGTGGGTGAAAGAAAGGTTTTGTCTTGAGATTCTGGGGAAGGAAAAGAAAAAAAAAAGGAAGCGAAAGGAGAACAAATCGGACAATTTGCGTCGGTGGCCATTCCCGGTCACGCCGTGCTGGATGTTTCGTCCATAACCGGCCGCGCTGGCTCTCCGTCCTGGCTGGCCGGCTGGCTGGCGGCGTGATGGATCGGCTTTTCAACTGCTGTAAAGGGAGGGGGGGGGGGGGAGAGAGAGAGAGAGGCCCAACGGATGGCCCTGTACCGGACGGGACGGTGAATCCGAGCCACTACCTTGATATTATTATTAATTAAGATATAAATGGTAAGTTAAAAGCTTATTATGTACAAGACGAGATAGATGTGTGGGAGTCTAGTTAGGGGTTCGTGGCACCCTCAGATGCATTTCCGTGTTCCCTTGCTTTGGCGCATTAACAAATCGGCGTACAACCCCGGTTCCCCAGAAATAAATAAATTATTATTCCTCGCCCGTCTTCTTCCCCTCCCTGCTCCTCCGCACCCCCCACCGGGCGGGCTTCCTTTTCCAGGAATCCGCCCACCTTGCCTTTTTATTCTTCTTCTTCTTCTTTCTCCACTTCCGTTCCTCTCTCTCTCTCCCGGCCGCGTCCGCCGCCTCTCCTTGACTCCTCCTCCTCCTCCCCAAGCAGACATTTGAGACGTCCCCCACCCCGGGCATTGCAAGGTCTCCACAACAAGAAGATTCTCTCTCTCTCTCTCTTCCCCGAATCCCGGGGATCCTCGCTCCTCTATCTCTCTCTCTCTCGCAAAGAGCAATTTTTTTCCCCTCGTGTTTTTTTGCGGGAGTTGATCTCGCGTGGAGCTTGGGCAGAACTGCCGGGATGGATCATCATCTTGGCATGGGGATTATGCACTCCAATTGGTAGGCTCTTTGTAAAACTTGCTTTTTTCGCCTTGCCCTGTGACCCTGCCCTCTTCTGAGCGGGCCGCTGCATTTTGCAATGGACGACGGTGGCTGCGGTTACTGGGTTCCAACTGATGAAGAGTAGGCTGTAGAGACGAGGTACGACTACAACCACATCGCCTCCCCCCTCCAATTCTTGTCAAATCTTATTCTCTATTTCTCAATCTCATGCTACGGTATCTGAAGTGGTGCTTTTTATGGGCTCGCAGTCTCCGTCATTCGTGCCTGCACTGAACATATGGCGCCCTTCTATTATATCGTTGTTGCTCTCCCATGTACGGTGGGAGCCATTGTATTGGCCATCTTTCATATCTACAGGCACCTCCTGAATTACACGGAACCGACTTATCAGCGATACATTGTCCGCATCATCTTCATGGTTCCGGTAGGCTTCTTGCTCCTTTTGCCTTGAAAGTATCCCTCCCATCCCATTTATTTGTTTACTGAGGACTATGATGTGGTTGGTTGGTTGGCTGGCTAGTGAACATTTCCTTTGTGTTGCTTAATGTTGAATTTGTCTCCCGCTTTCTCTCTATCCTTCTTTACCCGGAAGTTCTTTCCTTGATAACCAACAACAGACCCAAGCCGAGAAAGTTTTTCTATCAGCTTCATCTTTTCAGGGCTTAGTCCACAGATATTTCTAACAATATAATAAAAACAGTTCAAATATCATATTCAGATGATGATATCTACTCTAAGATTAGGTCCATAGCATAATAAACATCTTGTGCAGGGGAATTGTAATATAAACACTCGAGTAGTACCACAACTATGCTTTCCACATGGTTGAGTCTTTCTACTCTCAATCCACAAACATCTTTGCTGAGCAACTGCTTTTAAATATAACAGAAAGTTTATGAGCTACATAAACCCAGTAAGCAGTGCATCTTGTAAACAGCATTATGAAGTTACTTAAATGACACTTTTTGTAGCAATTCATAGCAATACAATCAAAGCCATGGCAAGAAGTCGGTAACACATCAAAATTCTTCTTCATAAAAGTTTCGGGTCCCGAGCACTCTGAATGAAAGTGAAATGTGGTTTTCAAATAGCAAACCTGTCGGAGTAATATAATCATTAAAACATTTTTAAGCCATCATATTCTTTAGAAGTGATAAACTAGATTACTATGATAACTTTCCGGGCATCTAAGGTTCAAGAAGGGAAATCCAGAATAACTCCAAAGTCATCTTATTTTTCTCAAAAAAGGTTGTGGATTTTTTTTGAAAATGTAAAAAAGGTTGTGGATTGCACGATCAATTTTATGTGATAAACAAAGGTAATACAATTAAGCAGGGAGAGGGGAGATTCCTCCCCTTAACCACAGCTGACACACTCGGACAAGATGGACAGGGTTATTGTAGACTCTCTCTCTTCTAATCTTCTACTCCAATTATTGACAAAGGCTAAAGCTCCAAGACATATTTTTAACATGAGTTTTACTTTCTCAAACGATGGCATTGCTTGTTGCGGCCCCCCATATGCTCAAGCAGATAGCATGTGGGATGAGAAGTAGAATTTGGCTTCAGTGTATATCTCGAGCCTGAGCTTCTGATTTCTGAAATGAGTTCATATCTCCTCAACTGAACAGAAATTACTTTGAAATTTTGCTAAGCGACCAAAAACTTCACACTTCATGACTTATAGTGCAATTATCAGCAAGTGATCTACACCCTCACTGTCTAACCCATGTATGAGCAAACAATGTCACAAACACTATTCCATTTTCTTCTCTACAACTTGTAATGATTATTTTCTTGAAGTAACTAGGCTCCACATGTGGACAAATTGGGTTTTGTGACGGTTTCTCAGCTGTAGTTGTACTGAGGCTTTGGCCTTTCGTCCCCCTCTCTCTTTTCTTTTTTCCCTTTCCTTTCTTAGGCATCTTCTTGCACCTGCTTTTGTATTCCCTTCTTTCTTTCAACGAATTGTGGTCTCTTGGCCACCTTAAAAACTGATTATTTTCTTGAAGATTAACCACATAAGCATTCTAACTTTTAGAATAGACTTCACCTTCCAGGCTTAACCAAATCTTTGTAAAGAAAACACCTTCTAAGCTTCACCTGATGCTCACAGAGTACTCACCGGAGAATGGTTCATATAACAAGTTCCAATAGACTAACATGAAACTTGTGAAGTCGCTAAATCCCTCATTTCATACATTTGAGAAACTTTTGAGGTAGCGTAAAAAGCAATTTTTTACACTGAATGTATTTCGTGTATCTTAGGATTGTAAACATGTGTGGCCTAGGCGACAAGGCGCTCCAAGGCGCCCAAGGCGACTAGACGCCTAGGCAAGCAGCCCATTAAGGCACTCATTTGGCTGTCTTGGTGCACATAGGCCACTTTGGGCCCGCCTAGTTTGCCTTGGCAGGACATCCACTCCTTGTTTGAGGTCTGTTTTAGTATTTGGGCAAAAGTTTAGAGGTAATTTTGAAAAATTGACAAATGATATGTCAACATTTGAAGAGAAGATAGGGCTTTCATTTCCCTTTCCCCTTTCTCTCGGATTCTTCTCCCTGTCGATTCCTCTTCTCTCCTCTTAAGGAGATTGATTCATATTTGCATGGTGCACTTTTTGAAGTTAGTTTCATTTTTGTGTCTCTTTTTGATAATTCACTAGTGGAAAATTATGAAATTATTATGTTGATGTGCTTATAATTTACCTAGAAACGTGTCATATTTATGCTTCCTTTTAATATAGAGAACAACTATTTGAATACTGAATTTTAGATTAAAATTTTTATATTGATTGACAAGTATTTGCAAATACTTATTAGTTTTCTCCTCATTAATTTGTTATTGTTTGCCATTTATTCTGTTTTTACTTTTTTATAGGTATATGTTGAAGATTTGTGGATATCAAATTTTCTATCAACTAAAGATAGAACTTATATGTGAAAAATGTATGGTAGTAATTCTCTTGCAATGTACTTATTTATATAAACTAGGCTTTGTCTAGGCGTCTCGCCTTGTCGCCTAGCAGTAAGGCGGTGGGCCACTGCCTTGGACGCCTTGACAATCATGATCTTTACACCCAGTATTTATATTTTTATCCATAACAAAGCATTCAATAATCTGTTGGAAACTGAAGACTTGATTGAAGACTTTTCTCTATTAATCAAAACTTCAAAGGTCTGAATAAGTTTTGGCAAGCACTTTCTAGAACATTTTTTTTCACACAATAATCACAGTAGTTGATAGCCTAAAAGCACTCTGCTGAGATAAATAGGAGCCACTGCCTGATTCAAAATCCTTACATAAGCAGCTGATTGATTTAAAATCTCGCAAAGCCTATGATAGCTAAGCTTGACTTATGGTAACTTGTGAACAATATTTTTTTAAATAATAATGAATAAATTTTGGAGCATACCATCCAATAAAACACAAAACTGAAAAGCTTTGCTTAAAACAATTATTAACATATGAGAAGCTATAGTACGTGTTGAAGATAATGTGACCACCTTGTGTACGCTTAGAATGTTGCTTACAACTCTTCCATCTATGTCTTTCTTCTTTCTTCATTGGCACTGATGTGGGGATGTGAAGAGGCAAGAGTGTAAAGAAGTTGACAACAGAATGATTTAGTTTAATAGAAACTCTGAGGATTAATTGTCTGCTTTTGTTCCACTTTCAAGAAAAACTTGTCTGCTTTTGTTTGTGAGTTTTTTTTTTAATTCAGTGGAACTGGGCTTGCATTTTTTTTGCATCTGTATACTTTATGTCTTTTTTTTTTACCTTATTAGTGTACTATAACCTTTTTCTGAAGTTGAATGGCATCACATTTTCATAAAAATGAAAAAGAAACAGGTTAAACATGTCTCCCCTTCGCCCCTGTATATGACACCCAAATTTCAGTAATATTTCTTACCAAGATACAATTGTCAATCTTCTGTACAATATAAAAACAAAACCCTCAACACAAGAACCCACCCACAAGCAAAAACAAATCTTCCAGACATAACAGGCTTCCTATCAATACTAACCAACTTCCCTAGGGAAACAAACACAAACATCAAATAAAAGAATATAACTTGATATAACTTTCTGACTATACTTGTTTATCCCTCCTTTTTTCATATAATACAACAGTGGTACCACCCACTTTTAAAAACAAACTTGTTAAAAACCCTTCACCAGACAACCCTGTAGGTCATCAAAGACCCTGGAATTCCTCTCAACTTCTTCAATCCTTCCCTTCATCTTTGCCTCATTCAGAAATTTATATATCATTCTCCTCGACTTATTGTTGATACAATTCATTATCCCTTGAAGGCACTCATTTGGCCTCTTCAAATGAATGCCTACCAATTCTACCAGAGATTTGAGCTTATTAACTGTGGTGCCTCTGGTGTTGAATTCCCTAATGGTTTACCAGCCTGTCACTTTTCTGTCCTACATACTTGCAGATACCACTACCTCCATTGTTTTCAGCATTTGCACAATTGTGATATCCAGGTCTTAGTTGCATCCAGTCACTGCTAGGGCAGAAGGTCTACTACTGCTGACAACATCCTCCTGTAGGGGATAACTATATGATTGGCTGATATGCTGCCTAGATCATTGTTGTTTGTGGGACGGGGTTGCTAAGACCAGAGCTGGTTTGCCCCACATTGTCGACCCCCTTCTCCCCTCTCTTGCTTTGCCCACACATCCTTTGTGTTCCTTCGCCGTGCCTATACCACCTGCTAAACACCTTTCATCGGCTGCCTCACTCTTCCTTGATCCTGAGCTGGCTGCTCCTTCCCATGTCCCCTCTATCGTTTTCCACCCTAGCTGCATCGCTGGTATTGCCACTGCCAAGAATATTAGTATACTATAATCACTGTCACAGACTGGACTTGTGCTTCACTCCCAATCCCAGTCCTTTGGTAAACCTAATAGGATCTGATCTTGTTCCTTATCAAGACCTGATAACCCACCGCCAATCCTTTTTTTCCTTTTTCGTGGCAAAAGGCAGGTAGAGGTGAATCCCACTGAGACTTTTGAATTTGAAATTTCTTTAGACACCCTCCATCTGACACATTTTGGAGGGAGGGAGGGAGGGGGAGATTTTACTGTGAAATATTTCTTCACTTCTTTGGGGGAAATATTGGATCCAATTAGAACAGGTCCAGAAAGAGAGAAAATATGAACGTAGGTCACTTCTTGTTCCTTTCTCTTTTAAAAACACCTTCCTCCAGCTGGGATTGGTGTGTGCATCTGTGCAGGTAAATGCTTGCCACACAGTAGGCAATAGAGAGAGATTTTACTGTTAAATATTTCTTCTCTTTTTTGGGGGAATATTGGATCCAATTAGATGGGCTCCAGAAAGAGAGAAAAGATGAAAGTAGGTCACTTGTTCCTTTCTCTGTTAAAACCATCTTCCTCCAGTTGGGATTGGTGTGTGCATCTGTCCAGGTAAATGCTTGGCACACAGTAGTTGCTTGCCGTTGGCATGGGTTGTACCTAAGAGGAGCTTGCATGCGTCTGGCATTTAATGCGTGGATATCTTTGATAAGCCCACATATTTCAATCATTTCATTTGCACATTAAATATCAGGAAACGTGTCAGCTTGGTGCCCTATGCTAATGAGGCAATGACAAACAGATGCAATGTATCAAGCATCTCTCCTTTTACTATGTAATAAAAATTAAAAGGGAACAATTCTATGTCAATATGTATATCCATAGCATACGATCAGCCTGTCCATTCTTTGTTCTATAATGCTGATGCATCAAGATGACGTGGCTCCATCGCAGAGGCTATGAATAACAGTGGCATAGCTGGTAGCATTGCGCTTGCAACACTCCTGTGATTGTCTAAAGCGAAGTAAGTCCAGAGCCACACCGTTCTTCCCTCTTCTACACACCCCCTTGACAAACTTGCTGTCTGTGATAACATCTGGCAGGCACCCCATATCGAGCATTCTCTCGAACAACTTTGCGGCATCGGCAACCCGGCCTTTCTCACACAACCTTTTTGAAGACCACTCGTCTACATGATAGGAGGTTCAGTTTCAGACTGGAGCAGTTTTGATTCAGGGAGGCAGATTTCATGGACATTGTCAGGAGAGCATGGTCTTCATAGGTTGCTGGTAGATCTGCTATGAGTACCTTGGTGTTGAAGCTAAGGCACACTGCTCAGGTCCTCAAGACTTGGGGGGCAAGTAAAACCCTCTAGCAAAGGAAAAAAATCTTCAGCAGATTGAGGGCTTTGACTATTTGGAGGAGCCAAGACTTATGGATGAAGATGATAGGAGTCTTAGGGATTCTCTCAAGGGCTAATTTGATGGGATCCTTTCTAGGGAGGAAATCTACTGGAGGCAGAGGTCAAGGGACAGGTGGATCAAAGAGGGGGACATGAATATTACTTATTTCCAGTGCATTGCCTTGGGGAGGAGGAGAGTTAATACCATCACTTGCAGTACGGTGGGGGAATTTTCTGTTTATTCGGATGAGCAGGTCAGGACTCTGGCGAGGGACTTCTACTCCAAGTTGTTCATGGAGGACAACCATTTTAGGTCGAGGATTGCACATGATCTTCTTACCCATTTCTCACTCGATGAGAATGATGCTATCTCTTAGAGTTTTACAGAGGAGGAGGTTCGTCAGGCAGTTTTCTCTCTTGTAGGGGATAGAGCTTTAGGGCTAGATGGGTTCCCGTTGGTCTTCTTCCAGAAGTGTTGGGATGTCATTAAAGTTGAGCTTTTGACAACTGTGAGGGAGTTCCAAGAAGGGAGGGGACACTTGGGGGGCATCAACAAAATCCTCTTGGTCCTTATCCCTAAGAAACAAGGAGTCCAAGATTTTCGGGGTTTTAGGCCCATTAGTCTATTGAATGACACCTACAAGAATATTACTAAGATGCTAGTTGAGAGGTCAGTTAGGGTTATGGACAGGGTGATCAACTACTTTCAGGGAACCTTCGTTAGTGGGAGACATTCAAGAAAACTTCTTGGTACCCTATGAGTGTTTATTCGCCATGAAGACTCAGAGGAGAAAAGAAGTAGTCCTCAAATTGGATTTCAAGAAGACTTATGATAAGGTCAATTGGTTATGCTTATTTGTTGTGTTGCAGAAGATGAGCTTTCGAGAGAGGTGGAATGGTTAGATCTGGGCTTGCATTTCCTCTGCTTCCTTTGCTGTCCTTGTCAATGGGTAGTCAACTCCTTTTTCCACAGTGGCAGGGGGCTCCAGCAGGGAGTTCATATGTCTTCTTTCCTCTTTCTGCTTGCGGCTCATGTGCTGAGTAGAGTGTAGCTGAGAACAAAGGTTTCTGGTTTGATCAGGAATTTCCAATTAGGGAGAGGTCCCTCAGTCACTCATTTGTAGTATGTTGATGATACTATCATGTTCTTGACAGAGGATGAGCAGCAATTTTATGTGGCTAGACTTTTGTTGGAGTTGTTTGAAGAGGTCATTGGTATGAAGGTTAACTTCAACAAGATCATGCTTGTTGGAGTTAACGTAGAGGACATGGCTCTTCAGAGGGTGGCGCGCATTATAAAGTATCACTTAGGAGCTTTTTCTATCTCATACTTGGGTCTACCTTTGACCCCAGTTGCTTTACGGTGTGTAGGTTGGCTTCCTATCATTCAGAGATATGAGTCCAGGTTGGCGGGTTGGAAGGCTAGACTGTTTTCTTATGGGACCCGGTTAGTATTATGCGGATCAATTTTGGATTGTTTACTTATCTATTTTCTCTCTGTATTTTGGATCCCGAAGTCTGTGGTGAAGAAGATTAAGTATATTCAGGGGAGATTCTTTGGCTTGGGAGTGAGCAGAGATGTAGGGGTTAGTATGATATCAAGTGGAGAAGGGTGGCTGCCATCAAGGAAGAGGGAGACCTGGGGATCAAGGATGTTAAAGACTTTAATTTGGCTTTCTTGTGCGAGTGACTGTAGAGGTTGGGGGTAGGAGATGATGGGCTATGGGTGCGGGATATCGGGCAGAGATAATTCGACAGGACGAGAGTTTGAGATATGGATACATCAACATAGCATCGGACTTCACACCGATTTAGTGTGACATTTTGACTTGTAGGGATGCTATCTCCTCAGGTGTGCGGGTCCAACTAGGGAAAGGCGACATTGCCTTTCTTGGAAGGACAGATGGTGCGAAGAGTTCATGTTGGGGACTTCTCTCCCAAGCCCATTTGCTGTTTCAGCTGACCCTTTGGGGTCGGTCTCCCGGGCTTTTGACTCCTAACTTTCAGGAGGCATTTGGGTATCGACATTCAGGAGAGACCTTAGGATAGACGAGATAGAGTAGCTCTAGGACCTGTTACTCTTCCTCCTCGACTACGCCCCACACTTTGACAGGGAAGATACGTGGACTTGGAGGTGGGGTAGGGAGGGGATCTTCTCAGTGAGGTCGGTGTACACCATCATCTTTGATGGTGGAGTGTGCCATAGCCTTGCCCCTCGGGTTTGGAGGCCGCGAAGTCCATTGAAGGTGAAACTTCTCACTTGGAAGATTTCCCACGAGAGGTTGCCCACTCGAGACAGGCTGCTCTAGTTCCTTTCGGGCATCCAGTCGACCTGCTGCCTATGTTGTTAGGAGGATAAGACCATAGATCATCTGTTTGTATGCTGCACCTACTCATAGGAGGTGTAAGAGGGGTTTGCTAGGAGAGTCCGCAGTGTCCTTAGCTAACAGAGAGAGGTGCATCACTTCATTTCGACATGTGGCAGGAGGTGACCCCTAAGAGGAGATTGTATTGTGTTGTGGTTGATCTTGCACACCACTAACGGAATAATACAATCTTTAGGAGGGAGGCTAGAGCGGAGGACTCTCTTGTATTCATTTGTGGTAGAGTGAAGGAATGGGCTGAGTTGTTTTGTAATGTGAATCCCCTCAACTCCCTTCTTGTTATTTCGCTGGTGCTGGGGGGTAGTGTGTCCTACATCGTCTTGGTGTGTCCTTTGTACATGAATTTTTTGGGAGCTCATTGTCTATTTTTGTACTTTTTTTCCATTTAATACAATAGTGGTACTGCCCACTTTCAAAAAAAAATCAAGGTGAAGTGGCTTCTGATTGTCATTGCTCTATCTAAATTACCATAGTTCTTGAATATCTACAGTTCCATGCTTATGCACCATATTGTAAATCATTTGTTCAAATTTCTAGGTTCCTATTATGATCATATGATTCCAATAGCTTAATGTTAGATTTCGTCCACATATCATCTGTTAAATAATGCCTTTACTCTTCCTACCAAAAATCACTTTTTATCTTCTGATGATGGTGAAAATTAAGGTCAACAGGGGATCATGAAAGCAAGCATTCTTCTTAAAAGATCAAATCAGGGACTTAATAGTCATTAATTCTTAAGAAAACTATACCATGCGAGTTTGGTTTCATTCAAGGAGACAAGGACCATCATTCAAGTCAGAAATTTGCAGAACTCTTTCTTTTGGAATGTTCCCATCTCAATACTCACCCACATTTTTAACTTGGACACCAACTTCTATACCAAAGTTCCAACTCCTGATCCATGGGGAGAGAATTATGGTGTGCTATTGCTTTCCCAGTTTCAATCATGGTTCTTTTGAATAGTTGTGACAGAGTATCTAGATTACTTTTGATTGGGCTCTTCATATGTGTATGAATTTGTTGAAATGTATTTTACTTGACCTTTTGTGGACAGTGATCCTTCATTTCTATTTTTCTTTGGTAGGTTTTCGCCTTGATGTCATTTTCGTCCCTCATCTTGAACGAGAGCTCAATTTATTTTGATTCAATTCGTGAAGTGTAAGTATTATATGCAGCATGAAATTTATATGTAACTTGCATGTATTCTTTCGATACATAGTATTATATGCATATGGAATTTATATGTAGCTTGCATGTATTCTATGCTATATGCATCTTGCAATTTATATGTAACGTGCATGTATTCTTTTGATATATAACTTGCATCTTTTTTGTATTATCTGTCATATTTTTTTTACTTTCTAATCTCTAATGAAAGAAATTTAGTGTTGTATTTCTCCATCAGTCATGAATGATTGGAACATGCAGCATAATATGTAGGTAAATAATTCAAAGTTTTTGTTTGAAACTTTATTTGCCTGTCGTGGTTTAATATAATGTGCATGTCTAACTGCATATGCTACACCTAAATTCCTAATGTACATGCTTGGTTCTTGGATGATGCTAGGAGTATGGCATAGGGCATTGTTATGTTAGAATGTGTTCAATAAATTACCTTGGGCTGATATTGATTAATTGGTCGGATCGCGGCATGTTTGGCAATTTATAGAAATTCACAACACCATGTTTTTTTTAAATTTTGTTTGATTACCAATGGTAATTCTAGAGATTATCTTTTGAGCAAGTTCGGAAGTTCTAGATTTTACTCTGTACCATTTTAAAAACCAAAGTTTTCAAGTTGATTAATGTAAATCATAGCTATTTTTTTGGCATTATTATGTTTAATCATATGATTCATAATAATGAGACTGTTTATGCTCAACATGTTTCTTTTTTTTGGTTTTTTAGTTCTTTTTGTTTTATTACTTTCTGAGCTTCTTCCATGGTGAATTGCGGTTCTTGGTAGATCAACATTGATTTTATTGTTGAGAATCATACTTACAGTTAGTATGTTTCCTTATCCTGGGAATGTTTGAAGCCGGAGCCCCTTTCACTGTCTTGGTTTTTGGTGTTATTAAAGTGGTTCTTGATGTCAATATTGATGATAATGTTGTTCCTGGTAGGCCTTTAAGTGGGTCACACTGCCCACTTTCAAAAAAAAAAAAAACAAAGTGGGTCACGCTGACTTGGGATGACTTTTAAAAAAAAAGAATTTAAGGGTTGTAACACACATCTATTGAGGAGATAAAGAAAAGGGCAAGGAAGGTCAAACCTACCATGAAAACAAAGGGTAAAAATGCAAGATAACTTTCCTGACAGTAGGTAACTATCGGGTACCACCCATGGAGACTTTAGTCCTCTCCATTCATCTTGGCCAACAGCTCAATGGCTTCCTCTAACAGGCATACCTGGCCAGCATAAAGTCTTTCTGACCATCTCACAACTTTGCTCATTTGCTTAGGGGGCGCGGAGTTACTGTCAAAGATTCTATCATTGTTTTCAATTCCAAATTGCCTAATGTTGATTGTTGGTCCCAAGTACTTTCAAGTGATCCTGTAGTCCTGATTTCGTTCCTCTGTCCTTTCAGTTTTTAAAAAATTTCTACACCTTATGCTTGGAATTTTCCAGCCTTTCCTACCTGGTAAATACTAGTGCCTGGGCTGACCTAGCGGAAAATGTCGTCGGTCCTTGAAAGCTCTTTTTTCAGGCAGTGAAGTCATGTAACGATGGATTTTGGCTGAATGGTAGACTGACAAAGGTGCAGAATTTGATCTAAACATATGCTACAGAGAGATGACAAGAACGAGGTCACGTGGGAAAGATGGAAAGGGGAAACTCATCCACTTTCCTTTTAAAATTGAATTTTGTTTGGTGATTGCATATTGAAAAATTCAGACATGGGCATCTTGAAATAAAGGATTGTTGTTTCCCATGCTCTCTAGATGTGAATTAGCATCATTGATGAAGGATGCTCAGAGTGGTGTAATTACCCGGCAGTTGTCATGTGCTTCCCCTAGGCAATCTCGTTCTGCTTCAGTGTAGTCTTTAGTGGGTCTGTCAGTAGAGGGTCTAGTCGTTCGAGGCCAGGTGTTGCCTTTCATCTTCCTTTTGTTCATGAGGAATCTCTCCTCCTTTTCTGATTCTACTACCTGTTTGTTTCTTGAATACAATTCATGGTATAATCCATATTCTTTTCCGAAAAAAAATCCTGTATTTCAAGGCCGGATGGCCAAGGAGGTCTATTCAGAAGAAAGTATTCTAATTATCGAACCTTCACTAGCTGGAAACGTTAGTTAAAAAAACATGTATTTATTAGATCTCTTATGTATGCTAAAGGTGAGGAAGAATAATGTTCTCCAGGAAAATCATGTAAGACTCAGAGGCAGAATTCTTTAACTTTCCCCCCTTTTTATTGTACACATGTGGGATTGGAGATGGTCCCTTTTTCATGCATGTTTTGGAAGGGTATGTGCAATAAATCGTCGACCATTACTATGCATGTGATCCTATTTTCTTTCTTATCGAGCTTCTTTTTGCTGTGTTATCAGAAATTTAACTGCAGAAACTGAGTACTGTTTCACTTTCATGTTATAAGAAGTTTGGTTGAAAATTTTTATTGCTAATATTGATATGCACAAAAATATTTTGAAATTACATGGTACAAAGGCTATCCACTTTGTTGTCCACAGAGGGATGGAAGTGATTTCTGAAGACATTGCAAATAAGCATTTTCTTGCTGCTTTGTAATTTCCAATTTTTGTGCCCTTTCAGCTATGAAGCATGGGTCATCTATAATTTCCTCTCACTTTGCCTCGCATGGGTTGGAGGTCCAGGCGCAGTTTTGCAAAGCCTAAGTGGTCAAAATCTGAAACCTTCATGGTGCTTGATGACATGCTGTTTTCGTGCTATACCTCTTGATGGGTATGCTACATTCTTATTTGTCAACTGATTCATCAAACCAAATTTCCATGTCTTTTTGAGACATTTCAAATTATGTCCACTGTTAGCTGAATATCTTCTAGTACTCGTGAATGAGCATATAATGCATTCAAACTTTTCACTGATTGGACAGACTATTTATTCGGAGGTGCAAGCAAGGTGCTTTGCAATTTGTCATTTTGAAACCCATCTTAGTGGCGATTACCTTTGTCCTTTATGCTGAAGGGAAATACGAAGATGGAAATTTCAGTGTAAATCAAGCTTACCTATACATCACAATTATCTACACCATCTCATATTCAATGGCGTTGTATGCCTTGGCCCTCTTCTATGTGGCATGCAGAGATCTTCTCCGCCCATTCAATCCAGTTCCAAAGTTCCTTTTGATCAAATCTGTTGTTTTTCTCACATATTGGCAGGTACATTTTTTTTCATAATAGTTTCCGTGTTTTGAACCTATAAATTGTTTGTTCTTTGAGAATTGGCATGTGCAGAGGGATGTTTCCCTCTGGTAATGCTTACAATTCTATAGTTGCTCTTGATGGCATTGTTGCCTGCTGGGGTGTTATTTCTTCCCTCTACAAGCAGTAAATTTTCTTGAACAATATTCTTGCCGCTTTTCTTTCAGGGTGTTTTGGTCTTCCTTGCTGCCAAGTCAGGATTCTTAAAAAGTGCCGATGACGCTGCTGATTTCCAAAACCTTATCCTATGTGTAGAGATGCTTGTTGCCGCTATTGGCCACCTCTATGCATTTCCTTACAAAGAATATGCAGGTGCCAACATAGGGGCACCAGCCACCTTTACAGGAAGCCTTGCACATGCCTTAAAATTTAGTGATTTTTATCACGATACTGTGCATCAGGTGAATACCAGGACGAAACACTGAATAAATTATCGCATGCGTAGTGATTCTAATCGGCTCTGTTTTGCAGTTTGCCCCAACTTATAATGAATACGTACTGTACAACATCAATGAAGCTGATGAAAGTTCAAGGAAGTACAGATCACGGACGTTGGTGCCCATTGGAGAGGAGATGGATACCGGCAGGAAGAACAAATACACGATTGGGGGAAAGGTTGATGATATACGGATGGCCAATGCCTCTTCCACTTTAACCAGTCAGGTACCTGGCACTGGAGAGACTTGCATAGATCAGGAAGCCATCTCTACTTCTGTGGGGCCGCATGATGATATTTCAGTATTCGATGTGGATTTAACTAACTATTCCACCGAAGTTCCCGCAGTGGACGAGGCTAACAAGACATGAATCTTGATTTGTCTAATATGCCAGCCAACCAAAGTTCCAGGTATTCACGGTCAAGAGATCATGTAGGTATGTCTGAAGGAAACTTTTATTTGGAAGCAGATCGGACATCTCCAATCATTTGTCTTTGCCCTCACACTCTATCATGTAGCATACATGGCTGACGTCCTCGCTGGGTTATATGTACATATGTGATGTCAGTAGTTTGAATTGACAGTAGGCCTTGCTGGATATTCGTACTGTTTCTTTTATCATTATCATTATTACTATTATTTTTTGCTTCTTTTCCATCGAGTGGTTCAATTTGTACTCTTACAAGAAAAAAAGAAGAAGAAGATGTGATTGTAAGTTGGTCGAAGCCTATATGATTATTTCCGCATGTTGCCTCGATTTAATTCTTAATTGACGGTCTTGTGCAATTTTTCTCTCCCCGTTGCTCTACCATTTACGTGAACGAGGGCGATTGAAGTGGGAGTAGTCCATATGAGCAAGTGGTGCTTGGGTTTCATGGATGGCATCCATGAAACACCCTGACGTGAATGAATGTCAGCAGCACTGCATCCCTTATTTGTTTACGCTCTATTCAAATGTACCAACCTTATTTCCCAACTTTTGCCTCGACCTGCAGGTAGGAAAGTAATCGGATGAAACAGGGACAGGAAAACACCAAGGAAACAGTGAGATCTCTGTCATCGTTTTGGCCTTGAGCATCTCTAACGAACAACCCGAGGCTTACCATCTTCTGCATGCAATGTGCCGCAGTTTAACGATCATCCAATCTTTGATCACCAGAAAACGGACACACGAAATTCATTACCTCCTTCCGCTGAAAGGGCCCCAAAATTGGAAATTACACAGCAGGCAGCAAGACAAAATGTGTAAAAATGTCGATGCCGACTACAGTGGAAGTGGCTACAAAGTAGCAATTAGCATTGCAACCAAACGGGGCGTTTTGAGTATCACTCACATGCGAAGGAGTGACAAAATGAATGAACATATAAACCAAGACAAATAATTTTCACACACACTCTCTCTCTCTCTCGGGATACGTGGGAGCTCCAACCTACCACTGAGCAACAGTCCCTTCCCCTGTTATCCAAACGGTCACAACACCAGAGCACGAGCAGATTCAAACTTACACGTGTAGTCCCGTATTATGGCCCTCTTACCCACCCTCTTAGAAGATCAGACGGTGGCTTTCATGGATCACTATTCCAAATCATCAAAATGTCTGACAGAATCTTACTTATTATGTCTTAATAAAACTCATCAAACGATAGCATTTCTCGACGTCGGTTTACGAGTACGGGCGTTTGTGTTGGAGTACACTCTTAAGGGGAAGACAAAAAGTTATGTTCTTCTTTCCCTTCCCTGGAGACACATTTATTAGTGGCAAGTTGCTGTTCCGACTTGTATATGATGAGCAGTCAGTTTGGAAGGTTCTGAATCTCTCTAAAAGTCCGGGAGATGCCGCCGCCTGCGTCTGACACGTTCGTCTTCTTTGCGGTATGAATATACAATGGGTGTAGATGACACATAAACAAGAGCCACTGTTAGAGAGAGAGAGAGACGCTAAAATTTCAAAAATGTCGGGAATAGATCAGTTTTTTATTTTTCCATTTTTTTTTGAAGGGAGTTTAAATCGCAAATTAATTTCGACGTTGCTTACCCAGTCTTAGTCCCCATGCAGAATGCCCTTCATCTTTTTTGTGTAGTTTGGGAAAGCGAGAGTATCATTCTTACGATATAACATTGCTAGCTTGTTTCGAAAGCAAGTAGGTTCAGACATCAAGCCTCGACATCATACGGTCCCAGCTGGAGTTCAAGATGGTGAAAATCGTAGACATACAAATTTAAGAGGCTTTTTAAAGATATTATCTAAAGAGTTCTGGCCTTATCTGTCGATAAGAGGGGCCCTCGTTGGAAAAGATATGGTAGCAATAATTGCTTAGTATCACAAGCCCATTTTTGTAGTCTTTCTATATGAGATCTCTCGTAAAGTTGCAAATCTGGGTGGGTGGGTGGGTGTCCCTTTTTTTGCAAGATATTGTCTCACGTTATGTCAGAACACAACTCTGTGAGTTTTCTCCTTTTTACCAGTAAAAAGGGTGAGACCTTACTGTATTAGAACGAGTCTTCCTTTGCATCGTCGGACATATATAGGATCTCGGTGGTCCTCTTTTTAAGTCGCCACAAGAGCAGTTATTAGAGGATCAAAAAGGAAGGGCTTCAAAGTCTTGTTAATATGCATAGTGCTCCACAAGTACCTGCTGGATACATATATCCTGACAACATATATAAGAAAGTGATAAAATGTATCTGCTTTAGAAATTAATTAAAACAAAAAAAGCACTGCTTGCTAATCACAAATTCTTCTGCCCCTTCAATTCGTTAGCATGAATAATTAGTAATTGGATTTGGAGGGCACTTCAACCTGTGAGGGCGTGTTTGATAAACCAATAGCATGCGGCCAGATGGCATATTCACCTGTTATGGGCCAGTGTCATGGCGTATTCGCCGGTTACGATCGTAACCAGCTTTGGTGACTTATGTCTTAACCAGGGCGAACAAACTGAAACGTGCAACTTTGTGGAGTCATGGGTGGATGGAATATTCGAGGGGGGAGGAGTCGAATACGTCATTTGCGCTGATTAAGGGGAACGGCGTATTCACCTTTACCCTATTATAAAGGTAGAAAAGTGGCCATTCTAACCGTATGCTACATCTATGAACTTTGTTTGTCTCAAAATAGGGGAAATTTTTCGAGGGAATATCTGAGAGTAAAGAATTAACGTCAAAAGGAGTCCCTGAGTGTGATCTCATAGGACAATCCTTCGATGTTTAAGTCACACGAATGTTCAGAGTGGGAGAGGAGTGCTCGGATGCTGATGGGAGCTCGGAAGAATGAGCAAAGCAAAGAGTATGGATGTCAATGGGCCGGGCAGGTCCGACAGGCCCGCGGGCCTGGCCGCAAAGTCTTTTTCGGTCCGCGGGTTTTTAGTCGGGCCTAAAAGCCCGGCTCGACTAGACCCGCACGTCGGGTTTGAGCTTTGAGTTCGGTCCGCGGGTCGACCCGGCCTGTTATCTTTTTTTATTTAATATCAAAATTTTAAAAACTATTTACTTAAAATTAGATTATTTTATTTAAGTAGAAAGTTTAAAACTCTCTTTTCACACAAATTATGTAATTAACATCAAATTTTTATTTAATTTAATAGGATTATAAGATTTATATTATTAAATCTATTATTTTTTTTATTTTTTTATTTTATTTAAGTTGTCGGGCCGGGCTGGGCCTTAGTCGGACTTTGTATTTTTTACATAATGTCTGCCCCGACCCGACCTGGCCCGAGATAGGTCGGGCTCGGGTCTTAATCTTGATAAGTCAGGCACGGGCCGGGCCGACCTAAATCCGGCCCGGGCCCGGCCCATTGACAGCCCTACCAAAGAGTGCAGTGAACGTAGGGTGCTTGAGACTTAGAATGCTTACCCCCTAGTCATCTGATCATGGCACTTCTTATAGAGTCTCCCTTCTTGAGCACGTTTCCATCGTCCACGTCCTCTAACTTAATGGGAGAACGGTTGTCTAAGATCGCGGGACGCTCAACCTTCCGTTTAGCAGAAGGTGAGGGGACATGCAAGTCACCCGTTGATGTCCATTACTTCGCCATTATGGTGATAATGACTCCCAGATTATGCGCCACATGGATCGTAGGATAGTTACGTACATAGGACACGGGCATGGATCGTGGACCAGTCGTTCTTGGGCCTGGGAGGATTCTCCCCTCCTCACTTGCTCCCCACTCTTGAGCAGTGAGGGTGCTTAGTGCTCGACCGGAGGAAGTGATTGCTGGAGATATTTTTCCGCCCAAGTTCCGGTCATCTTCTCAAGTTTTCCTTCCCAGTGAAGGTTCCTCAACCTACTCCTGTATAGGCCACATAGCAACTTACTAGGGTTCTCATTATCCTAGATGCCATTCCGCCTAGGAGTTTAATACGCATGGCACCTTTTGAGACATGATATAATTTCCATCATGACAAAATCCCATCGCGCGTGGAAAGACAGGCATAGATGGAACCTACCGCCGTTCTTAGAATTATCCTGCTTTCCTACTATCGTTGATGGCGATCCGTCCCGCCCTTGATGATTTGATCTTGGCCATTGAAGTGGAAGCATCGTGACCGCCTTCCCTTTTAAATAGATGCACGAAAGGGCCGTGGAATCACAACTTCATCTTCTTTAGCACTGAGCTTTGCTGTTCTTCTTTCGTCATCCTTCTGCCTTTCCAGGCTTCCTATTTTCCAGTGAGCCTCCCTCTCTTCAATGCTACGCCATGTCTCACCCTCGTAGGAAGTTTCTTCTTTTTGAGAGGTATGGAGAGGAATCTTCCTCTGAGGCTCCAAGGGCTTCTCGTAGAGGACCACAAAGTGGTCTGAGCACCTCAGGGGATCCCGCTCATCCCTATTCTCCTCTTGTTTCTTGAGTTTTCTACCATGCAGTCTGGGGTTTAAAGGAAGCTTACCAGATTCCAACGGAGTATGACGTACTCTTCCCTAGAGAGGATGAGATTTTGGGAGTGCGTCACCCCGAGGGAATTGGCATTTCCATTGATGCGTTTCGTGCTGGTTTTCACCTCCCCATTCTAGTTTTCTTTGGGCGCCTCCTTTGTTATTATAGGATTTACCTTGGGCAGTTGGCACCCAATTGTTGGAGAATACTATGTGTTTTCTTCTGGCATTGCGATGAGATTGGCATCGCCCCCGCCGTAAATCTCTTCCGCTCCCTCTTTTATATTTAGCAGTATCTTGGCTTTGGTAGCAATGAGTTCTACTTTAGAGCTTGTATATAGCGGGAAGTAGTTTACCGAGGTTTCGCCTATCATCTCCAATGTGAAGAATTGGTAGGACCGCTTCGCCATCATCACTAAGGTAGGTGGGAGTATGGTGAGGACACCAGAGCACGAGTACGGCCCGACTCAGCGAGCCGTCGATACCGGACCCGCAGCACGACTCGGTCGACATCGGCATCGTTGTGGCTGGGCGACAGTATGGAGTCCCTACCTGAGTGTTGATACTTTCCTATGTTTATTGTCAGTGTATTACCATGTATTTGCTTATTGTGAGTGTATTAGTGTGTATTTTGTATTTTAGCTTCTAGTTGGGTCAAGATTGTAATATGGGCTACTCTTCATGTAAGGGGTCCAACTTCTAAAGTGGGCCTCAAGACCATTAGGAGCCCAATTGGACCTTCTAGAAGACTTGGATCAAGGTTAGTGGGTGTCTTTTGGTGCTCCTTGTCCCCCATATTTGTCCCCCACTGTGACGACCCAGAGTTCAGGATATCGATACACCGATAACATCGGTATACCGACACCAAGAACTGGGGAGGCCACCCAAGAGGCTGATGAGGCCCCTGAAGGGTTAGTGGGGGGTTAGCTGAGGAATATGCATAATTAATTGCGAATTGGGGCGCGCAATACAAATAAGTATTTAAGATTTAAACACAAGTGCGGAAGCAGTTTAAAATAACCAGAGTGATATATATATAACTAGTCCAGAGTCACAAACACTAGTCCACAGGGCACAACTACGCGGGGCATACCCCGGCAAAAGTACAACACAAGCCTCAAAAAGGCAGCTCGTGCACAGCTGGCAGCTAAGGAACGGTCCCGAAACAGCACACTAAACTCCGGGAGATGTCGGGCGCGGCTCACCTGAAAGGAGAAGGGTGAGTCACAGCCAGACTCAGTAGGGGTCACGCGGATCCCTACCTCGCGCTAAACATGCGAACATGCATAATTAACAGCAATTAAAGCATGCATTTAAATAAATACACAGGCAATGGCATGAATATCTAATCACAAGAAAGCTGTAAACTCTATCTAAGCAAGTATAACAGCTAACACATGCCGCTACTAATTAAATGCAAGCGATTAAAGCTAAAACTACCAATTAGAATGAGCTGCAACTAGTCCAAGCAACAAGGAAGGACAACCACTGGAGCAGAAACCAGAAGCGTCCACTGACGGCTTACACTGCGTCTCAAGCACTCGCAGTCGACAAGCGACAAGCTAAGCGCGCAAACAGTACCAAACCAAGTGACCAGTCGGAGTGACACCCGTCGGCGTCAGTCCACAGTCTCCGACCACGTGTGCACACACTGACTCTAGCCTGAGCCAGGCCCTCTAACTAGTTTTCTCCCTTGGCAGGACGCTACCATTGGCTGGGAGCCCACGGAACTAGCTTACAAACCGTGAATGGGAAATATACCCCTCCGCCATCCTCAAGCGGGTCGGTACTCAACAGACCTTAGGGAAACAACAGTGGCTCCATTGCCTGGAAAGAAAAGCTACTCTATTGGCACATAAAACACGCCACGATGTAGTAAAACAATACAACTATGGCATGAATATAGAACGGAACGCATAAGCAATGGGCTGGGAATATATTGCAGCCATCAGGGAAGTGGCGGTCAAGGACCCACGCGCCACATGCAAACGACGGTCGGGGGTCGGCGCGTTACTTCAAGAATGACGCTCCAGTCCCCATCCGTCACTCCCGTCAGGATTCCAGCTCAAGAGGCACCAAAGGCATGTAACGGTAGGGGCCCTGCGCGTTACTTCGAAGCGACGCGTGGGGTCACCGCCGTCACATCCCCCCGAGGCTCAAACCACCTATCAGCGTTCTAAATGGTAACAGGCGAAGTAACGCCCCGGTCTAGGCGCGTCGGACCGAAACGACGGTCGGCCGACTGGCCGCCGGGCGCACCGCCTGACCAAAATCACGGAAAACAGTTGATGAGTAACGGATGGGAGCCCCACCGTTACTCTCCAAGTAACGCACCCCTATTGGGCCGCTATTTGGTAGTGACGCGTCCACCTTGGACCGTCGGGCAAGTGACGGTTCCTGGCAGGACCGTCACTGCACCTGGGTTACGGGCGGGTGCGGTTTGTAAACCGAAGCCCTCCCGGACGGCTGAAAACGCCGGGTATCGACGAAAAACCTGATAACCTGTCAAACCACGCATGCTAGACAACAATTTAACATCTAAATCTAGCACATGCAAGGCCTAAAACGCATTAAACTCAAGATTTAGGCTAAAACCCCAAAAATGGAAATATGAACATCATGCATGCTACGGGGTGCTAATCAACAAACGAGCTAAAGGAAACGATCCTAGCAAGATCGAGGTTCCATCCCCCTACCTTTCGCAAGCCGAAACCGTCGAACGGGCCGCATGCAAGGAGGAATAGCCACGGAGCTTCCACGCTCCACCTCGCTCCCACGATCACCGATCCACGCCGAAGTGGACACCCACGCGCTCTACTCGACGCGAGGAATCCAACGGTGCCAACCTCGTCTCAATCCGACGCCGTCTCGACCCCGATCCCTAAGAGAGGAGAGGAGGTGGCCGCACGGAGGAGAGAGAGAGGGAGAGGGTGAAATGAGAGATCGACGGGGGAGAGAGAGAGGGCGAGAGATATAAAAAAAATAAAAATAAAATTAATATATATATAATATAATCATTATATATATAAAAATCTTATTAATATTCATTAACCCTCAAACAGCTCCGAACAAATCCGGAAAAATGCCAGACAAATTCCCAAAAATCCAGGAAAATAGCCGGAATTTTCAGAACAATTAATAGAACAAATACCACGAAGGATCCATTAAGGCACGGGCCTTACAGTCCCTCCCTCCTTACAGAAATTTCGCCCTCGAAATTTACAATAACCGAAAAGGAGGAAATTGAGAAAGGACTTATACCTCACTGGAACAAGAAAGGAAAAAGCTGACGCATCTCATCTTCACGCTCCCAAGTAGACTCGTTACCAGAGTGACGCTGCCAAGCAACTCTTACCAGAGGAATAACCTTATTTCTCAACCGCTGCTCACGACGGTCTTCAATTCGGATAGGAAACTCTGGCGTGGACAAATCAGCAGTCACCTCGGGCCACACTGAATCATCGAGAACATGAGAAGCATCAGACACATATTTCCTCAACTGAGACACGTGGAACACATTATGAATAGCTTGCATGGCCGCCGGCAGTTGCAAACGATAAGCCACTGAACCAATAGCTTCAACAATCGGAAAAGGGCCAACATACCGCGGACTAAGCTTTCCACGCTTCCCAAACCTGGAAACACCCTTCATTGGAGATATTTTAACAAACACCATATCTCCTGGCTCAAATTGTAGTGGACGTCTGCGCCGATCTGCATAACTTTTCTGTCGACTCTGAGCCGTCAACAATCTCTGTCTGATCAGACGAACCACATCAGAACACTGCTGTACCATGTCCGGTCCTGTCAACAGTCGGTCCCCAACATCAAACCAGTTCAGAGGAGTACGACAAGGACGACCATACAGCGCTTCATAAGGAGCCATGCCAATACTGGAGTGAAAACTGTTATTATAAGCAAACTCAACAAGTGGCAAATGCTGACCCCACGAACCTTGCCAATCAAGGCAACACGATCTTAGCATGTCTTCCAAAGTCTGAATAGTTCTCTCTGACTGTCCATCTGACTGTGGATGATACGCTGAACTGAAAGCTAATTCAGTGCCCAAAGCTTTCTGGAAACTACGCCAGAAGCCAGAGGTAAAACGCGGGTCACGATCTGACACAAGTGAAACAGGAATTCCATGCAATGGCACGATCTTCTGCACATAGAGCTCGGCCAATCTCTGCACACTCCAAGTAACTTTAATTGGCAACAATCTGGCGGTTTTCGTCAATCTGTCGACAAGCAGCCAGATTCCATCAAAACCTTGAGAAGTTCGAGGCAAACCCACCACAAAATCTGTAGTAACATGGTCCCATTTCCACATCGGAATTTCCAATGGCTGAAGCAGACCACCTGGCTTTTGATGTTCGGCTTTAACTAATTGACAAGTCAAGCACTTAGAAACAAAAATAGCCACGTCCTTCTTCATGCCGGGCCACCAGAACTGCTTCTTCAAATTCTGATACATCTTGGTGACACCAGGGTGAATAGCAAAACGGGAACCATGGGCTTCACTCAAAATCTCATTCCTCAAATCATCATCAACAGGAATATACAATCTGCCCTGGAAACTGACGACCAGCTCGTCATCAAATTCCACATCATATCTTGATATAACACGGGCTAAATCAGAATCAGCTTGTTGGGCTTCTAGAATCTGCTGATACAAAGCTGAACCCAAAACCAAGCTAGCACAAACTGCCATCCTCGGATCGGCAGGAATCTCTACACACAATGCCTCGCTCGGAAGCTGTTCCCACAATTTCCATTCATGAAGCAACAAATGACTGACTTGTACTTTCCTGCTCAGAGCATCGGCCACAACATTCATTTTACCTGGCTGATAGGAGAGTGTAAAGTCATAATCTTTCATGTATTCCATCCATCGCCTCTGCCTGAGATTCAGATCTTTCTGGGAGAAAATATACTGTAAACTCTGATGATCAGTAAGAATCTGAAATTTCTCACCATACAGATAATGTCTCCAGATCTTCAAGGCAAAAATAACTGCAGCTAGCTCTAGATCATGAGTGGGATAATTTCCTTCATGCTGTTTCAATTGCCGAGACGCATATGCGATAACCTTACCATGTTGCATCAGCACTGCACCCAAACCTACTCGAGACGCATCTGTACAAACAAGAAAACCACCCGAGTCGGAAGGCAAAGTCAACACTGGAGAAGAAGTCAACAGCCTTTTCAATTCAACAAAGCTAGCCTCACACTGATCCGACCAGACAAATGGCACACCCTTCCGTGTCAATTTAGTCATCGGTGCTGCAATCTTCGCAAAATCCTGAATGAATCTGCGGTAATACCCAGCCAATCCTAAAAAACTTCGTATCTCCGTGATGGTCCTCGGTCTCTGCCAACTCAAAACGGCATCAATCTTTGCTGGGTCTACTGCTACTCCATCACTAGAAATCACATGGCCAAGAAAATGAATCTCCCGAAGCCAGAATTCACATTTACTGAGCTTCGCATAAAGCTCGTGATCTCTTAGAGTCTGCAGAACGATCCTCAAATGCTGCACATGATCATCAACAGAGGCAGAATATATCAAGATATCATCAACAAAGATCACCACAAAATGGTCCAGAAATGGACGAAAGATACGCTGCATTAGATCCATGAAAGCTGCTGGGGCATTAGTCAAACCAAACGGCATGACTAAAAATTCAAAGTGACCATATCGGGTACTGAAAGCAGTCTTCTCCACATCAGATTCCCGGATCCGCAACTGAAAATAGCCAGATCGGAGATCAATCCGTGAAAAGACAGCAGCAGACTGTAACTGGTCAAACAAATCATCAATCCTGGGGAGCGGATACTTATTCTTGATAGTCGCCTGATTCAGCTGCCTGTAATCAATACAAAGCCTCAGGTTTCCATCTTTCTTTTTCACAAACAGTACTGGGGCACTCCACGGAGAAAAACTGGGACGAATATAGCCCTTCACCAGTAACTCTAGTAGCTGTGCACGCAGTACTTTCAATTCAGCTGGAGCCATTCGGTACGGCGGCTTTGCTAAGGGGCCAGTACCTGGAATCAGTTCAATCACCATCTCAATCTCTCGCTCTGGGGGCAAGCCTGGCAACTCGTCAGGAAACACATCAGGGAACTCACAGACAACCGGAATATCACAAACATCCCGTCGTGGTTTTTCAACAGCCACCACTGAAGCAAGGAATCCCTGACAACCTGCGCTAAGCAACCTATAGGCTCGAATAGCAGAAATAATCATACGAGAAGAACGGGATCGAATACCTTGAAAATAAAAGGCTGATTTTCCCTGGGGCTGAAAATAGACTTTCTTCGATCTGCAGTCAACCACAGCTCCATAATGCTCCAACCAATCCATTCCCAGAATAACATCATAATCTGCCAGCTGCAACGCATACAATCTCGCCGGCAACTGGTGATCATCAATCATCACAGGAGACTCATCCAAACACAAGGGAGTAACCATGAAATCTCCAGAAGGCAATTCCACAAACAACTCACAAGACAGCTCAGAAGTGGGTTCCTCAATACAAGCCATAAAATCCTCAGAAATAAAAGAGTGAGAAGCACCAGAATCAAATAAGACATGAGCTGCATGACCATAAAGCATAATCGTACCTTCCACAAGATGGGACGCAGCAGCATCAGCTCTTGTCAAATGAGAAACTTTACCTTTCTGCTTCTTAGAACCAACTGAAGATTGCTGAGAAGACGCCGACGCCTGAGAGAAAAATTGCTGTGGAGCTTGAGGTGCAGGAGGTCTAAACTGCGGCTGAGGTTGAGAAAACTGAGGAGCTTGCAATGGATTCGGCCTCAGCGGGCAATCTCGAACCACATGACCTGGCTGGTCACACCTAAAGCAAACAACAGGAAGAGAACACGGTTGGCCCTTATGATGACCACCGCATCTCCGACACGTCCACGGCTGACTAGCAGCTGAGCTCTGTCGAGTCTGAGAAGAAGGTGCTGTCGGCTGCTGAACAGAATCTGTACCGGACGGCTGCTGAAAAAACTTCTTCTTCTTCTTGAACCTTTTGAACTTGGGCTTAGAAGGAGAGGAAGCACTGGAAACCTCTGACTGGACCGAAGGAACACTAGGCACGGGCTGTCGGTAAGCCTGCTGAACCTGAGCCACCGGCTGCACTGACCCTGCCTGGGGATATCCACCCGGTCTCGCCATCTCCAGCTCTAAGGCTACAGCTGTCTGGCACGCAGTATCAAGATCCGCAACACGACTCGCTATCAACGGCATCTTCAACTCTGGCCTCAACCCTCGCAAGAATTGCTGGGTCTTCAAAGCTTCACTGGCCAGCACATGGGGCGCATACTGACCTAATTCCAAGAACTTATTCCTGTACTGAAGCACGGTCATACTGCCCTGGGTCAATTCCATAAACCGATACATCTTATCCATCTGCAAGCAGGCAGGAGTATAGGCACGCTCAAAAGCAGCAACGAACTCTGCCCAAGTGATTTGCCGAAGAGGTCTGGATCGAAAGGAAATCTGCCACTCGGCTTTCCACCACGCAATGGACGTACCCTGGAGTTGAAAGGCAGCGAGCATGACTTTTTCATCTTCAGCACACTCCATCGAGACAAAAACACGCTCTATCGCATCCATCCATTGCCTCGCGACTTCTGGATCAGCTTGGCCATCGAAAGCAGGCGGATTGAACATCAGAAATTCCTTCAAAGCCTTGCCTCGACTGCCAGGCACTTCAGCTTGAACGATCGGCACTGGAGGAGCAACTGGAACGACAGGAACAGCGGGAACTGCAGGAGGAGGTGCAGAACCGCTATCTTCCCTGGGCGCATCTCGAGGAACACGAGGAGCTCGAGGAGGTCTTCCTCGACGGGGCGGCATAATTATGCTGCCAGAAACACAATCAACAATGAAATCCATCAATCATACGGAAAACATCCTATGCCAGCAAGAGACAACAACATGACTAGCTCTGGACCAAGCATCAATTCCAATTCTTTACGCAAATCCTCAACTTCAAGCTCTGATACCACCTGTGACGACCCAGAGTTCAGGATATCGATACACCGATAACATCGGTATACCGACACCAAGAACTGGGGAGGCCACCCAAGAGGCTGATGAGGCCCCTGAAGGGTTAGTGGGGGGTTAGCTGAGGAATATGCATAATTAATTGCGAATTGGGGCGCGCAATACAAATAAGTATTTAAGATTTAAACACAAGTGCGGAAGCAGTTTAAAATAACCAGAGTGATATATATATAACTAGTCCAGAGTCACAAACACTAGTCCACAGGGCACAACTACGCGGGGCATACCCCGGCAAAAGTACAACACAAGCCTCAAAAAGGCAGCTCGTGCACAGCTGGCAGCTAAGGAACGGTCCCGAAACAGCACACTAAACTCCGGGAGATGTCGGGCGCGGCTCACCTGAAAGGAGAAGGGTGAGTCACAGCCAGACTCAGTAGGGGTCACGCGGATCCCTACCTCGCGCTAAACATGCGAACATGCATAATTAACAGCAATTAAAGCATGCATTTAAATAAATACACAGGCAATGGCATGAATATCTAATCACAAGAAAGCTGTAAACTCTATCTAAGCAAGTATAACAGCTAACACATGCCGCTACTAATTAAATGCAAGCGATTAAAGCTAAAACTACCAATTAGAATGAGCTGCAACTAGTCCAAGCAACAAGGAAGGACAACCACTGGAGCAGAAACCAGAAGCGTCCACTGACGGCTTACACTGCGTCTCAAGCACTCGCAGTCGACAAGCGACAAGCTAAGCGCGCAAACAGTACCAAACCAAGTGACCAGTCGGAGTGACACCCGTCGGCGTCAGTCCACAGTCTCCGACCACGTGTGCACACACTGACTCTAGCCTGAGCCAGGCCCTCTAACTAGTTTTCTCCCTTGGCAGGACGCTACCATTGGCTGGGAGCCCACGGAACTAGCTTACAAACCGTGAATGGGAAATATACCCCTCCGCCATCCTCAAGCGGGTCGGTACTCAACAGACCTTAGGGAAACAACAGTGGCTCCATTGCCTGGAAAGAAAAGCTACTCTATTGGCACATAAAACACGCCACGATGTAGTAAAACAATACAACTATGGCATGAATATAGAACGGAACGCATAAGCAATGGGCTGGGAATATATTGCAGCCATCAGGGAAGTGGCGGTCAAGGACCCACGCGCCACATGCAAACGACGGTCGGGGGTCGGCGCGTTACTTCAAGAATGACGCTCCAGTCCCCATCCGTCACTCCCGTCAGGATTCCAGCTCAAGAGGCACCAAAGGCATGTAACGGTAGGGGCCCTGCGCGTTACTTCGAAGCGACGCGTGGGGTCACCGCCGTCACATCCCCCCGAGGCTCAAACCACCTATCAGCGTTCTAAATGGTAACAGGCGAAGTAACGCCCCGGTCTAGGCGCGTCGGACCGAAACGACGGTCGGCCGACTGGCCGCCGGGCGCACCGCCTGACCAAAATCACGGAAAACAGTTGATGAGTAACGGATGGGAGCCCCACCGTTACTCTCCAAGTAACGCACCCCTATTGGGCCGCTATTTGGTAGTGACGCGTCCACCTTGGACCGTCGGGCAAGTGACGGTTCCTGGCAGGACCGTCACTGCACCTGGGTTACGGGCGGGTGCGGTTTGTAAACCGAAGCCCTCCCGGACGGCTGAAAACGCCGGGTATCGACGAAAAACCTGATAACCTGTCAAACCACGCATGCTAGACAACAATTTAACATCTAAATCTAGCACATGCAAGGCCTAAAACGCATTAAACTCAAGATTTAGGCTAAAACCCCAAAAATGGAAATATGAACATCATGCATGCTACGGGGTGCTAATCAACAAACGAGCTAAAGGAAACGATCCTAGCAAGATCGAGGTTCCATCCCCCTACCTTTCGCAAGCCGAAACCGTCGAACGGGCCGCATGCAAGGAGGAATAGCCACGGAGCTTCCACGCTCCACCTCGCTCCCACGATCACCGATCCACGCCGAAGTGGACACCCACGCGCTCTACTCGACGCGAGGAATCCAACGGTGCCAACCTCGTCTCAATCCGACGCCGTCTCGACCCCGATCCCTAAGAGAGGAGAGGAGGTGGCCGCACGGAGGAGAGAGAGAGGGAGAGGGTGAAATGAGAGATCGACGGGGGAGAGAGAGAGGGCGAGAGATATAAAAAAAATAAAAATAAAATTAATATATATATAATATAATCATTATATATATAAAAATCTTATTAATATTCATTAACCCTCAAACAGCTCCGAACAAATCCGGAAAAATGCCAGACAAATTCCCAAAAATCCAGGAAAATAGCCGGAATTTCCAGAACAATTAATAGAACAAATACCACGAAGGATCCATTAAGGCACGGGCCTTACACCCACCTACACTTGGACCAAGGTTAGTGGGTGTCCTTTGGTGCTCCTTGTCCCCCATGCTTGTCCCCCACCTACCCTTGACCAATATTAGTGGATGTCCTTTGATGTTAGTGGATGTCCTTTGGTCTAGATGTAGGGTGTGTCTATTTATAGTCTCTTGTATCATTTGTGGGGAAGCTAATGAAAAATTCAAGAGAATTATGCTTGGTGTGCACCCCCCCTCTTTCTTCTAGTGTTCTTGGTGTTCTTCATCTCCTTCCCCCTCTCTTCTCCAGATCTAGATCTAAATCTCTCCTATCTCTCAAATCTCTTCCCCTTCTCTTCTCCCTCTACCTATTGTGAATGTCCACTGCCGCCGTCGCCGCCGTTCGTGCCGCCATCAAGCTGCCACCACCACTTATCCGAGTTGCTGTCCTGGATTTCGGCCTGCAAATATGAAGCTTGAAGAGGAGGCCATAACTCCAGATCCGACCGTTGGATCGAGCTGATATTTTGAGGGTTGGTTTCCCCATGTCTCCTACATCCCCAGTTTAAATTTCACGCCGATCAGAGTTCGTTTGCCCCCCATCCCAGTCAGTAATTTGTTCCCCTCACAATCTTCCTATGAGCAAGTCAGAGAGATAGTCTGTGGTAGGCGATTTTTCCAACCCCCCAAACGTGATCAGAATCTTACAAAAAACTATGTGTGTCACCGTGTCCCTCCCCTCTACCCACCATAAAAATCTCAGGTCCTAATTCCTTCCTTTGATCCACGGTCAAAGCCCATAAATAGGCTGGTTCTAGTCTGCCCTGTGGATTCTGAGTTTCGGGACAGAACCATCACTCAGTTTGCAGAGCTATTCATTTCCATTCAGACCGTTGGATGGTTCTGAAACTCCAGTATGTTGAAGTTCTTCGAGTGCTCTTCGCAACGGCGCTAACATCGTCTCGATCTGACGTCATGGATGGGCGTACCGGTTGATCTCGTCGGAGCACGCAGATCTGCCAGAAGCGGAGCTGCGGGACAGCATTGGGGATTAATTCCCAATAAATTCCCCAATTCACCACCGGCGACCACCGCTCCCGGGGATCGACCCGGGGCACTCCAGGGACTCTCCCTCCGGTCGCTGTTGCCAGAAGACGCCTGAAAGCCGCTGTCCCAGTAGTCGGGCCCACTTGGAGCCTTGTGGGCCCCACATTGAGCGCCACCACCGTGCTACCCGCCACCGCCCAGAACCGCACATTGCTGCCCGCCAACCCCTGAACGGCGCTCCCGGATAGCTGGTTGTGGCATTTTACCTCCCTACGTGGAGTGGACCGTAGTTTATTTTTACTACTGTAATTAAATATTAGTTTGTACCGGGAGTGACGGTTCACGGCCGGGACGTCGTCGCCACGCCGTGAGCGTGGAGGTACACCCGTCACTCTTATTGTCTTTCTGCTTATTTAGTATGCACTTTACTGCCGCTGCATGTGAGTAGTTATCTTTCCTAGCTAGTTTAATTTTAATCACCGCTGTGAGTTGTGAGAGCGAAACCCGTCCCGTGACTCATTCCGAGCACGAGAGTGAGCCGACTACCCAAAGTCTCAAAGTCGGTTTCCCAACCGTGCATGATCGTCGCGTTTCCCTTGATGGAGACGACTGTGAGTAGCGCTTCTTGTTTGGGGCAAGTTCGTCTCTTCTGGAGCTCGTCGGTGCCGCGTCGTAGTGTGTTGCTGGTCGCGTCGTCTGTCTAGTCGAGTCTCGTAGTTGTCCCGCATCAGAGTAGGGCTGTCAATGGGCCTGGCCGGCCCGACAGGCCCGCGGGCCTGGCCCGATTTCGGGCCGGGCCGCAAGGTCTTTTTCGGCCCGCGGGCTTTTAGTCGGGCCTAAAAGCCCGGCCCGACTAGACTCGCGGGCCGGGCTCGGGCTTTGAGTTCGGCCCGCGGGCCGGCGCTGCCCGATCCCTTTTTTTATTCTCACTTCAAATTTTAAAAACTATTTAGTCAAACTTACGTTATTTTACTTAATTAGAAATTTTAAATATATCTTTTCACATAAATTATGTAATTAATATCAAAACTTTAATTTATTTAGTGAGATTATAAGTTTTATAGTATTAAATCTATTAATTTTTATTATTTTTATTATTTTATTTAAGTAGTCGGGTCGGGCCGGGCCTTAGTCGGGATTTGAATTTTTTACATAATGTCAGGCCCGGCCCGGCCCCCGGCCTCGGCCCGGGCCCGGCCCATTGACAGCCCTAGGTGGGAGTGGCCGAGCAAGAGATTGGATCTTCTCTTCTTTCGTTAGCAAGACCTGTCAAACTAATTGCCTTTGCAAGAGTTCAACTGAGTCCGAATAACTGACTGTACATGACCACTGAACTGATGTCCATAAGTCAGTAATCAAATATCTAATTATAACGACCCGAGTGGCGGTGGGAGTCTCGGGTTATCGGGCCTTCCCGGTAATCGGATTCTCGGGTCGTTACACTAATAGTCCTCAAGAAAAATATCTTTAATGACTCAAGTCCAAGATCCAACTGTGCTACTGAGATAACAGAATACCCTGATTGACAATTAGTATGATTATCATTCAAAGATTCTAAATCGAGCCAGTTCAGTGTACTCATTCCGCTAATGAGCACCCACACATGCATGTACTTCATTGTCACCACACTGATGACTATGATAATAGTTATATCTATCAAATGAATAAGTATCATGTGTGTCAATCTATTCAGATCTTCAATGTCCCTTCTTGAAGATCCTATACTGAAAATATTTAGAACAAGTGCATCGTATCTAGATGGTTGATCTTATTATCACAATCTCATTATGATCCAGTCATCATAACACAAGTTCAGGAATTTCATTACATTCAGATCATGAAGACACACTAAATACAATGAATAAATGCTATTATTATTATAAATAAGAATGAGATACAAATTATGTGATTGACTTGCAAGGCATACATTTTCATCATCAGCCACCCCTCAGGTCCTATTGAGCACAATCACAGTGGTAGGGGCTCAACCGATGTGAGGAGAGGTTCCTTCTAGCACCCCTCTATAAGTGGTTCCTCTCACCCTAGGCAACCTACGATACCGGCCACTGGTGGACGTCTAGGCCTCAATTGCTTTAATTCTCTTGTGGGGCCATCCAGTAGTTCTTGGGCATCTCTCTCTACTCTGGCAGTCGCTTCAACTAGATCAGGGACGCATGAAGGGCTTTTGAGCACTGCTGAAGAGGAGACATCGAGCATCATCGAGCTAAGCACGCTTGAAGGTTCATCCTCCACTCTTTTAGCCCCACTGAGCAGCATCGAGCCAATGGCGGGGGATAAGCGACGAGGTCCCTCTCAAGAGGAGATGGAGGCCTTCGCGCGGTAACATAAGAAGGGGAAGAATGCTAAAGCTAGCTTTGCCATCGGTTCTTGGTTGTCAAAAGATTCTGAGTAGGACTCACCCCTCTCTGCTGCGTCAGACTCCTTCTTCAAAGGACAAGTATGCTCGTGATAGCCAGGGTGCCACCATTCCAGTCCTCAGTCCTTCCTCTACGCAATGGGTCTCTCAGTAGAGGATCCCCGAGGGGAGCAACAACAATCTTCTCTTGGTTGTTCGGGAGTTGATGGAGAGCATCCTACCCCCGCTGACTGGTAGAAGGCATAAGACATGCTTCCAAAGTCCATCCTGGCGGAGGGATACCACAGGCTGATTACAGTAGCCCACATGTTCGGGGTTTTGGATGGGCACTGCGCAGGAGCATCAGAGGGGGCCTCTTGCCAACTGAAGGCTCTGGTTGATCTTGATGCCAGAAGGAATTAAGGCCCTCAAGCGGGACAAGAAGGGGCTCGAGGAGGTGAATCATGTGCTGGAGACATTTAAGCAATGGTCCGAGCAGGTAGTGATATTGGCTCAAGACCAGTTGAAGGCAACAGGGGCGGCGAGGAGCATGGTGGAGGCGACGAGAAGTGTGGCAGAGAGCGAAGCGGCCACAGTCGTGGAGCAGTTCAGGGCATCCAAGAAGTTCTGGATGAGCTGGTCTACTCCATTTATGAGTTGGCCAAGAATTGAGGGTTTCAGACGGGTTGGACGGCCACCCTGGATGGTTCCAAGAAGTATAGGGGTTGAAAAATGATCATTCGAATTATGTACTACGTACACATCTGAAATTTGTTTGTCTGGGAAGAGGTGAAGTTTTTCAAGGGGAACACCTACGAATAAAGAAAGGATATGAGAAGAAATCTTAGCTAGGTCTGATTGCAAGGGACAATCTTCCGATATCTAAGTCAGACGAGTGCTCAGAGTGCGAGATGAGTGCTCGGATGGTGATGGAAGTGCTCGAAAGGATGAGTAGAGCAAAACGTGTAGTGAATGTAGAGTGCTTAAGGCTTAGAATGCTTACCCCCTGATTATTTGACTAGGGCAATTCTTATAAAGTCTCCCCCCTTGAGCATGTTTACGTCGTTCGAGTCCTCTGACGTAATGGGAGAACGGTTGTACGAGATCTTGGGATAGATTGTGAGATGCTTGACCTTCCATTCAATAGAAGACGAGAGTACGTGGGTCTTGTCAATTATTTCATCATTATATTGATAATGATTTTCAGATTATGCGCCATGTGAATTGTTAGGTAGTTATGTGCGCGGAGCACAGGACTAGATCACGAGTTAATTATTGTTGGGACTTCAGACGGTATGAACTAATTCTCCCCTTCTCACCCGTCGATTATTCAAGTGGGCACTAGAGAATATGGGGATGAGAGAGAGTGAGCTATGTCCATGGGGAAGAGGATGTGCCGATGTGAACGGGGACGAATGGGACGAGGCGTGCAGAGATGGGCTCCGATTTTTTGAAGATAGGTGGGGTCCATACGCGGGCGGGTTAATCTGTAATCCTTCCATACATGAATTATATAACATAAATGACTGGCTCATATATTTGTGCGTGTGTGTAAGAGAGAGAGAGAGAGAGAGAGAGAGAGAGAGAGAGAGAGAGAGAGAGAGAGAGAGAGAGAGAGAGAGAGGGAGCAACCTGGGCGGATGGGATTCCTGAGGCTGTGGTGGTTCCGTGGCTTCGTCCCCGCTCGTATTCTTCTTACAAGAGATATCAGCCACCTGATCTCTCTTCGCCTTATCCGCAAGTTCGCTCCTCAATATCCCTCCCCTCAACCACCCCCCTTCCCTCCCTCTTCCCAATACCAGTACTTGATCCCTTCCCAGCTGCTCACTCACGGACCCCCCGCCCCCCCCCGGCCCTCCTAATTCCCCGCTGCCCCGTTCTTCTCTTCGCTCCATCTCTCTAGCTAGCACTCACTAGCAGACCCACCTCCAAGCTAGCTAGGCGGGCAGCTCCTTCTCCTATATCCCGGCCCCCACCCCGCGTCTGCACCTTCGGTCACGCACACGGAAGATCATCTAGCTAGCCAGCAAAGATCGCTCGCCAGCCTCGGACGGATCATATCCTGTACGGTCGATCTTCTCCGCACGTACGTACAGCTCAGCGGGTGGTGGTGCGCCTAGCTAGCTCCCTCCCTCTCTCTCTCTCTCTCTCTCTCTCTCGTTAGTTTGCTGCTCTATCTTAATTTGATAGGTGGAATTGTATATAACTGCATGTTACACGTACGCACGCTTTGTCACTAGCCTTTAGCCAGTTTTGCGACTGGCCATGGTGGCCGGGCCGAGTTGGGTGCTTCCTCGATCGATCGGAATATAAACCACGCGCGTCTCAACCCGGCCAATCTCTACATCTGAATCCCCCCGGCCTGTATGTATCATTGAAGAAGAAATTTGCAAAAAAACTGGGCGGCGCCTCTGTCGTCTGTACATATATGGCGTCCAGAAAACGTGCTTTGAAAGAGATTAGTTAATGGATTTCTTTCCCATCCCCCCCCCCCTTTTTTTTGGTCCAGCAGCCTGCTGTAAGTAGGAGTTAATTATGCCCCAACATCAAATAATTAGTTTCCGTTAGCAACCCAAAAATTACAGAGGCAGATTAATTTATATATGTAGAACACTTGTAGGTATGAACCGGCAGTGTACGTGTGCGCTATCGTTTCTTACACCTAATTAAGACCTGCATCTCCATCAGAATCTTATTAGAATATATAAATATATATATATATATATTAAGCCGAGTTGAATCTTATATATATATAAATAATATGAGGATGAATTTCTTGTTATTAAGTAATAGAAAACTTTCCTGTTACCATATCTTTAACTGTGTCCAATATATCGCACAAATTAATAAAGGTCCAACGGTTAATTAGAAAGAAGTGGAAATGAAAGACAATTTGAGTATTACGTGTCAACTTTGGCGCTTATTAAATTCGCGGTTGGATAAATAGTGTGAAGAGGGAAAAAGAGTCTAATTAAATAAGACAGAATAAAAAAATATTGTAGAGTATCGTTTCATCGATCGGAGTTGGGTGTTGATCAAAAGGCCCAGCCGTTTAATTTCTACCCAGGCGCTCGATCGGGAGAGTGCAGTCAGTACTGCCCGGATCGATCGAGTTCCCCCGTGGAATTCACGAACACGGGATCGAGTTCCGTACGTACGTGTGGCTGGATGGATGCATGGTGCCGTTGTGGGCAGTTTCTCCTCGATCTTATATATTATTCTCCTTTTAATTTAATTACTACTATCTAAGTACGTATTTGTAATTAGTGTATTCACGTCCCTCCCAATTAAGTCCCAAGTTCAGATCTAGTACGTACTACGTGGTAGCTACTAGCTCGGAATTAACTACGTAGGTATAGAGCCAGCCGGGATAATCTCATGAGTACATACAGATGGTTCATGCATGCATGATGACTGCTTATTAATAATTATTTGACGACGTAGGCGCGGCGAATTCCTAATTAACTCGTCGCTATCACTGATCTGCAGATGAACATCATCAACCAGTCCCCCGGAAAGGGTAATATTGGGCACTCGGTGTTCCCTGCTCCAAGGGGGCCCCCCAGGCCCAGCAGCAGTAGCCATCCCCATCATCATCATCAAGATCAGGTAACATGTCAGCATCTCCTCCCCCCGGTGGCTCTGCCCCTGCAGCCGCCGCCCGCATCCAACAACACGATGCGATGCTTGCAGCCAAGCCGGTCCGCCTGCAGCGCGCCCTTGGTCGTCGACGCAAATGGGGGCTCTCCCCCTTGGGAGGAGCCGACGTTGATCCACAGATCATCAGCTGATCATGGCCCCGCCGGGGTCGTCAAGGCTCAATGGAGTCGACGGATGCGCAGGCGCAGCAGCGCCGCAGTGGCCGGTTCCTTGGAAGACATCTGCAACCAGCTTCCTCACCTGCTCGACGGCAGCAGCGGCGCCCAAGAGCAGCACTTGAAGCTCCCCGCTGATGCAGCAACATCCCATTATCATCTCTTTCATCGTCTCACGGAAGAAGTCGAGCGCGGGTCCTCCGCCGCCGCCGGTGACGTGGGGTTCGAGCCTCGCAGCAGCACTCTAGGTTTCGTCCCTTCTCTCATGGGGGATGACAAGTTCAGCCTGATACAACAGGAGTACCACCACCACCACCACCATGCCGCCGCGGGAGGCCACATCGACCGGCGGCAGCAGCTGCTCGCTCCGGAGGAGCCGCCCAGCGACGTCGTCGTCACGCTCGCGGTGTCGGTGTGGTCAGCGGTGAAGCTGGAGAGCAAGCAGATGGATCGGATTGCTAAAAAGATGCGAAGGCTGACCGGGTTCGAGAACCTGAGGCTGGAGAACACGGTCGACCCTTCGCTGATCGCCGGATTCGTCATCAGGTACGGCGTGGGTGATGCTCATGTCATCGACCTGAGCGTGAAGGGCCGCTTGGCCGAGCTGGAAGCCCGGCTTGAATCATCGGACCAGAGCACCGGCACCGAGGGCTGGAATTTTCCTGGCATGCACTAGGCTAGCTACTTATACTGGCTAGCTAGCTAGTAGAATACGTATACATGCACCACTGGTGATAGCAGCTACTGATTAACCGGTGCGTACGTACGTGATCGAGGTACGTACGTAGCAGGAATGGTAATTAACACGAGAGATCTTGATTATCATATATACGGAGTAAACCTCCGGGCCGCCCGCCAGTGTCATCCCTATCGCATGCACGCAGCAGCACCGGCCTGTTGGATGTTGTACAATTTTGATTCCCCCCCCCCCCACCCCAAATTTTGACCAGATCGACGAGACCCCACCGACCCTCACTCACATCGATCGACTGCACTCAGATATTGATCATGGAGGAGATCGCAGACCATATATATGTAACTCAGAGTACGTTCGTAAAATACCGAGACCGACATCGCACGCTTAATTATTACATATAGAGGTTAGGTTGATCAATGTTTATTTCTGGTGCCCTGGTTAATTATCTACTCATGCCACGGCATGCAGCGCTATCTATATATGTCTATGTTCTTGAACATTAACTATGTGCATATAGATTTTGTGATCTGGTCCCGTTTCAGGACTGCACTCCGATCTTTATTTTTTTCCCCTTCTTTTTCAACTATTGGATTATTGATCAGACGGCTTGAACACATAGATGGAGACCGTACGTCTCGAAAAAGAGTTATTTTTCGATCTTTTGTTACTTGCACCACTACAGTAGTGCACGTAGCTAGTGGGACTCTTATATGTAATGAGATTTATTGCGTCTCCGAGGAGGGCATATCCCGTTAATCCATTAACGCTCGTCTATTTGACCCACCACGGAGGCCTACCCCTTCGGGTCCACTGCCCCTCGCATTAGCCCAACACGCCTCCCACTCCGACGTACGTAGGCCCAACGTAGACGCCATATCTACATGTGTCTTCCACGTCAACAGTCACAACGTACGTCTCCGGCAACGCATAAATGACGAGAGGCACGTCAGTCCGACGACTACAAGGAAGGACGCCGCCCATGTCGTTCTCCCTGACAATGCAGTCTCATGCCCCCTCCGACGAGTCATGCCGCATTAATGACCGACGAGTCCTGCCGCATTAATGACAGAGCTATCCTCCTGCGAAGAGATGTCGAGCCGACGCTCATGTCTCCCTATCTCGTCAGACATGTGAGCTGGACTACTCACGTCTCCTCCGACCACGACAACCCAATGGTCAACCTCACGACAATAGTATAAATAAGACCTTGGCCTAACGGCGAGGGAGGACCCGACTTAATCCCCTCGAGCCCTTTATCTCAATCTGATCTCTCCCTCTCTCTCTCTCTCTCCCTCTCTCCTCGACTGCTCACTTTCATCTTCCACAGTTGTCTGATACGACCATCGGAGGGTTGTCCCCTGAGATAACTCCCAAAACTTTTTCTGACCCTTCATTTGTGGCTGTAGATTCTCTTTCCGCAACACTCTTTTCTTTCCAATCAAAAATTTTTTTAGAGGTGTGAATCGTGATTTAGATAACCATTTCAACTCAACTGCCACAATGCCAAATAGATAGGTCAAATTTGGACTGAGTTTTATTTGAATTTGGGTCGAACCAAATCAGGTTTGAGCCCATCACTACCAAAAAAAGCGAAAATACAGACGGATATTTCAGACGGATATTTTCCGTCTTAAAATCTGTCTGTATTTCTGACGGATTAGTTTCCGTCACAAATTTCGTTGGTATTAAGGACAGACTATATATACTCTCTCTGAAGATCCGTCTATAATTATAGACGGAATATATTCCATCTTTATATATGTCGCAAATTTGGGACGGATATTCAGACGGAAATAATCCGTCTGAAATTTCAGACGGAAATAAGTTCCGTCCATATTTCCGTCGCAAAATTCCCCCTTTCCCGCCACCGTCGACCCCTCCCTCCCACCCCTTCCACCTGGCCCCATTTCCACCCCCCCACTCTCCCTCTCACTCTCTCCTTCTCCTCTGCCCTCTGCTTGCGGACGTCGCCGCCGGAGCCGCCGTCCTCGCCGTCGCCGGAGGCCCCGCCGTCCTCGCCGTCATCGGAGGCCCCGCCGTCCTCGCCGTCGCCGCCATTCGCCAACCTCCCTCCCTCTCACGGTCGTGGTCGTCTTCTCACGATCGCCATCGCCGCCAGCCGGTAAGTGGACTCCCTCTCCCTCTCTCTCTCTCCCGATCATGTTCCCCTCCCTCACTCAATCCCTCTCCCGATCCTGTTCCCCCTCACTCAATCCCTCTCCCTCTCCCCTGTCCAGCTCCCTCACTCCCTCTCCCTCTCCCCTCTCGCGTTCCCTCACTCCCTCTGGCCGCCCTCCCCCACCCCCTCCACCGCCCTCTCTTCCCCTGTCCGTGGCCCCCCTCCCCCTCGCAGACACACACACATACGCACAGCACACACCTCAGCCCCCCTCTCCCGCTCCCTCACTCCCTCTGGCCGCCCTCCCCCACCCCCTCCACCGCCCTCTCTTCCCTTGTCCGTGGCCCCCCTCCCCCTCGCAGACACACACGCACACACCTCAGCCCCCCTCTCTGTTACGGAGGAAACCCATAGAATTGGGTGAACCACCAGGTTAGTGAGCTGGAAACGGCTCAAACAACCCACTGATGTTGCTCCAACAGTCATAACAGTCATCCACATATACGGTTAGCATTCCATTGAGCAGTGGGCGATATACCTTTGTTTTGTATGTTAGAAATGGTTGAGGAAGAATAATGACAGGGAAATGTAATTCTTGATTTCTTGTATGAAAATAGTTGTTACATTCTTGGAAGACTTGCCTACAAGAAATGTGGCATAGCTTCCGGAGCCATGTAAATACCAGGGAACAATATAAATAGCAGAGGAAGGAAGGCCGTAACATGCCTTTTTGGCTCCAGTCTTCTCTTCTATTCTGTCCTCTATCTCTCTCAATCCTCTTCCTTCCTATTCCTCAACTCTGTTCTTCCAGTTATTTCTGTTCTTAGCAGCTATGGCTTCCTCCGCAAGAACTCGGAGCTCTTCCGCGAGACCTCTTCTGGAGGGCATTGACCGGGAACCTAGGAGGAAACACAACAAATTGGTGTCTGAGCTTCTCTCCAGCCCCAGTTCTTCTTCTTCCGCATAGATGGCCATGGGCGATTCTGATGCTTTGAAGTCCATGCTGCTTGAGATTCGTCAGGAGATCGGGTCTCTCCGGCAAGAAGTCTTCCAACGGGTGACAGATCTAGAATCCATAGTTCACCGCTCGGGTAATACCGCTCCCTTGGATGATCATGCTGATTCTATAGGGTCTTTTAGACCCAAACCTCAAGAATTTCCACGTTATGATGGATCCACTGATCCTGCTGAATGGAAATTCAAAGCTGCGAGGTTTTTTCACCATCACAAGACCCCTGAGGGTCATAAACTCAGCACAGCTTGTTACTATTTGGAGGGTGAGGCCCTAGAATGGTATTGGCACATTACTGCTACTCGAGATTCACTTACCTGGTCTGAATTTTTAGCTGCTCTTGATTCAAGATTTGGATCTGTTTCTTTCCTTGATGCTCATGGTTCCCTTAGTAAACTCAAACAAACAGGATCTGTTTTAGAATACCAAAGGCTCTTTGAAAAGCTATGCAATAAAATCTCTGGAGTACCTGAAGAACACCTTCTGGGCACATACCTTAGTGGTCTGAAGGAAGAACTTTCCTGTGAAGTGAGATCCTTCCAGCCCAGAACCTTGACTCATGCCATGGAGTTAGCTAGAATTTAGGAAACCAAACTGCTTTCTACGCGACGGTACACTGGTCAGTCCTCTTCACTTCCCCCATTGTTACCCACGCCATCTGTCCACCACAATCCTCCCATTAGGAGGCTAACTAGTCAGCAATTGCAAGAAAGGAAGTCTAAGGGGCTTTGCTTCAATTGTGATGAAAAATGGACCCTTGGTCACACATGTCAGGCAAAGAAGTTGTTTCTTCTGCAGTTGATTCCAATGAGTGATGATTATGATCTTGTTCAAACAGAAGTTACAATGGAGGAAGACACTGAGTTCTGTCAGCTTGAGAACAACATTCCTTCTATCTCATCACAAATAGTGGGTAACATGGCTACTCCTGGTACAATGAGAATATTGGGTACAATCAGTGGGGTGACAGTTATAATATTAGTTGACAATGGGAGCACCCATAACTTCATTGACCCTTCAATAGTTAAGAAGCTTCACCTCCGCACAATACCCTATGAAAATCCAGCAGTCAGACTTGCATCTGGTCTGCAAGTTCCTTCTGAAGGACTGTGTCCTAACGTTAAACTTCAGCTCCCTGAAGTATCTTTTGACTTGGATTTTTTAGTTCTTCCATTGGGCGGTATTGATGTGGTACTAGGAGCAACTTGGCTACAGCTTTTGGGTGACATTGTGTTGAATATCAGGTGTAGACACGCCATTCTTGACGCCTCCTGAGAAAGTCTCATATTACTATACAACGCCCCGCACCGGCTTACGCATTCTGAATCACTCGAGTGCTTCCTTTTCTCGGATCTTCTTCTGCCTTTTTCGGCATCCGAAATCGTCTCGTCACGGCATTCGGACGGCATCAACACCAGTCAGACGCATCAAGAGGTTCCGGAATCAAGAAGGGGGTCTGCCGGGCGGCCGCCGACGCCTGATTTGAGGACCCGGGTGGGTCTTAATGGGGGCGTCCAGGCCCCTGGACGCCCCCATTATTTTAATTTGTTTTATTCTTTTCTCAGGGCCCAAAACCAAATATAAAAATATAAAAAATATATATATTTATGGAGGCGTCCAGGACCCTGGACGCCTCCATAAAAACAAAAATAAAAAAAAATAAGTGTAAAATGCCAGTTGGCATACAAAAACAAATAAAATAAATAAAAAAAATACATATTAATGGAGGCGTCCAGGACCCTGGACGCCTCCATAAAAACAAATAAAAAATATAAAATGCCAGCCCTAGCATAAAAAGACAAAGAAACAATAAAAAATAATAAACTTTTGGAGGCGTCCAGGCCCCTGGACGCCTCCATCAACTCACTCACGGGCGCCGGCCACCGAACGACGGTTTGTCGTGTGTGAAAAAAGCCAAATTTAGAGACGTCCAGCTGACTGGACGCGCCCATTTCTGAATCACGAGGCGCCGCTCACAAAACCACGCGTTGTGCCAAACCGCGTGCGGCCGTCGTCGGTTTTCGGTGGACCTGTTAGAGGCGTCCGGGACCCTGGACGCCCCCATAAAAGTATTCTAAAAAAATCAATAAAAATAGAATAAAATATTATTTCGGCCCTGATGGAGGTGTCCAGGGTCCTGGACGCCTCCACCTTCCGGAGCTCTATAAATAGAGACCCACCCCCTCAGTTCTGGGGGAGCTAAGCAGTGATCCGATAGGCTGCCGCAGCCCAGAGGCTACGGAGTCATTTTTCTAACCCGTGGGTTCTTTTGTAGGTGGAGGTTCTGCCGGCTTCTCGGGTGCTCACGCTCGCGAGAGGAAGGTCGTCTTCATCCACCGCGCTTCCACGTCGTCCCCACGCTGCCGGAGCTCCGCCGGATTTCACCCTCGGCTCATCCAATAAGCCTTTTCTTCCCCTCTTTCTCCATAGTCCTTTACATTCATCATATTGCATCATCTATCCCCCTTCACAAGGGGGCCTCTTCTCTTACACTTCTTACATCCATCATCTCATTTTCCTCCTACTCGAGTCCGAGAGGGGTTTAAAAGATAACACCAACCAGGTGTGTGTCTTGCCATCATTTCGTTATTTTTATCGCAAGGATTCGAATACTACACCTCCATCTTTCTAATCCACTTGTCATTTATTTGTCGTTGTCTTGCAAGGGTACCCGAGGAAAGCCCTCTCCGTCGGCCGGCCGGAAGGAGAGGAAGAAGCAACCCGCCATCTCCCGCTCTTGAGGTAGGCGCGATCACCTTCTTATTTTGGGGTCTTTTGGCCCCTGGCGATCACATCTTATCATCGAGGCCGCGGCGAGTCACTTCCCCAATGGCCGTTTAAATTTCTGTTTCCTATATTCTCTTTATATTTTGTTATATATTCTGCTTATATCATCGAGGCCGCGGCGAGTCACTTCCCCAATGGCCGTTTAATTTTCTATTCCTATAAATCTCTTTATGCTTTGTTATATTCTGCTTATATCATCGAGGCCGCGGCGAGTCACATCCCCAATGGCCGTTTAAATTTCTGTTCTTATATTCTCTTTATATTCTGTTATATTCTGCTCATATCATCGAGGCCGCGGCGAGTCACTTCCCCAATGGCCGTTTAAATTTCTGTTCTCATATTTTCTCTATATCCTGTTATATTCTGTTCATATTCTCGAGGCCGCGGCGAGTAACTTCCCCAATGGCCGTTTCAATTCTTGTTATTTAATTTTTGCATCATTCCCGTCCCCCCGAGGTCGCGGCGAGTCACTTCCCGCTATGGCCGTTTAATCCCCATATTTTGCTATATCATACTTGTCCCGCTCGCCCCGCCGGAGCAATCTCCCGTGGTGGCCCCTTCTCTCTTTCCTCTCATTTCTGTGTTGCAGCAAACAAAACAAACAAAAAAGAAGGAGCCCGCGCGCTCTCCGCCTCTTCCTCTTCCCCGCATCCCGCTCTTCTCCTTCACCGCGTGACGTCGCTCACAGATTGGCGATCACGGTGGGACTTCTACTGCTTCCCCTCGGCTACCCTTGCAAGTTCGGCACCATCCGTGCCCCTCCATCTTGGCGCCCGCGCGCGCCCCCGTTGTGCTCACGGCAGCACTGTCAGTTGCTTGGTTGTTTGTTATTATACGTCTGTTATTTTTGTTGTTTTCCCACTCCATATATCTGTCAGCATTCCATTGCATACATCTATTCCTCCTTTCTATCTTTTTTTCATTTTTTGAGGATCACCCTTTCCCGGTGAAGGAAGGACTCTCCGTTTGGGAATTCCTCTCAACGGACTAGAATCTCCTACACTGGGACCTCCGTAAGTCCCCGACATCGAAGAATCTCCTCTTCGTTCACTGGGCTGGTTGTACCATTGAAGTTCCCCGGAGTTAGTTATTTCGTTCGTGGTGAGACGAGAGACCCTAGCTGACACGGCGGTGAAACAAAAACAAACTAGGGTCCCCATTTTGTGTGAACTTCGGATCTCGCTAAAAATACAAAAAAAATCATCAAAATCAAAACACAAAAAAAGGACGTAAAAGCATCCACTTGTTTGATAATCTCTGCTACCTACTTGCTAGTGTATGTTTTTGCGTTCTGGGAAAACTGTGAGCATGTCTCACGAGTCTTCTGAGGAGAACCACCCTAGTCGTGGTTTGACAGCCGACCCGCGAGTCTATGCTATGGACTCGGGTCCTTCTCATAACCCCTCGCATGAGGTGCATGTTACTGCCGGGGACACGTCCCCGCCACAGGATATCACTTCCTTACTGGGCGTCCTCGCCAACACGGAGCTTACCTCTGAACAGCTCCGGGCCTTCCAGGCCATTCTAAAGGGGAAATCTGTTTCCCCCACGCCCCAGGAGTCAACTCCGGCTAACGCACCTCTCCACGAGTCCGTGCAGGCCATTCCATCTCCTTCATTGGCGCAAGCCACCCAGTCTCCCTCGCTTCAAGGACAAGCGAGCCAACAACCTCCCTCATTCCAATTTCCGTCACAATCTCAAACTCCCGGTGTTCCTCACACACCGTTTCAGCCAGGACCAACTGTCGGTGGTCCGACAGTTCCCTCTCATTCCGGGTTTCCCCCTCA